>CM076650.1:26221150-26275764 GCA_038496675.1 Rachycentron canadum | reverse complement strand
ATATATATATATATATATATATATATATATATAGATCTTCACATGTTGCTAAATACATATAAACCTCAGATGGGTGTAATTAGTAATTACTGTAATTACAAAGTGTCTTTACAACCTCTCCTTGCATATAAACACCTTGTGTTTATTTCAGCATTTTAATCCATTGAAAAACAATTGCAAAAGTGTTTTTTTTTGTTTTATTATTTAACCGCCATAAAGAAAAAGCAGTTACTGAGCAGTGAGGGCATCAGTGAAGTATCGGATTATAGGTTGGCTCAGATATGAAACTGAGTTCAAGTAAAAAAAAATACCGGTTTTCGACAAATGTAATTTTGTCATTTTCGATAATGAGTCCATGGAGGTGAATAACAGTTCTAGAAATTCATGAAATACTTAATCATTAACTCCACGGATTGGAAGTGAAACTGCACTTCAACCAATTACAAGTGAATTCCTCTAATGTGGCACTCTAAAACTCTAAACACTTGTGGCACATGAACATGAGGCCAGCTTGGCTTTTATGTGCATTTTAAAAAACGTGCACTCTCGTTTGTTAATGAGTTCTTTTCGTGTCAAGCGGTTTGTGTGGAATCTAAAAAGTCTCATAGAGAGCTGAAAAAAAAAAAAAAAAAAGATCACGTTTTTTCAGGATTGTAACGTCTGTTTGTAGGACATGAACATTCTTCTTTCTTGTTTTTGTCCGTGATGTGACATGGGTTAAAAAAAACAAAACAAAACAAAACAAAAAAAAAAACTCTTTTATTGCTACATTAATAATCATTTGCATTAAAAGACTCCCTGTTCTTCAATACTGAAAAATGCAACTGGATATTGAGCAGATGATTCTTCCCTCCCCTTCACACATTAACCATCTTATGGTGTAGCACCCTGTGTTAAAGCTGGTGGACTTTAAGGCTTTATTTGGCCTGCTTTATCTCAGAGATCTTGAAGTGGACTGACAGGGGAGATGTTGGGGACCTCTGCTTTATGGACTGTTGAAATCCTTTGTACACGAGCGTTCGAGGGAACAACAGAAGCAACGAGTTTGAGAAGAAACAAAGTGGTGAGGATGAGATGGAGAGAATGTGAAGACAGGAAAGTTATAGAAAGCATAAAAGAAAGAGCAAATGAGAAAAAAAAATTACAAGGAGTGTTGAGGGAAAGAAAGAAAGAAAGGAAGAAAAGGGGAAAAGAAAGAATCAGAAATACATTCACAGACAAGACATTAGAGAGTGTGTTTATAAAAATTCAGGCTGAAAAAGGACAAGTAAAAGTAGATGGAGCCTGAGCTGACAGTCCTGTCTGCTCTGGTCAGCTGTCTCATCTTTGGTTAAACAAGGGTTAAAGAGAGAGAGAGAGAGAGAGAGAGAGAGAGAGAGAGAGAGAGAGAGAGAGCAGCCTTCATAATGACACAACCCTCCCTCTCCGTTATCCTCCAGACTACACACAGATACCGTCAGGCTCGTGCTCCCCACGGTAACACACACTCTGGCTCACACACACTCACTCACACACACCCTCCGCCCGCCTCTCTCTCTCTCTCTCTCCCTTGCCGCACGCGCTCAGACGCGCGCGCGCGCACACCTGCTGTCGGCGCAGGAGGAGGAGAGCGGGGCTCGGCTACCGGGGCACAGCGGAGCATCTGGTCTCTTCTCTCCCCCCCCCCCCCACCTCCGCCTCGTTCAAGCGGAGAGAGACGGTCGGAGACGGTCGCAACCGGCGCGCTGCTGCTCAAGGTAAGATCCTTACTGGTCTGAGCGGCGTCTGAGAGCGTGCGTGCGTGCGTGCGTGCGTGCGGCACAACTTATCCACAGAGTGTGGATGGGGGAAGTAAACCAATGTGGCTGCTGTTTGTTGGGAAAGTCCAAGTCGGCTGGGTCCGAGGTTTGCAGGGCCGCGGCTGGGTTGTGGAAGCTGCGGAGTAAGGGGCCACATGGTGGATGGAGAAGGTGGCCGTGCTGTCCAAGTTTCCAAGTTTCCCTTCAGTTGCCGTCTGCAGCACGGGGGGGACAGGTGGAGAGAGGGGACTTTCAGGAAGTGATGCAGACCAGTTGTTGGTGGGGAACCTGTGCACAGTATAGAGTTACAGCTACAAACTGAAGTTTCACTGAACACTTCAATTTCGTTAGTTGTGTGTTTTCCATCGATGCATGGAGCCGTCAGGTCACTTCTGTCTGTCCTACTCCTCTGTCATCACTCACTCCTGACCAACCTGAAGACCAAAAGCTACTCCAGCAACAAGTGTGCTTATTAACTGAAACGATTAGGCGGCTATTGGGAGCTGCAGTATTGAGACATTTATTTCTTTCCTTTTCTTTTCTTTTTTCCCCCCCTTTTTTTTGTTTCATGGAGGGACTATTGCTCATCTCTGCCTCTATCACACAGAGCAGAGAGCTACAGGAAGACCAGGTGGAGGTGGTGGGGGTGGTGGGAGGGTGTGTGGCATGCAACCAAGGTCCCTGGCTCCTGGCTGGACTTGAACCAGGAGCATTTCAACGTGGTGCGTCATGCTGACATTGTAAACCCCTTGGCCGCCCCTAGTTTTTTTGTTGCTATTGTTGTTTTGTTTTGTTCTTTTTTTTTTGTCCTCATCGTATCCGTTGTTATAAACAAAGTCACAGTTTGATTTCAAAATGAGCTGCTCGATTATACTTTTTTTTATATTTAAAACTCTGCTTTTAATAGCAAATATTATGAGTTTCAGAATTCCACATGTGTAACTGTTGGAAACTGAATTATGAAAATTAATTTTGCTTGGAGGGAGTAGGGACTGCCTAAGGGCACTCCGGCAGCGCAACTGCTTTTCCCCATTTAGTGTTAAATGTGCTCGGGCTTCTCTGGGTGACCACTTTCCACATCCTGGTAGATGCATTTGAATTTTCCTACATTTTCTATTCATTTAGTTTGTTGCTGCCTGTACTGGCAGCATGAATGAATCCAGGCTTTAAGTCTGTTCACACATGTTAATGAATGCTGAGTGCTTGCGAATAGGTAATGACTTGCTCAAGGGAACTTGAACAACTGTGTGGTTGCAGGTTTGAGGATGTTGGAAAGCACTGAATTTTGGTTCTGCTGCCAGAGACTTAGGTCACTATTTACTTTGCACATTACACTGAATCCCTGAGCTTTTTAAAATTCTAGATAAATATAACTACACTGACATTTAATCGCAACATACAATATGTTTAGTTTACATCTTGCAAACAAAGAATAAAAGAAATAACACAAATGTTTCTACTTTCAGTTTGTTTACCTCACCTAAATTAGAAATTTGAGAATTATACTTGTAAATGATATATTTTCATACATTATGAAATGATGCTTCTCTGCAGCTATAACTGACTTCTGGAGATACGCAATCGATATATGTTGAATTTGTACTTTACATTTTGTGTATTTTTGTATCATTTTAAGTTCAGAAAAAAAAAACAAAATCCTTTCAGTGAAATCCCCTTTTTTCAGGGCCCTGTATTAAATTCAGTATCACCCTCCGTTACGTGCACTCAATCTCACAGAACGGCAGAACTGCTTTAAAATTAAACGACTTTTGCTAAACATTATTTCAACCTTGATGTGAAATAATTGAATTCAAAACTTTTTCTTTTTTTTTTTTTTTTCTTTTTTTTTTTTCCATTTTGACTCTGACTAATGACTGGGCTATTAAATTAAATGAAATTTATCAGTCAGTGTTGACATCTGATTGAGTTACAGGTAATTATTATAGTCACAAAGGAGCTACTGGTAGAGGCATTAAGTGGAATGATAGTTTTGAGTTAATTGATTATTATCATCAAATATTATGTGAATCAAAATAAATGAATTACTAAATTATCATGAACACGACAAGTTGTCAAAAAACTGTCCAGCTCATTTTGTTGTTTTGATTAGTGGCATTTCTGCAGCAATTACCTTTGTTGTACTTTTTGTCTCGATAATTTCTCCTTTGCCTTTTGCTTTTCTGTTAATTATTTATTCATTTTTTGCTATTTTTAATCCGAGTTCGATCCCGTTTTTGTCGGGATAACTTTAACCACAGTTTTTGAGAAGGAGCAAGCAAAGAATGAGAAGCAGCGTAGGGGAGATTCGCTTGTGTGTAACTTCCAAATAAAACTAATGCAGTGTAACCTGGCAGTCGTGTGACAAATCCCACCCTCATCAAGGTTGTAATTTTCTGCTTCTTTTGAAACTGTATGTTCATAGCAGAGGATGTAGTGTGTGGTGCTGTTGAACACTGCATTATTCAGGGCTGTCTGTTCTTAAGTCTTCATTCACTGATAAATGGCATAGACCAAATAAGTCCCTGAAATGACTGCACTGTTGATTCAACATGTCTTTAAAACAGCTTCAACAACAACTGAACATCATAAGCTCCATGTGTGTAGGATTTGTTGTCGCACGAGGCTGCGTTAGTATTAGGTAGGTGTAACTAAGAGACTGGCAGCGGAGTGTATGTGGCAGCAGGAGGACTGTTCTTTCATGGAAATAAATACATTGATTAATAATAGCATAATAGTAATAATGAGATTTTATGAATTCACGCTGAATGACTTGAGTAGTAATCAGTCAAATGTTGGGCAGTTAGATCAAAAGTCAGTGGTCGTAGAAAGATGGACCAAGTATTGGTTTGAACCTAGAACACGACTGCCTCCAGCAAGAAACTGCTGCTGTGAGTTACCATACACAACGCATACAATAGGTCGGTGAAAATTTGGCCTTGGGGGAGAAAGTTCAAGTCAAAGCCAGTAAAGGTCCTGTTACTTTCAATAAATTTAACTCAAGTAGAAGTAAAGTTAAAATATACTCCGATAAAAGTAGGTCAATAAGTAAATCAGCTGAAATGTAGCGCATTACATTTTAATAAGGGTGAAGTGCATGGGTTAAAATGTTAATAATAAGAATGGATATATAGTAAGGGAGTAAATTAAAGAGCGTTTGTAGGCTACCAAGCACATATGCATTGGTTTAAATGCATATTTATAAGAAAAGAAAAGAAAAGAAAAGAAAAGAAAAGAAAAGAAATAAATTCCAGTCAGGCAAATTGCAGCCTATGTAAACAACAGAGAATTCCAACACCTCGGCGGGTGACCACAGACTTTGTATAGCAAGAAAGCTACATACATTAAGTAGTTGCAGCCTTTTGTAGAAATCACAGCAAAATAAAGCAGCAGAAAATTTGAAGATGTATAAACAGCATCAACACAGACAAAACACCACGTTGCTAGGCAACACAGGAGTTTTCGATGCTGTACAGTGAGTTACAACAATCAGCCATTTGTTGCACACACCTGTCTGAACCACACTCTGGGGATCGTACAATGCAAAAGTCCCCCACAGTCGGCTCTACGTCCCACCTCTGTGTCTTTCAGCATTTAGCCAGACCCAGCATGCACCTGTTGGTCACTCAACATGGCGGCTGGTTTTGATTTGAGACACCTCCCTTGGTCATGGAGCGGTGCAGTAAATCAGCAGCCTCTTGTCTGCTCCAACTCTTTATTTTTCTTTATTGTGTTCTCACATAACCCGAACCTCAAAATCTTAAAATATGGACAAGGACGATACTTCAATACTTTAAAATATGAGTGAAATTACTGATTTTTGCAAATATTTTTGCAACAATTACACAAAAAACAACTTTGTTATAATTACAAGAGTAATGGAACTCTGAGGATTATACAGCTGATTCCAGCCTGAATTTAGACCGAACAACCCAAGCAGCCTAATCATCACAAGCGTGTTACATCCTGCAATTAGCAATAAAGTGTTTATTATTTGTTGGTTCCTCTGGGAACAAGTTATTCCCCCTCGTGAAAATCTACTGTCTACTAACCATGTTTAATACCAGTAATTAGTTCAGGTAATGACTCTTATGTATCTTTTTAATTCCAAAGCTGCGTGATCATAACTGTAAATATAACACGCACATTGTACCGGGCGAGGTAGGTTCCTGCTTTACTACTGAAATGACAACAGATCTCGACAACCTCTGCGAAGACCTAAGACACATAGGGGGGACACAGAGACAGACAGTCAGACACACTGCTGAACTGAACACTCCAGACAAACTTCAGAGCACGTTCAGCAACAGACTCCACGCCACGCCACTGCATCGGGGAATGCAACAGAAGGCCGTTCCTGCCAAGTGCAATCAGGCTCAATACACAACACACAGACATCTATACAGACCCACACGGTGAAAACAATATAATCATACGTTGAACTACAGGAGAAACTCAGTGGAGAATCTCATCGAGCCTGGAGGTCAAGCTAAGGAGAAGGGGGAAGGGAAGGGAACTCGGGAGGTGAAGCCCGCAGCTCAAAGTGCACCACCTTCTCCTTATATTCACTTCTGTCTGTCTCAGTCTCCCTCTTCTTTCTTTTGATAAAAATGCAAACGTCCAAAAACTTACAACAACAACAACCATGCTCGACACAAAATGTTAAAGCTTTTAGAGCAGAAATCCCCTGATCTTGAATTTCTTAAAAAAAAAAGACAAAAGAAGGTCCCATCATGGGGTTTTTGGTGCCGGTGGATGCTCTTGGTGCTGCGGAGTGGCTGTTTTATTTAATAATGAGATACTGAGGGATCCATCTGGCAGGTTTATTCTAATCAGCATTATCCTTTTCAAACACAAATGTGACAAACAAATACCCAAACATGCTGTAGCACAGACAACAACTGTGTTTTCAGGGGACACAACAGTTTAGTATTATTTAGGTTTTATCTTCCAAGAAACGCAACTGCTTTTATCTTTAGAATAAAAAAAAAAAAAAAAAGGAAAAAAAAGTGGTTATTGTAGAAAAAAACAAAAAAACATTATGGATACCTTTAAAATTGAAACCATAGCCATTACCAAAACAGTTAGAAATTAATATGGAATAAATGAAAACAGAAAGGCAGGAAATTGTTTTGTATTCGAAAAAAAACAAAAAAACAAATGACCTTTTTTGTTCTGTTTATTAAAAATGAAGTCATGTCTCATTGGGCAGCTGCTCATGTTCAACTTCTCCAACTCCTGAAATGAGAAAATAGCCGCCGCTCGAAATGCGGCTTCCTCGATAGCCCCTTTTTATACGCAAGGCGGGAGTGGTGCACCTTTATTTGGCCTTGCTGTTCACCAGAAAGGGTACGGACATTGTCGTTCTGGCAGCAGAGGTAATTGCAGATCTGGATCGACAGCTGGGTGACAGGGAGAGCAGGACAGGACAGGACGGGACAGGACAGGACAGGACAGAGGCCGACGCTGCTGCGCTGCGCGTCGCGCCTCTGATTCTGGAACATTGGCACGCTCTAAAATCACTCACTGGAGCCGCGTTACGTTGGTTTTGTTTGGGTCAGTACGGGCAAGCAAATATAAGAAAATGGGGAGTCTTCTTATTATTAATATAGCGGGTTTAGAAGAGGCCACGCGGGATCCTCGAGGATCTGCAGGGTGGAAACATTTTACACCTATACCAACCTGTAAAAACTGGATCACTGAAGTGGTCATCTCAACAAAGGCTCCCGGGCCAGATCACCCGTGGACAGTGCTGCTGTACGGTTTGTGCCTTAACCTTTAGGCTCTTGAGGACTCAAGTCCCCCCCCCTCACTTTCCTATTTTATTCACTGTTTCATATCCATTTCAGGAGAATTTTTTGGGACTTTAGAATTATTCTGTTTTGTGTTTAAACCTTTTTTACTTCTATTTGTTATCTATTTATTAGTGCTATATTATCTAATTAGACATCTGACATTATATTGGCTTCACCACTACAGTAAAAAATACCAGCTAATCAATAATGAATGTTTTTCTGTGTGTGTGTGTTTGTGTAATTATAAAATCACTTTTTTTTTTTTAAATATTACAACTTTTGGGGGGTAAAAGAAAAAGAAAAAGAACAAACAAGTCATTTTAAAATGGAAATGAACAACTGAACAACTGACTGACTGAACAATGGACTGACTGAAGTTTCCAAAGATTTCTCTCAAGGACGTCGGCATCCAGCGCACATCCATGATGCAAATGACACATTTTTAAATGAATGAGAGGTGGCTGCTGTGATTCGTGAATACTGATAAAGTTATTAATATAAATGCGGGAGAGCCATCCTATTCATTTCCTGTTGTAGAAGAGATTCAGACCCTGAACCCTGGAGTCATAAGGCTCTGACACGGCAGAGGAAGGCGAGCAGAAGACAGACACAGGGAGGAGCAGCAGACAGGCAAAGGTAGACAGCTGTCTGTATGAAGCTCTCTGGCTTTGGCACAGAGATCCGTAAGTGTTTTGTAGTGTTGTGTGGTCAGACATTACAAATTAACAACATCAAGCCTTTTGGGTACCATTACCCCTCAAGGCCTCCCACCCTTTTTTAGAGCCACATTTCACCTTCCGGAAATAAATTCACCATTGTGACATACGTTAGCATCATTGCCCCGGACCAGAAATCAACAACCAGGCTCCAGGATGTCACGCTTTGGTCTGTGTTGCAGTTGTTGCCCCCGCAGTATGCACAGTATCAAACAGTGTGGAGTCAGGAGAAATCATATCCTGACACTACACCTCTGAGATTTTTCAAAAAAAGAGTTGTTATCTTTTTTGTTTCTAGCATGATTGAATTTAGATACTTCTTCATCCCATGTTTCAGCAGATGGCAACAAGGCAATGCTCTAGTTGACAGTCTCGAAAAATGCATAGCAATAACATGACGTGCCATGAGTTCCCTGTGATCCATGCTGTATTTGAAACTAAACAGAAGATTAGAAAAGAAAAGAAAAGAAAGTCCGATTCTTTTCTTTCTGCAGCAGCCTACAGGTCTGTTTTGTATGGCAGTGCACCGTGTCCTTGCATAAAGCAGATAGCATTCTTACAGCTGAATGAACAATAGCTTTAAAATAATCTGTAAGAATTTTGATAATTGATGAATAATGTAAGTTATGTTTTCAAGCAAAAAAAAAAAAAAAAAAAAAATCTGACTACAGCTTCTCAAATAAAAAAAGAGCTCGATCTTCCTTGTCCTGTTGGAAGTCAATTGAACGTCTTAAGGCATTGTCTGTTGGTCGGACAAAACGTGTGACACACACACACACTGACACACACACACACGTTTCCAGAGTAAGTTATTTTACATTGCATCTATGAGTCTCAGGCTCAGCAGTCAGTCACACACATAATCTGACCACTCAGTGACGTGAGGGACACAAACGCAGTGACGACAATAGGATAAAATAAACTTTAGCAATAAATCTAAAAATTCCATTGATTTTGGATTGAACTTGGATTTTTGCTGTTTGTTCATTAATCCCTTTGTTGCAATGCAGTATCCCACCTTATTGTAGCATTTTCTAACTTGGATGTGGGGACCCCTGATGCAAAGCTTAGAGGTCACAAGATGATCAAGAGTTTAGGAAAGAAGACTTTTACTGCACAAAATGAAATGGTAAATTGGAAGCATATTTACAGAGCTTTTATCCAAAGTACACATACCTTATGGCAGTGAGCAATGCTTCAAGGCCTGACCAAGCGCGAGCAATTCATGGCTCAGATCAAACTGCCAACCATGTGGATGGAAAAAGTGTTTGGCTAAACTATTCACAGATCAATGCAACTTCTGATGAGGGATTGCAAACACATAATACTGGCGTTAAAGGTCGTTGTATAACATCAGACTTCCATGTCGCTTTTTGATTATCAAGCAGGTAAAAGCTCTATGCTGTTATTGAGAAAGTATCAAAGGTCTCAGCCTGTTTTTCAGAGACTGAGCCTTAAAACCAGTCGTCAGAGAGCACAAATATGTCTTCCTCCAGATATCGACACTTCAAAATAAAATAATCAGAAAGTGTTAAATATCTGGCCCTCAAAGGTCCCACATTGTATAGCGTGAGATGCCCATGTCTTTGTTGATTATAAAGCAGGTGTTGGTTCTATATTAATACCATCAGAGGATCAAGTGCTCAGTTAATGGATAAATGCAGAAAGCCCATTTTTAAGAACTGTGCCTTAAAACAAGCCGTGAGGACATCTGTAACTTTGTGGTCACGCCCAGCCCACCAGGACCCACAGGTCACCCTTGCAGGATAGGTTTGCAGGAGTGTTTATCTAAATTCTGCTATATTAGAAAAATCAATGGCTGATCCTCTCTGATTGGCTGACTGACCTGTTGTTACTAGAGCTCAGGGCTCAGCCCGAGAGACGAGATGTAAAACGACACTGAGATGGCTTTTGGTCCTTCACAAATACATCTTCTTATGGAGAGCAACGCTTCAAATGAAACACAGGAAAAATGTAAAATATTGGACCTTTAAAGGGTCCATTGCCTTTGAGTGGCTTTATTTAATCCTTCACTGATTTATTTATTTCAGGTTACCTATTGTTTCCTCATGTTTTCCTGTGCTAAAGAAATGAAGTTGACCACGACTGAGGTGGTTTGGATTAGGGTATCAATAGTGATTTGGGACCTTGACCTGGATTCAGCTGCTCTCTATTTCACACGTAGAGCAGATGGTCCTGCATGAATACTAAACACTCTCATACAGAGGGTGCAGACATGGACGTGAACAGTTAGGCTGAGCAGCCTCGTCACAAGCAGGAATCAAACCTACACATGTCTGCGTGTATTGTGTTCACCAGTGGATTGTCACAGATGACAGATAACCACGACGTGCTATCACACAGCACACAGTGCTCGTATTCAACTCGATAAAAAGCCAAGCAGTCTCTCTGAAATATGTGTTTTTTTTTTTTTTTGCTTTTGTCGTGTAGAGGTTTTGCAGCACAATTTTAGAGTCGTGAAATATTTTACTTGTTATCATTTATATCGTGGGTAACACTTATGGACAGAAGAAGAATTACAGAAAAGATAATGATGCATTACAAAGATGAACACATCAGCCCATTATTGACTGTTTGGAAATGTAAAGAGAAACTAATACTGCAGAAAATTCACGCTCATTAATACACAAATGTGTAATCATCAGAAAATCACAGTGTAACGCCTGCTGTTATGAATTTGCATCAATAGTTTTCGGAGTGTTTGTTACCAAACTGTATAAGCAATAAGATAAGACTGATGTTAAAAAAAAGTGGGTGTCAGTGTCTGTTGAAAGAATATATTCAGGCACAGACGGGGAGAGGAGGTGTCTGAAGGAGACAGTGGTCCTGGAAGCCATGTCTTATTCATTGTTAGGTCACTGGCACAGAGACCCAGACTTGCTAAATTATGAAGCGATGCAACAGGACATGACTAAGACACACACACACACACACACACACACACACACACACACACACACGCACACACGCACACATCCAACATCCATCATCCATCATAACAAGTAATCTGATGCAGGGTCCACACATATAAAAACACCTCTCTTCAAGAAAATATCTGCCAGTGGGAGTAACATTCATCAACTTTGAATCCACTTGTTTTTTTCCTAGTGCATCTCTGTCCTTTAGCTGCCAGTGAAGAGTTTCCAGTTGAATCCACAGCGGACAAGAACAATCTTCCCCCTCTCGTTGCATGCCATGTAAACTCTCAGAAAGGTCACGCACACCGAGACCTCGGTTTATCAGCCATTTCCATGGATCAGTGTCTGCCAAACATCTTTTTCACTGGTGAGTCCATTTTTTTTTACAAGTGGAACAGTCTGTTTTTACAGGACATGGACTCAATCTGAGATAAGCACAACCACATCAGAGATATGAATCAATGCACACAAATTCTAGAAAAAAGACTAAACATTGTCGCGCAATGTCACACACATAAATAACACAAATATACTCAGTATCGTCTCTCTCACTGCTGAGCTCCAGTGGTTATTGTCAGAAAAATGAAATAACATTTTGAAATCAATAAGCGCATGAAAAAAAATGTAATCTATGTAAATGTATCTGGTAGCACTTACTGAACTTAAGAGGGAGGGGGCGTTTGATTGGCTGAAAGGAGAGAGTGCAGAGGGCAGTAACATAAAAAGAGTGGGAGAAGAAAACATTACAAAAGAAAAAAGTAAGCTTTTCAAAAAGAAAATAATACATACATTTCTGAATTAAAATATAAATATTAAAATATTAAAGAATGACAAAATATTTCACAAACATTATGTTACAAATTATAGATATTCATATATATCACGATTTTAAAATTATTTTTTATCACAACTTATTTATTTGTTTGATATTAAACACTTTGGGCCTCCATATATAACTGACTCACCCCCAGTCTGTTTGATGCATTTCCAAATTCAAGACCAGCTCACAATACAACATTAGCAGCTCCTCCAGGCCAGCTATTGATTTTCATCCATGGCCTCATGTCTCACAGACACACACAGGCACACAAACACACGATCTATGTCTCACCTCCCCCGACACACACCGGAGATCTTGGACATTTTTATGAATATTTAACCTGCAAACACTAATATTAGCATATCTCTGGAACGAAATACCAAAAAAAGCTGATGTCACACCTTTTTTCTGAGGTTGGTGGTCGGTTTTATGACGTCATAAACTGCTCAGGCGAATAGTTACTGGTGAATTTAGTGGTGTGAGAAAGAAATCACGGTCTCTGTATAACATCATGTCTGTTGCATGCATGGTCTGTGGTTTTAAAAAAAGCTTCATTAACCCTGACAGTAAAGGACACTATATATATATATATATATATATATATATATATATATATATATATATATATATATATATCAATACGGCAGCAACGTTGCGTAAAGGTGTCAAGATTGAGCAACAATTTCAGAAACATTTTTTTTGTTGTTGCTGTTGAACGTTTACGTCACTGTCTCCTCCACATTCACAACTACTGCCATCAAACAGAAAAATGAACAAGCTAGAAGAAAAATGGTTAACAAACAGCATGAAAGAAACCAGCCCAAACATTATAAGACAAAAGAAAACGTTACAAGAAATGGCATGATGGTGAATTCCAAATCTGCTTTTTTCAATACAGGGGAGAAATAAAAAAATGTAAAATCAAAAGCCCAAAACTCACAGTTGTATGTTTTGGCATCTTCAAGGTCATGTGATCTGTCACAAAGTTCTGTCCTGTTCCTTTTTATACCATTTTGAGCTCCTGCAGCCTCACACACTCAATCACTCCGGGTGATATCATTTAAGTCAGTGAGGGCCTTTGACATGCCATGAAATCTTAAGCTGCCATGTCATCCACATTGGGATGGGATCCCATCCAGCCTTTTTGCCCCTGGTTGCAAATGCAGTGACTGTGTCAGCCCGTGAAGGCCTGGGACACAGGTAGGACCCAGAGACTTGGCAACCTAATGGGCTGGCATGTATCTGAAGTCTACACCAGTCCCAAATGACACAAATGAGTCTTCATGGCACTGTCAAAGATATGCCATCTCCAACAGACCGGAGCCATTGGAGACCATTTTGGTCGACCGTCCCGCAGGCAAAGCAGTGGACTCTTAAGCTGTGTCTACAGGAGACAGTGAAGTAAACAAAAACACAAATGTAAGTAAATCTTTGTGTTTAACACATTCTTTTTAAGTTAAGTTGTCAAGCTAAGTCTCACATCACTGAATTCACCATTAATTATCCACCTGAGCAGTTTGCAATGATCTGCTGTCATTCTAATAATATACCATTGGTTCTACAGATATGATGCAAAGTACATAATTCAATTTTGGTGGAAAATAAAAAAAGCATTTTTGCGTTTGCTCCACTTCTGAAAATCATATCACCTCAAATGTGACGTGACTGAACTAGAAGTGCTGATTAGTGATGCTCATATTATTTGAACAATTTATTTATCTATTGATATTTTCCCTCTATTTTATATAGTATTGTAACATCATTTCACAAATATCGCTGCATAATGAAGAGTTGGTCAGAAGAGCTCCACAATAATAAATAAAATATCTGAGGTACACTGGTGTGTCCAGTCACACATCTTCATATTAGACAATGTGAAATGGCTGGTTACTGTTTATTCCCGGTGTATTTTGGTTCACTTGACCACCACGCTGCGGTTCCAGTGTTTTAACACAGTACGAAATAATAATATCGACAGTAAGTAATACAATAGAAAAAAAATAACTGATCGGCCATTTAAAAAGGAGAGCACATACAGGCGATGGACACAATAAAACCAGGAAATCCTTGTGAAGCTTGAAATTCTGCCTATTGTTGAAATAGAGGCGTGATTCGACTCATTTTTTAGGCTGTAGTTTGTGTGAACCAGAAACCACAGAAATAGGCGTGAGATAAATGAAGCCTCCTTTCACCACATTTGTACTGTACATGAGCACATACTCCTTAACAAAATTAGCTGCAAATGTATGACTAAGTGGTATCATACATTTAGTAGATCAGCTGACATGAGTGTATTCATCCTGCCCTATTGTTGTTCCATTTAGTTACCACTTAAACACCAGGGACCATGTGTGTTACTGTGTAATATTTAGGCCACTGCTGAAGATGTTATGAACATGAATGATGAACATTCATTTGTGAAAATCCTGTAGTCAGTGTTGGGTAATGCAGCCGTACATGCTGGGAGTTGAATCATGTGAACGTGCACCTTTGTCAACTCAGATAAGATAAAAAACTGCTGCGTGTCTGCACGTGTTTTTGTGTATGTTTTGTCTTTGGTCAATCCTGCTGTTGTGTCCTACGCAGAGGAAGACAACAAAGACAGCGAATGATATAACGTCTACAGTTGGGACATTGTGTCCCACAGCAGAGTATCGGGGGATATAGTTTATTATTCGGACTTTAATTCATTATTTCGCTGAGTCTAACTGAAACATCTTTTCTCACCAACACCCTTTAACTTGTTTAAGTCAGTTTCAGACCCTTTAAACGTACAGTATTATAAAATCACCAGTGTTAGTTCAACCTTTATGTATTGTAATTGGAAACGGGAGAAGTAATGTTAACCCACTGGATCATTATTCTTGCTTGCTTTGAGGTTTAATTATTTATCTTCTTGTGTGTGTCTTTTGGGAGCTTGCCTGCTGCAGTGCAGTTCGCAAACAAGTGTGCTCACGAGTTCGTTTTACCTTTTAAACTAAACTGGTGCAAGTGTTCTTCCCCAATTTGCTGCCATTTTTAAAATTATTATTGGTATGCGTAAAAAGTACAAATAGACAGCGGAGAAGCTGAAGCTGCAGCTACAGATCTTTGGCCTTTCTGTAATATTTTCTGTCGATCAACACAATTGATGCTGCTGAGACACCGGAAACATTTAAGGTCTGATTAAATTCATCCAATATAGAAAAGGTACAGCAGAAGTCGCATCCTGAAACCCAGCTTCATAACCAATAACTGATGATGCTTTTAAAGTGTATTGCCTTTTATTGTTTGTCGGAGATCAGTATTCAACGGAGCCTAACCTGTCACACCACACAGACACTGTCTCAGCCGTGTTTTTCACCCGTCTGCATCACACACCTGTGACAGAACAGATACTCTTCTATTTTAATCACTCCATCTGTTCACACAGGCCACAGCGCTTCACTTTACTTCACATCATCAGACACCTGAAAACACTCAAAGTGCACTTTTCTACGTTACACACAGTGATTGTGCATTGGCTCGGGTGCTTCTACTGTAGATACACACACAGCAGAGCTACTTTCCAGAGAAGTGTGGGAGTTTTGCTTTCGCACGGAAATCTTGTCTTTTTATTATTAATGTAACCTTTGTTTTACCGGAGGAGCCAGTTCTCAGAGTCAGTTCAGGGCATGAGAATGAAAACACAGGAATACACACACACGCACACACACACACACACACTCTCACTCACTCAGCTCTCAGGATTAAGTGTGAATGTGAAGTAACCTTTAGGTGGGAGCTTTGGGCTGGTCATGTGTTCATGTGTGTGTGACCTTTGGGCAGCGTTCTGACTGAAGGAAGCTCCTCTGTCTTTAATCAGCCTCAGTCTCATTAGAACCTCCAGAGACAAGACTTATTACAATGTGACAGAAATCACTGACCTTTCCGGCCACTTGGGGACAGCATAACAATGTGTAAACACAACACTGACATATTATCACCTTAGAATAGTTTTCCTATTTGCACATCCGCGCACGCACACACACACACACACACACACACACACACACACACACACACACAGACCAACATTATCATTCACTTCCAATTTTTTTTTTTTTTTCTGTTTTGGTGTCTCCAGAATGAAAATGTATTTTTCTTTGATGCAGGCATCTGTGTGAGAAGTGTAGTTTTTAGCTGTAAAACCAACACAATGAGTTGGTAGTAGAGATGATCCCAGGTCATTTTTTTGTGTCACCATCGCTGTGCATTGTTTGCACCAGAAGCATTGTGGCGCTGCAGAGACGCCCCACAAATCACATTCTCCACAGGAAGGAGAACACGTTTGACACAAGACCCAACAAGAATCACATCATTGGTTTTATTTCTATTCATTATTTTATTTAAGTGAAAATGAAAAAAAAAAAACAAAAAACAATAATTCCATTGTAATTGTTGCTGGCATGAAAAAAAAATGTATTCATTTGGAGTCATGGTCCTCACCCCTGACAAAAAAAACAAAAAAAAACACCATATTAAACTCACCTTTTAGCTCTGTTTTGGGCTCTTTGATTATTCACAGTGGCAGGCTGATAAATGTTGTGGTATGCTGGCCTTAGTTCATGCTACAGTGCACTGCTTATCTTGACCAGCTTATCTAGATCCATGGTTGATATCGATATTGACGGGTGCAGCTTTAAAATTAGATAAATTCAGACGTGATGGGGTTTGTAAACCACGCCGTTATTGTGAGTGCGTGTAGG
This sequence comes from Rachycentron canadum, assembly GCA_038496675.1. Taxonomy (NCBI): domain Eukaryota; kingdom Metazoa; phylum Chordata; class Actinopteri; order Carangiformes; family Rachycentridae; genus Rachycentron; species Rachycentron canadum. The sequence continues at coordinate 26,258,992 of CM076650.1, read as the reverse complement.
TATCATCAAATGATTTTTTTTTCTCCAATCACCTTCATATCAATCTTTATAACAATCTTTTACTCAACACATTTAATTAGTATTTTCATAGTTAACAGTCATCACGGCTTTTGTCATTTACATTTTCTTTCAGCTCTCTGCGATATCACTTCAATCAGTAACTGCTGTTAACTGTTCTGTTTCTGAGTGAGTGTTTGAGTTTGCGCTGCTGATCTGTCTTGAGTTTTCAGCGGTTCAAATTAAAACCACACCTCCAGTTTACCAGCTGCACTGACAAACTGATCAAATTGAGTCTCTAAATTAAGTTTAATGGCGTTACGATTCACGCACAGTGGACAAAGGTGAGACAGATGTTTGCTTGTTGCTTTGCCTCCCTCGTCCCTTTGCCGTTGTATTGGCCAGGACTCGTGAAGAAATCATTTTGTATCTTAATGAGTTTTCTCATGGTCCAATAAATGTTAAATGAATGAACGAATAAGTAGATAAATAAATGATTAAGCAAATAAGTTCAAATAAATACGAGCCAGGTCAGTAAACAAACACATGAATTAACAGTGTTATTTCGGGGCAACTCTTAAATGCACCAGCGAGTTTGTGTTATGAATATAAGCTTATAAGTTTTTCCCTTCAGGCACAGACTGTAGTTCTTTGTTTCACAAATCAAAATCCCCACAGGTCTAAACAATGGAAAACAAATCAAACCTTTATTCAAGGACTGTACATTAAGTTGCACTTATCAATATATTTGTAATGAAGGAGCGCTGTGGAGTTTTCTTGTAAACAAATAAAAGTTTACATCACTGCTCTGGAATGACTCCCTGTGCATGTCTGGGGTCTTTATAGAACATTTTCAAATCGTAAATTTATTAATCCAGCATTGTGCAGTATTTCCGTGCCTTTGTTAGCGCATGGCTGAATATCTTGGTGTATAATTGCCACATGCTGATTGGGGGGATAGTTTAAAACCATTTTGTGGTTCTGCTCAAAGTAAGAGCTGTCTAGACCGGCTCTTTTGGACAATTGCCTTGAGATAACTTCTGTACACTTCACTCGACCTCCCGTATAGAAATGTATACGGTATGTCCCTCTATCAAGAGTGATGCTGCCATATGTTGAAAATTGAAATTTGTATATGTACTTACTACATGATGTTTGGAACCAAATATATGTAATATCAGCATATATTGACGGGCTTTTGGATTGATGCCTATTTACAATATTAGCATACATACATAATTGTAGAAATTGTTTCAATCTGGAATAGTTTACATAAAAAAAATCATGTTTTTTTTTTCATTTTCTATGTGTATTTCACACATGGAAATTATAGTATATAACATAGTATATATAAATATATAGTACATAGTATATATAAATATCTTTAAGCTTTTAAAGTCATTTCCAACAGCAACAGGCAGCTCTTTGCAGAAGAAAAAGGCTTGACAAACCAACTGAGCACAAACACAATTAGCAACTAGCCGTGGAACATAGTGGATCATTTAGCAGCTAAAGAGCCAGCTCTTTTTCGCAGGAACTGATGCAGACTGAAAGGAGAGGGAATATTGGTCTTGGATGAGTCACGTAGACAGAAACATGACATGCTAATGCTGCTCTGTGTCCCCACTCCCCCACCATCTTCTAAGAATAGAAACTGTGTAAAAACCTGACTTCAAATATGTGAAAAAAATGAATTAAATCAACTTGGTTTTTTTTTGCTTTCAAATAAAATGACTACCTCTACATGCCCTACGTGTTGCATGTGTCTCTGTGGACCGAGTGCTTTGATATTTCAATAGTTTTAATATAGAACCTCGACCTGCTTTATAATCAAAGAAGTCCTGGACATCTCCCTTCATACTATATGAAAGTGTCATGTACTTTTTTTCAAACTATTAGTTGCACTTTTCAGGTTCTCAAAAGAGTATGAAGAAGACGTTGGTGGTGACATTTGTGACATTTTCAGAGTGGAAGAGCTGAAATGATGGCTCCTTACAGAGCACCATGAAATTGTAAAGGTCATGTGTAGGCTGGGTCCTGCTCAAGTGAATGACCGTGTCAATGACTCATCCCATTATCGGTGTGTAGTGAAGAATCAAGTGTCAGCACCCGTATATGTGCTGTCTGTCTTTATTACTTATGTCTAAATTGAATGCAAACAGATTTCTAGCATTGCTCTTTACATATATATACAAAATCATTCCAAAATGTCTACAGAATCATTTGTTGTCGTCATTGAACAGACAAATAATTGGTAGTTTGGGGGGGGGAGCCAGAGTTATGTACTGCAGAATGACACTTCAATTAAATTCAAAATTAAGTCTAAATTTTAGGAAAGTACAAGTTTCCTTGCTGCTGTATTTCTTCTGCTGACAGTTGCCCAGTGACACACACCAGAAAGGAGATTATTCTACCACACCAAACCACTACAGGGCAGTCACACAGTGCTGCATTGTCAAACAATCCGTTTCAAAAATTGGAACTTTCTGGGAAAACTTTTTTAGCATCTGGCAGCCATTAGTGGCACTGGCTGCAGCTCTCGGCCACGGTGGTGGCCATTTCCTTCTTACAGACAAGGAGGTGAGTAGATAATGACTGAATTCTTATTTTGGCACAGAAGCCAGTATATGCAGCCCCTTTACACCTGCCATTAAGGTGTCATATTTGGATTTTCTACAGAGAATATTATTCAACCACAAATTCCATTGTATGCACATCTGGCAATTTTAACCAGTAGACTACTGCTGTCTGGACTGGCCATGTAATGGCTTGGCTGCACTCACGTTTTAAATGTGTTGCATTCCGGAGCAACTTTTTACGCTTGTTACACTTCTTCAGCCTCAAAAACACGCTTAACCCATTACAGTACCTTGTTATCCTGGCCATGGAGATTATGTTTGCAATTTGCCTTTGTTTGGGTGTGTTTGTAAGCAGGTCTTGCACCAAACAGGCCACGGGTCTGGGAAGAACCCATTGCATTTTGGTGCTGATCTGATTAAAGTGGCGTATTATGGATTTTTTTTTTTCCAACTCTCCTGAAGACATCAATATTTGGATCTTGATGTAAAAATCTTACATATTCATGGTGTTTCTATTTATTCATGGAGATCTATGAGTTTAGAGAATTTGAGTCTGTATAATAATCTGGATCTGACAGTTTAGTGCTGACTTTTTTGGCCTTGGCAGAGGTATGTGCCATTCTGGTTACCTATGTAATGAGGTTATCTTATAGTTTTATGGTAATTGCAAATAAAACATGGGACTTACTGGAAAGTTTTACTCTGATCTGTAGCGTATTATATTGATGGAAAATGTAGAATTTGGCCTTGTCCAAACCTGGATGTGAAATGTGTGCATTGAATGATCAGATCACGAACGGACAGCTCTAAATACGTCAGTTCACAAAATCTGTCTTAAATGACAACTTGTGATTAGATCTCACTTCTCTGCTCTAGACACAAACAAACATGTACATGTACACATCAGTCCTTGGTTAAAGACCAAATGTGTTGTTTTCATCCAATCAGATGGGCCCGTTGTCAATGAGAGAGAGAAAGAGAAAGGGGAGAATGATTGGGGCAAGGAGGGGCTGAGCGAATCGATGTGCTGCCCACAGCTCCACAGTGAAATAAGGTTTCAGCCATTTGTATTTAAAACGTAGAAAATCAATATGTTGCAATTAGTGTTGACAGTGTGGCAAGCCACCAAAAATAAATCAATGATTGGTGAGTGTGTTAGAAAAAGTGTTAAAAAATATTTTCGGTTCATTATAAAACTGTGGTGGGACGAGTCTGTGTCAGTTTACCTCAGTGTGGCCCGGGACACATTGGAGTTCGCACATTCCCACACCACCTCTGAACGCTGTCCACCTGAGATGCACATTGACGCCAGTTCTGAACAGGGCCTGTGAAAATGGAGAATGCTTTTACTAAAATGCTGCTGTTTAGCCACCAACCGCTGCCACTCCATTGATTCATCTCAAAAATTAACAGAGATGATGACAAAAGAAAAACAATGCATTTCAAATTATTGGAATTTCTCTCTGCCTCAGCAGATCCCAATACAAACCCCCGTGATTACATTGGGGCCAGCAGAAGGTTTAACCTCTGAAAGTGTTGCTGTTGTCTCTAAATCTGCTCTTCATCCCCTCCAGATTAAATGACTCTTGTTGTTGCTGTGTGCAGTCTATCTGGACATCATCTGGAGAAGCGCTATGACAACCTCGCCTTCCAAACAACAACAAGCAGAAATCAATAACCCTGTTGCCCTGCCTCATCCCTCTGCTGACAGGCTAACGGTGTGTGTGTGTGTGTGTGTGTGTCCAGAATCTCTCAGAACAAACAGTCTTTGACCAGACAGGCCTCGTTGTGTTGCTTTTTCACCACTGCTTCTCGCTCTGCACTGGCCTCAGTAGAATTATAAAAATCCTACTATAAGATTCTCCTCAGTGCTGGATTTATAAAAGTGCCACAGACATAGAATTTTTTAACTCTTGAGGGAGTAGTTTTGATATTTTTATGGTTTTCTAACCAGAGAGAAGTTGAATGTTTATACAGCAGTGGGGGAAGATATATCCTGATGTGTTTGTCACAGGAACTTCACATTGTAAATTTTTTTTTTTTTGCCTTTCATAAAGTTGCGTTGTTCTATGTTGGCTGCTCTATGCCGACCGTAGTTGGCGATGTTGTCAATATATTTCTAAAATCCCAGCTAGTCTGTGATATTTTTTTTTTTTTTCTACAAGACAACAAAAGTAAGAGGAATAGGTGTGAGGTTCAGTTCTGTGAGCAGAGGTAGCGTTCTGTAATAGGCAGGGCTGGGTATCAATACCAAAATTTCAATGCCTGAGGCGTAAATGAGTAAATGTCGAAAAACGAATGCTTGGGTCAGGATCTAATAATGCTGGTGATTTTACTGTTTATTTCTAAAAACGTGTGTACGGAATAGTAGTTGTGACTTTTCTCTGAGGCTTTAGCTACAACAGAGACAACAATTCTGAGAAAGCAAAACCTGCAGGGTTTGACGTGGGCTGAGTCTGGAACGTAGCTGCTGGTGGTGATTGGTTTGCTGGTACGTCACAAAATTACATAATCCTTGGGTTTTTGAATTTTGTCTGTGGATTGTGGAATTTGATACCTTCACAGTATTATAGTATTATTGCACCAGCTTTATAATCACAAAAAGACATGAAATTGTAACCTTAAAGTAATATGGAACCTTTAAACTAACTTCAGCTTAAAACAGACTGTTCTGGATGCACCTGTCGGTATATTTCACTTTAACAGCCAAAATGACCATACATTTGGATCAACACCTCTTTAAAAAAAAAAAAAAAACAGAACATTAAATCCACCATGACAGAAGGTTTGTTGCAGGACATTTGTTTACTGCATTATATATTATCTTGCTGTACCAAAAAAATGTATTTCAGTCTCACCTAAAGTGGACCAGACCAATCAGGCCTATGTGTTTAACATTTCCAAACACTGAGGTAGTCAGTCTGTCTATACACTTACTTACTACTTATTTTATTTTACCATTGAGTCAGGTTAGGAAATATCGCTGATAATTTATATGTGTGCTTTTTTCTGATGTAATGAATGGTCTTATACATTATATTCCTTGTTTCAGTCTCAGTTCAATCTCTAAAATCTGATTCCTATTAATTTTTTTATTTCTATATTAACATCTTGTACATCTTGTCTTGTTAATATAGCTGGATTTTTTTAATGCTGTATTATTTATCATACATTATACCAAATCTGCATATGAATTATATTTTTCCAATGTACAACACACCTCTGACCCATATATCATATCATGTTTCTGCAGTGCTTCCATTATATATATATAATGGGATATATATATCCCATTACATTTAATCTTTTATTTCTCCACTCTTTTTCAAGACTTATGCATAAGAATAATCAAAAAAACAGCTTAAATATATATATATTTTTTTTTTTTCCAAATTTAAAACAAGTTTGTTTTTGAGAAGAGATATCTGAAATGCCTCAGAAGCAGACTGTAGATTTGCAACGGCCAAATTAAAGGAGCTATTTGTATGTTTTGCTGTTCCTACATAGCAAGTGTTAGCATTCACATCTGTTTCCTGACAAGCCATTGTTATGCTTACAAGACAAAAGGGTTATTATGATAAGAGACAGTCGGACCAGGTCAGGTCTAACTGGCTAGCATGCTAGCTCAAGTAAAAGAGACGAGGGTTACTGTCCACTGCTGGAGAGAGCTCTTGGTGAGTAAGTTTGGTGCTGAATTCATAATGTTTCATCTAGACTGGTAAATCAAAGCAGTTAATTTTGGGTATGTAGCAAGAGCAAAACTTAGAAATAGCTCCTTCAAGAGAGGAGCTTGTGACATAGAAAAGTATCATAGCATAAAAATGAGCATTACAGTTCAAATAGTTTAGATTTTGGCACAGAGGCTCTCTCAAGTAAGTGAAATACAGAAGTAAACATAAATTATCTTTCTTTTATCTCTCTTTGTTTAGTAGGTATTTCATATGTTACCTTTAAACACGTAGTTTAATCCTCAATCACTAATTTCAATAAAACGTTACATTAGATTAATTTCATGTGTCAAACGTAGATAAATAAAGATGGACATCCCTCAGGATTTTGAAGAGCTTTGAAGCTGAGTGAGCTGCTCCACTGGTGTCATCTTGGCAGTGCCTGACTCGACCCCACAAAAACATAAGCGGGGTACTTTGAGCTTTGAAACAACATGCATGACACTGACAGAGCTGGTAAAAACTGTATATATACTTTGATGTTCCCCTAGCTGACCAGGTTTTGGGCCCATCCTCCCATACAGTCTGTGTCTACTCTGGTCGTATCTCTTTCTTTGTCTGAGGTTTTTTGGAGGATGAAATACTGGAAAGTTAGTGTGCATATATAGTGCACTACACCATCTCACCCATGGGTAGTCTCTGTGTATATAAATGTGGGCCAATGGTTTATCAGGAGGCACTTACATTCACTGACAGGATGTGCGCTAACATGCACATGCTCAGATTACAACACACACAGGTGCGACTTGTTTCTCACTATATCTTCACATTTATTATATATTCTTCAAAATCCTCTTTGCAGAACCTTTATATATGTTACTTTACCTTAAAGTAAGACTAAGCTGTTGACTTTTTTAAAGACTATCCTGATTGACAGATTCACCCATAGATTTTGCTGGTTTTTAACTCAACGGTGTTCTATATACCTCACCTTGGTTTTACAGATCTCTGAGAAAATGTGTCATCACAGGACTGAATATATGATGATAAACCTACAGATGGAGAATTGAAAGCAGTGTTAGCCAGCACTGTGTGGTGCAAAAGAACTTCATCCCCTAGCTCCCTTTTTTCATTTCTTCCCACACTGTGAAATGTCAGGCGCAAGAGTGAAAATGAAGCGGTCACACATTGATAATTGACTCCCAGTCACTCTGTATGTCTACATAGGTGTCTGTCCTATCTGATAATTGCCTGAAAGTCATATATAGTCTTTATCATGATCTGACATTGATTCATTGAGGGTGGCTCTAAGTACACACACTGACTCCAACACACATATGTACATACACAAACAGCTGCTGTCCCCTGCGTAGTGCCATAAAGAGAGGTGATAACAATGTGTCTGACACTCATTTCTCGCTGAAAATCTCCAGAGGTTATAGAGCACTCACATTACTAACTTACCTCATTTCCTGCTGTTGGTTTTGTTTTGAGTTTGAGGTTGTTTTTTTTTTTCTAGGTTTAGGAGTTTTATTCTCTAGAGCAAGGTACTAACACAACCAGTGTTATGGGCTGTTTTCCATATTTAAAGTGCAATGCATATCGTTTCAGTGCATGCAATACAATGCACAACACAATTTTTATTGAAAAATAAAACAATTGCTCATTGTACCCGTGCAAAGGTTTATCAATTATGGATATCAGGATTTATTAAAAATGGGTTTGATTTATATAAATGCCAATTCACTGATTCAGTCTCATGAATTATACAAATCTATTTACAAATTCTGAATGTCAAAATCATGAGTGTTTTGTTGGGGTCGCAGCAAGCTTCTGTCGTCTTGATGGTTTTGTGTAAGGCAATTTTAGTCTTGGCTTGTGGAAATTGTGATGCCTCCATTATGCTTTTCCCACCATTAAACAGAAAGCAGAAAACGTAGTTGATAGTGGAGATGGAGGCAGCTCCAGGGAGGTGCAAGACCAGAGCCATTAGGTGTGAAGCCTAGACAAGGGTCAACGTACGCACAGAAGACGACGTTAAAACAAAACAGGAAATCAAACAATACATACAATTTAAAGGTCAAACACAGTAATTTTAAGGGCAAATAGTAACAATTATCAATTTAGTGTTGAATGTATTTTTTATAATATACAATAACGATAATAATATAATTCTATCAATTATTTTCATGACATATGATAACAACAACAACAACAGTTATTTCTACCAGGAGCATCATGGAAAATAATCACAAAGTCTTGCAAATACTGACCCTGCAAGATCCCCAGTCTTAGTGTGAGACTGTGGCACACAGGCTTAAGTCATTTACAAGTATTTTCAAAGTCCTCTCATGTATCATTGGCATAACTATTCATTTGGAAATTTTTTTGATAGATTAGTAAATAATAATACAGTCTCGCTGTTCTGTAATATCTAATAATACATAATCTACAAGAAAAAACCCTAACCATGGTTAAGGCTAGGAGACAATCAAAAAACCTTGACAATGATAAATGTAACTATGATTATTTTATCCATTAGTTCTTATATTTACTTTCTCATACTGGCTCATGTCTCACATATTTGTCCTGTTTAATTACAGTATGACTCGGATGTCTGGTTACATATAAGTGGTTGTCATAGCTCATGTCATCTTATAGACAATTAGTGAAAATTGCAATCTGAATAAATTTAATTTGGTGTGAGATCCATAGCGATAGTAATTTGACAAAATTGGTTGACAACAACTGCAGTCGTGGTTGTACGAATATCAAACCTGCTACGCTCCGCCTGGCGATGTAGTCTGTAGCTAATATGCAGTAGTAACTACAACCAAAATTGCCATTGCAATAGTTAGGAGAGACTTAAGGATTTGGAGTTGGAGAAACACAAGATGTTCTGGAGCATCCACCATGAATATAAAGAAGGGTGCTTTTGAAAAAGACCATGCACACTCAGCGAACTTCCTCAGTGTAATAATAATATGGCATCTGCAAACCCCATTGATGGCCCAAGGGAGCTCCCTCAGCATCACAGAGTGATGGCCAGTGGCCAGTCTCCCATGTTAGGCCACATGGCAGTGATAACCGATGGTATGTTACCTCAATGATCCTCCTATCCAACGAGCCTCTGTAATTTCCAATGTCCTACTTTTAACCCACGTGAGGCAAAAAGAAGTCTGGTCAAAGTCAAAGTCCCTCACATCCTCACACTTGACCATTTTTCCTGCTTCAACACATCAACTTCATGACTAAATGTTCAGCTGCTGCCTGATATATCCTGGCCAGTACCACTGACTGGTGCCATTGTAACTTAATAAACAATTATAACAAAATTAATAAACACTTCAGTCATCATAATGTTATAGCTGATCAGTGCCTCCTTTTACTCCCCGTTGTCTTTGTTCATTATTTGTCTACAGGTCTGTCTAACAAGCTAGCAGACTGAGTCAATTTGTATTTATTTTAAGTCTTTATTCAGAAACTGAGCCTCAAAATGAGTTCTGGGACTTTGTGCAGTTTCCACCCTCTGCTATGGACCAGCCACCTGGACCCGGACATGATTGCTGTCTAACATCTGTACTACAAATGTGGTCATCTGCATCTTCTAATTCATCTTCTAAAAAAAGATATAACTAAATGAAATTTTTAAAAAAATCTCAGAATTGAGTAAACAAAACTGACGTGAAACAATTTCTTGATAATAGCCTCAAATTTAGGTTATTACAAACACAATTTAACCTTGATTAGACATTGTGTTTTCATACCTAAATATATGTCTTTAAATATATCTACTGGTGTGTTTAATGTTGCAAAAAGAAGATTATTGCCAATCTAACTTCCATCCGTCAAGTTCATTGTTAATCTGGTCATTTTGGTTATAATTATTATAATTATTATATTATTATTATTATTATTATTATTATTTAATTGGTAATCACAGTTCCAAATCAAGAGTAATTGATTAGATTTTTAAAAAATTATTTAGAGTTATTATTCAATGTTAATATCTTTTATATGAATATTAATTTCAGATAATAATTGATGACCTACCTATGCCTCAACAACATCATGACATATTAAATTCAAGATATTTAAGTGGGGCACATAAATTGATGGGAATGCTTTACTTGTGATTGTGTGGCTATAAGGACACACTGTATTTGCTAATCATGATGGAAGAGCTTGTGCACAGGCTCTGGCAGGGGTACTTAAATATGTGAATGTCCAAATTAAACCAAGCTCAGGTGAAAGGTGATAATTCAAGGTCCTTAAAATACAGCTCCAGACGACAGGACGTAGGTATACACACCTCTGTCCTTAAAGAGGTGTGGGGCTCCTGTTTCAGGCTAGACACTGATAGATTGAAATGATTAGGTGGGTCATCACCTCACGATAGAGAGGGTTTAATGAAGGTCACTGGCTGCCAAACTGAGCGCTCTATCTCCCAACTACTGAGAGAAAAAAGAGAAGAAAAGGGCTCTCAGATAAGATTTGTCCTTCTAAATGGTTTCTGAATACATCAAACAACGAAGAGCAAAAGACAATATTTTTGTTAATTGTACATAGGCCATACAATTACAAATGGATGCATATCAGATTTGATTTAAAGCTACAGGTGCATTTGACATCTGAGCTCAAAGAGTTGAGAGGCCAGCAGTATTCTGACAATACAGAATGGAGCCCTATTTACTCTGACCTACTCAGTGGACAAGGTCTCATTTTAATAAATTATTTAATAAAAAAGACTGGATGAACTATGACGTGTCCCACCTCCCTAAACATGGTTCAGACCAAGTCCCCCCCTTCATGGAAACAGTCTTCCCTAATGGCAGTGGCCTCTTTCAGCAGGATAATGCTCCCTGTCACTGCAACAATGGTTCAGGAGCTTTGAGGAACAACAACCAGTTCAAGGTGTTGACTTGGCTCCAAATCCCCCAGATCTCAGTCCAATCCAGCATCTGTGGGATGAGCTGGACCAACAAGTCTGATCCATGGAGGCTCCACCTCACAACTTCAGGACTTAAAGGATCAGCTGCTGACGTCTTGGTCCAGACACCACAGCTAAGCTTCAGAGGTCTAGAGGAGTCCAGGACTCCAGGGTCAGGGCTGTTATGGTGGCAAAATAGGGACCAACACAATATTAGGCAGGTGGTCATAATGTTATGGTTGATCGGTGTGTGTCAGCTCGTTCTCAGCTGTAATGTGTCATCTGTCAGTCATATTATATATTTACATTACTATTTACATATATTTATCATATTAGTACTTGTTTGACTTTTGCCTCTTTGGCCTGGAGTTAAAGGTCCAAATGAAACTGTTTTATGATTGTGCTGGTTGTGGTTGTCCCACTGGGACTCATCTGGTCCGACACACAGAAGCTCTCTGCCAAGATCAGCAGCAGACATGAGCTCTTCATTTCTCAGTCAATCAGATGACAGACATTCAGGAGAAAGCTACACTAAAACGATCTTGCGTCTGTGCTCAGCCTTGTCTTTGTCACTCTGCTTTGCAGTCAAACCATTTGGCCTTTTGTCAAGACTGTCAGTAACAATCTTGCTGTGCTCTCACTCACTGCAGTCATTCTTCATGTTATGTTGTTGTTGATATGTGTTTTTTCCCAGCCAGCCACAAACTATCAGTGTCACTTTTTGCATTTACATTTGACATTTCAGGCATTTAGCTCCTTATCCAGAGCAGCACTGAGCCTGTAGCGGGTTCAGTGTCTGTCTCAGCAAATTCCTCAGCAGGATCCATCGCTGCAGGAAGATTAATTCTGTGCCACTACAGGCTAGTCTTCTGCTATTATCACTGTCTGGAAGATAAACATACCACTCAGTGTTGCAGACAAATAATGGGCAGGACAGATTTAGTAAAACTGACACATTTACATGTTTAACATTGACAAGTTTAAGTCAAGGAGCTAATCAGGGATATCTTGAGTGTAAACCAGCCATTCTGAACCTTTTCCAACTCACAGTCCACATTTGACCCATAGAAATACCAGAGTCCAAATAATGCTTTCTCAGAGCAGTTTTTATTCTAATAATTCCAATGCAACAATGAGGACAGTGTTATCACCCCGACCCCTGGTGGTGGTAAGGTCCGCCAAAACACCGCCACAACTACCTACTAAAAACACAAGAATAAATATATCCTCTGCTGCTAAGTCACAACAAAACAGTCCCCTGATCCCCAGATCTGCCATTGAAACTGCCATTAAAACTCCAGAGCTCAGCCTGAGAGAGATGGAAAACTACACTGAGATGGTTTTTGGTTCTTAAAACCACAAATATATCTTCTTATTGATATCAACATTTAAAATAAAACATCTGAATTAATCCTTTAATATCCAGGCTTGTTTAATCCAGCACTCAGTTGTTTTTCAGGGTCTTCACGCAGCAGCTATATGATAGGAGAACAGCTACAGTAATACTATGATTCACCACTGTACAGAACACTATGTATTCTACCATGGCATGCTCACACTAAGTCGTCTCAGACTCTAGATGATGCCTGCAGATCAGTTTGATGACCAGACAATAGTCTGGAAAAGCATTGTAAAACTTAACAATTATGTATCATCACAACTAGCATTATTTTAAATGGCATTATTTTAATAACAGCAAAGCACAGAGCAGCAGCATGTGCATGCACGCGCACACACACACACACACACACACACACACACACACACACACACAAATGTATGTGCACCAGCAATCCTCATAATAATGAGTGTCGTGAAGAAGGCATTTGTCTTATGTAAGACTTGTATTGTCAGTTTTTAATTCACATGGCTCTCATCAGAAAAGCCCTGAAGGTTCTCATCATCTCCACCTGAATAAATTATTCACTGGATCTAAATTCAAAACACACACACACACACACGTACACACACGCACGCACACACATACACACACGCACACACACACACACACACACACACACACATACACACACACATACACACACATACATACACGCACACACACACACACACACACACACACGCACACATACACACACCCATACACACATGCACACACACACACGCACACACACATACACACACACACACATACACACACACACACACGCACACATACAAACACACACACACATTGTGCATGTATAAACATGCACTTTTGCACACACAGAATATATGTGCATTAGTATATAACGCTTGTACCTACACACACACGCACACACATACACACACATACACACATGCACACACACACACGCACACACACACACACTGTGTTACTGTGTTATTGTTGTCTGGCTCATTCTAACTGTGACTAAGTGAAGAGTTGTCTTCATTTGTTTCACTCTGAACCACTAATGCTCCTACTGCCGAAAGCTAGCACCATAGGTCACACACATTAGTCTGGCTGGCTTTTGTGTGTGTGTGTGCGTGCGTGTGTGTCTGTGTGTGTAGAGGAAATGATGGTTAAGGCCGAGAAGTTTCGCTGTTTTCCACCGTTCTCCCGCAGCACACATCAACACACTGTACAAGTGTTGGACTGTTTCACACTAGATTCTGTCTCTTCATTAACCAGTTTGAGAAGCAGACATGTATGACGAATTACTCCTGAAAACATTTTAAAAAACAACACAGCTGTGTTTGGAACTTATTGGTGAACTACTGTTAACCCGTTTACTGGTGACAACGAAAATACGCAGCCTGTTAAAAAAGTTGAGTCATCAGTGTCTATTGGAGGAATTTTGTTAACTTGTGACAATAATCTCATTTTTTGTGAAAAAAATAAACAGACAGCCTATGTTACAAAGGGGGCAACTCCACTAGCTGTAAAAAAAAAAAAAACAAAAAAAAACAGGGTATGAATTAGGGCGTGGCTACCCCATGATTGACAGACTTTATCAGACATGGCAACACAGAGGGTCACCCCTCACTCCCCCTCAGCTTCACCTTCTCCTACAAATATTGTTTGTTCAGGTTTCAAAAAACAAGATGGCGACATCTAAATTACAAACTGGAGGCTTCGAGACCGACGCTCACAAACCAAAGGGTGATGTCAAAGCGGGTTGACACTAAGTGCTGCTCACTCGCAATTAATTTGTAACAGCCAGGAGTTTCTAAATCATATACACCCGCAAAATAACGAGCTAATGGGAGTTTCCACGGTCACATTTGGCCATTGGTGGGTTTTTGGCAATTCACTACTGCTGTACTAGAGGCTTAACTGTTTAAGGAAGCCTAAGAGGCATGTTCATTACACCCCTGTTGCTAACATATGCTGGAAGGAATCAATGGGAATCAACATTAAATTTGCTTTTATCTTTAATAGTGGCAGAGAATATTATGGCTGTCCCAAGGTGATGCCTATAGGAAGACCAAACACACCAAAAACAATTTCATTTTCAGCATAACTGTGTTCAGTGAATGCTTTAGTACTGTTATAGCCTATTATTTTTATAGAATCTGACACTTTGGTTTCAAGGCCTCAGTCACACCAGCATTTTAAACAGGATTTTGCAGTTAAAGCAGTGAAAACTCGCCGTGATGAGTGGATTTGCTCATGGGTTTTGAAAGTAAGCCAGCGCAAATCTTTTGCAGAAAATTTAATATCGGTAAACTTTGACATGCAAATTTGCGCTGTTGACCAAGAGCAAGTGGACTCGATGGCGCTGATATTTGGGGGGAACGGGGTGCTGGAGCAGAAGGAAGCTAGCAGAGCTCATTAGCTGTGTTGCTCCATCCACTTTTTTTTTTTTTTAACCCCTACAGGAAAAACTGTAAGAAAGGAGCATGCAGCAGTTATGAGACAATGATCAAATCTCATGAATAAACTGTGTGAACAATGTTTGCCTCATCTTTCCTGTCTCTCTCAAAGATTCATCTTGTCTTGACCGTGTGACTATCGAGATCAAATTTTACAGAAACTGGAGCCGTATTTATTGAGGATGCCACCCTATGCCCTGGAACAACAACAACAACAACAACAACAACACACTTTCAGGGCCGTTACATTGATACAATGATTTTAGTTCTGATGGTTTTGGGAATTATTACAGGTATTTTTTTGACTTTGGTAAAAGTCAAAGGAATGTAAATAACTTGGAGCTGGAATTCGTGGTCATCCTAGTCCCTCAAATATTGGTGGATATTGGTTTGTTGTCTCCATAATTTCAGTAGAACACACGATAAGGGGAAGGAAAATAGGTGCATTTAAAGGGTGTGTCAATGAGATTTTAAATGGTAATACAGCAGTCATCAACTATTTTCTCTGTAGAGATATACACACCCACTCTGTGTGTGGTGTGGAGTTTCTTTGTGTAAAAGTTGGTCTTCCATGTTCAAACGCTGGCTCCACCCACAGGTGAATGTGACCTTCCGGAATTTCCTCCATTTAGGAAACCACTGTTTCATCTGAATAGACCTCTGCCAGAGAGAGAGAGAGAGAGAGAGATGAGAACAGAGCACAGCCTGACTGACCATGGGGACTACTACCTCAAATCCTATTTGACGGGTGGATCATAAAAAAAAACCCAGAAAGTTTTTTTACTGACTCCTTCAGTGTCATTTGTGCGACCACAGATAAAGGCTCCATCCTTTTTCCAGTCCGACCGTAGAGCCTGTGCCGGTCTGTCTTTACCAAGATGGAGAACCCTAAAATCTGCTCAAGGGTCAAGCTCGAATCAGAGCTGAGTTCCTTCCCCTCCACGTGTAAGTAACTTGATGCTACATAATGTCACATGCCTGCTTTCATTACAGTAGCATGATAATGTGAGCTAACTTGCTGTTACCAATATTATGAATGTGTTTGGTAAATGTTGCTACTGCTAGCTGGCTAACTGAGGAGCATATCACACCAATGCTAGCTTGGGCTATAGGCCTATAGTGGCTATAGTGGCTATAGTGGTTAAATAGTCTCTGTTGGCTCTGATGCTGGGGCACAGAGGAATGTTTCCTCAGCACCGTAACGCCGACTGACTGAGGATGTGAAGGCGGAAGGGAGGAGCGGGGCAGGAAGTGTTCAAACGAAGGCGCCGCTGACAAAGTGCTTGTTTCGGTCTGAAATGCTGGCGGCCCTGCCCAACATCAGCTACAGAACCTTAAACCTTCATTTTGACGGACATCAACCGGATCGAATGATTCCAGCCAATCACAATAGGAGGCGTCAACAATTAAACATCAAACAATGACATAAACAAACGGCTGTTAACGTCAAGTAGTTTTGCTCACCTGAATATACCTGAATACCCCCCCCCCCATGTAACATGCTGGTTGAATACGTCCTTTGTGTGTGTGTGTGTGTGTGTGTGTGTGTGTGCGTGTGTGTTTGATTTGAAGTTAGAGCCAGTGCATAATTTATTCAGGTGGAAATGATGAGAACCTTCTGGGCTTTTCTGATGAGAGCCATGTGAACCAAAAACTGAGCCTTTGGAACAGTATAAAAGACACCACATCTCTGCACAACCTGCAGCTTCCCTTTCTTTCTGTTAAGAATGCCCCTGAACTTTCTAAATGTTCCTGTCTTCTCCCCATTTAGAGCCAAAACAGACCCCAACAGGTCTCTGACCTCTGTCTCCACAAGTGTCCTTAAAGGCACTTTTAGAAAGTTCGCCTCCCCTGTGTTTAACTGACATCGTTATGAACAAATGATTCCTTTCCTTACTCTCTAAGAGTTGAAGTATTTATTTCAATAATTCAGTCAAACTTTATTTATGTGGCATATGGCACCTTTTTATACATGTTGAATGCAACAAATGCTTTTCATATTGCTTTACAGGTAACTGACAAACACAGAGGAGGTGTAAAGGCTTAGGTCACATGTGGACCTAGATGTGGACTGTAGACTCGGTTGGAGCGTTTGAAGGGTATTTATCAAGAAAAAATATTTGAGTGAAGGTGGGTGAAGAGTGAGGGTGGGGGCAGGCTGGTTGTCAGGGGAGGAAGTGCAATGGCGTCTGTCTGAAGACCGAGGTCTGCACCTAAAGTTCCTGGTTTAGCGTACGGGATCACTGAGGCGCAGGAGAGAATCAGGTTAGTCAAGAGCACGATGGAAAACAAGAGATATTCTCATGTAAAGACTTGGAGGCTCAAAGGCTGCAACCACTGAAGCTTCACCGAGTGACGGGTGAGTCGGATAGATTGAGTACTTTTCACTGTGTTTCAGAAAAGGTAATGGTGAAGAGCCAGATGAGCTGAGGGACCTTCTGCTTCAAAAAACAAACTGTCTGATGCTTTAGTCTAACTATGTGTGGCGATCAGTGATCTGCATTGTTCTATTTAAAGAACAGCCTTTAACTCCACAGGCAGCTAATTCAGTTGACCTGTTAGGGGTATAAATGGAGCTTAACAGCTACTATGGGAGGAATACCTTCACATAGTTTTGTTCCTCTGCCACCGTGAGGACTGGAGTCAGAATGAAGCACTGGAACATGACTGACAGTTTACTGTTGTTAGACCAGCAGTGAACAGCCAGGCAGCAGTTAACACAGTTTTCTGGCTTGTAACTCGGAAATGAGCGTGAGGAAGCACTAATCTCTCTTTTACTATGCTGGACAACAGCTGCACAAATCCATCCGATGTATCACACGCACAGATTGAACAGAGGAAAAGTAAACAAATTCACACACCGGCACTCACTCACTCACACACACACACACACACACACACACACACACTCGCCACTAAAAATATACACTGTAATAGCGCCACAGCTCTGATGGAATCCCAATCTAATTACAGGAGATATGGAGAGTTTCTCGTAGTTCTTTCTCTGGACATCCAGCTTCTGTTTATTCTGTCTTATACCTGAACAAACAGCCGCCCCCCCCCCACGCACACACACACACACACACACACACACACACGCACACACACACACACACAGACACCTCTCAATGTTTTAGCAGGAGCTGACCTGTAGGAAGTTGGATTTTTCAATAATAATTTCCTTCTGTCTCCTGCCTCAGTGCCACACCCACCATCCACACTCCGGCTCATCTTTAATTCTCTTTCTCTCTCTGTCTCTCTCTCACTCACTCACTGTCTGTGTCAAGGTCTCTGTTGATTTTTCACTTTGTTTTTTTTTTTTTTTTATCCTGGTTGTTTCATTCTACAGTTGCTGTCTGTGATAGATAGGTTGATATATGGCAGCTTTTGACCAAAAAGTATTCAGACGCCTTCAAGCTCCATCTGAAGTGTCTGTGACCCCCCCCCCCCCCCCAAAAAAAAAAAAAAAAAAAAAAAAAACGGCACGTCTCAAATATTTTTCCTAGTGTCACTTCAGGTCTCGGTCACGCTGAAAGGTGAAGAAGGTGAGTCTGCTGTGTCTGGAGCAGGTTCTCTCTTCTTGTTCCTCTCTGTATTTGGGTTCATTCGCCCCCTCAGCTCTGACCAGTCTCCTTGGCCTTGCTGCTGGGAGGGAGATTGATCTGGGCACTGCCCCAAGTGCACTTATATAGCGATTTTCTAGTCTTATCGAGAACTCAGAGCACTTTACAATGGAAACCACATTCACCCACCCTACACATATAGCACTTTTCTACCATCCACATACAGATGATACATCAGGGGCAATTTGGGGTTCGGTATCTTGCCCACTTCAAAATGCAGAGCAATGCAGAAAGAAGCCTGGAATCAAACCACCGGTCCTCCAAACACCTCATGAGTCACAGCTGCCCCATAGCGTGATGCTATCACCATCAAATTTGACTGAGATGGTATTTGCCAGGTGATGAGCAGAGATTGGAGTTCTGCCCAGAAGGTTCATCAGAGCAGAGAATCTTGTCCCTCTGCTCGCAGAGTCTTTAAATGCTGTCACAGTTTTTTACTCTAAATGGCCTTTGTCCGGTCTCTCTACCAGAAAGACCTTATTGACGGGGAGCTGCTAACGTTGTTGTCCCTCCAGCAGGTTCTCCCATCACCTTAGAGGACTTATAAAGCTCTCTGCCGGGTAATGGACACAGGTGCTTTCTTCTCTAAAATGTCCATGTCAAATTCATTTGCCAAAGTTGGACTCAATCAAGTTCCAGACAGATATCTGAAGGACAGTGAAAGCAGGCAGGAAGCAGCTGGCCACAGCAAAGAGTCGCAAGACTTTTGTCAATGCATTTTCAGCTTTTTTTGTAAATTTGCAGAAAACAGGTTTTCACCTTGTTATCTGGGTTTAGACTGTTTCGCTTTATATATTTTAAAATGAAATGTGCAGTAGAATAAAGAAACAAGTGAAGGTATCTGAAGTCACTGTAGATATACAGGACAGATGCCACAGACTTGAAAATGTTTGCTAAGTTATATATTTATTATAATGTCAATATGTATATGTCGTCATTTCTGCAATTTCCCCACTGTGGGACAAATAAGGAAATTTTGAATGTAATATGTAATAAATTAATATTTATGTGAACAGATTAACAATCTGTGTATAAATCTGTACTCTGTAAATAAAAAAACACCTTCCAAAAATATAGAATATAAATATCAACATAAAACAAAAACAAATCTTCAATCCACAATCTTAATAGATTCTTCCAAACATTTACAACTTTCAAACAGACATTTGTGAAAGGAATTTTGTTATTTGTCAAGTGAAAAGTCACTTGTGGATCTGAATTCTCCACGTGTGGATTTGCATTTCACGCATTTGTTTGACACAAACGCACTTGATCGTCCGCCGACGCCACCATTTCCACTTTTCAAAGTACAGGTAGAAAAATACCAAATGTGCTGTAAACAACAAATGAAAAAAACTAAACTCAGTGGTCAATAAAACAAAATGCATGTTACGTCTTCACAAGTCCAGATATGAAATATGGTCTATTTATAATATATATATATATCCTTCGTCCCCTACACCACAGAACACATGACAGACTGTGTAGGACATGGCACCAAATTCACATTGTGTCTGTTAGTTTCAATAACTTGATTAAACACAACTTAATTATCAAAGAGGTGCTGAGTACAATATAAGCGACATAAATTAGATACTTTAAAACAGAAACAATCATCCAGATAAGCGTTTAGCCTCATATCATAAATATTGTCCATCCATAATAACCCGCCTGAAGCACATATCAAAACAGTCACGACAGTGGAAAACATACTGTAGATTGGGAGTCATTGCTTCCTTACAGAACAGAGTCATGTGACAGGAGTGTGGCAAAATAGTGAAGCATTCACTGTAACTGATAAGATCCAATCCAGAGGTGGATGTGAATGTACAGCCAGACTAAGACACAACCCTGGAAGTTTCAAACTAAAGCCAGACCAGCACCAATAGCAAATGTTTGTGGTTTAGGGGCTTGGAAATGTTGTAGTAGTGTGGACACCAGGTGTAAGCAGAGCAAAAGAGATGTATTGGTGTGGATGTAGCTTACAAGGTTTTAAAACAGTGTGTTTCTACAGTCAGAGCCACAATATAAAGGAAAAATACAGGAACCACATTTACCACATTAAGCCCACGGAAGCATAAACACTTCCAGAAATATCATTGTCTGTAGTGATATTGCACCATGATGGTTTTAGCTGGTTTTTCCTTCTCTAAGTACACAATGTACAACATAGTTAGTTCAGATCTGGATCAGTCTGAGCCTTTGACTGGAGCATTGCTGCTTTACTTCTGCGTGTTTATCCATCTATTCTCATCCTCCATCTTTTATAGTGACGTCTAGAGTCACGTCTCTACATGGGACACTCCTATTGGCTCCAGTGGGTGATGTCACAGCCAATCAGAGTGTCTCCTTCAGAGGCCTAGCTGTCAGCTGCTTGTAGCCAAAGTCAATGGGATCAATCCTGTATTTTTCTGATCTCAGAGTGAGGAGAAGTTGCTCTGAGTTTATTGTAGTGACAGAATAAAGACAGAGAGACAAGGACAATAAGATATTTAGAGCATTAGAGGCTTTGGAGCTGATTTTTCATCATTACTGCTCCAAAGAATGAGCAGAACTCAGATCAGATAAAGAGAGAAAGTTCAAATCAGCTCTAGAACAACACAAACACTGTAACTTTCTGCGTTGAAGTTTTCTTTCCATTATTTATCTATAAATTAAGGAGAAATTCAATGTCTGTTTGTGTTTTCTCTTGTTTTCTGAGCTACTATCCCCTGTTACAGTGAACAGTCTTTATGAGTGACATATATAAGCTGAGGTTGTGCTGACACTGAATTTTTTAAACTTTACAAGGAAAAACACAAAGGCACGAATAAATGGAATAGCCTTAATATGGGATATGCTATATAAGCCACTACATCAACCCATATTTCCATCTTGTGTTGCTGTTTCATGCTCTCGCACTATTCAGATTGTGGGAATAGCCTGCGCTCCTGAAGGTGCAGGCCTGACTTTGGGAACAGAGTTAAAGCGTCTGTGCTGCTGTCTGTCGCTTGTTGTTCTGTTGGAGCTGGAAGTCTTCCTGGCTTCTGGGAGTGTGAGAAGGCCTAATGGCTCCAATGGGAGTGACACCAAACTGTCTTTGATAAATTGTTTTTAAATTACAACATAATTTCATTTGGGCAGCAATTTCCACAAGACTCCTACAGAGAAGTGATTCAGGCTACATTGAGATTGGCTTACAAACGTACACGCGCACGCATGCTCTCACACACACTCATGCAAATGTGCACATGCACATAAACCCAGAATCATCTGCTTCGGTGAGGATAGTGTTACATGACCTGCAGCCCGGAGGCTAACCAAATTACCGCCTCCAAACTACTAAAGTGGTCATTAAGGACACTCTGTCTCTCCCTGTGCCTTTATCTCTGTCTCTCATTCTATCGCTCCCTCTTTTTTTTTTTTATCATGTTCTCTAACCTGTTTCCGTCATTTCTCTTGATTATTTCTCATAATCTATTTGCTTTCCCTTTCACATTTTACCGCTCTCTTCTCCCTCTTTTACACCTGCTTGTTTTTCTCTCTCTCTCTGTCTTTGTGCTGTTTTTTTCTTTTTTCTTCATCACCCCTGTTTCTTTTCTTTTTTTCTCTTTTTCCCCCTCATTCTCTCTTCCCCCTGTCTCTTTCTGTCTTTGCTGGTAAAAGCTTTATGATTGTTGCCTCAATATTACTGTTCAGGCCGTCAGTTGTGCGTCATTACTCACACAAGCAAGCGCACACACACACACACACGCACACACGTGCACACACACACACACACACACACACACACACACACACACACACACACACACACAGCATTACCAGTCTTCATTCTTCATTATGGAGTAATGCTGCATTGCACTCACTCACTCACTCACACACACACACACACACACACACACTTGCTATGTAATATCAATGATGAATGTCTAAATGATCTGTAATGATCCGGAGCCCTAAATCTTGTTAGGCTTGCCCCACCCTGGGAAAACACACACACATACACACACAGCGAGAGAGAGAGAATAGAAGAGGAAGGCTGATGCTGCCTCGTGTTTAACTTAGTCCAAGTGCTTTTCATTTGAAACAGGGAAAAAGCTCCACCTCCATCATTTTCACCGTGAAATGTCTCGAGAAACGTTGCTATTTACTTTTCACTCTTCTGAACATCGCGTGAAAGTGCTTTCCCTATCTTCCCTTTCTTAGCACCACCATGAAACCGCATTTGTCATAACAACGTTAGGAGAAAGTCGTACATGCTTTTATTACAGCAGTGCACTTTACCTTTGACTCCAGAGCTCTGCAGTGATACGTTGAACAAGAACACAACATAAATCTCATCAATTTTGGCCTCTTTACCATTCTACCCTCTTCAAGGCTAATTTGCATTAAATCCACGTCGGTGTGTTTTCTGGGCACTGAGGAGAATTGAAACTCTAATTTTTGTCTTTTGCCAGTTGTATTCCTCGCTACATCTGATGGCAGTTTATATCAGCTTTCTGTAGACACTGAATAGGGAACCCCTGCTGCCAATCTGGAGCAGCCCTCATTCTGCTAGCAACAGGAGACTATGACTGACTATTAAGGGCCATTATCTGCAATTAGAAAAATGTGCTGAGGGTCTGACGTTGGCCTGAACAGGAAGCCAGAGACAGTCAAGAGGTGTTTTTACTTGAAGCCTCTGTCTTTCTCTGTCTCGTCTTTCCCTTAGCATGACTCACACTGACAAGGCTTGGGTGATTTCAAGAATTTATATCGGTAGTTTCCAGTAATATTACAATATTACAATAACAATATTGATGTGTATTGGTTTTTTTTTTGTTGTTGTTGTTGTTGTTCTTGGCTATGATTATATTGCTGTACTTTATGTTTCAAGTATGAGCAATGCTGCCTTTAAACTACAGTTCAAAGTTTCTTTTGTCACGTCCAAGGGCCAATGTCTAAAATATATGGCATATTGAATATTGGCCCAAGCCTAACACTGCAAAAACACATCACTCAACACATTAAAAAAACAAAAAAAAAGGAAAACATTTCTTTGAACTATTTGCTGTTGAAATACTATTGTAGCATCAAGCTACAGTTGAGCTTCTCATCATCTATTTTTTTAAATGAGAAAGCATAAAGAACAGAGCATCTATAAGGCCAAAAATACATTTCTGAGGCATTACCATTTGAAAGGTAACATCTCCTATTTTTTAAAATAGCTGCACAGACGGTCTCACGTTGAACTGGTTAGAAACTTTGGCGCCACCACTTCAGTTTTCCAGCGTCTCTCCATCAGCTGCACCGAGCTGAACCACCTCCATGATTGCAGCACTTTGTTCTGATTGGTTTAAGCCTTCATTGACATGCATGACGTGCTCTACATTTTTGTTCTAAGAACTTCAGATCCTCTTTTGTAGTTCTCTCAGTTTATTTGATCCTCTTCTGGTCGCTCATGTTATTTTTCCATGTGGATATTTTATTCCTTGGTTTTCATTTATAGCATAATGTCAATAGATAGCTAATAGACTAATAGCAACTTACTGACAGTCTTTTGGATTAACATATATAGTTTAACATTTAATGTCTGTATGTAAGCATACAAACACAAACATGCATATTTGTATGTGCTAGAAATATATGTCAATAGGCCTATTCTAATTTCTGATATCTTTTATATATACACAATATATATATATATATATATTTTTTTTTTTTTTTTTATTTGTATGTACATATGGAAAGTCAGTGTATTTTGTATAATGTGTATGGACGAGTCTAACACAGACTCATTTTAGTTTATTATTTATTATCAATATATCATTTTATGAAACTCCTTGATCTTCCTGAAGTGCTGCTTTAACAGGTGTTTGGTGTGACCTTTCTCCCCTCTTTAATGGTAGATGGGGAGACAGTTTGACTTGATGTGAAAGGAACAAATAAGAAAAGCACGTCAGCTACCACCAGTTTCAAATTTTACGTTTAACGTCCCAAACAATGTCCATGAAGAACAGGCTCTCCAAATATTCACCAGATGACTGATTTCAGTGTGCAGTGCAGTCTTCCTACATTTATCTTACTTTTCAATACTGCCACATTTTGCACAATTTTATATACATTCATATGCATTTTTTAAATTTTTTTATAACTATTATTGCAATTTACCTGTACAAAGCAATTACATATATATTCTTTTTGTCCTTTATACATAAGAAAAAAGTAAAAAAAACAAAACAAAGCATAGACAGGGCTAGCGATCACGTTGTTATTTTATATAACAATACTAAATTCGGTGTCTGGTGCAGCTGTTTGGGACTTGAAAGATGAAGTATAGGGAACTTGTTGGCCTTGATTTGGAACTTGACTTGAATTGTATTTGTGATTTGCAAAACAATGACTTTTTCCCCACATGTAATTATGTCTTATGTAATGGTGAAGTGGATGCCTTTGGATCTCACACACACACACACGCACACACAGACACACACACACACACACACACACACACACACACACACACATCATACTTGCGAGAACAATGAGAATTGAACTGAGCCGAGTTGTGTTCATCTGTTGGCTTGACAGCTTGTACTGTTCAGTCTCATATTTCATGTCTACTTAGGTTTCTTTGTTTTTCTCCACCATCCAGCGTTTGTACCTGTCTGCTCCTAGTTACTAGCAATTAACCACAATATATTAAATTACATCAAGGTCTGAGTTTGACATGTGGTCTCAGATGGACAGTCAATATTAAAATGGAGATTTTTTTGCTGGTTTGTATCTTCTTTAGGACAGCATTCCAGGTATAACACAGTTGGCAACTTGACTTTACTTGGTGTGCGGCTCACACATACACAGGATTCCTTTTGCCAGTTCTAAAGATATATAGATACTCAGTAAGACTAATGAGTCAGCATTAACTTGTTCTTGCCATGTAGTGAGCCTGCATCAATGTAAAACTGCATTTTAACAATTTATAAATGTTTATTTATGATTTATAAAGTCTTAACAACCAAACAACCCAACCAAAGATAATTAGAGACCACTTACTGTAAAGTAGAAAAAATGAATAGGGGAGAGTGTGGTGGGGCCTGGCACAGTGACAGGTCCTACACCAGAATGGTGTATTTCTACTGTACATGATGCATGTTCTCTTTATTTTAAATACTGAATAGTTAACAGTGGTATTTGGCTTATTTGACATTTACTTCCAGGTTCAGGCTCAGATTCTCTAGTTTAACAGGAAAAAACAGCACGTCTCAATCCACTGAGGATTAATAATACTCTAAAGACATTGTGATATTTGGGGGCATGTGCACTCCTGTGGGCTTCAGATGAATTGATTTGATACTAATTTTAACTTATAAATGAATCAAATACCCAGAAGCCACCTTGTCATCCCGTGGCCCGACCATGCTGTATGTTAGAAGAAATGAACTGTGGATTGATCCAGGTCGCCTCTTCACAACATTAGTCAGTCGTTGTCAGTGTTTCTCATATTTGCATGTTGATGGAATGAGAATGTTTTCTGGCTGCAATTGCACAAAATGTGCTGTAACATTAGTCTAGACAGGCGGCCAAATTTCTCTGGTTGATAGACACATTTTGGATAATGTAAGTACACGACTCAAGAAAATCCACAGAGGCACATAGGTCAAGCTGCACCCAGGCTGAATCAGGCTTCAAAAACACTTCCCACATCAAACACAAACACAAACACATCCCAGGCTGCACATCTTTCAAACCCTGGAGCATGTGCCTGTCATAAAAAGGAAATGAAACCTTATTGCAGTAATACAGTATAAGCAATTTAGTCTCCATTAGTGTTTATGTCTGCCCTAAATAACATGGGGACTCACAGCATCAGGTTGAGACTTACCTCATACCTTTGAGATCCATTGAACAGTTCTCAAGAAATAACACCGCACCACATACACATGCTCTATAAAAACACACGCGCAAGAAAAAAATACGCCGCATAATTACACCAGCAAATGAGGAAACTCCAACACCAGCTAAAAATGTATAGACACACACACTCACACACCCAAGACCATAAGTAGAGCACTCGGCTTCATCGTAACCAACAGATTGCCACTGGTAATTCTTCCAATGTTATATGTAAATAAGACACATCGACTCGGGCTGTAAAATCCCACGTATGCTGCAAACAGCCATGGGCTACAGTCTCATTAAATGCATTGTAAACATATTTTACAGCAGTGGGTTTGAAAGAAATTCACTAGAAGAGCTTGATTGTCACCGAAACAGCTAAAAGAAGTTGGCAAATTTGCACCGGCAAGGCAAAAACTATATATATATATATATATATATATCAATTGAAAAACAGTTAACGAGATCATTTTCCTGCATATCATTGGTACAGTGATCGTCCTACCTGACATGCCTCAGTAAGCTACTGCGACTGTTTCATTTCAAATGCATACAGATCTTTTCCACCGCGCAGCCTTGGCACCACTGACCACAACTGTGTTTTGGCTCCTGCATGCCAAGCAGCTACGCAAAAAAAAAAAAAACAAACCTACTCCGAAAAGAATGAGCCAGGCTCACATATGAGTCAACAGGTGGCTGTTACATCATCATATATTCTGTGCTTATAAAAAGCCATTAGTGCCCAGGGATCTATTAACAGGAGTGGATTGAAAACATAATTCAGGCTGGGAATTTGACTCCATCCCAGGCCACCCTCACAAACTAATTGTGTAGCATAATCGTATTTGTTGATGTAACTGGTGGCACACCACCACACAAATTTGTTCATGTGTTCATCTGGTGGGAAAGTTATCCAGATTACATTTTTCTTCCGTGCCTCTGTGCCAGGGAAAGTCAGTGCATGTTTTTTGGTTGTCCGTCTCTCATAGAGCTTCTTCACCTTTTCAATAGGACTCAAGGATTAACCGATTAGATTTTGGTGGTCAAAAGTCAAAGGTCAAGGTCACAGTGAACTCACAAAACACATTTTTTACTTAAAAATGTTTGGTTTTGGCACAAACACAAACCTCAGTAAAGCTTCAGAGCAGTAAGTCTTGGTGTAAGTATTATGTACAACATGTTTTAATAAGTGCAGAGATCGTATAAGGAAGTGCAGCAACAGTGTATAGTAAGCAATAACTTAGTAACTGACTTCAATTTAAGTGTCTACAAGGATAAAATAAAGTGTTGAAATTGTATTTCCATAAGGTCAAAGGTCAACTTCGCTGTGACATCACAGTGTTCTGCAATTCTTCTGATCATTATTCAACACTGTAACATAGGAAGGAGGGACTGTGACCATGTTTCCTGCAACTTGGCTGGTTGGTCGGGGGGATATAACAGCGAGGGGGTAATTCTAGTTCTATAATCTAGAACATCAGGTGAAGGGCAGTTTGTCTCTGTCTCTGAACTGAGGGTAAACAAAAATCAAAACTGCTTTCTGAACTCATTAACAATTGGCAGTTATTATTAACTGATGGCTATTGTCAAACGCAAACTCGACGTAGAATCAGGCCACAACAAAAGACAGTGTTTCTATAGCTTAATCGCTCAACTATTAGATCGATTAGTTGTTTAATACAAACCGCCTGCCCTGGGGGGCACAAGAGAACTGCAGCCGAGGTGCAGTGTGAGGAAAAATAGAAAAAATGACTGAACATCTGGTTAGCTAAACTCAGCTTTGTGTGTGGCAGAATGGATGGGTTTATAGTACCTACAGTCAGAGAGCAAGCAGAAACGGAGGAAGTACGATGACCCATGTGCCTTTGCTAGTTTCAGAACAGCACAGTTGACGTTTTCAATATAAAATACACTTGAGCCATGGGAGCACCCATGGGCGTGTTGGTCTTAAAACGAGGTGAGGTCAGACACATTGTTATAGCAGCGGAAAGTGTCCAACCACCAAAAGTCTGGTCTAAAGCAACAATTTACTCACACTTCTCATTATGTAAAAAAAAAAAAAAAAAAAGTGGCATAAAGTCATACAGTTACTTCT
The DNA here is from genome assembly GCA_038496675.1 of Rachycentron canadum. Lineage (NCBI taxonomy): Eukaryota > Metazoa > Chordata > Actinopteri > Carangiformes > Rachycentridae > Rachycentron > Rachycentron canadum. Next base: position 26,230,421 of record CM076650.1, on the reverse strand, counting down.
ATGTAGAGGTTTGTGCCGTGAACTGGATCACCCAGCCCTTCCTGTTTTGTAGTTCTCTGAGGGGAGGCTCACCTAAACACACTTTGACAACCCCTGATCTGAGCGTTTAAATATCCCCCAGAAAATCTCATTGACACACTGACTCCGTCAACACATCTGACTCCAGATTCTGCTCAGAGTCCAGATTTGGGACTAAACTTTTTCTTCAGCACTTATTCAGTGTAAAATCTGAGGCAGCACCAGGTTAAATACACTTTGAGAGTATGAGAGTATTTAGCTGCAACAAAGACCAAAGATATTAAAAAGCTCTCCCGACTAATGAATAGACAACACTTACTAATAAAGTAATTCACATTTTTCTGACTGATCGCACTGCGCTATAGAAAATAATAATTACAAATGACACTGATTAAATGAGGCTTATAGTCTGGGGATTATTTTCTCATCCTCCCAGCGTCAGAGCCACCAAACAGCTGTAGGGATGAGTATTGATAGGGTTTTGTCTTTATCTTTTCCTTATTGATCCAGCTCAGACTATTAGTGTTTAATAATCATGGCAAAAGAATTGGCTCTTTTTTTATATAATCATTTAAAAAAAAAAAGAATAAATTCTGAAGTGAATACTGATTGGTCTGGTTTGTCTCAGCCATTTGTTTGAATTTACAAGAATCCACAACGTTCTAAGATTTGTGATGAAGATCATCAGTTACACTCACACACCGTTTTTGTTCACTCTTAGCTTAATCAGCGTGATGTTGTAATGTCAAAAATAACAGGAGACAGTGGACAAAACAGATACAATGCACTTACGCTCAAAGTATTCTTACTCTGCAGTAGATAACCAGCAGCTCCCCCACATCACTAAAACCACCCCTGAAACTGAAACAGTTCAGATGCTCTGTCCAGCTCAAACTGAATTTAATGACACACCCATAACAATCAGCTGGTCAATGGTTGTTTGTCATCCTTAACATACGTCGGTATGGTATTACTTAAGTTTGTGTGTGGGCTCCAGCACATCGTGTCTCTTTTCCTACACGCAAAAAAAGACATCCACACACTTTCTAACGTTTAGTCCTGTCCTCCATTGTCACTGAGAGCCTGATCTGTGTGTTTGTGCTGCACTGTGATCCTGCGTGTGAGACGGGGCTGCCCCTGTCCCCCGGACACAGGGCGTGACCGAGGCATGCAGACGAACCTCCGCTTTGAAAGCAATGAAACCGCATCGCAGATAGATGGACGGAGTCGGTGGGGATAAAATGTGCAAGAGAACTTTTATATAGCAATAGTAAACGGCAAATTATTGAAAAATTAATAAATTAAGGATTGATTTATTTTCTCAATTTCTCCAGTGACAAGAGCAAAACTGATAATGTCGGAGATTATCAGTGCTACAGTATTTAAAAATGTAGCCCTGGGTCCTGTTTAACACCAGGTTTCAGTATCCAACCCTTATGCTGATTAACATTATCACCACCCGTTATGAAAACTCTAGAGGACATTAGTCAAATTAGAAACAGTGGATGTGACTGGACGAGTTGTCGTATATTTGTACATATAAGCCTTTTAAAGGTGTTAATGATGTTGAGTTTTTTTTTTTTTTTTTTTTGAACTTTCTCTGCCCTTCAGCCTTTAATACAGCACAACCTAACATACGAGCAAAGAAGGTTATATCCCTCCATTCATCAGCTCATCAGATGGATCATATGTTTCTCATTAACAGAACTTAGACAGCAGTTGTGAATCAGTTTATACTTCCGCTGCCCACCACGCTGTTGTGTTCTGTCTCCTTTTGTTTTCATTCAGTCAGATCAGCGACATTGACCCATGATGCAAGAGTTTGTGGACAGATGTTGTTATTAGCACTGGAGGCGTTGTGTTCTCAGAGTTTTCCATCCCATTATTGAGAACTTGATATCCCAGTGACGTCTAGAGGGAACTTCTTTAAACACAAGCATTTTGGTCGTCAGAGGTCAAAGGTCACTGTGACCTCATGGTTTTGGCCTCTTGAGTGTGATATCTCAAGGCCACCTTGACGGCACAAACATTCACTTGGACTCAAAGATGATCTGATTAGAAGTTGGTGTCAAAGGTCACTGTGATCACCACTCAAGAATTCAAGGTATGTACAATATAACTTGAATGTCTATGAGAATAACATGGATTGATGACATTTTGTATTCCATTAGTCAAAGCTAAACCTCACTGTAACATCATTTGTTAATCACAACAGTTACCAATTTTCCAACAGTCATCAACAACAATCTCAGGAATTGTGTTGGATGATTGTGATTTAGTGAAAATACAGATGTGAAATACAGACTGAGGCTTATGTGAAAAAGCAGAGGTGAATGCTGACAAGATTTGTGAATGAATGTGTTGCAAAGACTTTTCACTGTAATAGGAGAGGAGTATGAGTATGTACTGTAAACTGTACTGTAAACCACAATAGTCAAAGAAAGTTCCACACACGTGTTAGTGTTGTTCTAGAGCTGATTTGAAGTTTCTCTCTTTATCTGATCTGAGTTCTGCTCATTCTTTGGAGCAGTAATGATGAAAAATCAGCTCCAAAGCCTCTAATGCTCTAAATATCTTATTGTCCATGTCTCTCTGTCTTTATTCTGTCACTACAATAAACTCAGAGCAACTTCTCCACACTCTGAGATCAGAAAAATACAGGATTGATCCCATTGACTTTGGCTACAAGCAGCTGACAGCTAGGCCTCTGAAGGAGACACTCTGATTGGCTGTGATATCACCCACTGGAGCCAATAGGAGCGTCCAATGTAGAGACGTGACTCTAGACGTCACACTTTAAGGAGAAAAAAAAACCAGCATGTACATGTTACACACCTCCGTGAGCTTATTATTGTTTACAGGATCAGGAATGGGTTTTAGATTGCCAGCTCTTAAAACAAATACAGCAGACAGAGGTTTGGGTTCACTTCAGAGCTCAACAGCCACAGTACAAGAAATGCTTGTGCCTTGTGTATAGATTAATGCTGCACTTGAACACAGTTGTGGGTTGCCTCAGCAAACGCAACTGACTGATAAACTTGCCGTTTTAAAATGAGTGGGTGCTCACAGCTTCTATTTCCTCGTCAGTGGACCGATCCAAAACATTTCTCAACAACCATCACTATCCACTATCCATGTGCTTGACACAACTTTTAATGATTTGCTTTAATTTTTAATCAGCTTTCAAAACCCCCATCTCAGAGCATTACTCATTTAGACATCAGCACCAAATATGTTGTTGCTTTAATCACTTATGAGAAATCAAGCTGATTTTTTTTAAAATAATAACCAACACGATGGCAAAAGAAAAAAAAATAAATAGGGAACTAAGGGGAGGGAAAAAAACTACACAAAATAAATGATTTTCTCTCTCTTTGTTTTTGTCTTGCTGTGTCTTCTGCGGCTTTATTTGATCTAAGGGCCACCGCTAAAGTTGACTCCTGCTGTGTGTATTCGTGACTGTGTGTGTGAGTGGTATCCATGTCCAGCTAAATGACCTCTCCTGGGGCAATGGCTGCTGTCTTTGTTTTATGACTTGTCATAAAAGTGCCACATACACACTCACCCACACACACGCACATGAACAGCAGGGCTCCGTAGTGGCTTCTACATTGTGAGAGATATACCATATTCATAATTCTGTGTGTGCGTGTGTGTGTGTGTGTATCTGCCCAAGCCATGGCTTTTTCTTTCCTCTGGGTGTTTGGACACTTTAGTCTGAAATGTGCCTTAACCAGCAGCAGGGCACATCATGACTTTACAAACATATGACTTTTTCAACAACCACAAGATCAAGTTTGTACATTTTTCCGAAGCGACAGCGAAGGTTGATTCATTTTGTAAAACCCTCAGTGTGGCCACAGGGACAGGAAAATGCTATCGAAAGCACGGTGATGCTTATCGCTCACTCTTTATTGAACCACACTCTGTCTGTCATTAACAGACTGTTATTACCACATGGCTATACAGGGCCAGGCGAGCCCGCCGCGTACCCTATTAACCCCTTTTCTCACTATTGACAATTTGATTAAACGCATCCCTTTATGATCGTGCAAAATGAAAGCACAAAACTCAAATGAAGATGTTGCAATGAAATGGTGTCACTGGTTTTCAGTTTCAACTTTGTCACCACCGGGGCAAGAAGCAGACTTTTGTGGTTCAGAAGTTCCAGGTGAATTTGTCTAAGCCGTTGCTTCAGGCTCATGAATAGAAATAAATCAAGCTCTTCCCATCAAGCACTCCCCACCCCACCCACCCCCATTTTCTATATCAAAACAGTGACATAAAGCAGTGAAATCACTGAAAAAAAAAAAAAAAAAAAAAAAAACAGAACTGAAGAAAGAATTTGATTGATTGACATTGAAAAACTTCTCATACAAAACCAAAATTAAATAATATAATCCTTTTTTTTTTTTCACTGAAACATTTTTCAGTGCCAATACACTGTGCAATGTTTTATTAAACATTTTTTTAATAATACCATGCTCTGACAATGGTCATTCGGTAATGTTCTTTAGAGGTGTTTATTCCCAAACAATTTTCCCCCCAAAAAAAATGTTCACACATAGTAAACCTGGAGCTTTCAGGGCCCACCATAAGGCAGCAAACCAAAACTAGACAAAAAGACATGGACCACTGGTGCTAGTTGGTGTGTGGGAGAAATCAAATTCTTAACAGGGACTCGTCAAGGTCTGCCTTTATGTGGCAGATACAGCAGAACAGTGATTTAAAGCTGCCACAAGATGAATGTGATGGGTCACAAGGTAGGGCAGCGGAAGAAAAAACAGGTTTCAGCTACATGGAACTATGTTTAGTTTTTCTGTCTCTCATCTAACTTTTTTTTTGGAAGTTGTTTAAGGGTATCTCAGTGGATCACCGAGGTGACCTCCAACTCAACCCTTCTCTAAAGCTGAAGAGGCTTTTTTTCCACCAAAATGATGTTAGGTTTTTTTTTTTTTCCAGCCTCTAAAAGCTGTTTGCATGAAACGTCACTTATTTAACTGCTCACAACTCATGTTACTTGGGAGCCAAAATGAAAAACAACAATATATTGAACTGCGGGTGAGGTAGCGTGGAAACATTTAAAAACTTGTGGCACAAAATCTTAACAGGTGTAACAGGAAATACAGTTGCGTATCAGTCCTGTTTACAGTCCTGAGAGAGGAGATGCAAAACTACATTAAGATGTTTTTGATACTTAAAACCACAAATGTATCTTCTTATGGATATCAACACCAAATAAAACATGACCTTTAAAATTCAAAAAGACTAACTGTGTCTCTTTTTGTGTTTCCAACTGGTATTTTAATGAATAACAATGAGAGTAATATAATCCATCAGACAGAAACACAGGACAAAGCACCACTGCAAATCAGTGTTTCCTCTAATGAAGACATCACACTGGAGTATGGATGTCTCTGTTATGTACTAATGAACAGAAAGAGAAGGATAGATAGGCAGGAAAAGAAAGGAGGAGGTCAGCACATATGCATTGGCATACGCAGGGAAGAAGTGCATTCAAAAACGGACAGAAGGAAGTGTGGTTAAAAATGATATAAATGACATGAATGAAAATAGAAAAAGAAGAAAAGAAGTTAGCACTGTCGCCTCACAGCTGCTGGGTTCGAACCCTGGTCCTGGGCCCTTTCTGTCTGGAGTCTGCATGTTCTCACTGTATATATAATGGATGGATAGATGTTTCACTGATAACCAGTGATATAGTACGATATGGTTTGTTGTGCGTTTTACAGTGTTTTACATTGTTACATGTTACATACATACATGTATGTATGTGTTGTTCCACGTGCCTTTTTTTTTTTTTTTTTAATCTCTGAGCATGTGTCCCACTAAAGGCATTTCCTCAGCCTTGCTTTTTGTCATGCTGTCAAAAACACACACAGATAGAGACACACACACAAACACACACGCGTAGTTATATAGTAGAGACGCTAATAGAAAGCCAATATGAGTACAACAGAGCTCTGGGAAATGAGAAGCTGGACTAATACTTGATTTTGTCCTCTAGTGTTGTCCCCAATGTGGCCTATTGATTTGAGAGACAGATGAAAGAGTGGAGCTGCTGAGCAATATGGCTGCTGAGTGCTTGAGTGAGTGATGGCGAAAGAGTCAAGAAGAAAATAGTGAAAAAACACAGAGCTGACCACTGTTCTGCAGTGGCCACAGTGTGTTATGGGGTGCTTTAGCAGGGCACTTTTCAGATGCAAAGCCCCCCAGTCCTCCACATCCCTTTATCCATAGCACAACTGGTCACTCTTAACTGGCTCTTTGATGCATCCTTTAAACATTCAGTCTATTTGGGCGAAAGTTTGTCTCTGTCTCTGCACGATGTCTGCTGTACTATATGTCATTTTGTGTAGCAGCATATTGTGTAGCAGCTGCTATTTTTGCTTTTTTTTTTTTTCAATTTCTTCTTTTGGGAAATCTACCTTTTTTCTTTTAAGGGAACTTGGGTATTTAAAATTAGATACACCAGGAAAAAAAAACAAACAAAAAAAAAAACTAAATGTCTACGTGATGGAGGCACTGGTCTCTGATCAGTGTTTCTGCTGTGAACCTGCCAGTGTGAGTGGTGCTGCTTCTCTTGCCAGTCAGCTGGGGTAAATTAATTTCCATTAATTATTAATGCCACAGACTGGTGTTTTAAAGCTTGTAATTATTCTCAGGGTGAAGGAGTAAACTACACATTTGCTGAGGAGAGAAGAAATGAAAGAGGAGTTTGTTGAGGACAGAGAGGGGAGGAGACATGAATATGATTTAATTTGCTTTAATTACTGTAAGGATTAGCATTGCTAATGAGGTTGACATCTGGAATCACAGACATTTACAGGCAGAGGATCTGTTTACAGTAGCCCATTTCATATGAATTGGTGATATTTCATACGAACGTCTCACTTTCTGATCTGAATGACTTAGGGCTCAGCAAAGTTCGAGACCTCTTAATCTGAAGATGTGTCGAAATCTGAGAACGCCTCCCTTGGGGGAGTCCATTTCTGCTGGGGAAATACTTGGATCCAGGGTCTGGCGATAACAGAGTGGATGGCGTCACACATGATTGCTGTGTTAACAGAGGCGGTATTTATGTGCGTGGGCGGGGGGTTGTTTGTTTCTTAAGCTGCACATTGGCTGTTGTGTAGCGGCTGCTGTTCTTGCTCAAGTCCATGTAGTATACGTGTGGAAAATGCCACCATACATATTCACAGTTCTGCTAAATATATTGTGGAGTCATCAGCACACATTGAGATTCAAGAATTTCTTAATAATAAAGGAAGATCATCAGCAACAACAGTTACTTGTGGTACTTGTGGTGTCCACTTGTCTGCCCCATCCTGTTGAATGTGATATCTCAGATATCTCATGCATTCATTTGGATTCAGTGGTGAACTTATGATAGTTTGACAGTCAAAGTTCAAAGGTCAAATACACTTTTCAGAGGAGTTCATTCACATTTAGTACAAATGTCCACTGAGACTCAAGGATGGACGGATTAAACATTGCTGGTCAAAGGTCACTGTCAACGTGACGGCACAGGATAGTTTTAAACCGAATACTTCACACCGCTGTTATGACAAAAATCCAAACAAATGGTTAGTCATTTTTGTGATGTTACCTGAAACACGGTAAAAATAGGGTGGTAATTCTAGTTTTGATCTCAACAGGAATTCCTGGTAAAATAAAGGGAAACGTTTTCCCGATGAGTTGGTAAAATATGTTTTATTTCTTTATCTATATGTTGCATTTCATTTGCAGCAGCATTCTTTGCGTCTATGAATTTTCCCATCTATTTCCGGTTGTTTCACTGTTCCTCTTCCTTCTTGTTTTGCGCCATAAAAGGGTCACAAACCCTCAATAAATAATCCCTCAACATGCGATCAGCTGTGAGCATTACCTCACTAGCGTGGCCTTGAGAGCTCAGCAAAACTGTAGCTGGAGAAAGAAAGTCAGAAAGCAGCTTTATCAATTGAATTGCATGTGCTTCAAATACTCACATTACAAGCAAATCCACAAACATGGTGCAAATACTCACTACACAACCAAATGCAGAAACAAGTAGCACGAACAACAATGGAGGTGTCTCCAAGGGACACTAAAAAGTGATGAACCAAGCTGGGACCCCCTTGTTATTCAATGCTTTGTGGCTTTTAAAGTTAAAAGCGCTGAACAACAGGTGCATCCCAGCCAGGTTCATCTCTTTTTAGTGTCCCCTGGAAACACTTAGGTTTTGTTGAGTATTTGCAGCACAAATGTACAAGAGAGTGTGTCAAATTGATGAAGAGGTTTTTTTTCTATTTGCTTGTGTTTTCTTTTGAGCTCTTATGGCCACCATAGCTCAGTACCTTACCTTTATATGAGTTATATAATATATACAAAGTTACTAAACCTTTGTAGTCCATTTACATCATAAACTTGACTTTCAAAACACAGGGAAAAAGGACATCAACAAACAAACAAAGAATTATTATAAATTTCTTTTTTTAATAGCAAAAAGAGTAGAATGTAAAAGAAGGCGATACTTATTCACAGCCAACAGTGATGAGGACTGAGCTCCAAACATTACTGTCCCCAGGGAAAGCACAATGAGACAGTTCCTTCCTCCTGTTGTTAGGCAGTTTTATTCAGTGATGCTGCTCTCCAGCCATGCATATTGCATGGCTTCAAAATACTCCATATCATTAGTGTCGCCTACGACGTTATGTGTGCCTGTTTAAACGAATGTGCATAAACGTCTGTCGCTGTGTGTCGATATGTGCAAAGTTGTATCCTGTGTCTGTGCATGTACTGTGTGTGTGTGTGTGTGTATGTTTATAAGGCCACATGTTGGCTCCCTCGTGTGTATATATATATATTAGATATAGTGTGTTTATGCCTATGTGTGTCCACGTAGTGTGAGCTTTCATATGAATGTGTCGCTGTGTATATATGTGCACAGACAAATCACAGCATATCCACCCGCATGCTGTGTGCCTGTGTGCCTGTGCGCGTGTGTGCGTGCGTGTGCATGTGTATGTACCTCGACACAGTGGGATGTAAAGTAGTAGCATTATAAGTATGATACTGCCACTAAGTAATTGCACTGAGAAGCCTTGAGGAGCTGACAACATATTAAAAACCATAAAGAAACACATCTTGATGTTTAATAAAACAGATGCCTGATGCATTATGCATAATACACAACTATAAAGCGTTTTCTCCTCTGTTGGTCCAATCACACCCCCCCCCCCCCACCCCCACCCCC
>CM076650.1:26158133-26221077 GCA_038496675.1 Rachycentron canadum | reverse complement strand
CCAACCACCCCCCCCCCCACCCCACCCCCCAGTGACTCTCTCTCCCCTGTTGCAATGCAAATTTGCACGATTTCATTATTATGTTCATCAATCCTGTAAGTTATTAGAATAATTCTAAGTTAACAGAATAATTCTATGATGAATGCGATGGGATTTGTTGGCTAGGTGGTCAACATTTGAGAGAAACAGTGGTGGTTTGTAATTATTCTTGACAGCAGAGGTGTTGTGTGGTTTCAAGTTCACAGTTTCAATGATCACATGATCAAATGTTAGATCTCGTCGGTTCAGCGGGCGTTACACAGCAGTTTGAGCTTCGCGGGAGTTCATCTGCTGACTTGTTCAGATCAAATGAAGCCGCATTGGAAACAGGCAGAAGTCAAGCTAAGCTAAAAAAAAATGTAGCCAAGCCAGCTTTGATTTCCAGCAGCTCTGTGGAAGCAGCCGCAACAGGCTGACTTTGTCATGTTTTTATGTAAATGCATCGCAAATAAAGAAACTTGACAGTGAAAGAAAATATCAGTGCACCTTAAATTGTCAAAATGATAACTGACAGTTTCATTTGTTTTTATTAGCTCTCATGAAATACACAGTACTGAGAATTGGCAATTGACACCTTTAATTAAAAATGTATAACAATTTCTATGGAAACTGTGGATATTTCATAACTTGGAGAAAAAAAAAAAGTGCGGTAGGGTATCGTTCTGGTGACACCCACGCCCCACAAATCCAAATCCTTTGACCTCTGCTGTAGAACCACCATCAAACCAAATTTTCCATTTCAACAACACTTTATTCTAAACTAGAAAATCTAAAAAAGTATTAAGACCAACAGAAGTCTAAGCTTGGCCGACGCTGTAGGTCTTATTAAATCTCTTTGTTTGTGTGTGTCTGTGTGTGTGTGTGTGCACTAACAGGGTAGAGAGGGGAGAGGAGGAAGAGATAAATAATGCTAACAGGAGAGGAGAAAAAAACAACAGAAACATTAAGGGCTGCCTCACTTTTTTAGCTAACAAGACACACAGGGTGCTGAAAAAGCCTCTGCGCAATTCCTCGGTCTCAAGCGCGCACACACGCACACACACACACACACACAATTTTTATGACTAGATTTTTAAGGGTTTTCTCACTGATTTGTATTCATTTGTTCTTCACAGGGATAAGCACAAAATCTGTGTCTGGCTCTGTATTTATTTACACACATACTGAATATGCACTCACATTCTCTCATGCACATGCTGCGTATAAGTGTGTCAGAGCCACACACACACACGCACACACACACACACACAACAAAGCTGTTTGTTCCCCAGCATACAGTTTCTGCAGGATGAAACCCTGGCGGTCCAATCAGCAGGAGAGTCATCGTAACGGATGCTTCAATCGCTAATCAACGCTGTTTGAACAGATCTCTGCTCCGTCCCCTCAGCCATATCGAGATCAAAATCTTTTATTTTGCTGAGGTTTAAATTTAAATATATAAAAGTGTAGAGCACGAAGGTATACAAAGTCAATTACGGGTGGTGAATGTGATGTGTAAATCGCAGTTTCTATCCACCGGGAACATTACATTCATCTCATCGCCTGATTGTGGTTGTGACTGGTCTGCGCCAACATTGTCAGACATTCCACATCAAACCTTTAGGTTATGAAACAACAGCAACGGTCAGCCCATTGACTGGTGGAGGCACTTGGGCTGAGAATCTGTCCGCACATGTTAACATTGCAAATAGTCACACAGCGGCGTGCACCGTTGCTCTGCATATGTACCATACCTCCGGATATTGTAGGTATGCATATGGTAAATAAGCCCGTTGTAGTGCTGCCTACCTGTGTATATGCACTGCTATCCACTTCACTTCACCAAGGGGCAATTCGTGGATGAAGCCTTCCAGAGTTTAGCTACCTCTAAGGCTTGCACGTCTGCCTGCTTGCCCCAGAACCTGCTGTCTAATTGTTCTTACCTGTCAAGATGATGGAGGCCTCCGGATTTTTCTGTCAATGTTAAAAATAAATCTGCTGATGACAAAAAAATATTACCCGAAATCACCCCCGCACCTGACGAGTCAGATCCACTACCTGATAAATGTTGAATGCTCGTCTGTTTGATTCTGGGTATCACATATGTTTTTCGAGCTTTTTCCACCGGAGGGAGACGAGACCGAAACTTTTGATATTTCTCAGTGGGCTCAAAACTAATGTTTGTTTGTTATTGAGTACTAATCTCAAACCATTTTGTGGGTTGTGATGACCTGGCACATCAGATCTTTGTTTAAAGAAAAAGGGAACAATGGAATGGTCAGCCACTGCATTTAGTTAGCATGTGATTGAATCTTCTAACACATACCGTGTCGACGGCTCTGATGCATGGCACAGTGTAGTAAATTTTGAGTTTGTGCATGCTCTGCGCGCGAGTGCGTAGGTGTGTTTGCACAGGTGCGTGTGGGATGTGTTGCAGTCGGGATACGGCGGCCTCGTCGGACTCAGCTGTCATGTTTCCTCATTTCACACTAGACTGACCCAGAGAGACAGAGACAGAGAGAGAGACAGAGAGAGAGCGAGAGAGAGAGAGAGAGAGAGAGAGAGAGACTCTGTTAAGTGCAGGACGTAAGCAGATTGGTTTGAGAGGCAGTGAGAACCTAGAAATGGACTCTCGCTGCAGATGCTGTTATGACTGCCTCAGTGTGTGCATTTTGTGTGCATGTGTGTGCCATTTGTGTGTGTAGGCAATGTTTCGTCTTATTTTTCTGTACATTTTCTGTTATTCTAGTTAAATGTCTAGCTGAGATGCTACTTCACTGAATGTAATGCTACTATTTCTGTATTCCTCTCATGTTTGTCTGTGCATATTTGCTTGTCTGTCTGTGTCTATGTGTGTGTGTGTGTCTGTGTGTGTGTGTGTGCACGCCTGCATATGTTGTAAGCGGTAATACAGGCACTCCATGAGAACAGGTAATGAATGTGGGCACAAGCGGCAGACGGAAAAACATTGGCAATCTCTTCTAGATGAAACTACCATCAAACACACACACACACACACACACTTGGTCAGTTACATTCAGCTGCTTATTACTCCCATGCACCCAGCGAGAGAGAGCAAGAGACAGAGCTGTAGGCGATAACTTGTGTCCAGGATATCGCACTCAGAATGACTGCAGGCATCAGTGCTACCAGAAAACCGAGTGTTTGCACATGTAGGTGTGTGTGCGTGCGTGTGTGTGTGTGCATGTGTGTATGTATGCTCCACTGCCTCCTCTATCAGGCTGTTATGTGGCTATTTCTCATGGATGTGATTAGCTGCAGACAGGAGCCCTCCAGTCTGACACTGTAATGTATAAGAACAGCATGAGATCCACACTATTTCAGCCAATGGACAAAGCCGAACCAACTTCCATCCAACTTCATTTATTTTTAAAATCATATTTCATTTTGGCATTTTGGCACAAGAGAAGAAAAACAATCTGCAGCCAAAGGTTCATACGTGTTCAATATCAGCATCAGCTCAATATAAACTAATAAGAATTCAACTTCGCACAACCGCCAAAAAGTTGCTACAAAATATTATGTATGCCAGCTGAAAATAATAAAAAGATTTATTTTCTTCGTAAAGACGTTATGTTATTTTGTGTTGTTATATTTTGTAATTTGTTAGGTTGTTATGTTGCATTACATTTGGTTAAATTGTTCTGCGTTGCCTTGTCACATTGTATTGTTGTGTTACATCACATTACGTCGTGTTTCTATCCGTAAAGTTACTCACGCCACGTTACGCTGCATCACATTATGTCATGATGTCACGTAAGGTTAAGTCATGTCAAGTCACATTACATTATGCAATTTATGTCGTTATGCTCTATTACACACACGCTATGCTGCGATCTGTTATGTTGGGTCATGTTACTGCTGACTCCAAGCGATGGAATTCACATTTCAGTGGCACATAAAGCAGGTAAATAGCTGCTTGAAATAAAAAGCAGCAAATAATTTCAAATTTCAGATTTTTAATCTCAATTTTAAGAAATGATATCGACGGTAGCCGGGATGCTTTAGGCCATACCGTGTGAAGCCAGTTATAATTACAAGGCAGAAATTTACATTTCTGTGTCCATGTCTTTGTTTACTGTTCTTCTACCTGAGATCATGACTTAAGATATGAACAGCAATAGTAGAAAATGTTCAGATGCAAACAGCCATGTGGAAAAAGTCAGTTCATCAAAATTGAGCAGAAATCTATTTGTTCTCCAACCTGAAGAAAGCAGAGTGTCATCAAGGCAAAATGTGCTCTGAGTGTAAGGTTCAACAGTGGGTTTCTCTCAACCTGAGAAAGTCTCTGTCATTATTGCGCCCTCCAGCCACACTTGAAGCCATCGACTGTATGCAACAAGTGCTGCTGAAAGTCATTCTGGGAAATGATGGGAAGTAGAATTAGACAGGGCCAGCTAAGGGAGAGTGGTCCGAGGTAGTAATTCAAGAGAACTCCATCAAACAATAAGTGTCTGAAAGCACCGAGGATCACAGATCGATGAGATCTAACAGAATCAAAGTGTCCACAAGGGGATTTTTGTCCTTTTATAACTTGAAATGATTTAGCTGACACTCGGCTACGGCTCAGTCTCTTGATACTGGCAGGACTCAGTCCATGGGACAGGATCTCAGAGAGAATTGATTTCTTAGTTTAGACGCTGCTACTTAAAAACTTGCATTTCTGGAAAAATAGTTATAATATTTGTGTTGTCACCTTAATTTTCTTCCTTGGTACCTAATGTCCAGCAATCTTATGCTAATTGAAATGAATCAAAATAAAATTATGGATGAAAACAAATCATATTACCAGATATGATTATCACAATAATAATAATAAATGTTATAAAACCAATATTTTGAAATAATTTCAAGTGGAAACAACAGTTTATCCCAGTCGAGGTGCTCTCAAGCTCTGTCAGATTGGAAGAGTATGTGAACTGACATCTGCAGGTCTCTCTCCGCTTGATCTATGGGGTTTATTTCTGAAGGACAGCCAGAGAGTCCTGAAGCCGCTCCAGTGTCGTCATGGCTTTGGGTCATTGCCGTTCTGATAGGTGAACCACTCCCCCCAGACTAAGGTCATGTGCCCTCTGGAATAGGTTTTCTTCGAGGACCTCTCTGTATTTGACTGCATTCATCCTTTCTATGATTCTGACCAGTCTCCCTGCGCTGGTTCTCTTCCCATAGCCATTGCTCACCAGACGTAGCGTTTTTTTTTTCTTGGAAATATTTTCCCTTCAAATGCATTGCATTTGCAATTGTACTGGGTTGAGAGGGGTGACCAGGGTTGGTGTTTCTGTCGATTACATGCTATTCGCATTTTTAGGATAAAAGAAAGGCAGAAAGATGCTAATCAATATGTAATCTAGTGAGCGCTCATCCTCCCCGACTTTGCTAGTATTTCAGAAAACAAATTGACATGCCACTGTTGTGTCTTGCAGTGCATTATATTGGAATCTTATGTTTGCGATATTCACGTTCACGTATAGAAACGCGTTAAAAGCTTAACAAATCACAACTAATATCTTCATAATGGGCTCATAAATGAATCTGTTTTACAGAGTCTGTGTGAAAAGTTGAAATCATTCAAGAGATAATTGCTCGTTCTCCTACCTCACAGCCTTAATGCACAGGCTTACCAGGGCATACTTGGCACCTATTTTACTGGCTTATTATCATTACACAAAATGCTCAGCTGAGCGGATACGTGACTGTAGCAGAATAGGTGCAGTCGGCCATGAAAAACAAATTCATCACTGATAACCACGCAGTGAGGGCACTGGCAGTGCACACACAGACAGGACGGAGCAGCACAACGTGACTGGCACGCTGTTCATGAAAGAATACAATTATATGTTGTTTGATAAATAGGCTTTCTGTGCACACAGGACAAAGTCTGAACATCAAACATCTGTGACCACGGAGCCTTCAGTAATATTAAAGTGGCTCAGCCAGGCCAAAGGGAAACTGGAGTCAGACAAACAGGCAGACAGAGCGAATTCACAGCACTATACCTAATACATAGACCAAATTACACCTATATTTTCATAAATAGCAATATACATAAATGAGGCCCTTCAGTGCTGCCGTATGTGTGGCTGCGTTGTAGAGCTGGGACCCATCTACTACTGATGAGCTGTGCCAAAACAAAGCTCTTTGTTTCAATGCAAAAAAAAGAGTTATCCTGGCTGGAAGATGCCCAGCTCTGCAGAGACTTCGCTGCCCAGCTCTGTAACATCCATCCATCCATTATCTATATCACTTATCCATCAGGGTTGTGAGGGGGCTGGAGCCAATCCCAGTTGACATTGGGTGAGGGCAGGGTACACCCTGGACAGGGCACCAGTCGGTGCATGTCTTTGGACTGTGGGAGGAAGCTGGAGTGGACAGGGGGGAACCTGTGCACAGGGAGAACATCCAAGTCTACACAGAAAGGCCCCTGGTTTGAACTCAGAACCTTCACACTGTGAGGCGACAGGGCTAACCACTGCTCCACTGTGCCGCAGCTCGGCTCTAAGAGCCGCTGCTCCTAAACTACACATCTATTGTCAGAACTCAGGACTTTGTCCTGACATTGAATTCGGGTACTCAACCAAATACGATGCACCTGTTGGACTGATAGGCTCGTGCCCTACCTACTTCTGATAATGATTTTTAAAAAATCAAATGCACAGTAACTACATATCCTGCCCGCTTTGCTTTGACACCCTAATAATGGTTGTATCAGTGTCAAAGTAGTCTTTGGCACTTTGGACGCTCACTTCTAGGGAGAGTAGCCACATTACTCAGCCAGTTTTGTGGATATCTAAACTCTAAAGCTGACTTCATTCTTACAATCTTGATTGTACGTCCTCTCTTTTGTTGTTGTTTGTTTTGTTGTGTAGTGTTTTAAGGTGTTATTAGTTAAAACAGACTGTGTTTGATCATAATTTAAGATACATTCATACAAAAATGCAGGTAATTCGAGACGCTTCACTTACTTTTTTATAACCACTGTATATATACATCCTCTGGATATATGAAGCTACAAGTTTACATCAACAACATATGCTTATAGTAAACGACTATTTCTACATTTATTAAAAAAAAATCTATTTGATAAATAACATATCATGTTTATTAACAACATATATTTAATTTATTTATACAAATCCATTAAAACAACATCAATTAGAAAATATTTTTCTCAGACTTTTGGATCCAGTTGTATATAATATCAACATATTTTGACAGGCTTTGGGATGATATATATTCATGTAGGATATGTCTACAATGTAAGCATACATTCATAAACTTACATATTTCTATGGCCGACAAAATATGTCAATATATAGTTTAAAATGACATTTTCCCGTATTTTATATATTTTATGTCATATATGGAAATCCAATACATGTAGATATATTACATTTGGCTTTCAGAAGTAATCTCCTGTGAAAGATGAAGTAGCACAGCATGAAGAGAAAGCAGTTTGTCTCTGGTGTGAGTCGTCTTTTGATATCCAGTCAAAATGCATCTCACAGCTAGTGAGATAAAAAAAAAAAAAAAAAAAAAGGCATAAGCATACTATTCTTGAAAAGTGTTTGAACCGTAACTGTCAAAAATCCGATTAGATGAAAAAGGCAACAGTGACCGAAACTATTTAAACGCTAATGTTTTGATAGGAGGACCTGTGTACTGGATTTCCTATCCAGTACGCAGGTCCTCCAGCACTGGTTTACAGGGTGAGCAGTGTCTGTACAGGGAATAATCCTGTGTTGCACACGCTGTTTGAAAAGAAACCAGTTGCAGGGCAGGGCGGCCACTTTCCTCGTAACACAGAAAAAAAAAAAGAAGTTGCGAGTGAAGCTAACAAGATTGTTTAGTCACAGTTGGTGGAGTTGTTGTTGCCGTTCCTGGCCATGGAAATCAAGCGGACACCCGGGCACAATATTTTGTACTTTATTGGATGCAGCCGTTTTACTTTTTCTGCCTCCCTTTAGAGAAGCTGTGACGTTGGGGCTTTTTGTGATGAGAGTTAAGGTTGGGGTTAGAGAGACAGCGTGTGAATGGAATGTCCTCATTACAGCTGGCTGTTGAAAGTGTGAATGCAGGCATGTGTGTTTCTGTCCACAGCCTTGTTGCTGTTCAAGTGAATTCCACACCACCTCTCATTGAGACAGCCTGCCAGCTTCATTAGCACAAGCTAAAGTCTTTTGTATCCGATACGCCACTTAGTTTGGACTCATAGGTGCTGTGGGGTTGATGGGGTTAGGGTTAGGAATTTTTTGAATCCCAAATAACGTTGACATCACCTACAAGGAGTCTCCTATTAATAGGGCCCCTATAAAAGCATGTTGAAATTAATAATCAAATATTCATGCATTCAGTTCGGAGTGCAAAGTGCAAAAGAATGAATTTTTCCGATTTATTTTTCTAAAACTATGGACATCGATCTGCTGCTGTAACAGTGTCCACCTGTGTTTTTTTTTTTTTTTCCATTCAGTCTTAAGAGAATTGGAGATTTCAGCCGCTGATGTTGAGTGATAAGGGAGCCCTTTCTGTATTTTCTCAATCAATGCAGCGCGATGAGGCGCTGTCCTGTTAGCTCCCTGGAGACGGCTCACACACACACACACACACACACACACACACAAATGCACACACGCACATACACGCATCTTTTAGAAACATGTGGTCACTTCATCCCCCTTTGTTCTCTCAACCTGTTTCTCTGTTTGAACCCGTTCCCTGGACAACCATTCATCCTGGATGTATCAGAACTGATCACTGTTCCTGTCAGCGGTGTGTGTGTGTGTGTGTGTGTGGGGGGGGATTTTTTCATAGTTTTATATAGTTTTCATTTTGAGAGTATCAGGTCGTTCATGGTCAAGGGAGGACGGTTTTGTCAGTGATGGAATTTCTTCTGGTTTTGGTGGATTGGAAATTTTATAGGTAACTTCAGTCAGAAGTTCCATGCCAACATCTGACTGAAATCCATAATTTGGAGGGTAAAACATAGGGTAACACATTTGCCAAATCATTAAATACACTGAACAAATATATAAATGCAACCCTTATGTTTTTACACCCGTTTTTTACACAAATTGAAATTAAAGATCAAAGACTCTGTCAAAGCAAAGTGTCTTTCTCTCAAAGTGTCTTTCTCTCACGTTTTGTTCACAGATGTGTTTACGCAGTGTTAGGAATTTCTCCATTACCAAGATCATTGTTCACCAGACAGGTGTGACATGTCATGATGGTGGTTACACAGCATGGTTACTGCATAGGTGAGCCTCAGACTGTCAGTGAGAAAGCCAGCTCTAAAATGTGCAATTTTATTTGATAAAACACATTTATTAGGCACTGAATTGTGACTTTCTAATGACTCTTGGGCTGGTGTGCATGTACAGCGTTGATCAGGTTATTGATTGTTGGATCGGTCCTCATAGAGGGCCTGCAAGAACTGGGATGAGTCACCTCACACGTAGAAGGTTCTGGGTTCGATTCCGGGGCCTGGGGCCTTTTTGTGTGGACTTTACATGTTCTCCCTGTGCCTACGTGGGTTTCCCCCCTCCTTCCTTATTTTTATTATTATTTTGTCCCAAATCTTTCTACTTGTATGCTTCTTTCGTGCTATTTTATTTCTTGTTTGTTTTAGTTCTGTGCTTTGGAAATGAAAATGTCTCACTCATGTCTTATAAATAAAGTTGATTTAAAGAAAAAAAAGCCCAGCACAAGCTTGTCTTTCTGACGTCCTCATGAATTCTCCTGCACATCTTTTCTTGACGTCTTCCATCAAGGTCGGGGACAAGTGGTTAGGAAAGGACATAATTGAAACTTTTTAGCTGCAGCCCCAGTTCATTAAACTACATTCAATGCTCAATATGTTTGTTCATTATTAATGCAGGCTTAATTAAGAAAGTGTTTTTAATATTTTTATCTTGGCTACAACCATTAGTTAGAAATCTCCAAAGCATCACTATCTCAGCACTTTGACGCCTCTTTTTTTCCTGCCGGCAGAGAAATTGAATGCTGAACCAGAGATCCTGCTAGCTCCTGGACAGAAGTCTTGTGTCCTTCAAGCTGACACTGGAGTCTTATCAAGGCTTCTGACAGGCTTCTATGTGTGATGGATAGAAGTGTAGCGCCTCCTAGGAAGAAACCAAAATTGTCACCCACCCACCCCAACCCCCATCTCTTCCCCTAAATGCCTGTGACTTAGATATCGGCAGCCTGGAGCACATCTGGGTACTGGTGATGAGCTTCTTGAGCCCTGGAGGATTTATCAGGCTGGTGGTACTAATGTACTTCACAACCATGGGAGCTCTAATGTTAGACAGAGATACGGACACACACGATGGGTCAATCAACCAAGACACACAATGTAGCCGAGCTGGTGTCACTCAGATGAAGTTCTGGCAGTGACCATCAAAGTAAAAGCCTTGGGACTATGTTCTTTAGCCTCATTATCTTAAGAAGAAGAAAAAAAATCAGGAATCATCTTTTAATCACAGGGTTGAAATATGTTCATAATTACATAAGGGAAATGTATTCACACTAATGACTGCAAGGGCTAGTCAGCTATCACAGACTTCATTATAATTAGGGAATTTCATCTCATATATTAATAGGTGTGTGTGTGTGTGTGTGTGTGTGTGTGTGTGTGGGTGCGTGCGTGCGTGCGTTCGTGTATCCATGTAGACGTCCATCTAGTATTTGTGGGTGTGTACTGTAGATGTATTGGCTTTCATACTCATCTCTGTGTATGTGTGTGTGTGTGTGTGTGTGTGTGTGTGTGTGTATACCTAATAATTACCAGCTCCATTAGCATTTAAATAGGAATGTATGTAATAATAATTACATGAGTCCTGGGTTTTATTACCATGACCCCTGGCACCACTTTGAGCGAAGGAAGAAGGGAGAGATAGATGGATGGATGGCTGACGGATGGATGTTAAGAGGTTTGGGGGAAAAAAAAAAAAAAAAGATGATGATGAGTTGAGATGAGATGGGATGGAATTAATGATGCTGATGTGGAAAGTTGTCATTTATACCCCCGCAGTATTATAAGTATGTAAGTAATGAGAGCAATAAGGACAGTAACATTAACTTAACGAACATACAACAAGAGGCAAGAAATCAGTACAACACATAACACCTGTCCACACATCACCTGATTCTGATATCACATGTTCAATAGCGCAGTGTCACTCACGCATACTGTTTAACTGTCCTTCCAGAATTTGTTGAATTTGCACACTGCCAACTCAGGGTAACACTCAGTCTGCCAGTTGGGGTACAGCCAAAAATGGAAGAAATTAACATGAACTAATTTATTTTTTTGGGACTTTAGTTTTTTTAATTGTGAACTACCTTAACATGAACTTGTTCATTTTAATCTCCGTGAACTTGCACAACACTGCTGTTGGGTGATGTAAACCTTGCAAAAAGCAATTTGTAACATGTATGAATGTTCAAAAGCCGCTTTAGAAGGAGGAAGAGTGAGTATAAGTGTTTATGTGAGGATTAATTGGGTTTGCAGTGAGCAATGAAAAAGCAGTCCAAAAAGGGCGAGGGAGGAATGAACCAATGAAGGCTGAAGCAGAACACCTAACAGGCTGATTTAGCAGAATAATGGGCTTATAGCACCTGTGGTGCCTGGACCTCTAATGATAAGAATAACACATCTCCCCTCTTCCTGTCTCTCTAATTTTCAGCTACATAGTAGTGTAAATTACATGAATAACTGGGAGAGACGGGGAGAGAAAGGAGAGCTGGGGAGGAACCTGCAGCGGTAATGACTTGCCCTGCCCTCTGGTTTGGCTCTTTGCTCATCACGGTAGCGTATGAAGCCTACAAGACTCCAGTTGCCCTGCAGCCCATTTAAAGAGCATTAGAGGAGTGGGAAGTGTCAGAGTCAGTCCAGAATGGGTCACACTCTACAGAGAGCGAGTGAGCTCTCGTCTGTGTGTGTGTGTGTTTGTGTGTGCGCGTGTCTCATTTAGGTTACTTATTGCCAGAGACAATAGAGAGAAAGAAGACACAAAATAAGAGCTCAGGACCTGAAAAACCCACTAATGATGAGTGCTGCTCTGGGTTAAATGCCAGCTTTTTGCCGGGCTTGTCATGTCATTATTACACTACTTCACAGGGGTTGAGTGGGTAACCAGTATCAGATATTTTATGGCAAGTCTACCTTCAGTGCCAGATTTAACAAAAACATTAAAGGTTCTCTGCATGAGATTTTAAACAATAATGTTGCATCCTGTTTAGTGGCCAGTCTGGCAGTGCATGCATGTTGGTGCATCTGAGTCCCTCCTGTTAAACCATTGGCCTTCCCTACAGCCAGTACTGGTCTTTCATTACTTTGATGGAGAACTGTTTTTCTTCTCCCAAATGTGTAAGGAACGTCATGCTGTTACTCATAAAGGTGTTCAACTCATGTAGCTATTGCTACCTGATGCAGCGTACCATGGCCACAATTTAAAAATTTGAAAATGCTTGTTAAAATGGGGCACCAGTCTGTGAAAGGATAATAATTCATTGATCAATGAATTCAGTTAATCAGTCTAATATCAGAAGCTGTGACTTCTCCACTCATCGGATCTCCAGTCTCTAAGAAAAATACAATAGGACAATGGCAATGAGTTTAAGATATTTATTGCTATACTACTATTTGCAAAGTAAATGCAATGTCAGATAACAAGCACTATGAAAATGGATGGAAGCACAGATTTAAGCAGTGACCGGTTGAATGAATTTGGTAATGGTGGGAGAGAATATGTTGTGGTTATTAACAAATATGACTGTACAACTAGGCTAAATGATAAGTTATCATTACTAATGGACTCTGGTGATTGAACACAATTTTGTCTGACATCAACCCAGTCATGAGCAGAGTGTTTCACCTAGATTTCACCTACTGTGAGTTGAGCTGTATGCAGAGTGGAGACTCTCAGATCAGTAATCTTGGACAGCAGGCTCTGAGAGTGTTACCAAAACAGTCAGAGCTACTTCTGCTGCTTCATTCAGTTGAGTTGCCTGGCTCATAAAATTAAATAATCGTGCATGTAGATTAAGGAAAGTTACTTGGAGCAGAGGAAGACAAGGAATATCAGACAAAAAGCATTAAGTGCAAAAGGCTGAACCGTCGATGAGTTTACATCTGAGAACCTTGCTAAGAGCTTGGAAGGAGTAAGGGCAAAGAGCTCATGTCGATAAGATGGGCAAGAAAAGATCACAACAGTTTTATTCCCTGGGGGTGTTGTGTGTTTGAGTTATCTATCCATTTTATCTGGTTTCAGCCATAGGAGCAGGTTAATGTTTTCTTCAAACTTTCTGTAAACTGTTTGATTATTTAATCTTGAGTTTACTGATAAAACTCATCTTTCCTCCACCATGTCCACAGAACATCATATGAAACAGCGCATATAAACTTGATGGCACTAATGACAGGCAGTAACTATATGGACATGGATTTTATATTAGGCCTTCATCCTTCCAAATGCCAAACTGATTATAATACAAGTGGTTATTTAATAAGACAACATAATAAATGATAACAGAACAGAAATATGAGTAATATATATATATATATATAAATATGAGTAATGCCGCAGTCTGTCCTCTGATTACAATATAAATAATAAGGGCACTGTGGATGTCTGTAGTGCCTGTTACCTTGTGTAAAGGATGCTATATGTTATCGATACTATTTGTATTCTAAATGTTACAGTTCAGTTCTATAGAAGATCTGGAGATTGATTTATTACACAGGTTAAAGAATAGTTAGATAGTCGATCTGTCTGTGAAGAGTAAGCTGCTGCTTACTACCAGGATTCTTTTCTATTGTTATTTTTCTGTGGCGTTTGTGGTGGTCTGTGGTGCCGGTGGTGGAGTGCGACAGGTAGTGGCAGCGACGACCATTAACTGACTCTTTAAACCAGAGGTTCTTTTTTTTCTTTTGAATTAGTTTAAATTTTTAGAAAATGAATGACATCAATGATATATAATTTTTTTCTTCTTTTTTCTTTGCTTCCCTTTTATGGGTGCAGGTGTTCAGTACAACTCTAATGTAAATGTGTACAAATGAACTGAAAGACAGAAAGAGAAGAGAAATTCATAAACATGGGTGGAAGGAAATGGAAGAAAAACTGACGAGAGAGCCACTAACTCATATATACAGTATGTTGTATCATGACAATTATCAACATTAATAGGCATTAAAAGTTATGTGACTGACCAACTGTGGTCCGTCAGTGAATCCAGCGGGGCCTGACACTTCCAGACACTCTCTTCAGCATTCTTGTATAGAGGCTGTGGTTTGGGATGTAATGGAAGTGTTGAAGGCAGCGAGTACATTTGAGAGCTGGTACCAGCATCAAATGAGTTGAGGTTGTGTGGGTTTGTAGTATTGAACTCTGCCGCCGCCTGCATTGCTTAAAGCTAGACTGTCGCACGCTACTCAAGTGAGTTGTTAACACTTTGTCTACAAGGCTTGCAGTTAGTTTGGCAACAGATAAAAATGGAGTGAGGATGTGGGCTGTTAGCGCGCAGGCATACGGCATCTCATCTCCTGGAGGCAGTTTGCGCCAGTGTAAATTTGATTCACATCAAGCTCAAGAACAAAAAAGTCAGAGAACGACAAGATAGTATACAACTAGAAGCTCATCCTCACACTAACCCGTGAATCAGAGTGTGGGATATTTATGTCAACTGACACAGCAAACTCAGATTTTAGAAACAGCCTTACAGCAAGACTTATTTTAGGTTTTATGAGTCAGATTGTTTGAAACTTTCAAATGAGATTTGGAGGCAGGACCCTAACAACAGGTTCTTGCCCAATTCATGGACTCACTAAGGAGGAACGTAGTACACTTAACTTTCTTCTCTTTTTATACTCATCAAAGCCTCTATTGTGTGTCCTCAAAAAGATTTAAAAGTAGCTGAAGAGTACTGGTGCTCACTTCAAAGCGCACACTTCCGCCGCAGACACACTGGATGTGTGGCGTGCGGAAAAACATGCGTGCATCTTCACAGCGTGTTGACAGAAGATTACTATTACTATCTCCACATGCAGCCACTAAAATGTGTATAATTATTAATTCATGTCTGTCACATATATCAGGTTCAGCTTAGTCATAGAGGCTATATTGGTAAGTATCAGTTTGGGTGGTATGATGTCAAAATGACGTCAACAGGTCTTTTCACTGCATTTTTGCTGCTTTATGTCCATGAGAAATTGGGCGAGAAGCTGAATTTCTGGATCACACAATGCAGCCACGCGTCACTCGTGGGTGTCACGCAGGCAGTGTGTCCACTCTAATCCATCTACATTTCCCAACCAAGACGTTCCACAGCGGCCACACAAATGCGATGCAGCCCGTGTGTCTCTGAGTGTCTCTCACAGAGAAACCAAATCCCGTTGAAAAGTGGATTGGACTGCGCCAGTGTTGGGGCATGGCTGAAGGCTCACTCTCTGTGGACTGACTTCTTTGATTCATTCACAGTATTAATTAAGAACCCAAAGGTGCTTTATAATCACAAAAGCAATCTCACTTGCTTTTGTGAGACCGTTGAACTGTCCAGAATGATGCTTGAAGATACTGTTTCTCCTTGCAATTGACCAACTATGAGAAAAGATAGCTGTTCGTGCTGCGTAGTGTAATTGATTTGAGACTTTGATAAATCACACTGACTTATTTGTAGCTTAATATGTACCCTGGCTGTGTTGGGTAGTTGAGTTCATAGGTTGATGTGTTCATCTCCCTGCTGCAGAGACACAGACTACAAGTGCAGACGCACAGTCAACGATGTGATACTGCAGTGTTTCATTTACTCTTTTGGATTCAGAAAAGCATGTTTTAGCTTCCACTGTGTGTTAATTTCAGCCATAATCAGCCATAAAAATGGCATTAATATTTAGTCTCTCTGTTACACTTATACACAGCAACACATAGTAATTAAGTAATAGTAATTATGACATTGCTGCCGGTAATAAGTGTCCATCTGAAGCTTAAATCTCCCCCATGGCCAAAAATGAGGCCCTCCCAATCCCCCACTCCACATTTGGCTTAATCCATGACTGAATAATAACCATAGCCACTGACCTGTGGGAGATGTGAGATACCATGATTTCTCTGGGGCAGGTTGGGGGAAGGGGTGGGGATTGACTGTGGTGGGGTGGAGGTTAGTAATTAAAGAAGTCACAAATGACTGCAAAGTCATGTAGAAACAAAGAGGAAGAAGGGGTTGAAGGGGAAAGAGAGTTGGGAGAATTAAAAAAAAAAAAATGAGCTGATTATGAGATGAATTAGTGATGTTGGAGGGAACTGTTGCTTTTACTCAGAGTTAGCATTGGAGAGCTCTATCGGCTGTAAAGCAGATCATCAAAGGTAATTAAATGGAGGAGTGAGAAGATTAAAACTAACTTTGAAGTTTTGATTCTCAACTTCCTTTGTGCAGATAATGATTCATGAAGCAGCTCCACACTCATATAAAAGCGTTCAGGTAGAAATAAAGGGTGTCTTCAATTATTTTCTTTAAAGGTCCCATACAGTCTGAAGGCAGATGTCATGGTGTATTTTGATTATAAAGCAGGTCTAGGTTCTATATTAATACTGTGATAGTATCCAAGAGTCCACAGAGAAATGCTCACAGCCTGTATTCAGAAACTGAGCCTTAAAATGAGCCGTCAGCACTTCTTTAACTATGTAATGTCACAATAAATCAGTCACTCCTCTCAGCCATGCCCCAAACCCCACCCACCTGGATCCCCGATCCTTTCTATTTGTGTTTACCTGGAATCTGCAATAATATTATTCAATCACTCACAGAAAACTGGGCTCACCCACCTTTTGTTGCTGGAGCTCCAGAGAAGAGCACTATTGGTTTGAGATGGTGTTTGGTTCTTAAAATCACAAATATATCTTCTTACAGATATCAAAAAAAAAAAAAAAAAAAATAGATATATAAAAATATATATATCAAGTAAATATAAAATAATAAATTGTAAAAGTGTAAAATATTGGACCTTGAAGTCCTTTAAAAACCTCTTTTCACCTTTTTTTGAATGCCATGCACTGGTCGTGTAGCTTAAAAAACAAAAGTGAATGTGGAAATGTTTCAGTAAAGGATGGAATTCACTTTTCTGCCAAGAAAAGGATTCAAAACAAAGAACCACCAGGTATCTCCGGTGATTTCTGCATGATTCAGACGCTCCAACAAGAAATATCAAAATTAGCTCTTCATCTCTTACCCCAACCAAAGTTGTAAGAAGCCGGTCCATGTTTGAAAACCAGATATTCTTCACTGACAATGTTGCATCTATGTCCTGATTGTGTTATTTTGCACTGTACAACGGGCCTTATGCATACGTTTGTATACCACTCATTTCACGGTTCGGCCCCCTCTTCACAAAACCTTTTCAGATTGTTCGGAATATGGCAGCCTGACCTCCACTGGCTCCCCACGGCAGCCTGAAGCAAACTCAGCTCACTAATTCTTGCCTTCTTCAGAATAACGTCTGAGTTTGCACCATCCACTTGAACTCTTTATGCTCCTTCTCAGCCACTGTATTCCTCTGAGGAATGTGATCTGGTAATTCCATCCCTACATACAAAGCAATTCTCTTGTCCTTACACCACCACTAAGGACAAGT
Source organism: Rachycentron canadum (assembly GCA_038496675.1). NCBI lineage: Eukaryota > Metazoa > Chordata > Actinopteri > Carangiformes > Rachycentridae > Rachycentron > Rachycentron canadum. Next base: position 26,203,415 of record CM076650.1, on the reverse strand, counting down.
CTCTTGTCCTTACACCACTACTTCTGCTGCACACATTTTCTTCATCTCCTTGCACTTATTGAATACATGTAGTACTTACATCACGGTCTTCTATTGCACTGAAACTTAAGTGATGTCCCTGAGCTGTAAGTTGCCTTCTATAAAAGCATCTGCAAATGAGTAATTGTAAATGCATGTAAATACCATATAGACAGGAATAAAACCATGCTGTATAATTTTTATTGATAATGCGATCAAAGTCAACTTGCAGATTTTAAATTTGCTTGAAGTGGGTTATCTGTTATTGCAGCTATTAAGATATGGGGGTTAGCAGCTGAATAATGTTGCACCGATGAGCTCAGTTGGGGGAAAATCAAACCCAGTCTTGTACTTATTTATTATAACGGCGTAGAGCAGTGACTCCACTGCTTCAACATCATTAATGTCAACACCAGCAATGGTGGTGTTAGTTTCAATTTTAATTAGGGAAAGAGATATTATATTGCAATGCTAATGCCAGGGACTGATTTACATGCAATGTGAAGTGCACAAAACCTGAGAAGACTCAGTCGCTCATGTCTGTGACCAATCCTTTTAAAGGCCCATGTGAAAATCTGAAGCAGTCTCCTTTAGTCATTCTTTAAATGTCAAAGGAACAAACTCCGCATGACTCCCTCAAAAAGAAATCAGGTGTTTGCCTGAAGTTCATCCCCTCATGTTTACTGAATGCATGTCAGACACACTCTTTTAGTGCTCAGCCTGAATTGTCACAATATTTGACATGGCATTTAACTTCACTGAGCCCAGTCTGCAACGGTTTTAGAACTGATGGAAATGATAGTAGAGCAACATTAAATTATCAATAAGAGCCTTCTATTTTCTTAGAGGATGTTTTAAGGCCACAGCGCCTGCAGAACACATGAAGACGGGTGTTTTTATTCTTTATTGGCTTTACCAAAGATTAATACAAGTCACTTCTGCTCGTGACACTAGGCAGCAGTGTTGCAAATGAGGTGCCATCCCAGCCACAATCAGTTTTAAATTCCACATGCCACAACTGTCTCAAAATACTTTGTTTGAGCTTGACACCAGAGATAATGTAACAGATTTAAAGATGAGTCATGTTTTCTGATCTGCTAACTACAGGTGTATGGTTTGGAGTGATGCAGGCGGCTAAAAGTCTTCAGCTCAAAATTAAAAAGCTCCTTGTGGTAAAAAGAAACCCTTCTCTCAATAATTACATCGTTGTCGATGATGGTGTAACACTGTGGTACTGATTGTTTTCAGTTCAATGAATTTATCTCACTATGGAACCAAACCCTAAATCTGGACTGCAGACTACTTGAATTGCTCTGCAACCACGTGTGCTAGCAGTCAAAACAACAACAACAACAACAACAAAAAAAAAAAAACAGCAGTCGATTCTTATGAATATGGAATTGTTGAATCTTGTTGTTGAACTAAGCTGCATCTAGATGTCTGAACTCACTCACAATCAAACATTGTTCAGAAAGTTAGAAGCTCCCACCACTGTGTGTCATTGTCGTGTTTTCAGTCCAGTTCATCCCAAACCAGCTCAGTTGGGGCTCAGGTCCGGAGATGTTGCCTGTCTTCATCATCTGGTTCTGTCCTTCTAATGTTGTGTCTTATTATACTGTAGGATGAAGCCCTGACCCTCTGTTCCTGCCCTGTCTGTGTACATGCTGACAGCAGCACTGTCCTGATAAAACAGAGAGGGATGGTCCGTCATCTGTCTGTCTTGTGCACTACATTGCACCAGTTTTGGTAATTCACAATTTCTCTCTTTCAGAAATAGTTCTTTTAAATGTGATTTTAATCATTAGACAAATCTCAGAAAAGGTTAAATCTAGGGAAACTGGTGCTGGACTTGTTGTTCATGACGGACTGATGGGGAACCCCGGGTATTTATCCTCGGTGGGATCATCAACAAGGCCATTGATACCACTGGGTTTGTTAGTGCTCCTGGTTGTTGTGACGTAGTCACCTAAAGGTCAGGTGTGGACGACCATCGTTGGAGTCACATGAGGCCAAGCGTGGATGGTTGTTTAGTCTCCTGGGAAAGGATGGAAGGACCCACCTACCTAAGTGGTGTCTGAGGCCTCCTCCTCCGCTGAGGGATGGTTTCTCTACTTTGACATAGATGGCCTCCTTCACTCTTCTTCCAAACCACGTGCTGTGGTTTGGATGTCCTGGATGACTGAGAACCATCACAGACTTCATTAGACAAATCATTTTTCGTAAAGAAAAACTGCTAAATTATAAATATATATACAAAACAACAAATGTATTCGAGAGTATAAGAGTAATGTGTCTTTACTGACTAAACCTTCTTCTCTAAGATCAATAGCAATGAGAGAAATAAGAATCATTTTATTGTTTTTGTTTTGGATTCTGTCCTCAGACATGCAATAGGATCAATCTTCGGTACATGTTAAACTTTAAAACTTACTCACGCGTTATGCTGATTCGTGCAGCAGATTGTCGTGTTACAGGAAATAATTGCACTTTTGGGGTTTGGGATTTTTTTTTGCTTCTCATCGCTGACTCAGACCAGGTCATATGGTTATAGTGTATTATTTTGTTGGGGCTGTTTTCCGCTAACTCACTTTATCAGTTCGAAAAGAGTCGGGATTTGGACGCTACAAAGACACACAGGCTGTTTAAACCGTGAGGGAATGACACTCAGACGCAGGCAGACGTGCTGAGCCAGGCGGCCATGCAGACTTAATGTGAACATCTCCATCGAAATGCTTTTGTCAATGATCACTTATTACTGTCTCTCCCATGAGAAATTAACCAGTCATTACACAGTTCTTAGAGAGAGAGAAGGGGAGAGAGAGAGAGAGAGAGAAGAGAGAGAAGAGAGAGGGAAATTGTGTTGATTATCAAGAGCAAATCATTCTTACTCTATGACTCCATTATGTCTCTGTCATGTGACCTCATAGTATATCTATGGAGTCTTTAGAGTCTCTGGCCCTGTTCACCTCTAGCAACAACGTGCGTCTCCGGAGATCCAATTACAAGTTGGCAGCTCTAAGATGTGAACGTACCAGACCCGGTTGAGGACACACTGAATCGATGATCACTCTGACCGCATTGTGATACAGTCCTCAAGGCCTTTCGTGCTTTCACGGCCTCAAAGAATTGAGGACTGTGCCATCTGTTTAACTTTAACAGCTGTTTCTTTTTTTTTTTTTTTTTAATGAATGAATGAATGAGGACTGGTAACATATTGATTTTGTATCAGTGTAACAACATCTCACACACGGAGACCCGATAAGTACTAACTCGGTGTGTACTAAGCATTCTGTTGGCTGAGTTAACATTTTTCACTGGATTGATTCCCCAGCTTCTGATCGGCACAGCTTCTTGCCTCCAAACACCCTCCCTCACGTGTGCCTGTCTTGTGTGTCTGCCTCTAGGTGGCAGTATGATCACAACCACCGCAGGACAAAGGCACAGCTCCACGGCACTCCTGCTTTTTTGCAGGTCTCCACTGAGGAAGAGAAGCTTTTTCCCTGGAAAGTTTTATTCTCCAATGACAGACTCAATGGCTTCTCCACTTTTTTTGTTTTGTTTTTTTCATTACTTTTGCACCAAAATATTAACCCTCAAAAACCGATGAACATTTCTTCCCTCATTTCCCATTAAACATTAAAGATTTTTTTTTTTTTTTTTTATTATTACAAAACAACAGACAGCTGGAACATAAGACGCTACGACTAGACACAGAATACAACATGAGGCTGTAACTGAGCTGGAGGAAGCTGGATTGCTCATTAATTGCACCCAGAACATGAAACTGTGTACATCTGTCTGACTGTACAAAGAGGTGCAGAAACTCAGGGGGCTTATTAGGCTGGTCGCAAGATTCGTTGTTTGATCAGGGTGTGTATTTGTGTGTGTGCGTGTGGGTGCGTGTGTGTGTTGGAGATTTGGATTCTATTTGTTTGTACCTAAATGAAAAAAAAAAAAAAAAAAAGTATAGTACATTTATTTATTTTAATTTACTTTTAACCTTTTTTCAGGTCAGACCATGGGGTTCTTCTTCATGACCTTATTTTGAGGCTCCCTGTGTCAATATCTAGCTTTTCAGACCTACATTATTTCAATTGTGTGCTTATACTGTGTCCTGACTATTACAACACAGCACATTTGGGATCACGTCATATCACTGGAAAACTGAGATCAGAGATTCAGGGGAAAGGGGGTTTGGCTTTATTTGGCAGTGCAGCAGAGAGAGACAGGGAATGGGCTGACATGCAGGGAAGAGGCGCTTTTGCCTAAATGTATAACAATATAAGATTCTTTCAGAAATGTTGACACTCAACATTGTTGTTTTGACTCAGGCTGGATCGGTATTGACTCTTTAAAAGCTGCCTTTATATTTTACACACTGTCTCCAGATACTTGCGGGAACCCTGTTCTCTCTACCTAATTCATTCCAGGGGTAGAAAGGCCTCTAAGACCAAATGCCTGATAAACACAAACCAAATGAATTAAAGTCGATTGAAAGGTGGATGCCATAGTTTTTGGATGATTTGAAATCTGACTTTCTGAGCATGACAGCTGAGGTTAAAGTGAAATTGCAAATAAATTGGGTAGGCTAAATCACTTCAGGCCTTCCACGAGCCCCATTTTCACACTTTTACTTTCTGCCCAGAAACATACACAGGACACACTACTAACATTGGCACTGGACTTAATCTGTGTGCTGCAGGGACAATTCCTGGGACACGGTTGGAAAAAGGGACGTACCAACAGCAAGAGGCAGGGTTTGCTGCAGAATGTGGACTCAAAACCTCCCACACAACCACACAGGAATGATTTCTTTTTTCTTTTCTTTTTTTTTATTTTTTATTTTCTCACTCTGACATCAGATATAAAAAATAATAAGAGTGAAATGACTATCTGTGGTCAGGTCAGGCAGGAACCTCCATCATATCAGAGATGGTCCACACCAGATGAATCCAAACAGATTTTCCTTTTTTTTTTTTTTTTTTAAATCAAAGGCCAATATCAGCCCAGAGCTTCACCCAAACGCCATTTTAAGCCCTCAGCTCCCTCTCAGAAACTTCTCTCAGCAGGAGGGAGAGAGGCTTTCTTCCTCTGTGGTTTTTCTTGGACTTAGGTTTTATTTGACGGCAGTTCCAGTCGGGCAAAGACTTGTAAGAGGGGGTCAACTGTACACTTTGACTTGCTTCCTTGTTTAAGCTCAAACCAGACAACCACAGGGATTAAACGTCTGTCATTGTAACCTTGTCCTGCTCTGAGGGAATCTCTCTTCACACACACACACACACACACACACACACACACACACACACACACACACACACATGCACACGCATGCACACAAACACACTGTACACACAACCTCTGCAAATACAAATCGTTTTCCTTGGAGGAACTAAAACTCATGCAGCGCTTCCACAGTGTGCTTGACAAGAGGTGGCAGTCCTGTGTGTGTGTGTGTGTGTGTGTGTGTGTGTGTGTGTGTGTGTGTGTGTGTGTGTGTGTGTGAATGTCTGTGATATCAAACTTTCTTTTAGCTCACACCCGGCACGCATGCACCTGTTTAGCAGAGTGGAACTGAGAACAGGGCTCAACTCCTGCCTCTCTGTCCATAGTTTTGATGCTTGTAGAGCAGTGGGAGTGAAGGGGCTCGCTCCACACCATTAAACCAAACCTAGGTTGGGGTGAAGGGAGTAGGGGTAAGTTCCCTTGACTCTGCCCCTTGTCTCTGTACGAACTCTACCCCCCACCCCCCGCTTTATGACATCCGGGAGCTAGCTAAGGGGCCCATCCACTGAGCTGTCACCTGCCAAAGGGAGGCCCTTAGTGGGAAGAGAAGAGTTTTGAAGACTGGAATTACAGTAGCAGGAGGCGGAGGGGGGAGAGGAAGAGGAGGAGGGGGAATTGCCAAATCTCAGGCCCATGCATTAATTTTTCTTCTATTAAGAAGTTGTCGGAGCAATTAGACGCAGCAGTGGGGCAACTACCAGTTCTTTATCCGTGCATTAATTTGTTCATGTGATTTCTTAGTGCTTAAAGTGAATAGCTAATGAGAGCACATCAAGATTTTATTTAAATTGCATATTTTTCTCAAGCAAGTAAAGGTCCATGTGCCAAAACCTAGATGGGAGAAGAGTTGAAACTAATACTTTACTTGATATAGTTCAGGCCATACACCAAATGATATAATTATATAATTGAAAAAATGCTAATATTGTATATTTCCGTCTTATATTATTATTATTGCATTTTTGTATTTCGTGTTTCAGCCGATGCCAACTTTGATTTGTCAGAGTAACAAACTGTGAAATAAGGATTGGACTTTGCAACACTGCAAATTCTTTCTTTTTTTAAGTTTCCCAAAATGCATAAGGTGGAAAATGTGTAGAATATTGGCCCAAGTCTGACTGTTAAGCTGATAAACACTGAAAATTATTATCCAACACACAAACAGGGTTCAGCTTCGGAGTAACAGTGAGTTGTTTTGGCCGTTTATGCCCTGAGTGTCTCCGGCTGGACAAGCTGTCCTCATCTGGAACTGGTGATGGTTACATGGCATGCAATCTGAGTCTCAGGAAAAATGCGCATTACGTAAGTCTTGTTATAATATAACAATATATTCCTCACAAAAATGCCAGAATTTAATATGTCAAACAAGACAACAAGATCTAAGATGAAAAAAAACAAAACAAAAAAAAAAACAATTGCCCCCACTAACAAATGGACGTGATATTAATTACTTAGTAAATTACTTCATCAATTATCAAAACTGACATTTCGGTCAGTTCATTTTCTTTTTATTAACTGGCTCAATATTTCAGCACTACTGGCATACTTTGGTAAATTAAACATTGATGAGGAAAGTGACTTTGCCACGTAGTGAATATTTGTTCAAAGCGCTTCATAGATTACAGTGCAGTGGAAACTATGACTACATCCTAACTATCACGTTGAAACTGCCGAGGTGTCACTCTGTCTTGTCTCACGTCCGTACCTCCAGTCACGTTGACCTGGACAGGTCTGAGAGAGGATTGATGAGCAGCCTGATTCTGCTGCAGGAGATCCACATAACAGATGACAGGCAACAAAAACCATCAGCCTCCACAGATATAGCCAGCTGCCTGGACCTTTCACAACACAGTCTCGACTGGGAGAATTGATGAGGAGACTGTATTTCTCTCCGGTGGTAATTTTTACACTTCAGCTCAGTGGATATACAAAATGTCATCCTCATGTAACAGCTTTCTGCACAGCATGGGATTTAGCTAAATTTGGTTCAAATGGGAGGCCCTCTATTATGACTGAAGGTGTTTAGGGGTCATGATAAATCGTGGGCACACACAACAGGTTGGGAATCACGTAATGGTTGTTGATTCACAAGGCTGATGGTAGGTGTTTTAGTGAAGCTGATTCTAATCAAACACGATTAGGTGCATGAATAAAACTTAATTAGGAAAAAAACATGACGCAATTTTTACTTGAACAGGCCAGCTGAGAACGCACTCTACGACCTGTGGCAAAGTCAGAATTGTCCACCAAAAACGAATGTGACGCTAACTAAAAGGTTCCACTCTCAGGACGTATGCAGGTGTCTGACAGTGACATGGTCTTTTGAACAGGACACGGGACACCACAGCCAATCACACGCAGGAAACGTTCACACACAGGAAAACTTCCAACAATTAAAAAAAAATAAAAAATTTTTTTTTACTTTTGTTGGCAGTTATTATATCCTAAACTTTTGTATTTTGAAAATAAAACCGGGCTAAATTGCCAATATTTGAAATCAATATAACAATATTGATTTTAAATGAGACAATAAATCAAATCAAACTTTATTTATATAGTGTCAAATTATTATTAAAACCCTGGATACAGATTAAAAAAGAGAGAGAAAGCCCCTCTACAGTGAATGAATGCTCAGTGTAATGACTTGTAAAATGCAAATGTAAAGAAGGATTATGAACAAGAGCGGTATTTATACCAGCTGACTCATATTCTCATCAGCAGCTCTTATACTGAGAGCAGCGTGAATGTTCACAGCCAACAGGAGAATCTGTGCTGTGTGTGTGTGTGTGTGTGTGTGTGTGTGTGTGTGTTTGCCACAGTGCTCTCTATCCTCACATGACCCTGAACAGACGAGTGATAATACAAATCAGTCACGTCAATTAAAGCTAGTTTTTCTTTTCTTACAAACTTTATGACTATTATTTCCAGCTGATCTTCGTGATCTTTGAATACAACAAAACTGCAGCAATTCCCCCTAAAATATTCTGCATTTAAATTTTTGCCAGCTACACACACACACACACACACACACACACACACACACGCACAGTTGATAAGATTAGACTACCTTTTTTATTGTCTTATCCATTATTTCATTAATTTAATATATTAAAATTGTATTAATTTAGTTTATTGTTTTTATTTAGGGAATTATTTATTATTATTATTATTTTTACATTTTTTTCATTTGTAGACATTAATACATGTATATTCTTCATAAAACACAGGACCCTCATGGAAACAGATTATTTTTACTTCAGACTATTTTTTTTTATTTTTTATCCTTGGCCTTTTTATTTTGTTGCTTTGTGCTATAATTTACAGCATCATTTCCAGTCATCTGTACACATCTCATCTCTTTACCTCCTTTCTTCCTTCCTTTTCCCTCTCATCTGTCACCTGCTACATCTCTCTTTTTCTCAGTTTTTTTTCCCTCCCGCACATAGACCTTATGTACACCGACTGTACTCACTTCAAGGGAATGTTTGTGTCTTTGCGTTTCCTTTTTCACCCATTCACTCCATACCACTAATTTAAATTCCACCTCACCCTCCTGAGCTGTGGGGGATCAGTGCTGCTGTGCTGGTTTCCACATTGTGTAGGTCAGTAGATGGTGCTAGAGAGCTGCTGTTGTTAGGCTGGTCTCTGCGTTACTGTACAACAAAAACATAGACACATGCAGTGTCATAATATGCACTCATATATACTTTAGAGGCACATGTACACACTGTGTGAAGCTTAAAAGAGTGTGTGTTATGAGGGTGGCACTGTTTATTCATGAGTCTGTGTGTCTTTGTGTGTGTGTGTGTGTGTGTGTGTGTGTCTCTCTGTGTGTGTTTGTGTGTGTGTGTGTGTTTGTGTGTGAAGTGAAACAGCACTTCAACATGAGTCACTGACAGCAAGTCCCACAGAATGAGTTATGAGCTTGCACACTGTTTGTTGCTCTCTTCTCTTTCCAGCTCAGTTTTCAGTCACTGAATCATCATCATCATCATCATCATCATCATCATCATCATCCTCGATATAAAAACAGGTTTTTTCCAGGACATCCAACACTCACCTTTGTATCGATTTATCACACCAACTATTGCAGTGACAATGAATATAAACTAAAACTTACCCTCTTTCCTGCATTTTTGCATTAAAAAAGGTCCAAATTCTTTGACTGAGAGACCAGTGACCTCACCTGACTCCTGCTCTCTCTCCTCAGTTCCCCTCCCCTGCTGCTGCCTCCATCTTTAAATCAGTCACCTCTGAAGTGAAGGAGTGGAAAACAGCAAATAGTAAGTCAATTTGATTTTATTCTTTATTCCTTTTTTTATTTTCACCCAACCCGTTTTCTCCATCCTTCCTTCATTTCCTTTTTTCTTTCCTCTGTATCTCTATTTTCATACATCCTCTTCTTACCTTTTCCACATTTTCCATTTTCCTTCTTTCTGTCCTCTTCTTCCACCACATTTTTACTGCATCTTACTTTTCCCTTCCTTCCCTTTGTCTTTCCATTCTTCTTTCATTTCTTATATATCTTTCCATACTTCTTTCTTCTTTCTCCTCTTTTTCATTCCATGATCCTTCCTCCTTCACCTCCTTTCTTCCTCCCCTTCACACCTAACCCCCCCCTTTTTTTTTTTTTTTTTTAACTCACATCATGCTGCTATCCTATAATCCAAATCTCCACAGAGGGGTCCGGCTCCCTGCCCACTGTACCCGCCCTCCTATTGACAGTATCAAGGAGTGTGTGTGTGTGTGTGTGTGTGTGTGTGTGTGTGAGATGCTGTGTGAGTGTCTGAGTCAGTGTGTGTATTCATGTCCAAGCTTCCAGCAGTGGATACCACTGTTGTTTTGTAAGAGACAATGTCATGACTACTACCCTCTGAGATGTGTACTAGTGTGTGTGTGTCAGTCGTCCTGGGAGTGCAGTTCATGTGTGTCAGATGGGGTTTGTGCTTGTGTATGGGGGGGGGGGGGCACATGCACAGTAATCATATTACAGTAACAGTAATCTGAACGAGGGCCATCATGACTCAATTCAAGTTTCTTTAAGTTCAAGTATGATCTTAAATTTGAGTTAAAGTTTAATAAGGTCAGGGTTTGAGTTCAATATGAAGTTGAAGTAAATGTCTAAATGGGACAGTTGAAGTAAACGTCTAAATGGGACACAATCTTTGCACATATTAAATATTCAATGTGAAAATAAAATAAAACATTAATATGAGTGGGTGTACAGGTGATGGAAGCTGATGGAGTTGTTTTCGAAAGCTTGATTTCCATCGCAGGTGGAAATCTGACAGGACGTGGAGACTCAACACGACCATCTACATCCAAACACACTCAGAATTTGGTGTTTTTCCAGGGCTGCGGGGCCGTGTCTGAAACCACTTCCAACTTCTCTCAGTGTATGGGACGAGACAGATGGACTAGATAGTACCCTCAAATATTTTTCAGTGCCCGTGTTATGTACCATTACTTCCTGCAAACAATTTCACTACAAAATAAGATGAAAAGAAATTTTCAAAACACACACATGACGTTGAATTAGTCTACAAAAAGCAGATATTGTTAAGGGTGTGTCCATGTGTGCACTGCTGTGCTTTGTTATACTTTGTGTGTAAAGATTATTGGGGAGATGCAGGGAGTCGAAAAAAGCTGTGTGTGTGTGCGTGTGTGTGTGTGTTGCAGTCACCCCAGGGTGAGAGGATTAAGTGTGAGCCAATGCAGTAAAGGTTAGCGCTTGGTCTCTCACTGAGGCCTCTATCGCACACACAAATCTGTGAAAAAAAACGGAGGAGGAGAGAGCGAGAGAGAGAGAGAGAGAGAGAGAGAGAGATGACATTATTATGGGCCCACAGCGCCGTTACCCAAGGGGACACTTTCCACCAAGCTCATCAAGTCGCCACGGAAAACTGATAAAATCACCACACAAATTCTCAAAACAGAAATGAATGAACTAAATTGTGGATGAAAAAAAAAAAAATATTAAGGGAAACTTTCTCAAACAGAGTTCAACTTTTTTTTTTATTTGTTTATTTTTTTTTACTTCATTTGATTGTGGATTGACTCGTTTGGGGTTTTGTTGAGTTCCTCTTGCATGGAGGACATTTTAGGATATTTTTGCTCCTGTTCTGAGATCTCTCAAAATGGCGGATTTGAGGACTGCAACAAGATCAGCCATTGAGGAGGTATGAGCGCGTTGCTGCGGCAAGTACAGTGTGTGTGTGTGTGTGTGTGTTGTGTGTTGTGTGTGTGTGTTGTGTCACACGATCTCAGCATAGTTGGAAACGGTCTAGAGCAGATGGCTGCAGTGTGTTGTGGTCTTGCTGTGGAAATGGTTGTTTTATTATTACTTGATACTTATTTGAACTATTTCAATCTTCTGTGCGTTATTTTCTCTCATTTGCGACGATACTGAAAACATTGCTGAAATGATGCTGCTATAGGCAACGCTTTTGACATTTGCTCTTCTGCATAAAAACTTGCTTTGTCTTCATCTGTGTCTGTGAAAATTTCTTTATTATTTTATTCCCCCCCCCCCATTTTGTGTTTTTTCAAATAGAAAGAATTGAAATCATAAATCTGTGTAAAATACCTGTAATGACAAGAAAATCAATGTTAAATATTTAAATGTTAAATACAACCTCAATGGCACAGATGTTAAAAGTGCATTCAACTCACAAGTGCTGAAGTACAAAACACACAAGTCTAAGCTCAAACAGTTGTAACCACTTCTGGCTCAGTGGATATTGAACACTCTTATGCCTCAAGTGTCACTGATGTCTTTATCTGCTCCACAACACTTTAACTGGTGGAGAAATCATTCACAGAGCACAGCTACCCAATCAGCCATCTGTCCTCACTCTTTCTCTCTTTATTATTGTATATCTTTCTAAGTGTCTTATTCACATAAGTGTTTCATGATGAATGGCAGATATCAAACAACTCTTGAGTGACACTATTATTATTTCGATGAAGGCAACAGAGCACTAGTGTTGCCACTTCTTTAATATTGACACATACGCTGTTGGAACAAACTGAAAAAAAAAAAAAAAGAAAGTTACAGGTGCAGTTTAAGTTGTTTATGTTTTTTTGATACATCCATGTATTCAAAAGAAACAATGTCTTTTTGTACGTTTTCCTACATTGCAGTGCATTGAGCTCTCAGGGATCCCTCAGGAACCGTAGATATCTATTATAAGACATTCGTCATAACAGAGACTGTCTGACCCTCATTTGAAAATCTAAATGTTGGCATACACCAACACGTTTACCATTACTTCCTGCTTTGGGACTGGAAAGTAGAACCATGACCTACTTTTTCCAAGCCAACTGAGGTCCACCATGTAACAAAATGGCACTTTTTTTCCCATGATAATTGACTGCTTTGATGCATGCTATCATAGCACGTTACAGCCACAAATGGTTGGATCCTCAACAGAAGCAGGTTTCATCACAGTCACTGACTTTAGGCCACATTTTCCAATGTGTAAAAGTGACCTGTGGAAAAAAAAAAAAAAAAAAAATGTTGGTTTTAATTTAATGAGAATCCCTCTAGAAATCCGGAGCTTTACACAATAATTGATTGATTTGATCCTGAACTTGACCTTCCTCACACTTGATATATGGCTCCTCAGTATAGATCCTAATAATCTGTGGCCCATTCATAAGCTTTAAATTGGTTTCATTGGTGTACAAGCCTGTGAAAGTACATTTAACCAGTTACAGGAAGCTAAAGCTCCCTGTGAAGGAGTGTAGTGAGTGAAGTTTTCTTGTGTAAGAAAGCTCAACTGTTATGCAAAGTGTTTGGCAAAGGGTCAATCCTGTGTGAACTCTAAATAAGTTGCTATGGCGACAGAACTGCAGACTGAATGTGAAACATGATAACAGGCAATTAAGACCAGACTGCAATCGAATAGTCTTCAAATCATTACAGATCCCACACTGAGTAAAACTGAGATTTCTGCGTCTACAGATAAACAGACACACACGAGCACACAGCCTGAGACTGACCCTTAAGGCCAGCCAAAAAGACTTTTGTAACTTTGTGATGTCACAACAAAGCAGTCAAATCCCAATGGATCCTCATTGGATCACTCAGATAACTAACCCTAACCGACCTCTTATTGCACTTTGTGTTTGTTTCTTAAAACCGCAAATACATCTTCTTATGGATATCAGCACTTCAGACAAAACAGTTCAAACGTGGGACCTTTAAATCGCTATTCGAAAGACACAAAAAAGCTAATTCTAGACAGGAGTCGAGAGACTCGTGGATCCACCCGCCCATGTATCCTTGACCACTGTGTAAGTGAGCCAGCAGGGGAGTTTCTCAAAGCCAAAAGGCCACTTGGCTCCACACATTCAATTCCCTCTTCATTAGCAGTCACATTACTTTAGATTAGCAGAAAGTGGACATTTACAGGCAATGCTGACGCCTGTAATTAAAATTAATTTAAAAAGAAAGACACAAAGAGAAGTAATTACTCCAAGTGTTAAAGGTTTTCGCCCCGGCAGCTTCTCTTATCGTTTTATTGCTCTGTTCTTACCGAAGGAAATAAAAATGCAAAAGAGTGAGTGGACTTAGTGAGGAGAGAAATTAAGCGCTAGCGGTCGCTCATTAATGTCTTCACCTGATTATTGGGAATGGGAAGTCGCCTGTAAAGGTTGAGTAGTTTACAATGAATTTTTTTTTAATTAGAGTGGATTTGCTCTGATTGAAATGAAATATAAATGGCTTCTTAAATAGCTTATCGCAACCTCTTTGACTTGCCAAGCTCCCTCCACTGGCTGAAAAGTTTTCTGTGGCAAACAAGGAAGTGATTATTTCTGGAAAAACTGGAACCCCCCCCCCCCCCCAAAAAAAAAAAGAAGAAAAAAAAAAGAAATTGGCCAAACAGTCTTTAGATTTGGAACTGAGGTTTGATGGTGCAAGTATAATGTTTTAACCCTGTGAGAGGCAGGTGGCCCAATGCATGATGGGACAGAAAAGAAATAGTAAATAAAGGGAAAACACGTCTTGAATGAGCTTCAGAAGAGTTCCACCAATGTAAAACCTATTTTTCTTGTATTTATCAACTAAATACATCATTAATAATATTCTACTTTCACACTGGGAGGTCAGAGGTCACGCTCTCCTGCTGAAAATCAGTCTTGGAGCTGACAGGTGTCCTCTATTGTTCCAGCTTGAGGCCATCAAAGTAATGTGGATGAAGGCCTGGATGGGGAGGCCTGGCTTTCCCGACATGCCAGTACTTCTCTCAGCTGGAGTAGGTCAAGGTTTAAGAACCGTACCCGAGGGGTACTCCGTGGGTAGATGGCTGGTTTTAATGTCAACTTTAGCATACACTGGGAAACATGTTCAGCTGGAGGGGAATAATTTTATTTAAGAGTTTGGTCTGGACTGGACTGCTCTATATGTAAAGTGCCTTGAGGTAACCTTGTTATGATTTGGCACAATATAAATAAAATAAATTTGAAATTTAATTTAGTAGGATACAGACATGACAAGGACCTTGAAGACACCCAATACAATTAATTTTTGTTTTAAGTACTATAATCAGTATAGTACTTACTTAATTTCCCTCTGGGGATATATATATATATATAACTGAGGCAGGGCAAATGTGTACACTGATGCAGCTATTACATCAAAATTCAACTAATAATCAGAAGCTACATCAGGGGCAGAAAGTTTTGTTTGTGTCGAGAAAATGCACCATGAAGGAAGCTTGCAAACACCAAACTGAATGTTGTTATCGGAGAAACCTGAGGGATCATTGGATGATTCTTAGTATTTAATGCTGGATACTGACTAGTAAGACTGGTATGTTATTGTGTTGCACATTATTGAAAATGTGCCTCTTATGGAGAATGGAAAATCTGACTATATCTGTGTGTGTTAACTGCAGCACTATTTAGATACAGTTAGAGTAGCATCTCAGAAATGTTTATTTAATAATATTACTATTTTTTGGTGAATGAGGTAACACAATGGTGATTGAGCCTATGACCCACTGATGAAAAGTCCTCGCATTTCACTGTTAAACCCAGATGATAAGACCGTGGGTGTCTGTGTCATCGTTTCCAAAGGTTTTGCCCGTTCAGATCTGAACCTGTAGCTTTCAAACTGGAGCAATGCTAGTCTTCATTTCAGGTTCCCCAAAAAATAAATGTAGCATTGTTTTTTAGACCAAAATAGCCTGTAGCCTAACACATGAACCGAACGTGGATGAACCACAAAAGAGTTGTTCAAAAACAAATCCTGTTTACAATGTTACCATGTGTGGCTATAAGTGCTGTCATACAAATATTAGAATATATGCATTTGGGTGATATATATTGATACGATATATATAGGAGTTATCTAATAATAATATAGCAGATTTCAGGTAAACTGAAACAAAATCCTTAAAGGTCGGACAATGGGTCCGAATGGCCCGAGTGGGTCCGTTTGGGCCACATGTGGCTGTGGTTGGGTCACATGACTGAGACTGGTGACTCTTTCGCAGAAAAAAATCAAGCAGTCTGACTTAAAATCGGTAATTTATTAATACTAGAGAGACTGATTAAGACATGTTCTGAACTGTTTTGCACTTTGTATACCCTGCAATTCAAGCATGTGGAAAGAAAATACTTAAAAATGCTGTACAGTCAGATAAAATGTGGCCTTTATGTGCCCTGTGAATTTAGATATGTTACATTGAACATAAGTTTAGGACTGACAGGAGCCTGTTCAGATTTTCGTAGACAAGGACCATCTCAGCTGCAATTGTTGATCTATATAAAGATACATCATCACAGGTTCTTCTGGTGTGATTCTACCCAGAACCTCCTGAAGCTCAGTTAAATTTTTTTTTTTTTTTTTTTTTTGTGAACTTCCCCTTTAAGTTGTGGCGCCAAGCGGAAAATTGTGCCTGATAAAAATCTGTTTAGCACCAGTGCTTTTTAAGACAAGCCACTCATCTCTCACTGTGTGCCACATCTTAACTGACCTCCCAAAACGTCCCCCTCTGTGAGGAGTAAGCACTACAATATACACTCGCTGCACCATTTAATGTGTGTGTGTGTGTGTGTGTGTGTGTGTTTGGGTGTGAGTGTGTGTAATTGATGATTCTGTCTTGTGAAAAAAAGCCTCGTCCAGACCCTGCTGTCCAAAATCCACTGTTCCTGCCGTTATATCTGGTTGCACACACACACACACACACACACACACACACACACACACACACACACACACACACACACAAATGCAGCTACTGACTGTGCAGCCTGCTCTGTGTAGATAAGCAATGGAGTTGTGTAGTCAGTGAAGCATACCTACAACCAGAGACACAGAGAGAGAGAGATTGATATATACATACGTATTAACCCTTAGAGAAGAAAGAGAGGGACGAGAGGGAGAATTAGAGAATTATTAAAAAAAAAAAAAAAGCTTATTCTCCTGCTTCATGTTGAACAATTTGGTCAACTAACACACAGCGCCGTCAACACAGACCTGTCACGGCTAAAGTACTCAAGCATGTGTGTGTGTGAACTTTGGAAAACTGTACCAAACACACTACAACTTACAGTTTCATAGATGCGTATAGTTACGCGTTGTAATGTCTGGTGCACTGCAGCAAACGCCCACACACACACACACACACACACACTCATAGCTATTGTGTGTAAATCTACAGATCTTTAAGGCAGTGTGTGCTCTAATATACCTCAAATGGAAAAAAAAAAGAAAATTATGACTAACAGTAATAATGTTAGTTTGTAATGATCTATATCAATGTATAGATTAAACATGTTGGTGTGCTGATGTGTGCATATGAGACTACATGTACCAGTAGGTATGGTGCATTAAATCAGGTGTTTGTAATATGGAACTACTACAGTCACACCTATGCAGCTCTGCCAACTAACAGTTACTTCACACTAAATGAATTTGAACTATTTGAACTACAGTAAAGCTACAAATTGGCGAATACTAGCTTGGTCAAATGAAGCTTACTTAGAAAAGGTAGAACATTATAATACGAAAATGTCACATGCCAGAAAAAATGCCACTCAACTGAGTTTACTGCATAAAGTGACTACTTGTTCACAGGCCATAACATCAACCAAAACCATAAACTACCCTTCTATTCATGGGAAAGTGCTGAAACTTTAGTTTCCGGTTTAGGACTGAGCACTGAGCTGATGCTGATAAAAACATTGCCTGGCCTGTTCACAGTGGCTGGGGCAGGTCAAAGGGGGCTCAATTACAGCAGCAATGATGATTCATTCAATCAAACTTTATTTATATAGCACCAAATTATAACAAAGTCACTTCAATTCTTTCCCTTTTTAATCTTAATTTCACTAGTTAACTACAAAAAAAAGGCAAAACGTACATTTTATGAATTGCATCACTACACATCATATGAATAGTCGCAGTAGCGGCAAACGACTGCAAAAAGTATTTAAGCTAAGTTTAACTGTACGTGCACGTAATGCCTATGTCTTCATTGTGAGATGGTGTAAATTGACAGTGTTCGTTTAGAGGTTTGGTCAGATCTTAGATGTCATAATTATCAAATCAATCAATCCAATTTTATTTAGATAGTGGGGATATATATGATACATATATATATATATATTTGGCCAAATCATTTGATGCCTTCAGATATAAACCTCACTTACTGCCAAGAGCTGCTCGTGTGTGTATTTACTGTTTTAGTTGATTTCACAATCTTTTTTTTCATTACTCAAAGTCAAATTTGATCACAGCCAAAGTCCTAATCGAATGTACAAGCCTGGTGTGATATCATGAATGTGTTGTGAAAACATTAGTAAAAGATTAGTTTTTCATCAGGAATTGATCAAACATGGAGTAAAGTCTTTGAAGATCAAGCAGGAGAAGCCACAGGTATAAAAAAAAAAAAAAAAAATTGCTTTTGGCAGGAGCAGTTTAAGCAGTGATCACTATTTCATTTTAAGGGATATACCTGAATGAAGAGGCTGCTGACTGACACCTCCATATATCTGCCTTAAAAAAAAAAAAAAAAAAAAAAAAAAACACGATTCAGTTCCTGGGGATTATCTTCCTGTTGAGTTTCCACCCTGTAGAATCTCAACACAAACTTATCACTTCCAGTTAAACCGTGCATTTAATGAAATACTTCTGAAATATTTTAATAATCTCACATTTCAACACTGAATGAATCCCATGGACTCTCAAGAGGTTGGAGAAGCAGGCTTGGCAACAGACGTTTGTTGGTTTGATTCTTTGGACAAGCAAGTTAAAAAAAAAAAAAAAAAAAATGTTGGCAAAGCTGTGGCTGCGCACTGTGTGTGTGTGTGTGTTTAAAGAAAAAGACCCCTTCTAACTGATACATGAAATAAAATATAATTTTATATGCCCCACGTGCTTCATCTGTTATTTAAACAAATAGCACTGGTCATGGTTATTCTTCACTGGACTGACTTAAAATTTCATTGAACTGACTAAAACATCAGAATATTTGGTATCGTGACACTGTAAGAGGCTAAAGGTTCTGAGAGATGACACAGCAAGCTGCCGGCCGTGACATCCTCAGGGGGCGACTCCTCCGGTTGTAAAAAGAAGATTGTTTTTTGTTTAGAGGTGTATAGGAACTCCTTTCATGGGATGCTTTAAATGATGGTCCCATCTAGAGGAAGCTAGACCATGAAGCAGGGGCTGCATTAGCGCGTGGCTACCATGTGATTGACAGGCTCGCCTGACAATCAGGATGAAGGACAGAGCAGGTCAGATCCGCCCCTCACTCCTCCTCGGCTCCATTTTGACCTCCAGATATGTTTCTTTTAGTTTTTAAAAAAAACCAACATGACGACAGCCAAATTATAAACTACAGGCTTCGAAGGAGCAGTTTACAGACCGATGGGTGATGTCATGGTGGGCTGACACTTGTGCTACACATGTGAAATACCTTTCTCTTCTAATGTAATGTCGTTTCAGACTAAGAGTGAATTCAGGCAATTAAAACTCTAGGATTGATTGTTAGTGGAAAATGGGATTCGGCTCAAGTGACGGGTTTAAAATATGTTATGTATTTGGGGAAAATGGACTTTACTCACAGCTCTAAAACACCAAACTTGCATTCCTTAATTGTTGTGTTTGTGAAGGCCAGAACGAGAACAAATTATGTTGTTGTCCTGACACTGACACTGAAGGACAAACACACAGATTGATTTTCACTTAATATTAGTGAGAAAGCTGCTACAACACAAAATATGACAAAATATGTCCAATTTATGTTCCCTTTCTTAACATCATCATCATTAAAGCGTAGATTCTTTAGTTCATCTTTGTTATTGAGGTAGGCTGAAATGCTACAAGTGTTTAAATCGTAAAAAGAGAGCTTTTCTTTTGTCCTGGATAAATGGTCAAATCACACATAGACTTGTTCAAATGACAGTCCACCTCTGCTGGTTTTGTTCAGATGACATGTCTGAATGCTACATGTCTGCTGGTGGTAATGTTGCCTGGCTGTAGAGAGGAGCTGGATATCGAGCCGATCTTGATAGAAACGTCATGAGATGAAGAATGAATTTCACCCGACAGTTGTGGAAAGCAGGTTTAATATTCTCACACTTGCAGATTTAAAAAAAAAAAAAAAAAAAAAAAAACTGTTGGAAGATCTATGTCTTTGGTGATTTTTGCAGTTTTCCATTGACAGCACATATTGTCGAGGTGAGAAAATCACAGACCGCTCACAATAAGGTGAAGATGACAAAGTAGTCAAGAAGCTGGGTACAGCTTTGAGAGCGACACACATCTTTAAGAAAAGAAAATTATTTTTTCCTGCCATACAGAAAGTACAGTAGTTTAATCATAATTTCAGCAAAATCATCCTGACGTGTCTTCACTGCGCTCAGAAAGGTTTTGATGAAACCTGTGGCAGACAGATCCCAGGTGCTCAGTGGAGGACAAACAACCATTTTTTTTTTCAACAAGAAGAGGAAAATGTGACGTTGATTCGTTTGCACTTTATATATATGAGCAATTCAGTGATTCAGTGTGAGCTCATGGTGAGGCTCTCCCACAAAGGTAGTCTACTTTCTACTCTAAAGTTGAGCACTTTGCACAGTTTTTCTTGTCTTGTCACAGCTGAACGACTTGATTCACTTCTAATCATGATAACAATATTTTTCTAACTTTAAAGGTCCCAGATTCTATAATTTATATTAATCTTTTTTTTTTTTAATCATATTCTATCCATAAAATAAATGCATATGTGTATAAATTTAAGTACCAAAAACTCTCAGTGCAGTTTTACATTTCCTATCTCAGGGGTCTTGATGGAGGGCTTGGGGCATGGCTGAGGGTGGTGACTACGTGGTTGTGACATCACAAATTACAGAAGTTACAGAAGTGTGCATTTCTCTGTGGACTGAGCATTTTAATACCTTTCACGGTATCGGTATAAAAGAATAGAACCTAGACCTGTTTTATAATCAAAGAACACATTGAGGGACGATGCTGTTGACTGGGAATCAGACAAAGAGATTGTCTTCCTGGCTGAACCCCTCAAGCTTTCATTTGTATGCAATGGCTGCAAAGCACCTGGATTGGAATTTATTGGTTTCTTTCAGTGCGGTATAAATATGGCAGCATTCATTTGCTTTGAAATGCCAAATTATATAAGTCTGGTCGTCAAAGATGGTCGTTAATTAAAGAAAAAAAAAAAAAAAGTTGGACCATATGATCATCATCATCAACATGTAATGGTCTTTCCTTCACTGCCTCCTTTTCAAACTGTAAAACATTTATCCTGAGAAGATGTGACTGTACGGCAGCAGATTGGTGCTCTTGGAAAGCAGTATTTGGCCTCCGTATTGTTGGCCACCTGCTTTTTCCAAGTTTTCAAGCGGGCCATGAGCTTAAAAAAGGTTGTGAACCAGCACCGTGCTGCTTCAAATATGTTTTTATCTGCTCAGTAGAGTCAGCGATGCCAAGAAGCCAACGGAAAAGCTCGTAATACTGAATTGTGATGCCAAAACAATCAAAAATGTATATTATTATTATTATTTCATACCGTCACCAAGCTCCCCTCGTCATCATCATCATCATCATCATCATCATCATCATCATCATCACTGTAGTCCTCCTTTGAGGTGTCAGGTAACACACTGATGCACAGCAGCAGCAATGTGAGGAAAAGTTATTTCCCAAGGTCAGACACGGGTCTGAAACACGGGAACATGCCGAACCTGATGCAGACTGTCGGCTTTTTGTTTACAGATGTTTTGATTAAAATTCATGAAAACAAACAAAGCAACAAGGTGTGGGCTTGGACCGGCAGAAGCAGCATCGCCCGTTCTCCCACTACTACAATATTCAAAGCTCCACCAAAGATAATTGACCTAATTCTTTGTGTGTATGTGTGTGTGAGTGTGTGTGTGTGTGAGTCTGTGTGTCCAAGTGAGTGTGAGTGATTGGACAACCTTAGTCAAAGCAGTGCTATTATGTATTTATGTGTGTGTGTGTCAGACAAAATTGAGAGCCTCAGTGTCTACATCTATATTATGGAGTATTTGCTAAATGGAAATGAATAATGGCTCCACTTCCAGGCTGATGTTGTATTACACATTTTTTGTGTCTAATCTAATATCCCTGTCTGTCTAAACATGTCTGGACTGCACACCATGTACACTGAGATCTACCAAGCTGAACATTAACAGCTTCGTAGCTTTCCATCACACTAAAAGGAAAACTGAAATGACTGTACTGAATCCAGGCAAACACCTAATTTCCTTGCTTCACAACTATGTGCTGCTGAAATTAGCTTCATGAGCTTGAAAAAACTGATCTGGGTGTTTTCTATTCATATTTATGACACAGATGTTGCCTGTATGACGGAAAATGACATTCTTGACATTCAGTGACATAACTTACAGAAGTGCTCAGTGAAGAGGTAGGTGGCCTTATATTTGACCCTTACATAGTGTCCGGGTCACAATTGACCCGATTTGACATTTGACAGCACAAAAAATAAATTACATGTCATTCTTTTAACCTGAAAGTTGATGACTTTTCCTAAAGTGACCCAAAATACGCCAAAATGAAAATATTTCAAAATTTTACACTTTTGCACAGGTGCTACAATTTTTTGTACATTGAGGCTGTTCTGGGCCAAATTTGACCAGGATCTATTGAGATGGAGTTTTAGACCCACTGGTCTGACTCAAATCAAGGAAAATGGTTGTTCTAGGGAATCCTGAAACTGTGAAACTGTATATTCTGTGTGTATCCTTTATGGGACAGTGGTGACAGAGTTCGGGGGGGGGGGGGCTTCACTCTGTCACAAGAACTGTCTCTGTTCCCACCTTATTTGCCCATGTTCCCACAGGGACAGACACCCGCTGGTCTTTGAAGGGTCATGGAGGAACCTCCAAACAGTGAAATAGTCAAACAGCATAGGAATGGTCATATATGGTGCACATAGGGAACAGGGGTCATACAGAGGTCAGAGGGCGCCTTGACACAGAGACTTGTACCTGCACCTGCAGTGTGACAACCTCATCTAAAAATAGACAAATTAGAACCTATTAGAACCTAAATTAGAACCTAACCCTAACCTTCTTCACCTCTCATGAGCTCGGTCAAGCGCTCCTGAAGAGGAAAGTCACAATGGTTGGCACCGTCAGGCCGAATACTTCTAGACACCACAGCTCAGCTACAGAGGTCTAGAGGAGTCCAGGCCTCCAGGGTCAGGGCTGTTTTGGTGGCAAAAGGGGGACACTGACAATATAAGGCAGGTGGTCATAATGTTATGGCTGGTGTATAAATAAAGCAAGCAGTTGCCTTCTTGGCTGGAGAGGGAAGTTTAACTTGCTGTCTGTCTGTTTGGTAACACAATGAAATTGGGACTACTAGACTAATTTCTACAGCTGTGAGACCTTTGCCTTTCTTACAATGAAAGTCTCTCATCAAGAAAGACAGCGAAAAGCAACTAAAATAGCTAGAAAAGGCCAACTGCATGCTGCTGGCCGAGCAGATAAAGTTAGTGAATACCTGATGAGGAAAGTTGAACATCTGGCACATACATTCATGCTTAACATCCTAAAATGTTTTGCAGCGGGTCAAAAATGTAAAATATCTCATTCTCATCATTTGCCATCTTTTCCCATGTGGCTTCACGGTAAAGATGTGTTATCCCATGAATCACTTGCATTCCTTCCTTTTATTCTCCTCAAAAATATAAGGGCACAGTTATTCACTTGTCTTTCTACAGCAACTCATCAAAAGTTTGTTGTACAGTATATCTTTGACAGTTTCTTCCCTTGAGGTTTGTAGAATTCATTCCACACAATATCTGAACAAAAACCACATGGATCAAATAATGAATCTAAAAGTAGTTCTGTTCATTTTCCTCCTCAGCTGTGGCATTAAAGCAAAGGAGAACAAAACATGTTTTATACTCACTGTTTAAAACAGTAAAAACCCAGCTTACTGTAATTACACAGTGAAATGACTGTAATAATAACCGTTCATCAGTGGTCACACTGAAGTCCTCACAAAATTATCACCGTCAATTCCCTAATAATAAATTGACGAATGCACTGTCTCTAGAGCTTACAGAGATCAGAGCCAAAAAAAAAACCAACCAAAACATCCAGTGAGCAGCAGTTCAGCAGACAGAAACGCCTTGCTGACGAGAGGTCAGAGGAGTACGGTTCAGACTGCCTGGAGCTGGCAGGAAGGCCACAGTAACGCAGATAGCCACTCTTTCTAGCTGTACTGAGGGGAAAAAAAGCATCAGAATGAACATGTCGAACCTTGAGGTGGATGAACTACAACACAAAAACACAAGTCACTGCCTGGGCAAAATGAAATACAAACTGGATGAGTCAAGCCAGTGTATTCATCACTTTCACTCCCCAATCTCTTTTACAGTCTGTCTTTCTTTTTATCTATCTGCCTCCGACACATTATCCCTTCTTTATATCCGTATAGCTTGCCTTCCTCATTCTCTGTCTCTAACAGTGGCGTATATTTTCCGTGCTCCCTTTTATTGCTGACTGTTTTTCTTTCTCTCTCCCTGTCCCTCAGTCATTTCCTGATCTCTTATCCCCTTCTTCAAGTAAATGGCTGATTCCAGTCTGTCAGGGCAGAATGACTGATTACAGACGAGGCCAGAGGTGGCTCCACGTCATATCAATATCACTTACATTCAGTCAACTCAGCAGCACCCCAGGTTGCTTCCTTCCCTTGTTCCATCCCTTTGTTTCCACATTCTGATCCTTTCCTTTCAAGTTTTTGGAAACTTTTCTTCGTCTTCAGTTGTCCCTTATGACTTATACTGTTTTGCTTTGACAGTTCTTCTGTAGGTGACTATGAAACCACAGACATGCAAGCCATCTGATGACATCCTAGTGCCAACCAGACGCAAGTTTGTTGAGGTAGTCACTGTAGCCTTTTAGTTCAGTTGATCACTACATGATAAATGAATCATTTATTTTATCATTTATTTAGATTTGTGCCATTGACTCCTGTGTTAACTGACTGTAAACCATGCATCTCCTTGGATCATGCCAAACTTCTGGAGATAATAAATGGTTTACAATTGCCCAATGGCACAAACGTTCACTGAAGTTGAACTCTACATAAGAACCAAAACAATAGTTTGCTGGTATATCTGCCACTACTACCTCTTTACACTCTGGATCTCTGTGAATGCATATAATATATATGCAAAATACCACAACTGATCTCAGTACAGTGGAAGCTGAGTCATGTACAGCTTAAGTACTCTTTGTCTATATCACCAGTCAAATCCCAGGATTAGCCACAATGTGCAAAAAAAAAAAAAAAAAAAAAAAAAATGCTGCTCCTTTCTCTGCCTCATAAGCCACAGCCTTCTTCAACCAGACAAGGTTACACCCCCTAAAAGGACAGAAACTGAAACGGCAGTCACATGTTGAAATTACAGACCTACACACGACTACCAGGGTGACCCACTATCACACCACTCCCTGCTTTGACAGGGAGTAGCGGTTGAAAAGGCTAATAGCCTATATACAAGAGTAAAATAGAGATTGCAGGAGTGGTTTTATTTTATCAATTATTTATTCATTTGCTAGCCAATTCATATACACAATTAGACAGAAGCCTACATGAAATTGCATTCTCATGATGTGGGGAGCTACTAAATTGCGCAAAGTAACACTAAATGGTTAAAGTGACGTTAAATCAAACTATATTCATTTAATTTCCCCCCAAACAACCAACTCCAGCTCCAACGTGATCACACCAATGTGACTGGTGACTTATAGGAGTTAATGTATGTGGTTTCGGCCGCCACAGTTGTAAATTTGGAGGAAGAGCGTCGCCGGTCTTTCTTTACCCCTTGTGAGTGGTACTACTGGTTCCTGTTTTCCTCTGCAGCATCTTGACTGTAGCAACCTTGGATGTGTGAAGTGAAACAAAAAAGAATGAAAGGCAGTGAATGACTCACGTAGAATAGAAAAAAAGATTGGAATCACACAAATGTTTTGGAGCACTTTGTGGTGTTTAGAAAAGTACAGAATCTTTTTATTACGTTTCACTTTCCCACTACAAAACCTATTATTATTATTATTATATATTTTTTTTTTTTTTGCGGACATAATTGAGATTTGAAAAGTGTATGTGAGAAATTCTGTTGTGATAAAAGTTCAATACCCATAATGCTTTCCACATTTTATGCATTGTATGTAATAAGCAAAGCGACAACCTTTTCAGATCGACAGTCCTCGTGACTCACTGAAAATGATGAGCTTTCTGTTGGGTGTAGGTGTGGATCTGTGTGACGTCCTCCTATATTCAGCAGTAGCCGCCGTGTTGTTGCTCATTACTCTGATTATGTCCTACTCCGTCCTACTCTTCAGGTCTTTAGACAACAATCTTAGTTGTCGGAGCGTTGCTTTAATTATGGCGAGATGAACTTATTAGCATGCATACAGATGTGCTCACTGACCTACGTCTGTGATTGAGGCTGCCTGTCCTGATGAGCTGGGGTTGACATCAGGTGTGATGTCTGATGAGCTCCAGCTGCAGGCAAATTGTCTCTCTGATGTCTTCTTCCTCCTCTGGATTAGCCCGGTTTGACGGCACAGCCAGTATATCCTGCTCTTTTTCAAAATGTATGGGGTGATAATGTTTTTATTCATTCTTCCAAAAAAAAAAGAAAGAAAAATAAAGAGGCATGTAGTTTGTTTGCAGCATTCTGAATTCTTCATCTAACTACATTTGAAGGCACACTTTTTAAAAGTGTGGTTCGTTCATATGATTTTTAACTTTTTATCACACTGCAAGTGATAAATACAGGATAATTATTGATTAATCTTTGGCTCCTTGGGGACGGCCGAGTACACTTAAGATTGACACATTATGACTTCACCACTATCATCAGTTCAGAGCAACAAAGCCAAAGAGAGGAGAATAAATATATTTATTACATAAGCTTGCTATCGCATGATCTTCAGTTCAATATTGTATTCAATTATCTAATCATCACAATTCATAATAATAATAATAATAATAATAATAATAATAATAATAATAATAATAATAATAATAATAATAATAATAATAATAAATGGTCATATNAATAATAATAATAATAATAATAATAATAATAATAATAATAATAATAAATGGTCATATACTAGATCAGAAAATACTGGAGTACAAATCCAAAACGACTGTTGTGAAACATACACTCACTTCCCAATTTATTAGATACAGCTAAATTATTGCAGTAGATTTCAACACCCCTGCACTGAATCTTCTTCATGAGGATTATAATGTTCAGTTTTTAATGAATCTGTTTGAAAGAGCTATTGATTTTTTTTTTTTTATGGTCAATCTGGAGGCTGCAATTTGTTGAGCTGTTGAGCTGCACAGGGTCACACTGCTCCTAAAACTTTGTCCATCCCAGTTATATGAATAAAGATTGACAAAATATCGGACGGGCACCTTGAGTTGCATCCACCAAAATGAAACAGATGCCATACAAACTAAGCACTATAATCCTCATTAAGGTGAGATCTATTGCAGGCCTCTCGTATTACAGAGCATTATAATAATGTGTAGGTGTACCTAATACGTTGGCATCTGAGTGCAGATTAATTTAATTACTGTGAGTCATAGCGCAACACTTTCTCTGAGCTGGGGAATCATATTTTTACTGAGCAACTCGACTTCAAACTTAAAATGGGTTTGGACATGGATTTATTTCTCCACTGGCGTTATACTGTATGTACTTAAGACAATATCTGACAAATGTGTTATTATTATTATTGTATCAGAAGGAAAGTATTAGAAAGAACTGAGAGACTAACAACAGACTGCGATGTTAGTTTAAGCCATTTTCTCATTCATACCTGACAATTAAAGGCAAAAGAAAAAAAACAAATAACAGATGATCCTGTGTGAGGTTTTGTAGCTGATTTGGTTTATGGAAAAAAAACAAGCCGAGGTAAATATCTGTCTATGAAAGCAGCTTATAATTACCCATGTTTACATTTATATTTAAGCATGGAATATAAATGATTATGATGTTAGAAAGGGTGGCAGTCGTAGTTGTAGGATGAAGAGAGATAAAGTCTGCACTGGGAGGAGGTTGGGCTGAATGGAAAGGTTGACAAAACACATGCGGCACCTTTAGTCAGGATTGTTTTGATGATGATGATGATGATGATGATGATGATGGTCCTTTAAGCTTAAGCACTGTTTTTCTTAAACCTAACCAATGGGTCATATCCAAGGGTAGAGACAAGTCACCAATACGTTCAGTATGGAGAACGTTTATGCACCTGTAACATTCCTGCATGTAGTTCTTCAGTCACGGAGTAACTCGTCGAGACAGATAAAATATTCTTCATGCCAGTACAGAGAACATACGATGAACCTCGGCTTCACACTATCTCTCCAACATGTTCAAAGCTCTTGAGATAATGTGGCAGAAACAGGGCTGAGCACTAAAACCATAAAGCTTTTGAGCTGAAAGGGAGGTCAGAGATCTGCATGCTGCACTGAGTCACTCACTTACTCCTTCTTAGTTCTGTCATCTTACCAAAATTAATGTCACTCTACTAACTAACTGCTGATCTCCTGGGATTTTCACACTCACAAAGGACTCTAGAACTTTAATGGGGCTGTCTATATACAAAAAGCATCCAGCAAATGGAAGTGTTAAAAAAAAAAAAAAAATGGACATGGAGTGGTTGGAGCTAACAAAAAGGCTATGGTCACTCAGATAACTACTCTTTACAACCCAGTGAAAAACATGTCCTAACTAGGTGGTGGTGGATGCACTACCGTCAGCAGATACCACGTCAGGTTCCACTCCTGTCACCGAGTCCAGAAACACTGGCTCTGGACAAATGAAGATCTATTCTGATTTCGGATCTGGCAGCAGATGGGTTGGGATGTGAGCAACATAAATCTAGGGACACGATTCCAAGATGGTGGTGGTGTAATGTTGCGGGGGATTCCTGTTTCCCTGACTCACTTTGGGCCTTAATAGCAGTCAGTCCTGGTCTGAATGCCACAGTCTATCTTCATGGCTTCACAGTTCAGGATAGTGCTCCATGTGACAAAGATCGTCTCCGATAGTTTCATCAACATGACAGTGAGTTCAGTTCAGTCTCTCCGGACCTGGATCCAGGAGACCACCTTTGTGATGTGGTAGAACAGCAGGTTGGCAGCTTTAATGTGCAGCTGAAAATGACTGAAACGATGTGAGGTTGTCATATGAACATGATGTCAGGGGAAAGTATCCTACATCTTGTTTAGTCCATGCCACTTCCATGTCTCAGGCCTCTTCGACCTGAGTGGCGTTTTGCATTTTTCTTTTCTTGTCACTTGCCTTTTTGTCTCCTCCTTCTATCCTACCTCTCCTAGAAAATTCTAGACAAGTGTCAGCTAAACTTTTCATTCTCCTGATTCAGCCCTAATGCTACATCAGACTTGAGCCATGTTTAATTGCATATGCAGGCCTTCCATGTGTCTACCTGCATGAACCTCTGTTTTCAGAACACTCCTGTCAACGTCCCTCTATGTGTTTTTTTAAAGCAGCAGTCTTACTGTATCAATATTAGTTCAAGATGATGGCAGGACAGCTGCGGATTCAATGTGTTGACTTTTTTGCAACACTAATCGAATGCAAATGTAATGCTAATGTGGCAGCAGTGGTGAGCCTGGAGGGAGTCAAGAGATTTGATGCTGTCATAGTTAAAAAAAAAAAAAAAAAAAAAAAGCAGTGCCAGTTCAAGCAATGCTGCTCTTACTTGCTCTTGCTTTTACTTGAATTGGAATAATGTACACTACACAATCCATTACAGATGGTATTTAGTATTTAATGTCAAGGTAAAAATTCACAAGGGCGAATTCCGATTTCAATTATTAGGCCACAGACTAAAATCCTTTAGGCCTTGAAGTAAATATTTGCATGTTTTTCTCGAGTCATTAAAAAGTAGAATATGGAGAGGATTTGACAGTGTCTTTTTGCATAGCCTTTGACACAGAGTGATGTACCTTGGTTTAAGGGAGAGGGGGATTTGGCACACATATTTGCTAATTATTCACATACAGATATTTTGGCATACACATGTGCTAATTATAAGTGCTCTTAGCAATAGCACTATCAGAAAATTTGCATAATGTCTCCCTGGTGGCCATTTTTAAAATGGCTGCCAAAATGACTGGAGGGTTGGACTGGTGTTGTTTCAAATGACCATAATTAAACTTCAGAGGAAGTAATCACCATGACTCATATGAATATGTAGCGGTATAGAGGACGAACGTATCCTTACATTGACAAAATGTGTGACGTGTGTCACAAAGCGCGTCACAGCTTTGCTGCCATGTGTGCGACGTGTGCGACGTGTGCTTTGAGACAAACAGCTGCAGAATTAGAGCTGAATTTATCACACGAAGCAATCAGATTATTGACCATTTTTGATCGATATATTAGTCTCAAAAGTGAGAGGTAATCATGGGACGGCAGGTAAATGTGAATTTGATTTCTTTGAGTTGTTTGATTGAAATTCTTTGCTTTCCTCTGTCATCTTGCCTCTATCAGAGAAATGTTGCAAATTGATATGGTCGGCAAAATATGATCGCACACAGGTCAGCGCTGCCGCTGTCTGGAGAAGCAGTCACAGCCTGTTTGGTCACTTAAGTGATCAGCGGACATCTGCATTGTGAAAATCAATGAGCATTTACATGCTGTGCCGACACAGAGGCATAATTAAAATTAAGATGAAGTATGAGGATTCTGATGTGAATATCCATCAT
This sequence comes from Rachycentron canadum, assembly GCA_038496675.1. Classification (NCBI taxonomy): domain Eukaryota; kingdom Metazoa; phylum Chordata; class Actinopteri; order Carangiformes; family Rachycentridae; genus Rachycentron; species Rachycentron canadum. The sequence continues at coordinate 26,172,823 of CM076650.1, read as the reverse complement.
CCGCGCTGCCACTGTCTCGTCTACTTTCAAGATGCAAAGCAGGACATTTGACATCAGTTGGCAATAAATCTCAATTCCTCTGCTCGAGAAAGGAAATTAGGAGGAGTGTCTGTTTTTGGTAAACCTAGCAAATTAAATCTGTAATGTCAAAATATTTGATCATATGGATACAAAAACTATGATTAATGATGTGCAACATTACCCTCAAGTGCTTGAGACAATCAATATGAAAAGGGATGACCATTACAATCAAAACTGCGTGGCATTATACTGTATCGTCACATTGCCCAGTTTATCTGTGTAAATAATAACGTTAGAACTGGTTCAGATCTCATATGTAAAAGATTTGATGTCTGAAATCAGATTATATAATCTATAAATACACCGAAGCAACTACAAAACGCATCTCTATATATAGCTAATATGAAGCTAAATGTGAATTCAGTGTGCATTTCATCCAAACGTCATCAGGTACATTATTTAGAATTACCATCCACTTACCTGGAACCACACTTACACACATATTACACTGAAAATCTCACACACATATAACTGGAAAGCTTTTACACAAACTACTGAAGCCCCCTAATACATGCAACTGAAAGCTTACGCTCTCACATATACAAGTGGAAATGTCATATAAAAGCTAGTGAAACTTTTTACTCACACAACAGAAACTCTCACACTCTCACAAGTGTAAACGCTGCACATATACAACTGAAACACTCTCACACACTCAACTCAATGGACGCACAAAAAAAAGCGAGCAAAACAAAAAAATATCTGGCTTTTTAATGTAAGTAGTAAAAATTACCAAGATACTGCGAAGGAGATTATTAGCCCAATATTAGCATCAGATAATGATGGTGCGAAATCAAAGAGCTGCTTAATGGAATGAAGGTGCAGGAGATGTGTATCGTCAGAACTAAGAAAACATCTGCACTCAGCCAAGAATTTTAGGCCAAAATAATTACCCCTAAACACCAAAGTAGAAAGTTTAACTTCCTCCCTTCAGGAGCTGCTATAATGACTACATGATATGGTAATTAAAAGATGATTAAAGATTAAGAGTTTCGGTAATTACACCTTTAACTGAGCTAATGGAGCAATCAGACAAAATTTGAGTTTTTTTTTTTTTTTTTTTTTTTTTCTTCCACACTATACTTTAGCTCCGAGGCAGTAATTTCATTTTTTTTTCACAATTATTTCTATGTGTTGTAAGAAAAAGGACGCAGAGAGGAAGAATCAGTGTAATTAGAGGTGAAATTCACCCAGGTCTTTTATCCAGCACTTCACTTCTTCTGCACATGATTAAGTGAAAATTTGGATCATTTTCAAGGAAGTCATTCTTAAAAAGGACACGCACGCACGCACGCACACACATGCGCGCACACACACACACACACACACACAGACCTCCATTACAAGGATGGCAAAATGAACAAAGATGTCAGCGAAAGTCGAGATCAGGCTTTAGTTGGATGTTTCTCTCTCTCTTTCTCTCGCTCTCTTTTTCACTGTCCCACTCACCCTCTCTCTCAAATGCATGTGCACACGCACACTCTCACTCTCACTCACACATTTACCTCATGTTCTGTGGGTGGGGATTAGGCCTTGTCCAGTGTAACCTTATAAAGCTCCATGACAGGCTACTAAAGGCTTTATGTCAGAGTCTGGCCTGTAAAACTCTACTTGACAGTACACACACACAGACACACAAATGCAGAGACACCAGGAGGCATGCGCACAAAGACACGCAAAAACACACAAAGACACTAATTACCATACATGATACACAGTCACACACACACACACTTGCGCACACACACTTTGTCAGTTTTATAAGGTTGCTGGCATTATAGGATGTGACAAAGTTGAGGCCAGTTTTACTCCAGAAGGTCTTTGGGGGCTTCAGCTGACAGGGGCTTGAGGCTGAAACAGTTTTTAAGATGCTGGAAAAGCCTCTGCAGCAGTTTGCCTGAAAGAGGATATTCGGAACCAGAATGCACAACAAGTGTAGGCTCAACAGTGTGGATGGAAGTCATAAATACAACCATGTAGGGCCACATTCGGGCTGACTTTAGCTGTATGTATGACAGAGCAGCTGTCTCAATCATTTGCATGGAGCCAGTCTGGTGCCGTAGTGTGCCAGCAAAAAGAAAAAAAAAAAAAAAAAAAAAAAAAAAAAGAAAGAAAGAAAGAAAGAAAATGCAGGGTCATCCTGCAAAATCGAAAGCTTGAATCTGGCTGAAGTTTTGCCACAGTACAGTGGCACTGCGGTGGCTAATCAAAGAAGTGCGAGGGCACGCTTCTGGTTGATGACACTGTAACTTGAACAATTCAGCAATCATCGAGACAGAACATAAATTGATTGGAGTGCTGATAACTTTCCACAGGAGCAAATTCCTGCGTCAGGGTATTACAAACCATTGTGCTATGTTTTTGAAAGCTTTGTTCTGGACTGTTTTTGACATTGTCTGCAGGCTTTTTTTTTTTCTTTTAAATATTTTACAGTTGATAAGCAACCACATTCACATACATTTTTAGCATACCCCTAACCTCAACCACTGAATCCTCCTTTGACCACATTGTAGGTGTATAGTGGTCTCTTTGTGAGTTTATTCATTTCTTTCTCGTTTTTGTGCATCTCCTATGAGCTCGCAAAATACGTTGTTGCTGTTGTTGTTTTCGTCCTTGCCTCCATGTCTTTTGTTCAGATCGTCTGCTCACCTGGTTAATAGGGACCACATTGTCCACTGAGGCTTGGTAGTTTTCAAGAGTACATTATGAACACAGAATGTGACTAACATGAAACCTTGTGGGATAAAAGTGCACTGCAATGTAGATCTGGTAAATGCTTTCATTGTCAGCAACCACCTCAAATGAAGCCATGTCTGCTGTGAAGGTGCAGCTGCGTAATAACACATCACAGTAGGCAGGGCCGGCTCTTTTTGCCTTCGGTTTGGTAGCAGCTCTAATCAGGAGACACTTCTAAAGTTCTCCATGTTTACAAAAATTACATGTTTCACAGATGTCGCTAAAGGACTGGAGGAAGAGAGACAGACGTTTGATCGTCTGAAATCTCTGTGAATGAATTGAAGGTGAATATGGATATTATTTTGAAAAGAGAAAGAGTAAAACCAATTTAGACACGCTTTCACGCTAAGTACTCTTCACAAACAAACATATCATTTCACGCACAAATGAGCCCAACCGGCTCAGTGGGTAATAAGCTGCGAAAGCTAAACCAAAGGTAAACTTTAAATGTCTAACACACAACCACACAAGCATTGATATCTACAAGAATATACAGTACGTTTAGATTGAAAAACCAAAAACCATCCCAGTGTAGTTTTTCATCTCCAGTTTCAGTCTTCTCTCCGGAGCTTTAGTAACAGCAGCTCGGCCAGCCAATCAGAAGAGAGAAATCAAATGCTGAAAGGTTGGATGGTGGGTCCGGATGGACGGGGCTTTGGGCGTAGTCACAGTCTGAATGAAACTCTTTGTTTTCCATGTCCTCTTAATTGAGAATGCTAAATGATGTTTTTTGACTTGTTTTGGACTGTTTTAGACACAGTGCATGTATGTATATGATCTCGGACTGGGCACAGACAAGATGGTGGGTGTCTGAGGTGAGAGGTAATTTTACTCTTGTCTCCATCGTGTCTGGACAGATTTGTGGACTTTAACAGCCAGCGGTCATAGTGTTTGAAGGATGAGCATGAAATTATAACTAGATATTTCACCATATCCCAGACCTGACATGCGCATCCCTGCATACAAAATCTCTCTGTCTCACTCTCATTTATGTCTTTGTTTATGTATTTATTTATTTATGTTATTCTTGCTGCGGTTGTTTCATTTCATTTCTTTTTTTTTTTTTTTTTTTGTTCCTGAAATGGAGCTGATCTCTGCTCCAGTCCTGTGATCACTGGACTGTCTGGTGATCTGGGTCAGCTCTCGAGACGTGGGAGATATTTGCTCATGACCACAATACATTTGCGAATTCACTGATCTATGCGGGACCATGTGAAGCTACCAAAGTCCTCTGTCCACAGAGAAATGCACACAGCATGTATTCAGAAACCCTAAAACAAGTCTTTTTTGTGACGTCACAACTATATTGTAATGTCTAGCCAACCTGGACCTACTGTACAACCTTGCAGGATTTGGTTTACTAAGTGCTTACTCCAAATCTAAAAAAATATTTACATAATATTTAATATTTTAATGTTAATAATATTTGAACAACACATGTAAATTCTTATGGTTTCTCCTCACATTATGAGCAAACCGGAGGAAGCTCTTTTACTCACTTTTCACTCCGTACTTTACTGAATGACCTGACCTGAGAATGTTTTTTTTTTTTTTTTTTTTTTTTTTTGAACAGTGATTCTCCTCATGCATTGTCTGACTCGCTGTCTGACCAGTTACTGAAAAACCAGTTCCCAAAGATGAGCCAAATCAGAGGCACTTCCAGTACCTGTCTGATGTCCAATCCAAAGCTGGATGAATAGTGAATAGCGCGTGGCGCCATCTTCCAAGGGCGGCCACTGTGTGGCTCTTCCTCTGCCTCCTAACCTCTGCTGCAGCTGTATTTCAGTTTTATGTGCAGTAAGTAGCCTGCTGACGCTCCTCCATCCTCGCCCCGCCTTTATGAACTCTCGGCAGTCTGGTTTCTTTCTTGTCACAGTTTTGCCGCGTTGCATTAGCAAACGACAATGGTCCACATGAACATACGATGGTGTAATTACTTTCATTACAGTGATCCCAAGTAAAGTTGCTGTTGCACTGAGGTCATACTTCAGGTCCTATACCTGTAGATTTAATAATACACAAGATCAAATATTCCACTCCAGGGAGACCATGACCAAAATAATAAAATAATAGCATGGATTATTATTTGTATTATTATTGTTGTTGTTATTGAGAACACTAATGATGATGAGTTGTAGTGTCAGATCTGGATCTTGCAGCTCCAGAGTAAGAAATACCTGGTGAATGACGACACAGAACAAAGGAGAGAGAGTGGAGAAGCTCAGACTACAGGAGAACAAACATACAAAGTTAATGACACGAAGTGATGAAAATGCATGGGGAGAGAGAAAAGAAGTGCTCAGTGCATCACGGGAGTTCCCCCGGCCGTCTAGGCCTGTAGCAGCATAACTAAAGCATGGTTCAGGACTCAGCTGAGCCAGCCCTAACTATAAGCTTTATCAAAGACGAAAGCCTGAAGCCTGATCTTAAATGTAGAGAGGGAGTTTGCCTCCTGGAGTAAAACTGGGAGCTGCCTCCACTGAGTCCGACAGCTGAACGCTCTGCCTCCCAATCTACTCTGAGAAACTCTAGGAACCACAAGTAGTTTTGAATTTAGAGAGCTTAGTGTGTTCTGCTCAAGAATCAAAGAAGTGGTGACATTGGACAGGGCTATACATAGTTTTGATGTCTGTTGAAGGTTCCTAGTCACCCTACAAAGAGCACTACGAAACGTCAGCACTAAAGCCTCTGAGCTCAATCCGGCACAGGCCAACTCTACTGCCCTTACAGCTGTGCTCAATGAACGTGCACATTGGAGTGTTTGCAGCTGACTGCCTACTTTGTTGTCTATCAACCAGTTTCACTCCACTGTACTTCATATTCAGGGACGTAATGTTTGTGACACCTTGAAAATGAAGCTGGTCTAAGTTTCTCTTGGTGCTTTTATGTGTTATCCCCTCGTTTGTGTCGTCTATTTCTCATGGGGCATGTTAAGGCCAGGTCTTTTAGAAACTGGGCCCCTGAAACGTTGGTGATCAGTGTAGGAAAGAAAAGTGCTAAACTCATTAAATCCACTCAAATTCATACACTTAGGTGTAAAATGGCAATGCAACGTTAACACACATCAACAGCGGGTTCTAAGTTGAATCTGCAAACTCCTTCAGTGAAACCAGCAGGGATTCAGTTGAGTCTATTTTACATTCAGATCTTATTTTAACCTGCCACAACCAGCTGGATACACCACTCTGTTCTTACTCTCCACATTGGGATCCACGCAGTAGAGCGAGGAAACCACTCCAACCACATTACAAGATTGAATTTCATGTTTTAGCACGCTGTGGCAGATGCTCCTTGTATAGCCTACAGGTAGGAGAGGTGCAAATGAACTCTGAATGTCAGCACTTTCTCTCTGTTCACTTTGTAGCAGGAAAACAACAGGCGGAACATAAATGAAAAACAATTTGGAATAAATTTGGCCTGTAATTGCAACTCTGTGAGCAGCCATATTTCCTCACTTGTCACAGCGGAAGAACATATGTGCTGTGGCCCTAATCTCGGGGGAATGACAGTGGATGAGTTTGGCTGTTTGTGTTTTCAGGTGCAGCTCCTGAGGGGCCCCTTACCTTATCAATTTGTGTGTGGGTGTTTGTGTGTACGTGTGTGGTGGCTGGGAGACAAAGATTTCATGGTTTTAATTTCTCCCCTTCCCCTTACCTCTTATAGAGGTGTGTGTGTGTGTGTGTGCGCTATGACCACCAGGGAAATGTGCGTTAACAGGTTCTAAAGAGCGCCGATCCCCAGCTAAAGCATTAATGTGAAAACTTAATTAAGGCGACAGTAAGGAAAGCTATTATGGGTAAGCTGTTAGAAATTAACCAGTCAATCTAAGGGCGTCTAAATTGAATTTTTGCTGAAGCGTCCGGCATTCGACTCATCAAATCTCATCTCCTCTCACTACCTCTGACCCCTTGGGTTCAATTTAGGTGTGAGTCCATGTGCGTTCGGGAACTCTGTGTGTGTTAGCACAACACAGCATAAAGATGTACACTTTTATATTAGCAAGAATACAGAACTCAATTAAGAAAGTGCTTTAGCAATCCAATTAAAAGTCTTTGGACAATTCGTGCTCTTGACTACGCTCCCTCCTCCCCTACTAATAATGAAATAAGACACACATATCCTCTCTGGCTCTCTCCACCTTGTCTTAATAATGAAACAACTTAAAAATACACCAGGGCTTTAAATGAAGGCTTTAAAAGGTTGCAGTGCGTATTCCTCCTCTCTCTCTCTCTCTCTCTCTCTCACTCTCTATTGCTCTTTTCTATTACTTCTTTCTTTCTCTTCACCTAAAAGGCCAAGCAATTGACTCAGTGTGTTGACTCGTGGATTGGAATGAAGTGGATGCTGTTTGAACAGGTGTTAGAGACGGGGAGGAGTCTTGTCTCCTGTTAATCTTGCTGTTCGATTAAAGACTAAATTAGCCAAACTGTCCTTTCAGTCGTGTGTTTGTGCAGAGGGTGTTGTTAGCGGACGCCTTGTTAATGTGCTCGTTTGCCTTCCGTTTCCACAGCCTCGGGAGACAAGACGCTTGGTGGTGGGCCATCCGTCTCCTGCGGCCACCCCAGGGCATGCACAGATCAATTCTGTATCCCATAATAACATGTGCGTGCAGGCCAGTCTGTGGGTGTAATTACCTGGTGTGTCTCCGTGGTAACATAGAAAAGGCTTTTATTAAATTAGCCCAGTGGGTCGGCATTTATGGAGAAGTGTCTTGAGAGGCAGAGCGGCTGGTTATGCAGCAGCGCACAGGGACAATTTAGCCAACATTCATCATCCAACATGGAGGGGAGGCTCGTTGAATTAGCTGAGTGTCACTGCTTGTGGAGAAAAGTCCAGAGGTGGGAAAAGTTTTCTTAAAAGTTCCTCTCCAGACATGCTATAAACTATAGAAATATACTCTGCTATAATTCACATTTTGTTTGACATGGTTTCCTACTCATCAGTCTGGATCTGGCCTTGTGTCCGCCCACCATCGCCGCTTGTGCTAGGGGACAGGTGAAAGAGCGAAGAGTATCAGGATGGTTAGAGGAGCAAACATCATGGTATGAGCCTCAGTCAGACCCGGACTATGATCTGTTGTGTGCTAGCAGACATATTAGAAGGCAAACTCTTGCTCTCTGTATTTATGAGCCCACCCTACCTGAATCTGTTTTTATGAGATGGTCTTTGGTTCACTGCAGTTCATGGTGGAAATACTCATTCATGGCTTTGACATTACTGTTAATGTCTAGTATTGTATTATATTATAAATCATATGAACAAAACTTGATTTTCATCTGAGGTGACTACAACAAAAACTGAGATGTGTGAACTCTGGACGATAGATCACGATAGATCTTGACAAATAATTATGTAACATCACAGCTGCTGAAAGTAGATTCAGATCCTCTTTTTAGTTCATAGTTAACTGACACTGCAGCCAAGAGCTGTCCAAAATAAAAGAGCTTCAAACTAAAGTTAGACAGATTAAAGATTAATTAAATGTTGAACTGTTCCTTTAATACACCAATTAGTTTTGAACCCAAGTTTTCCAAGTATATCAGGCTGAATTTTGGTGATGTATTTAAAACATCTTTTCATAATGTTTCCTATTTGATCATCTATCATGAGCTAATCATCACATTATCTTAAAACCTTTTATCACAGTCCCGTGAGTAACAGTCCCGTTGGCAATGGCCTAAAAAAAAAAATCAAAAAAAGAGTGCGTCCTCCTCAAAAAAGTTATCATGTAATTCAGAGCAAATTATAGGTAAAAATAAGACAGAACACTACCTCATGTTCTATTTCTGGTAAATAACCAGTCAATTATAGTAGTTACATGAAAGAGAGTTGAGTAGAGCTTCTGAGTGCTTATTAATTCACAGGGAAATTCCTTGAATGAAGTGCTAATGAGTGATTGACAAAATTACATTAATTCACATGTTGCATTTTATTCTCCATATTTGCTGAATTGCATGTTTGCAAATACAAGATCACAAAAACAAAACAAAAAAAAAAAAAGCTCATCTGACTTACTGTGCCCCGACTCAGAGACGGATTGTAATTATAACCAAATTACAGAAAGAAGATTCTTTAGAAATCAGGGTTGAGCGTTAGCCCCTTTCTAACTCATTTTCATTTAGCATCTTTAAAATGAGTCTGCTGACACAAAGACATATTGTTTCGTATAGAACAGGTCCAGTCAATGTGTTACCTCATACCATTTATTCCTGATCTAAATATAATGAACTTATTTTGTTGACATACCAAATCATGATTGTAAGTACCTTATTATTTTCTCATGGTAGTGACTTAATGATCACATTCCCTCCAGACGGTGGGTGGTGTTGCTAACAGCGACAATATGCAGAGGTGGATAGTGTGATTTCTTTTTACATTTCTTTTCACCCCAAACACATCACACATCGTATGCGTTTATCATACATCATCGGACACCGTCGCCCAGAGCCACCATACAACCTTTCAAGATTTGGTTTCTCTGAATGTTTTCCTGAAATCTTTCCTGAATTTCACCAATCTCTGCCAAGCCGCAAGTCCAGCCCAGGAGAGAGGCTCAGATCCTCTCCTCTGATCGCCCCACTGACCTGTTGTTACTGGAGCTCCAGAGAGAGGAGATGTAAAACTACGCTGAAATGTTTTTGGGTTCTTAAAACTTCAAATATATCTCCTTATGGATATCAACACTTCAAATAAAACACTGAAGAAGAGTAAAATATGGGACCTTTAAACAAGCCTTGAACACCAAACCACTATATACAATGAGTAAAAATAGCTTCATATCATTTCCTTAATAGTATATGGACAAGCATGACACAATCGTTTATAGCTTTATTAGCTCTGGTGGTTGTGGAGGCCATTGCATGCGATTTATTTTCATACTCAGAAAAGCAGTGACCACTTGTTCTGTGTGTGGAAGCTTCTGTATTCAGGGTGTTTTAATTTTGCTTTAAATGTCAGCAGCATGTGGTATTTGCTTCCTGAACAGAAATAGTTTTAGATGATATAAAAACTGCCGTACCATTTATCGGGTGCAGTTTATTGAACACTTTTCCGTGCTCAGTTGTACTTTTCAGTACAGAAATGTGCTCATTTGATTTTGATAATATTTTTGGAAGTGGAACGTACATCGGTTTGTACAGCGGCCGCTTGTTTTCATTCACACTTGTGGTTGAATTCTAATATACTGCGATTTTCCATTCAGGTAGCTGGATGACCGAAGGATGTCCACATTCTTAAATCCAACTAATGAGCTCTGGTAAAATGTTGCTCCAAACAATATCAGGCTTATTTGTGTCACTGAAAATGTGGGTGGTGGTTCAGGCATCAGGAATCATGCAAGCTCTGTATCAAAAGCACTAATAATAATGATAAATGTGTTATGGTGAACATGCTAGCAATTGGTGATATATTGTGATGGAAGAACATCTTCCACCCGAGTCCTGCGCTCTGTTAGATGAAGGCTGACTGTAAACTGTCTCTGCGACATCACCAATAGGTTTCTGAGGAGCAGCTTTGACGCTCGAAGTGGGCTGCTCCGCTGTCACCACCTTGGCAGTGCCTGGCTCTGCCTAACTCCAGTGCATATCAGTTTGTGGCAAGCATACGCTCACCCACATGTCACTCTAAGCGGCCACGCCCTCAGTTATTTTCATCCTCTTTGCAGTGGTCAAAAATCTGCTAAAATTAGCTGTAAATATACAGTAGCTAAAAAAAAAAGTAAAAAATGCTCAGTAGAGCTGCAGTAAATAATTAACAAATCAGTTGGGTTTATCACTATAGACCATTTGTTCCCATTACACCTAACTATATTATTCAGTGTTGAAAAAAAAATAAAAAATTGGTTAGTGAGACTTTAAAGTTAATTACTCGTGCCTCTTTCTAATCAGCTTTGTTCATGCTGCATTGAGGAAACATTTCTCTTTTAATTTGTTCACGTTTCAGTGTAAAAGATGGTTATGATGGGAATTTAATTTAACATATTTTATGATTTCATGTCTGTGTGCACGTGTGGAGGTGTTCCTGTTTAAATGAGAAAATTAAGCTTAAATAAATGTGTAATATCCATCACTATTTGTATATACACAGCCACTCAAGATGTAATTATAAGGGGAATTTGAGGAAATGCAACAAGTCGCACGCAGTAAGTAAATCTGCTCGCTTTCCTGTCACGTCTTTGACGTTAATTTGGAGTGTGCAGCGTGGTTTATTTGTCGAGTTATGGCCGAAAAATAAAGCTTTTTTAAGATTCTAAATAAGGCAAAAGCACATTAAAACCAGCCGGGCAGTTATGCTGGCAGTTAAGGTAGGTAATGTGGAAATTAAACATGGTGTTTAAGAGGTTGGTCAAATTAAACTGGAAAAGTGGGTCCTAAATTGTCTGGTAGTCCATGCAAGGGGAAGGGGCAAAGAAAAGAACATCATTAGGGCAGAACTCGACCACCAGGACAATTTATTCTCCCTTTTGAAGACTGTTTTGGTGGTATTTCTGCTTCATTGGACACAATATTTTGTGGCTGGGTAAATGGAAAGATGAGAGGATGGGAAAGAAAGTGGGAGAAAAAAAAGAAGAAAGGTGGTAATAGCTGATAAACGGCAGCTTGTACTTATTTCAAGCTTTTCCAAATTCACATTAAGAGAAATAGGGAGCATTAGTCAGCGTGATTGTGGGTTCAAAAGTGTGATTTGGATGTGCTGCCGAGCTGGTGGAGATTGATTTTTTTTTTTTCTTCCTAGAAAAAATTGACATAATTTTAATTTCTATCTTCAACACACAACTCTTGATTCCCACTGCCCCTGTTGCCTCTCAGATGTTCATTGTTTGTACTTTGGAAGGTGGGTGAAACATATCTCAGCTTGCACTGGGCATCCATTGCTCAGTGCTAACAGATCAGCACATGGACAATACAGCATTTGTATACACTCTATACTCACTCACCTTAATGAGATTAGTTGGAGTCTCTGACTTCATTGTAGATGAACACAAGCAAACGTTCATGACACTTGGGAAGAAACCATAAAATGTTTCCTTTTACATTTTCAGTACAGTAAATACACATTGCATATAATGCCATATTGCTGACTGATGTCCCACAGTTGTTTGCATTTCAATGGTCTACCTGCGAGGAAGATGAGCATTTTATTATTTATCACCTAAGTGCAGTGTATAATCCACTTCAATAAACTACATAAGCCATCACCAGTGAATAAGTCCCTTGATTATTTCTCTAATACACTCACATTCCTTTATACCAACACGCAGCTCAGCATGACAGTTAATTTGACGTTCAATAATGCACTGTACCGATGGAATTAGAGCGTGTATGTTAGTATGAAGCAAGGTTTAATCAGAAATGTTGCAATATACATCAGCGTGCATTTATAAGATAGCTACCAATTTACAGTAGGATACAGAAATGAAAATAAATCAGTGGGCAGCTGGGAGGCAGGGGATCAATTTAGAAATCTCTTTTATCTGCCATCAGTAACACTCTCCTTGTTTTGTTAAGAGTTCATCCACGTTCAGAATCATGTTGAGCTTCGTTCTTAAAAGTCCATATTTGCCACTTCTCCAGTGTTTTATTTCAGATCCATTGTGTTGAGATCCATAGGAAGATATATTTGAGGTTTTAAGAACCAAACTCAATCTCAGTATAGTAGTAGCAGCAGTAGTATGTTGTCAGCTCTCTCAGAGTGCACAGAGAGCACCGGGTTTAGGCCATGGCAATAGTGACATCACAAAGTTACCAAAGTTATATGGCTTAGGTTTTGAATACAGGCAGTGTGCATTCCTCTGAGCACTTTAATACTTTCACTGCATTAATAGAGAACCTAGACGTAATTTACAATCAAAGAAGACATAGACATCTACCCTTATACTATATGGGATCTTTAAAATACTATTTTGCTGAGCTAATTTTCTTGACAGTATTCATAGATTTTTAAAACCTTTGTTGTACAGTGAGTAGCAGTGTCTGTGTGAATGTGTGTTACACTACTAATACTGACAAAATGATGTATTTATAGTTGGTTTATTAGTTGCATAACTATATTTATTTTAATGTTATGGATTGATATTATAGTGATGTTGATTTGCGTTTAAATAGTTTTTTCTCCAGGAGCCCACGCCTTTAAACAGCTTAGTGGGGATCGAAATGCTGGACACCATAAGTGTAAGTGACTGTTCAGGTTTAAGAGGTTGTTTTAGAGTCAGGCATACAGTTGTGATGCTTCAGCTCAGGGTGCTGGGGAATGTAATGTGTCAATGTTGGGTCCCCGTGAATATAGTAAGACGAGGATGTGTGTGTGTGTGTGTGTGTGTGTGTGTGTGTGTGTGGATGTGTGCACATTTGTAATTTTAAGAACAAGTTTATGTGTGCCCTCTCTGCACTACAACAATAGATCAACAGCCATGACCGAGTCAATTTGTTCTGCTCTCCCAACAATTTATCTGCTCCAGTCTGACACGTAGGTAATTCACTCTGACAACTCCGAGAGTCATCGTAGCGAGCTGCTCTCTGAGCGTTTGTGTGTGTGCGTCCGTGTGCGTGTGTGTGTGTGTGTGTGTGAGCACGCGTGTAACCGAGTGTGCTTCTGTCAATGTGTGATGTGTGATGAGTCTAATGGGCCATGCGAGTTATTTATATGCCTCGCAGTCGGCAACTGAGACGTACAAATGGACTGGGTGTTGATTTTCTACCAGCGAGCACTCCTGCCACCCACTCATTGCCTTGATTAAGGTTGTCATGTCTACTGGTTGACTGATTAACACTGTCACCAGTCCTCAGCTCGCAGCATCCTTCTACACTCTGGCTAAAGTATGCTGCCTCACACCGTCACAGGTGATTAGCTTGAAGAAGAAACCACATCATGGTGCTATCAAGTGCCTTTTTTCATGCTAAATAGGAATGATTTTGGAGAGATTTTTTTTTTTTTTTTTTTTTTTTTTGAGGTTTCAAACCTTTGCTCATTAGGTTTTTATGCAGCCTTTTCTGCGAACTTTACTTTTTGGTGCCATGTACAACATGGATTGGTGATTTTTTTTTTTTTTTTTGGGGGGGGGGTGTTGTGTATTACAGTTGTAGCACATTATATACTGTCAGTATCGGTTTGGTGCTACTGCATGGGTGTTTAAGAGGATTTTAAAAGATGCAGTGGGGTCCACTTGAAAGTGGTTTCTGACAGATAAAGGTTGAAGGTTCCCCAAAACTTGTGAGCGCAGGTAGAAGGTTAAGGGCAAAACATCCCAACTCTAAAGCCTGTTATTTTCACACAACGTCAGCATTGTCTTGATGTGCATCATTGCTAGTTGGTGCATGTCGGCGTATCAGGATCAGTACTCCTCTCACATTCTGGCTACTGTACCTTGACTTCTTTTTCTGTCTGTTTGACGTGCAGCAAATAGCATTGCCCTGTGTAACGGGGGTGGTATGTGTATGTGGTACTCCAGCATTGAGATCAGAGAATCAAGTTCTCCTTTTCAGCTATTGTATTTTGTCACCACTGTGGTCTAATGAAAAGCCAGCATTTATACTGCCTGCTTTTCTCACAATCACTTGATCTCACAATCCCTTTCACCACAACTCATGACTGAGACACTTGAACAGTTGAACAGTCGAACATTTCTAAGAAAGACATATGTGTCAGACTTGGAGTTGCTGATTTCACCTGCATCAGACTAAACTGTGAAATCCAGTGCTCCAGTGCCTGCATCAGGTCGACTCAAGGCAAAGTGAAAACAAACTAATAAAGAAAAAAAAAAAAAAATAGAAATAATGTATTATAAATATTATATAAATAAATACATTTAATATTTATAATATATATATATATATATATATATAGAGAGAGAGAGAGAGAGAGAGAGAGAGGGATTG
>CM076650.1:26106555-26143893 GCA_038496675.1 Rachycentron canadum | reverse complement strand
ATATAATATATATATATATATATATATATATATATATATATATATATAATATAATATGTGGTGATATCATTTTTGCATTTCTATTAGACATTCTTTGGTTAAGATGGATTCGAGTCTTTCAATCTGACCACTGGTGCTGTACTGTCACATCACACCGCTGCCCACCTCAGACTCCTGCTGGTGCCCGTAGGCGTAGATTCCAGAGCCCCGCTTCAACAGGTAAACTGAAGATAGAGATGGCTACGGTTTCTGTGCAGACACAGAGAGGTCCCTTCAACTGCTGACCCTCATCTCATGTGTTCTTATTACAAATCATTATATTCTGTTGTTTTCTACGTTCACCCACAACCCAGCAAACTCCCATGCTGGATCACTTGTGGTCACCTGACCAAACTAATTGATTGACTGGGGTTTTTGTTTCTGGACTGAATTGAATTTAACTTAACTTCCTAATACAAACTGATTTGAAGTTTTTGGTTCGTTATTTTCTGTCAACTGTATATGTCTGGACTGAAAATACCCCAAAGTAGAATCTTGAGTTGGACTGTTCTTTTTTAGTGACTTTGGGATTGTGGGCTTTGGGATTACTTGTTGAATATCTTTAAGAATACAGACATTTTAAATCAATAATCTAGCTCTTCACTCATGGTTTTTAAGGATTCCAATATGACAGCAATTTTGACGTTTGATAAATCAGCCAATGCAGCATCTGGTGTTGAAAATGACCAATCAAAGGAGTGGAGACATCAGCTGTCGAGCGAGTACTCACCACAGCCCTGTGCTTGCCATAGACTGTCTATAAAAGTGGATCTAGGTTCTGGGGCCGTAATGTGAGAGTGAGCTGGAGCCCCAAAACAAGTTTTAAAAAGACACAATCACCAATCGAGATGCAACAGATCCATTTTATCCGGTTGGCATTTAAAAAAAAAAAAAAAAAAACAACCAAAAAAAAAAAAAATTTATAGTTCTTTAAGATGATTTGCTAGATAGGCAATGAAACGTCTTCTTGAACTTCAAGCAAGTCCACGACCAAGTCCTGGCTGACTGATAATCCTCACAGCCCTAAACCAGCAACAAAAATAACATCCCGATTGTTAACAACTTGACTTCAGGATGAATTACATCTGCAGTATCACCACAGAACAGCTTGTGGCCACACATTTCTCTGTCACAATCACAACACAAAGAAACACGCACAAATATGTCTTCTCTCTCTTGCAGTAGCTCCATGTGTCTAAATGATGTGGACTGTCGGAAACTACTGAAGGACCACCGCTATGCACCAGATACGTAGCCCAGTGCATAACACACTGAGGCCAGGAAGAAAGGCTTCCCAGGCAGGTGGGGCCCGGAAAGTGTGGAATAAAAAATGTGACATGAGAACTGTTATCATTCAGCATCTGTGGATACAGTAGAACCATTACGAGCTTTGTTCCATGTCAAACGTCCACGCTTCACCAAAGCAATGCTATCTCAGTGTGTGGAAACCAGTGGCCCTTTGTTGTCATGTGACATTTACGGACAAGATCGACCAAAATAATCAAATACACAAATAAGGATCCGTGGCTCTCTCAGTTTGTGCCGTTCTCTCTGTCTTTATCTTTGTTTTGTTTTACCTCCAAGCGAACATTATCCTTGGCTGACCGTGTGTGTGTGTGTGCACGCGCGGGCGCGTGCGTGTGTGTGTGTGCATGTGTTGTAGTTCAAAGGCAGCAGCAGTCAAAGGCCCCCTGCTGAGTGTGTCAAACTAAAAAATCTCTCTGAACTCCGAATTAACGGCATCTCCCTATTGCTCCTCTTTCGTCTGCTCTGCACCTCTGTGCCTTTTATATATTTATTTTCTTCTGCTTTCCCACAATTCTCTCTTCTTTTCTTCTTCCCCTCTCTTTGCTTCCTTGTTCCTTCACCTGTTTTGTTTTCATCTTGCATCGTCTCTGGTCGCCTTCCCTGTCCTCCTCTTCGTCCGTTGTCTCTGTCATGATTACTTTCAACTGTCTGCTCTCCTTCCTTATTCAGTGTTTCAGGTTTCCAGTCCCTCACTCATTTTTTTATCACTGTTTTCTTTATTGTCGCTCCTCTCTGTGTTTAGTTTTCTTAAAAGCATTTTTTTTTTTTTACATCATGATTAAATTATTTGTGTATTTGCAAGTCGCATATGTGACATGTTGGAACTGAATATAGCAACATACATTATATTTACTTTCCATCAAAATAGCCTATGTTGTAATATAAAAGCCATTTGTCATTCGACTGTTTTGTGGTTCTGCTGAGACTCACAGCTCCTAATATGGGTTAGAGCTGTAGTTCCTGACCTGTTGGCAGGGCAACACTGGCATCGCTGGGCTGGGAAAGTATTGCAAGTGGGCAGACAACTCATTACAGTCCAATGTTGGTGAAAAGATGCGATTATATACAGTACCAGTCCAAATGTCTCATCATACAGGCCACTTGTTTTCTACCTCAGTCTTGATTGCGTGGTAAGAGATCACATCCATGGAAGAAACTGGAGCATCAAGATGGATGGATGTCTAGCAATAGGAAGCATTAAGAGACAGATGGTGACTCCACAAAAGATCTCTTCCCTGTCCTGAATGTCCAATCACAAAGTGCTCTGAGAAGGCATTATGTGGCCTCAGTAATATCACAGGGCTGCACAGGGCTAACATTTTAAAAGGCTGTAAAGTGAAGCGCTTGGACCCTGTCTGGTTTAATGCAGAAAAGGTTCACAGAAACTTCAGATACAACATCTTGATTCACGTTTATTTTTCCCTTAAACTTAACCAAGGTGCTTTTGTTGCCCATTACAACAGATGAGACTCTTGACATGAACAAATCTTGGTCTCTGTTATACCAGCCCTGTGACTTAGACCTTACACCAAGAATCCACCCTTTAGCCACCTCCTGGCATCTCCACTGCATTTGAGAAATATTGTGCGTCCCTCATTCAAATAAAGAGAAGTCGCTTGTAGGGGTCCTCGGCCTGGGCGAAGGGGAAGTTCAGTATAAGCATTGGAAAACGTAAAGGAAAAAGGAATTAAAAACTGCCAGACCTTGACTGAAGGTAATCGTTTGGGCAGGTTTTGGATTTTATAACCTCAAAAGAAAGAAGTGTTACATGCAGGCTTTTTTTTTTTTTTTTTTACAGTTCAGTAACGCAAGCCACTTGTTATGCAAGAGAGCTAATAACAAATTAAATGGCTGATTTATCATATTAACATTTCAGGTTTATCGATCGATTTCCAAACATCAATCATACATTGAGTAACAAGCGAGGCAAGATTCCACCTTAAAAGTGTCCAGTAGCTGCCGATAGCCTCTGAGCCTCTCAGTAAATGCAGAAAACTTCATCATCATCACTCACTCCTCTGACAGTTTTGTTATTTACGATGCATTCACACAGAAACCAGCCGGAGTCAGCTTGTTGCACTTGTTTTGCTACGTGTTTCCAGCGTTGCCACTATGTATCCTTGACATTATCCAACACTACTGAGCTGGGTGTTTGTCTGATGCTGCATCATATTCACGATCAAACTTTTCAACTGTTGATCATGAGATCATCAGCTGACTGATGTATGGAACCTTGTAACCGCAGGAAATAGTGGGTACATAAGATTTTAAATGAGCTGCGACCTCATGGTGCATGTGCACTCTGATACTTCAAGAAACAGCACTACACCTCGGATATATACTATATATATACTGATATATATATATATCATTTTTTAATCCAGTAACAATTCTCAATTGAATCCTGAGCCCAAGAATCAAAGTGGAATGTTGGAAAGCATGAAATGTTGTCATGTGGTGACAGTTATTATTTTGCACTAAATGTGGACCATGGCTTTGGTTTTTGTCTGACACATTATTCTTGTGGTGAAATGCATCAATAATGCAATAGTTTTAGTCTATGTCATGCAACAAATCTTTCAAATTTATGACACTAATCAGTGTAGTTTTTAACACGTTACTCAAAATAGAGTGAACCGGAGCATTTTATCGGGGACTATTTCCAGCGGTGGATTACTCATCACCCATCGGTGTTCTGGATACTTGGATCAGAAGGATGGTGTGTGCATGGGAGTCAAAATAAATGTGCGTTCATGGTGTCGCTCACTGATGAGAGCTTATGTTCGTTCTGATCTTAATTTTTTTCCCTGGCCTTTGTTTATTGTTGTCCTTTCCTAATAATTTATAATGTTCTTTCCGTTGCCATCTCATATTGTTACTTTCATTTATTTGGCCACACCTCGTACCCGAGGTGTACCCGTACATTTTCAGTCTACTTTGTCCCTTTCCTCCTCTCTTGTCTGATGGCGTGTTACATACATTGCTCAAGTACTGAGACTTGACATTCAAAACTGGAACAAACTTTTCCTCCCCCAGCGTCCCCTCTGCTCTCATTGTCTACCAGTTTTTCGCTAAGTCCGTCTTTGTCTTCCCGGTCTGTCCTTCTCTCCTACCATGTGTTGTCACCTTCCATAAACATCCTCTCTTTGTTAACTTTTCTTCTGTGACATCCTCGCACATTTCTCATTTCATTTTGTTGCCGTGACAACTTGTCCTTGTGTGACCTCTCCTGCTCTCTTGCTTTTTTTTTTTTTTTTTCCTTAATCAACCAAGAATGTAACATGTCAGCGCAAACAACAAGGATCTACAAATTGTTACCCACTGAAACACTGAAAAATGGCAAGGCAGACTATACTGACTGGAGTGAGAGAGAAAGAGAGACAGAGACAAATGAATAAATTGAGGGAGAGAGAAAAGAGAAAAGAAGAAGACTAGTAATCAGTACCTGTGCATTGCTGATTCATACATGTCGGTGTGTTCCAATCTAATGAGGTGTCAAACGATCAAAAACGATCAAACTGTGACTTCAGCTGTAGTGTTTATGGTTTTTAAAAGTTCATTTTACGTCTCTCTGTGTTTTATTTGTTAATATCCAAAAGAAGATATGATTGTGGTTTTAAGAACCTTAAGGTAGTTTTGCTTGTAACAATTGGCTGACATGCTTACTGACGGATTACAGGTACACACTTCCTGGTCCTGGTGGGCCGTGCCGTTGGCGTGAACGAGAATATAGGCTGTGTGCAAATTTCTCTGTGGACTGAGATTTGTCACTTTTGCAGATTTAATAAGGAACCTAACGCTGCTTTATAATCAAGGAAGACATCTCAGTTAATACAATATGGGAATTTAACTCAACTAAAAGCTAGTCTTGTAATTTTTGGCCCTAGCTGGGCTACGGCCACCACAGATCATCATCACGCTAAAGCTTTTAGCCTCCTTTAGCTCATTGTTTTTGTTTTTGTTTTTCAACCCACAAGTCCCACTCACCTCTCTGTTGCCAGCTTTGTTTTCAACTGTTTCAAGAGAACAGAGGTAAAACCTAAATCAATCGATCGTCCCTTTATTCGGTCGAGTTGACCAATCATGAACTTGTCACATACCAATAACCAAAGTTTATTTATATCTGATTGGTTGGTCTGGCCATAGAAACACTGGATAACGCAGGGAAGGCAGGTTGCTTGTACTGTGGTTACTTTGCTCACACTCAGTGACTTGGCTCTGATGAGAATAACCTGGTTTTAAAGTTAGTTAATCACTGATATTTGATCTGCAAATCTCCTAGATTTATTTGGCTACTTGCAAATTGTATTTTTTGGGGGGGATTGTTTACTGTCTAAAATTAGTAGTTAGCTGACTTCAGTTTAACTCTCTCAAATTTAAGGAAGTTTTTAGTGGTTAACTCACATTGCCTTTGATTTCTCTCTCTCTCTCCCTCTCGCTCTTTCACTCTCATTCTATTCACTGATGTTTGATTGTTAAACCTTTCAACACCACTGCTGTCACAGTGACCACTCAACATCTCTAGGGAAAGGGTTAGGGTTAGTCTAGAGCCAACACCATCCACCCATCCACCCAAGGAAGGAGGGCAGCTTGTCTGCTGCGTGGGAGGCAAAAAAAAAAAAAAATAAAAATCAGCAATTCAGTTTTTGAACCAACTATTAATGACATTTTTTAATTTGTGGTTTTCGGTGGGTGGACAGCAAAAGGACAGTTTGGTTGACTTTTAGTGAACAAATCAAACTAAAACTATAATGGTGAGGGGGACAAAAGGAACACAATGTTCACAAAAATAAACACAAGATTCAAGGACACAAGGAGAAGAAGAATTGATGTAACGATGGAAGAAATGAGAAAAGAGCCTGTATAGACTTGAAGAGTCCTTGAGGCAAATGTGTGTTTTGTGGTCTAATTTTGTGGAATAAAACTAACTTCAATTCTAAGTAACAAAGGTCTCTAGAAATCAGTCTCTACAGCCTGTAGCTGCTGATGTTCCTGATCAGAGTAAACAACCCAATGTTAGGCATTGCATTTTTTTTTTTTTTTTTTTTAATTGACATCTGCATCACATTGATATGCACATTATTGAAAGCTCAACCCTGAAATCCTGAAGTCATGCAACTTGCATTTTAATCATGTAAACCTCTCTGCATCCATGTGATACACTGGTGAGCTTGACATACAGTATCTATATGTGACACAAATAAGCCAATATGCTTGTGTATTTGCCTCTTAATTAGACTGGTAACAAGGTGTTTAGGTAAGATTGTTTGCACATTTTATTGCACTTCAGTGGTTATCAATGTAACCCTGATTCTGGGGTTTATCACAAACAAAAATGCTCTATTGGTCCCAAACACAATCTAAGAATCCACAATACGTCTACACAAGAACCCCATTTAGACCAACAGCCACACAGCAGCTGCAACAATGACATCACAGTGATAAGAGCTTTTATGTACTTTTCACTGTCAGCAGTACCTGCTGTTCAGCCTTGCTAGTTCACACATACACACGCTGAATATGCAACACGCAGTCACATCATCTCTTTCTTTCTTTCTTTTTTTTTTTTTTTTTTTTTTTTGTTCTGCCAACATTTTTGTCGATGGATAGACAAATAAAAATGTTACAGCTGACATGTACACACACAGGAAAAACAGCAAAGATATATAACACAGCCAAGCCCCTCCTCGCCTGCCAGGTGGAAATCATGCTGAAATATATGAGTGTGTATCTATATGTGCGCACACATGCAATGAGATGAGTCGAACAGGAAGTCTTTGTTGTGCTAATCGCCCCTTTCTCAGCTGACATCTACAGAGTTCTATATGCAACACACACTCACAAGACGATATACCTATGGCTCCCAGCTGTTTCTACCGTGCATGCCAAATATGACTAGAATGCAATTAATATAAAATGTTACTCACTTATAACCCAATGTACACTCCTATACTCGTATATATTCATATCATTGGTACTGAAGCGGGTCCATATAACAAACAAATTATCGTTTCTGATCACACATTTGTTCACTTTTGCACTGCCTCGACCTCGTTAAACATCGTGGCCTAGGTCAAATTCAACAGCATGTAGTTCAAATCAACCGGTGGTGGAGCACAGCCAAACCCACAGCTGTTACAGTTTGTACTTTCCTGTTCCTGTTGTCAAAATATATGAACACATTTTCCCCCCGCAATTTCAATTTTGACATAAACAAATATATAACCAGCATTTACGTTTTTGATGGAATTTAGTTAGTTGTAATTCACAATCTTGTTAATAATAAAAAAACTAAAAACTAAAAACATTGCTCTGAAAATGCATATCAGCAGATTTAGCTATTTCCTGCTGATCCTTGATCCTTGGGGGAATATGAAGGTGCAGAAGCTTGAGCAACTCTAGAAGTTGCTGTGCTTACAAAACATTTTAATATATGACATGACACATTTGTCAATTGTGCCCGCTTGTGAATTTCCTTCTTATAGGTGTGTGCAGGCAAGGGAAATTCATTGAAACTGAACTGTGATTTTTGATAGGCTAGATATGTGGTTGGTGTTGATTTAAGCATTGCTCAGTTGGTCAAACTAACATGGTGGCACCTGTTGTTTACATACTGGGATGAAAAATGAATCTAATACGGATATACTGTTGTATTAGTTTTTGTTGTACCTACAGCCTGTACCACAAAGGTGAGTTCAACATGTCTCATGTTCTCTTGGAGTTATTTTTTTTTTATAGTGACACCAACATCTCCTGTCTGAATGAACTGTATCAACTGGCTCCATTAACTCTTGGTTTTCGTATCCAGCTACAAAATGCGTTAGCTCTTAATTACAAGCAACATAGTCAGAACCATGAGTGAAGTACTTAATACATCATGCAATAGCTATACTCAGGAGTAAAGTCTGTTGTAATGACAGTAGAAAGTGACTCAATATGCCGATAAATTAAATTCTAGAAAGAAATAATTTTCAAATATTAAAGTAGAAGATTTTATTATAAGGGTCCTCATTGGTTTTTTGTCAGATGATGAGTAAACTATAATGAATATGTGATTGTAGAGTGATGTCAAAGTGTTTCTGCTGCCAAAGCAGACACTCTGGAGAGGAGGAGAAAAGTAGTCCTGATAAGATCAATCCGACTTACATCTTGCATTTGTAAATTTGTAATTTAACAGCATGTGAATCATTTTTCTAATAAAAGACATCAGAGGGTTTAGTTTATCTTTCCAATTATCATCACAGAATCTCACCATGTTTTTCGGAGCTGCAGTGATGGTAAAAGTGTGCAAAAGCAACACTGTCAACACCGTCAGTCTGTTTGAGAATGACAGATTTTTTGCAGAATTAAAAGCCGCACAAGTAGTTATGTAGTTACGTTGACAGGTTTTGATCTGATCTTCTGAAGCTGCTGCTCTGGCACCGGTTATCCCTGCAGCATAGGTTACCATGGCAATCTACCCCAGTTTCATTTGTCTCACATTGTGTAACCACCTCAGCCTCGCTGTGCAGGTGATGTAAGCAAAAAAACACGGTTTTGTGGATTTGGACTTGCACTTTCGAAGTTCGACCCCTGAGGAAAACAAACTGTATTGAGACTTTGGGACACAAAGTAACAGGATAACGGTATTCGTCATCATAGCAGCACTTTTTCAATATTTAGAAGGACGTTTTGACACGTACCTGCTTTTAATAATTCTTGGTTCTGATAACACAGGTTATGTTTCTCACGTACTCCTATGACATTGAATTACATTTCAGATTCATGTAATCTGTGTGCAATGCACTGCACATCACATAATATCTGTGGTGGTGGTCAGAGGAGGATATATGGAAGGAAAGAATGAGAATGAATGAATTCAATCGGCTGTTCTGTTGTTTACACGGTTATAAAAGTTGCTTGCAGCAGCATATGCCTGTGGCAAGTACTTTGATCGAGGAACATAATAAATATGTTCGATGTTTGACTGAATCCCTTAAAGGCAATCGTGCTCTCTTCTTTTGCCCTTATATTGATCTGTGAATATGTGAGGGTCTTTTTTTTTTTTTAAATTTGCTTGACAGGACATTGCAAGAATTAATTACCACTATTTGTTAATAGTTAATATAACACGTAATATTGACTTTTATGCTTACATCTCAAATTATATGTTTTCACCCAGATACACATCAAAATAAAACGTGAACAGACTCTCTGCCGCTTTTTTCCTAAGTGACGAAATAAAATATTTGTACTTCGCATAACCCAAGACAAAGAAACTTGAAGATTTGATGACTAAAGCATTTGTCATGAAGAGAGCGAATGAAAAGAAATGAAATGCTTTAAGTTGTCATATTGACATTGATTGATTGATTTCCAAATGTAAATCATCAACACTGAGTAACATGCAAGGAAATATTCCTTAATTAGTGAAGATGAAAAGGAAGGAGAAAAGAAAAGAAAACATAGAAAGGCAGAACACATCAGACAGTTTATGCTTCTTCCACAGTGCTGCTGGGAATGAAAGCTAGCTTATCTCCGTTTCCATAGCCTGGCCTGTTAGCTTAGCGTGTCCTCTGCCCGCACTGCACCTTCTTCCCCGAAAGCAGGCGGCTTTGTTTGCTCTCTTTATAAGTAAGAAAGTCAACGATCATCTAAAAGTAAGGTCTGACGCTGTGCCATATTCTCAATAGGGTGAAACTGTTCATAAAGTCAACCAAACATCTGATAACGCCGTCGAAGTTGACTGATGTATGCAAACTTGCCACCACAGCAACAGCGGTTACACACATCTTCGAAACAGGCCACAACTTAACGGTGCCGTCTGGTGCTTAAACAAATAGCACTGCACCTTGAATCATTTTAGTCAACTAAAACTGTACTTTGCCGGCGACCTGGTGGAACTCTGCCACGGTATCACACTCTGACAACTTTGACAGCCACTTAATGAGAGTAACTTTTAAGGCTACATTTAAGGTTAAATTCTGGCTCTTCAGCTCGGGTGCTAAATTGACTGCGATTTGTGTGCATGTCACACTGTGGGCAGCCAATCTTCAAATTGTTATTTTATACTTGGTAATGACATCTCATTCACCAAATCTAATGGAAAAAAATATGTCTCAGGGGTGAAATGGCATTTTCCCACTTGAGTTAATAAAATCAAAACTGGAGTTTCTGGAAAGTTTCAAAATCATGTTCATCTGAAAGTGAAGCGCTGCACCCTCATATATTGGCAGGCAGCTTCAGGGGTGCAACCCCGAGATACTACTGCTTTTGGTAAGTGTTCTTCCAGCTTTAAAAAGCTTACCATCATCCAGAAATAAGTGTAAGAGAAGAGAGTGCAAGGGAACACGCTTTACAGAGCTTACTGTCAGCATAACTATCTGCTTTCCGCAAGGATCCACTTCATGTCTCCAGTCTACTTATCAGACTAAAATAACATAAGAACATGCTTCAGGTTTGCTTGTGTCGGCAGACTTTCATAATCAGCAGAGGGAACAAGGACACTTAGCTTGGCTTTACATGGAAGAAATGTCCAAGTTAACAGCTCATCCGACTATTGGATCTAATGGTTCTTACTATTCTCTGCAGACGTTCAACCATTTCCTTTCCTCAGTCGACACAGTTAATTGCGCACACCTTTAGACATGTCTTTCCTGGAAGGCGCTCATAGTGTTGCACTTGGTTGCTTGCTAGGAATAACAGGAATACTTGCGTAAAGAACAAAAAAAAAAAAGGGAAATTCAAACAACGCCTCCTGTCTCACGTCCACATAGCTGGAGAATCACTTGATGGTCAGTTTCAGAAAGTCATAGAAGTTGTCTGAGACTAGCAGACAAGAGCATTATATGCATATTTTTCCTGCGACTGAGTGCAAGACAGGAGTCGGATATCGGTTCAGCTCTCCTCCTCCTCCTCTTTTTCCTTTCTCAGACTATGGAAAAAAAAAAAAATGGCACGACATACCTTTAAAACTAAAAGAGTCTACAATATGTGGGTGAGGACAAAAGGGGCCCAAAGGGGCACATATCACTCCTCTGGCGTGACATATTTGTGATTGGCCCCAGTGCACACATTCTTCCTTTTAAAAAGTCATACACCCACACAACCGCTGCAGACAATGGCTATCACCATGGAAAAGCTCTTTGATCACCACATTGAAAAGAGCTCTCAATGTCAAATCCCTCAGCTCTATTCTGACAGCCCGTCCTGGACTCAAACCACCACAGCAACTATTAAACATCACAGGTAGCAACAATGCAAAACTCGCTTGCGCAGAGTGCCAGTGAGCATAGAACATGCAGACATCAAGGAAAAAAAAAAACAAAAAAACAATGACTCATTACAGATCTACGCTGTATTTACCCACACAGCTGCCATGTTATTACTCATACAGATTATGTAGCTGCACAATTTCCAGTGTGTGACTGTTAACATTTACACTGCTGTAGAAAAAAAAAAAAAACAAAAGCCTGTACTCACCCATTAGAGGTTCATCCGAGGGGGCCCCGTGCTCAGCAAAGTCAAACGCTGCTCAGGTCCAGATCTGGAGCTCTACTGATCCCCATTGAGAGTACAGCCAATCCAGCTAAAGTTAGCCCCCCAAACAACATGCTGCTCATCGAATCACACATAACCCGATGAACACTTGCTTCTCATTACAGAAAAGATAAAAAACATAACTGTGATGGGGGCCACTTGACAGTTGCTGGGCCCTGGTGCACAGCGTTTCTTCTATAAGGAGTGTCATCGGGCACTGCCACGCCTGCGCACAGAACAGTCTCAGTCCAGACTGTTCTGGTTCAAGCAACTGAATGCTATCAGAGCGGGACCATTCCTCTGTATCTTCAAAAATCTCCAAACAGGAGCCTGTCCTTCCGACGCCCTGACACGTCAAACTAGCACCTTCTGAGCGCTTTTGCTGCACTTATTTACTTGCTCTCCCTGCACTTATTGAATAGATGTTGTACTAACTACTTAAAACAGTGTTGTTCCTGACTTGTAAGTCACTTTAGATGAAAATAAATGTAAATGTAGAGTGTAAACATATATCAGAATATCAAAATATCAAAAGTGAGGTCAGCAGTAAACACTTTTTTCTTATAATATTCTTCTGTTATATTAAAACTATATTGAAGGTCAGGTCAAGTCAATTGTGCATCTTAGCTTATATATCCCTACAAAATGTGTATTTCCATTCAGGTTTGACTTCAGCATGCTGCAGCATGTTTCTCACTCAGGGTCCACTTGAAAATCTCAAAAATGTCAGCGGTCCGCATCCAACCTCATCACGATACAGAGGCCAACTAATGTCCACTCAGAGCACGTTTAAAGACTCAATCCAAAGCAGAAAAACACATATAGGAAGGTCATCAGTGTCCACAGTGGGTTATGAGGAAAACAAACAAACAAAAAATAATAAGTTTAATTTCTTTTTTAAAACATAAAAAAACTATATATATATATATTTTTAAGACATTTCAAAATGTTTATTATTTTTTGAAGCGGTACATTTTTCACCAAAAATCTACCATAATAATGGAATAATGTTGGCTCACTTGAAATATCTTCTTGGTCCACCAGGGGGGAACCACTTCCCTAGTGGATATACCATTTAATCCTGCATGTGCAGGTGATGCCGATTGCATCATAGCTGCTCTACTCTTTTCACAAACGCATATACAACAAGTGAGTCACGGGACTTAGACACTGAGAGCCGCCATGAAAACGGTGCTCCAGCTGCTGGTCCACCAACAATACAGCCAACAGTCAGACACTACTGGACTCCATTAACTCTGTTTGAAAGCATGTGTGCATCTATTGCCTAGCAACATGATTCCTCTGCTGCCTTTCAGATGGATCTGCAGTGTGTGTGGGGATTACAACAACTCAAGTTTCATTATTACATGTGTCTTACATCATGTGTATGCCAAAGTGTGTGTGTGTGTGTGTGTGTGTGTGTGTGTGTGTGTGTGTGAGTGTGGTTGGAGGTGGGTGAGTGGGTGGGGGGGGGGGCATAATTACCGTGAGAATATGACAGATCCTCCACACCTCCATAGTGTAGCTCCCTTCACAGAGAGAAGAAAATATTCTACACAAAGTAATTAATATGCCATGACAGAAGCAGAAACCTTCATCAATCTTATAGGTTCAGTGTGTATGTTTCCAAGCACAGTACTATCAAAGAATGATGAGAATACAGGAGCCCTTGTGGATTTTTGCATTTACTGAAACCCCAGAGCATCACTATCCTGTATTAACCTCCTATCTTCAAAATGTTGCCCAGAGCTTAAATGTCAGGGAGTAAATTCATTTCGACAGCCAGATACAGATACATTCATCCAAAAGCAACTTGACACACACCAACAAACCGTGACGGGGTAGTGTAGACATAACAAGGAAATACTCCACTTAGTTCCTGAAGATACAAACAAATGGAACATAACTCCATTGAGCTTTGAGTCTAGGGTCTTATTAAGGGTTGTGTTCCAAATGTGGATGGTAGAATTTGCGGCAGCCAGGTAGAATGGGTCTGGGATAATGGTGATGACCTTTCTGCAGCAGCATTTTCCTGATGTATCACTCCTCTTACTTTGGGGTGAATTGAGGAGTGCTTTCCCCCCCAAAGACAGGCATGATAAAGGGTCATTAATGTCTCATTAAAACTAAATTCACGCAGAAAAAAAATATCATGAAATGACAGTTTCTTTATTTTGAATTTGTGACGATTACAACTATTTATCCATTAATTTATTAGATATTGGGTATGTAGCTGAAACTAATTATTGGTTTGTAGTTTCATCCAAAAAAAAAAAAAAAAAAAAAAAAAATTATATATATTTGATTTATTTAGATAATTCTTCAGGCAATCTAAGTTGATAGGCCTCCTCTGAGGGTCAGAACTGTTTTGTATTCTTGTGTAGCAAACTTGTATGAATGCATAGGAAATCTTTTGATTATCCATATTTCCTCCCATAAAACATTTCTGAGTGACACACCTAATGATGCAGACAGCTAAAGATACAGGAAAAGTCAGAGAAAAAGTACACTGGCATCATTTGTAGGTGTTTTGATGCGCTTGAGGAGTTGAACTGAGGTCAGAACAACCGATACACCCTTACTGGCCTCCGTGTACAAACTGCGGGGGGTGTATTTAAAGGCCCGCCACTGGCAGAATCCTTCCTGACACAAGGTATTTTACAGCCGTATTTTCCGTACCCATTGGTTTGACTGATGTGAAATGCCACCGCTTGTTGGGCCAGGGGCATTTGATTAGGCCTCTGGAACACAGAAAACATTGAGTGCTTAGAGGAACTGCATTTGAAGATGCATCCAGAGAGTTGTTAGGGCTCAGCCTTTGTAACTTTTAAATATGATGTTAAGGAGATGGACATCCAGCTCTGAGAACAGTGGAGTCTCTCTTTAGAACAAGTTCACTTCCTGTATAGATTTGCTTTTTGTATTAGTCCTAGAACCAGATTAAACAACTGATTTCTCATTTTTATATTGTTGGTCCCCAGAGGATGAATCAAAATTGCACTGGCTATTACCTGACAATTCATCTCGCATTACCAGTAAAAAAAAAAAGTGCAGGTTTTTATTCACATGAAATATGTGGAATAGCTCAGTTGTCTCCAAACCCATGGATTATGATCAGTCTGTCAAACTTGGTGGGGCTGCAGGTTTACTGGGAGCCCTTTCAGCCAAAAGGAGATGTCAGCCTTCAGAAAGCTCCCCTAAAGCTGTGTGGGCTGCGTATGTAGGCATATCGCTGAAAACAAGGGCACATTTCTTAGTATTTTAGACGTGTCGGTATCCATAAGAAGTACCAAAAACAATCTAAGTGTGGTTTTGTTGTCAGCTTTGTTGTGACATCACAAAGTTCTAAAAAGCTTGATGGCTGGTTTTGAAGGCTCAGTTTCTGAATACGTACTGTGTGCATTTCTCTGTGGACTGAGACCTTTGACAGTATTGATGCAGAACCTACACCTGCTTTTTAACCAAAACAGGGACATCTCACTTTATAAAGTGTGGGACCTTTAAATTGTGTCAGTAACTGAAGACCAAATTTTGAAATATTCTAAACAGTGAATACTTTGAAATTGCAACTGAAATATCATCAAAACTATTGCTCTGAAATATTTGACTTTCATGAGATGTTTCTGTTGACTGCAATTTGATGATGAAAGCACATATACATATATTCAGAGAGACAGCTTTAAAAGTCAAATATTTCAATGAAGCTATATTCAAATTTCCAAAACAAAAACTGTTTTATATTCAATTGTGATTATGATTGTCATGAAATCTTTCTTTCATACTGAATACATTGCAGAGGTGACTCACATTCGGTGTGTTTCCATTAACCTGTGTAAAGCGTCATTTGAAATTTCAAAATTAAAAATGACTTATGGAATCATTGTTTGTTTTTCATATCAAATGTCACAAAAGAATTTAGATGATTGCAGATTTTTTTTTTTTTTTTTTTTTTTTTAGTCTTGATAACACCGTATTTCACAAAAGTCAAATGGAAATACTTTTTTTTTTGCATTGCAGTTGCCTCTGGCAACCAGTTCTAAGCTGGAGGCAGACTACTAGAAATTTGTTGTCATGTTTCAGTGGAATAATATCATGAGCCAATATAAAACAAAACAAAAAAAAAACACCATTTATAATTGTGTTTTATTTACTTTTCTATAAAGAAAAAAATGCTTCTGTTTTGCACAAACCGCAATGGATAACCAACTATTGAGACTTTTATTGTGAAGTGATCTGAAGAAAGACATTGAATTTGTCACGGATGTTAGCAGCGTCAGCAGACAGCACAGCTACTCTCCGTCCTCAGTGATGTTGAGCTGCAGGAGACACTCTGTTACTGTGATTTCCAAGAAGCAACAGACTGCAGCAGCAGCACACTTCCAACACATCATCAAGGTAAATTATGCCTTCTACCTTTCAATCTTTTTGGATGAGAAAATAACTCATCCCCGCCGTGCATCACACAATCTCGTTGATAGTGGTTTCTCATGGCTTAAGTGTCCCAACCCTGTTATTGACCTGTTTCCTAAGATCTGCCCCATTTATCATTTATCAATCTCTCACATTTAGCTGCTTTTGGGTAAAGAGGAGCTTGTTTAAATTCATGTTCTGCCCCGGTTTCCTCATCACAATATGTAGAAACCACTCACAATAGTAATGTTAGTGGTCAGATGCTGACTACTGCAGGGAAAAAAAAAAAAGTCCAACAAAAGAACAGTATGTTTGGCTTGGAAAGTGAAAATTTATACATGTATACACAGGCTCTTTCACAGATATTCAGGCTATGAGTCACAGTCCAGTTCATAAACCGAACCAAACCTTATCCGTCCCGCAACCTAAACCACGTGTTCATTAAGTCCCTTTCACACTGGACAAAAAGCCCACTAACATCCGACTGTTGTGTTAAGGTTGATAAAGTACCATCAGCATTCATTTTGTGTCACATCACTGTATAGTCAGGAGTAGGAGTCATGGGTGTTTAGTGGCTCCACATCCAGTCAGCAGGAATGTTAACGTGACCCCTGGGTGAATATAATAATTTCCTTCCCTTTTAAACGGCTGTGGCTTCTTTCGGAACACAAGCGCACACACAGCACTGACCTACATGGTATTTTGACGGAAAATGGAAACTACTGCTGGCCTCACGAAGCAGGTGTGGTATGCCTGCCACGATACACTTCGTTATTCATTCATTTATGTTTGGCTTGGGACAGAAAGACATTAAAAGACAGCGGATCTTTGGCGAGTTGTAGTAATGTTGCATCTGACGTCAGAAAACCAGGCGATAAATCTAAGATGAGTGGATTGAGTGACAGACTGTAAAGGCAAACAAAACTTTTTCTCTCTCTCATCCACCCGTGCAAGTCATTCCCATTGCTGTCATATCACCGTTGTTACTT
The DNA here is from genome assembly GCA_038496675.1 of Rachycentron canadum. NCBI lineage: Eukaryota > Metazoa > Chordata > Actinopteri > Carangiformes > Rachycentridae > Rachycentron > Rachycentron canadum. Next base: position 26,126,629 of record CM076650.1, on the reverse strand, counting down.
CGTTACTCACTCGTTATTCTTTGTCTCGTGCAGCAGCTTCTGCTGCATCACCAACATCCCTCTGAACTACAGTCAAGCCTAACGTTATTTGTGGAAACTAAGATTGATTCAATCGGATTTCTTATTTCACCAGTGTAAGAGGTTAAGTGTAAACAAAAGGGTATTCAGTTGCAGCTGACACTTGAAATAACAGGTGTAAATGTGGCCCACCATGCTGATATGAGATATTAGATAGCGGATTAAGAATTATTGCGGCTGTTTCTGGGAACCTTCAATAAACCTGAAACAGATGATCTCAGAGTTCTTGGAAGTATATAGTTAACCAGGGAGTGAGCAGTGAAGCTTGGTCCTTGCCCATTTGGGCCTTTGTATGTAAGGAGGCGGACCTTCAAACCAGTGCAGAGGAGCTTAAAACTAGACTAATGTGCTCTTTCCTCTTGGTTCTGGTTAGTAGCCGAGCTGCAGTTTTCAATGACCTAAAATCTCTTAGTATTTCTTTCAAGAGGGCGGTGAAAAGTGCATCATCTCTTTCTTCCCTCTCCCTGGAGCTCCAGCAAGAACGGGTCAGTGAGTCGGTGACTGTATTCGGAGCGATCAGTAAAACATATCACAGTTTTAAGGTAAATATTCAGAGAAACAATGCCCTGCAAGGTTGGATCTAGGTGGGCTGGGCTCGGGGCACGGTTGAGAGCGGTGACTGCTGCGTTGTGACATCACAAAGATAGATATATATATATATATATATATAAAGGCACCATTAATAAAAGCAATGAATGAGTCTTTTTGCATCTTTTTGATGAGTTGGAGTTCAGTTTTGTCCGTGCTTATCTTTTGAAGGTGATTCTATTTATTTGTGTATTGCTAGAAGACAAGTGGTAATGCAGTTAATAGCTGCAGCATCACCTGTAGAGATGTACAGCTAAGTGCCATCAGCGTAACCTCATTTTTTTAGCTTTATCAGACTTTAGTCTGCAGTCACTGATTGTTTTCTGTTTTTGAGTTTCTTCAGGGTTTAGGGTTTTTACAACAGCTGTTTTGACAGCATCTGGAAATAGACTAAAAATATTCTAGCCTGAAGATATATTGTGTATCTGGTCAAAAGAGATGAGATGAATCTTCTTCAGTTCCCGTTTTCCTCTTGGAAAATTATTACATTTTTTTTTTTTTTTGCCAGGTGTACTGCTTTGTAGACAGTCATGGCTTCTTTGTATAGGCTATATCACTTTTTTTTCCTTAATTTTCCTTCAACTGCCTGACAGTCTTGATCTTAATCGTCAGTTGGCCTCTTCATAACCTTAAGTGCAGCAACACTATTTGCAGCAGATGATGATTCCATTGAGGTTGGGACGGAACAACTGTGGAGTCATAGGAGTCCCACAAAAAAGAATAGTTCTGTAAAAGAACAAATAAATGTTGAAATATCAACAGAGATTTGTTTATCTTTATATTTCGTCTTCTTTTAAAGATTTATTATTTTTATGGCACTCCCATGACTCTGCATAACGGTAATTTGACTATTTACGCCTTTTAGCTCTAAAGTGTTACCATCCTAATGGGCAGCTTAATTTGCATGTTGGGTGAATTCAAATCTGTCCAGATAATTCCAAAACTTTTATTGATATTCATTCAGGTCTCCATTCAGGATTAGCCTGTCATATCGAGTGTTACAAAGTGACATCAGCTCTTCTTGTGGCAAGAGTGTGAATCTCCCGGTATGTTAAGTACTGATAATTCCACTTCCATCTTAAGAGCGAGCTATTCAAATGGTTTCAATCCATCCTGGTCAATGTCATTACACGCAAATTAGGCTAAGAAAATGGCTGCGATCCCTCTTCTTTTCCTGTTTTGCCGGTTGCGCTGTTAAGCCAGGTCTCACCCAAAAACATACGGCGTCATTTCTCTCAGTTATCAGATCATTAACCCGAGAATGATTTGTTAGCCAGTGATGGGGCATTAAAAAGAGCTCATTTCAGCTGTTGGGATTCTGTGACAGGGAGGGGGACTGCTTGTGACTGAACATTGACAAATTTAAGATTATTGCGACAGGTACCAGATGGTCTGTGACTGCTGCGGCGTGCGCGACCATGCCACCAGCTGTTTAGGATCACCGGTATATTCAAGGAAGCTGCATGGGGTCTGTCTCGTCCCTGGTAGACACATGAACGGTTATGTTTGCGGCTCTTGCTGTTTAATAGTTCATCAATTTGACTGCGCATCAGCTTGGCAGTTTTAACTAACTCCTTGATTGGTGAGGGCGGTGGAGGCAGAGGAAGGGAGGGAGGTTGTCCCAGATTGGGACACTCTATTAATTCCTTGGGTGATGTGAGGCAGAGGGTGAGGTAAAGGGGGAGACGCAGGTTGACTCCCCTTTGAGTGCTGTCCCGAGCAATCAGACAATTCCAACCTTTCTGCTTCCTCTCATTCCTTCTCTTATCCTCTTTACTATCTTACTTGCCCTCTGTCCCCCTGACTGACTCTTGCTCGGGGCTAAATTTATCATGAATTCAAGATTTAAATCCGTGGTCACAGAATCTCACAGACCATAGTCTGAACGAATGTGTTTTTTCAATTTAATTAATCATTGTCATGCCCCAAATGGACTTTAAGTTGAAATCACAGCTAAATACATGACACATTTAACAGCGCAGGTCTTCCTCTTGAAGAAATAAGGCTTAAAAGTTTCTGAACATCAGAACTGAGGACTGTCTGTTTTTTTGGGGGTTTTTTTTTGTGTTTTGTTTTTTTTTGTGCCAAGTGCCAATATGTATTAAAATACATTAGTTTCTCAGATGGTAGCATCAAATTCAAACCAACATTTACAAACTAATGTGGTACTGTGGAATTTTAGTTATGCTGAATTTCAGGATAAATTTCTTGTGTTTCCTTTTCCGTGCTCAGCAGACCTGCGGGACATTAACTTGACATTTGACGTGCCGTCGTTCAAGGGGAATTGAACAGCACGCAGTGGCTCGGCTCAACCTTTTTCTTTTATTTCAATGCAACAGTACAAATCGTGACCACTGTTTTTTAAAAAAAAAAAAGAAAGAAAGAAAGAAAAGAAAAGAAAAGACACAGCCGTGCATATTGAGTTGGTTATGGTTATTGTAATGTCGTAGTGATGTCTTCTAAAAAAAAAAAAAAAAACAACAACAAACAAATGGGCACCTTAATTTGCTATGTGCTTAATGTGCATAATTTCAAATGTTGATTGCAAATGATAATCAAGAGTAACAATAATGATGATTCATTTATACATTTCTATATGCATTTATAACTTTTTAAAACATGCCGTATTCACGTAAATTCACACTGTTTGGATGCTAAATATATAATGTTGATTCAAATATGAATAGAAAATATAAAAATGATACTCAATGTGTGAGGAAATTATAAGAAAAATACATTTAGTATTTAAAAACATAAAAACCGTAGATTAATATAAAGCAATCCATTTACTTTTCCATTTTCTACCAATTTACTTACGCTTTCTTTATTTCTTCTGGTTCTTTTATGTTATTGTTCGCACACATCTCCGCCAACATGCAAACGGCAGAGCACCACACTGTGTCTGTCTAAAATGCTTCACATTAACCAGCAGTGGTTGTCCCATTAACCTGCCACAACAAATGCAACCTGTTTTATGACCCACAAATATTTGTGTTTCCGTCTGAAAGGCAAATGCGCGTGTGTGTCGGGGGGGGAGGCCCTATTAATCTGCCACAAGTTCACAGCCAATAGCATTTGGTGATTTAATGAATGCCGTGGAGGGTGCTACAATTTACATTGTGTTGTCAAGTTGATGTACGCTGGTGTTCTGCTGTAGCGCTGTGATGCCAGGCAGGTGTTTCAAGGCTGTGTGGAGAAAGATTCTTTCAGTCCAGCTGATTGTTTTCCTCGAAACAAAAAATGCATTAATTGCATTAACTGTCTGCCTTTTCTCGTACTTATCTCTTGGATGACAAATTTGCAGTCCGTGATCGCCAGATTCCCCAATATTTCCGTGGATGTTCATGATAGCTCTAAACATTTCTTCAAGCGCCAACCGCAGTTCAAAAGTCCCTATAGACCCCCGTATTAAAATGTCCAACTTTACAGCTGAAATAGACATGTTTACTGCATTGTACAAAAACAGCTTCTCTATACCTAATCCCCCCCCCCCTTCCTGACAACTGTACAGGGGGGCTAAATTTTTAATATATTTTTATATAACTCGTTCCTTTTAAGGCTGAAAGTTCTGCATAATTGAGAACGTGTTGCTTTGAGCATCACATGAGTGAGTGAATGCTTGCCAGAAACCGGTACGCACCAAAGTCTCTTTGTTTCCTCCGCTGTCTCTGCCACTCCTGCTGGAGCATGTTCAGCAGCAGCGGAAAGAGTACGAGAGAACTGGTGACACCGCCATTTCTCCGAGACAGACACAGGGAGACTGGTCAGAATTTAGGGAGGAATGATTTAAGCCAGATACGGGGAGATACTTGACGTACTCGGCGTGATAATGCATTTATGTGTCGCGCACACGATATGAAGTCAGCACAATGAGTGTCCTCTGAAGTGATCCAATCTCGACCGCGTGTGCGTGCGTGTAGTCAGATAGACGCATCAACAGAAATGAACTGCGGATATGCAACTAGGTATTGGGCTTTCTTTTCTCTTCTCCTCTTTCCTCTCAAGCCTTGAACCCTGTTAACTAGGTGTTGTTGCCCGACCTAACTTGTTTAGAACTAGTTTAAAAACTGATAAATAATGAATAGGAACACTGATCTCATTATGCAACATCCCAATGAAATTATTACGTCTCACTTACTGCTTTATTTTGAAATACTAACCTCTCTAGCTGTCTCAGTTCCTGTCTCCCGTCCTTTGATCATCTACACCTGCTTCCAATCATCTTACCTGCCCCTGGTGTTTCCTGTCAGTCCACCCGTGCACTCCCCTGTTTCCTCCTCTGTTCCTTACCAGACTGTCTTTGTTCTTCTGAATGTGTACAACGCTTTCCGGAGTTCTCATGTGCGATTCCCTGGTTTAAAGCCCAGTTTTTTTGTTTACCTGCGCCTGACTGTGTTTGACCATTTGGCTCGCCAGTACGCACGCTGCCTTTTTGGACTTTTCATCAATTCCTTCTTAACTCAAAACAAGACCAGGTCAAAACCTATGTTAGCAGCACTGACTGTTAGCGGGCTCTGGGATGTGTCCAACAGCTACCTGACCAAAGTAAATCACAGGTGACCTCTCTTTTCATCCCAGGCCAAAATTCTGACTACAATTATTCATAATTATTCTCTCACTGAGATAAACCCTTTTGATTTTGATCTACTACCACCCTCGGGACAAACCTTTTAGTTATAGTTCCACTTCAGAAGTGACAGGGTTCCACGAATAGAAAAAAAAAAAAAAAGTTCAACATTTTCATGTTGTTTGGCATAATGGTAAAATGTAATTCACTAACAGACTCTGCAATGAGGCTTTCCTAAAGGCCCACGCTGCTTCTCTGTCTTTCTGCTCCTCCGTCTATCTCTGCCTGTATCTAAATCCTGAGAGAGAAGACAAGCAGAGGCCTGACACATTGGTGAGGTTGTTATACTCACTTGTCAGTCTGCTTATCTATCTGTTTGTCCTTCTGTGTCCTGGGAGATGTGTGAGCTTGAGAGACTGTCATTATCTTTGCTATCCTATGTCTCTCTTTCCCATCTACCCCTTTGTCTAAATCCAGAGTACGGGCAGAGTTAGACATGTCAGCTACAAGAAAGTCACCTGTTAGGTTTCCATCTAATCTCACCCCTCCAGCCTGTGAGCTTCTGGTGTTTGTTGGTATCGACTGTCAGCTTTTCACAGGTCAATAAGATCACCTGTTGGCCTCAGAGTGTTGGCAAGTTGCATCAAGTTGAGTCTATCACTTTTTAAGGCCAGTTTTAATGACATAGAAAAGCAATTTTCACTCTGGAAGAGTTTGTGAAAATGAGGGAAAATAAAATAGCACAAGTGAGACCTTTAGCCAGGAAAATAACATAGCTATGAACCTCTGTAACTGAGTTCAAGTCTAAGAGACTATTTTTATCTCTATCAACATGGTCACTTGAAAGGTCTTGAACTCTGAAAATTTGAAAATAACAGTTTTTCAACCTGTTCCCCCAAAAAAATACATAAATGAGGAAGTATAGAAAGATTTCCTGTCAGGTTTTTCACAACACTTCACGGGATATTAAACAATTTACACCACACTTGGAAAATTGATGACCTGAATTTTTTTTATTTCACTGTAATTATTAAGTTAAAAAAAAAAAAAAAAAAGAAAAAAACATACTGGCTGAAATCAAAGATGTTACCCAACAATTTCATCAATTTTTTTGTCCTTTTATAAGGATAAAAATTTCAAACCATTCCATAATATCATAGTAATATTTGAGGTATTTGAGATATGTGAGATATGTTTCATATGAGCTATTGCATACCTGAAGTATGAGGCAATAAAAATCACATTCTTAAAAGTGGATTCGTCAGATGTGAAAATGCTGTTTTCCCTATATGTGGATTCATCGCATGGGGACAGAATGTTTCACTGAAGTGAAGTTGTATATTGAATTAGGCGTTCACATTTCTCACGTGAAATCTCTAAAAAAAATAAAGTGGGCTCATGTGCAAATACATGTGTTTGTCATATAAATGAATGTCACACTGATGCACCGTGAATGAATGAATCCTGAATCCTCAAGCAACAACATCCCCTTTATTGTATACATGGTAAATGTTTCTCACATTATACTAGATGCAAACATTTTTTCACATGTTATGTCTCACATTTCACATGGAAACACGTAACCGTTCATATATATATATATCATGTTCATGTATTAGCGTGCAGCCTTGTGTTTCTGCGAAATAGTGGTTTATATGTTAAAAAAACCGATATGACATGCTATTGTATTTCCAATTTGTAGAAAAAAAGTGGCTTATGCATTGTCAAAACAGGTATTGTTTTTTTTTTTTTCTGATAGTGCAAAGATCAAATTTGATAATGATCCATCATTGTGTATTAATAGACCCAGCACAGTGCCTTTCCTTTCCTGCAGTCCTTTAACCCAAAAAGTCCACTCTATCAGAATGAATCCAGATTAGGATTGGCAGATATTGTTGTTATGATCATCATGTTATCATCATCATTATCATCATCATCATTACCATCATCTCTATCATCATCAACAGTCTTTTCAGATCTGTTCTTGTAATGAGCTCGTAACAGTATGAGGATGATTGCTTACACTCACACACACACTCTATCTCACGCACACACAACAGCTGGCATCTGTTGGCGTATGGCATCTTCATTGAAGGGGCCTCATCATCTGCCCTCCATCTCTACTTTCATCTCTCTTTCTTTATCTCACTCCCCGTCTTTATCCCTTACGCTCTCTCTTCCCACATCTCTACGCTTTTTCTATCTTTCACCTTTTTTTTTCCTTTTTTTTTTATATTTCTCTTCACCACCATCTTTCACTCCCTTACTGTTGCCAACACATACGCATATCACGCCACATCATCTCATCACAAATACTAATTCCTCCTCTATTACTGGCTCTGGCGTGTCCAACTCCCATTTGATGTCACCTCCTGTGTTTCTTGGCGACTCAAACAAATGCCCTCTATTTCACCATCCAGTCATTCAAGGACACTTCTTCGGCCCCCTCGCTCTCTCTCTCTCTCTGTCTGTCTCTCACTCTCTCACACGCGCACACAACATGGGAGTCAAATAACAACTCTTCTTTGCTGCATCTCTTTGAGCCTTTGAGGAATATTAGAAACTTCTTTACATATCTGCTTCAGAGAGATGACTTGAGAAATGACTTTTCCAACACTCAGCTTCCCTATTCGATGACAGTTTACCAGGCAACTGAATGTTATCGGGTGTAACTTGGGAGAATAATTTGTAAACGTGTGTAAAACAATGAAGATTTACTGTATGTAATAGCATACACATGCTAATCAGGCTACATTGTGTGACAGCTGCATCAAAGGCCAGCTGTCCTTTTCTGTCTTTTTTAGTTGCTCCGGCCCAGGTTTAAAAATAACCATCCTGCTGCTGTAGGAATACACAAGCCTTTAAATCTTGTGAAAGGGGCTACGGCTATTTTTAATGTATGTTTGGTGTATGTGTTGGGATGCCACTTGAAATGAGCAATGGATTCCATAAACATGTTGATATTTTCACAAAATGAAAAAATATATATATATTTTTTTTTCTGTTCACAATTGCACTTAAAATCAAGATGCAATGTTTTTGATAATAACATTGACTGAATGGAATGATATATGGGATATAAGTTTATAAGATAGGATTTATAGTGCTGCTGATCCCACTGAGAATCAACATTCATTCAAGAGCTCTTTGTAACATCTAGCATCTTTAAACTAAAACAAAATAGCCAAGAGTAGAAGTTGATTATTATTATTATTTTTTTTTTTTTTATAACACATCTGTTTGCAAAGTTAACAATATACACATATTTCTTTTTTCATTGGGTCATGGGGTAAAATATAAAAATGAATACCATGTTCAGGGATAGCATGAATAAAAAGTTATAAAGTTATAAATAATAATAATTTATAAATAATTTTACAGCCTCCATTTAAACCTTCTTGATCCTCATTATAAATTTACCCACTCTTTCCATCCTGTCTTATTGACCCACTCCCACTTCTCCCCAGTGAGTTCTTAGTTCTTTTAATGTATAAAATTGTAATTGTATCCTATATAATTATCAATTCCCTACCCCTGTCCCTTTTGGTTAAATATGCATGTTAGTCAATATGAATAAGTGAGCTACAGTAGGCCAAAATGGTGGGCCACATGTAGAACAATACAGAAAATCTAAGTGCACGTTAGCCTGTAACAGTGTACTATATTACAGTGACATGGCTTGTGCTGTTCATTCTCTTATATCCACATAGAGCCATAAACATATTGTACACATTCACAATCTACACATAATGTAGCTGGGAAATCTACGATGTGGATATAGTTGTAATTTAACACTTTTCACGGTTAGAGCAAGAACGTCGGCTTCCTTCAAGTCATCTTTTCTTCCTACTGATAATTCCAAAGAAAGAACGTCGTAGAACGATGCAATTTAGTGGTGTATATTCAGATCGCAATGTTTTTTTGTTGGGTTAGCAACATTGTCTTTGAGATAATTTTTTTTTTTTTTTTTGGACAAATTTGATACACAGCTTCTGCCAATTTTAAAACATGTTATTACTGAATTGGTAATTACTCTGACAGGGAGCGCATACCACAATTTTGCTGGGGTGGAGCTGCATGGGTTTTCCACCTATTTGTATGATATAATTGGTGTATCTACATGTCATGCTCTAGTAGGATTGAGGGATTCCTCTATACATTGAATAGTATAACCCTCATTCCCCACCTCATCATTGTGAGAATCCTTTTGGATGCCCCGTGTCAAAGGTCAATTGATTGTAATGCAATCGTAAAAGCAGCCTTTGCTCCATTTGGTTGATGCACTTTTTGTGTCGGAGCTCATTTAAAACGGTTGGTAACCACAAGTCAAGTCACTAGAGACTACCATCTACCATGAAATGGTAAGGAAATTAAACGGCTGAAATGAACAAGAGGGTTATAGAATAGTCAAAAAGTGAAGGCAGTGTCGTCACAGCATTTCTTCATTGTTTGAAAAAGGCAGAACTGTGTCATTTTGAGTAAAAATGATTGATAGTAGGCAGCAGAAGTACTTGTCTTTCTTACCTTGTCTTAGCTTTTTTGAAATTCACCAATATGTTCCCTTAAATGTACACTTACAGACTCCAAAATGCATAACCGTTTTATTAAAAGACAAGAGAAAATAATTACTAAAGCCAGTTAATCCCACGTTAACTGACTGAAGTGGCTCTAACTTCTGGTTGATTTGTATCTCATCCATTACCTCTGTTTTTCATCTGTGTGCATTTCGAATCTCATAAATAATTGCAGTTCCTCTCATCTCCATGGTTCCCTCCCTACAGTATAACTGAAAGACCAAGGTGTGATCTGGTTTATTGATCTCTTCAGTTTATGAATTAATTGCTGCCATTTTGGACAATAACAGAAAGAGGAAACCTCCATCATTTGAAGAGTCAGTAATGCAAATTCTCATGAAGAATTCATTTATGAACCTATCATGTTTATAGTGGTTTTCCAAGGCGGTAGCTTAACATCTCATGTTGAAAATATGTTTAAATGTGGAACCAGGGACCAGAACATTTTGTTGTTTTTTTCTCTGATCTTTTGTTTGACAGCTATCCTGACTAGATTTAAGGGCACAGTGAAAAGGCTGATATTTTCAGGAGCTCTGAAAGCTCTGTGTCCAGTAATAGCTGCTGTGATTATATTACCATGTTTTCATATAAACCTCACTCTATTCTCCATCAAAAGAAGGCATCATACTGATTATCTTGTGTGTGTGTCTTACTCAGTCCAGTTTATTATTTTCCACCTAGGCTGTATTGTCTTCATATTCTCTTTTCTCCCTGCCTGTGGAAATTATTTTGACCTTAATCTTCCACTCTTTCTTCGATCCCTGCCTGACCCTTTTATATCGTGAGTCGCGTCTGACGCCAGGCTGTACAAAAGGTGCTGTCACACGCAAGACAATGAACAGACAGGGAGATGTCTCTGTCTGCTTCATACATAAAGACACACACACACACACACACACACACACACACACACACACACATGCGCGCAGATCAATGCTGATGATTTTAATCTGCACTGAACACCAAGCTTAATGTGTTTAGCTACAGCTGTCTGTATTAGTCTGTAAAACCATGTGTTCGTGAAGCCCACAATGGTGTTGGGTCCGTCCTGTCACCCTTTGTCTTTAGTTTGTGTATACGCTGTGTATAGTGTATATGCTGTATAATGCAGCAAAATAGCCACCTACGTCCAGCATCAACATGCTACATCTGAACAACTGAAAAGGAAAATGTCTGCTCTCTTAATTTGATCATTTCTCAAAGATAGTAGTACATTACATTAACATACATACACATAATATCTTGCATGCTTCCTTGCAGATGAAAAGCTTAAAGGTCAGACCACTTGGAAATTTTCCCACATTTGAGTCTTATGTTGCAGAATTACTTCTATGCTCAGGTTGACAATTATGTTGTTCATCCATTTTTCTTAGATTTTAGGTCCCAAACAGTGGCCGTAGACATTCTTGTAGTCGTCATCAGTCCCTTAATGACAGCATGGTGCGTCAGTGGTTAGCACTGTTGCCTCACAGCAAGACGCTTTTAGGTTTATATGTTGTATGTTGTTCCAGTCCACAGTTCAAACATACAGTTAGATGAGCTGAGTTGCATGTTTTTGTCCATATATTCAGCCCCTATGATGTCGACCGGTCTATACTGTATCCCACCACTTCCCCAGTGTGAGCTGCAATCGGCTCCGGTGCCCTGCTACTCCGAACAGAACCAGCACTTAGGAGGACTGATAAATGAAAGAGTGGGCGCCTGCATGATGTCTAGCTTCTACGGCAGGAACAGAGATTGATCTGAATGAATGTTGCTTCTATAGAATTTGCAATTTACAGTGCAAAGGAATCGTCATTTAAAACTAGCCCCCGAAACACCAGGTATCTGCTGTGTCCCAGCGTCCTTTTACACCAATCAGCCGACCCATCTGTCTTCTTTAAATATAGGTTTCCAAAGCACGGTCGCCATCAAAAAATAGGACAGTTTTCTTAACCTGCATGTAAATGAGTCTATAGTGTACTCCACTTCTGCAGTTTTGAGAAACACAATATTCCACCGTCTGACCTGTCATGGATGCGACTTCATGGCCATAGGCATATCTTCTAAAGTCAATTACCGTGTCTTTTCCATTGTATGTGTCTCACTGAAGATCACGTCACAATCAAAGACTAGTCTCATTGTCCTACTGCGGCTTGACAATAACAAAGTCATCTGCATGCTCCTGTTTTCACACTTGCTCTGACACCTGTTTGTGTCACTAAGAGGGGCTTGTTTAGAGCCAGCTGACTAAGCAAGACGGGTCAGACAGAATTCCATTCATTCCTGCTATTTGTGTCTTATTGGTTCAAAAGTCAAGAATCCAGCACTCAAGTGAAATTGTTCTGAAAGCCAAGTGGTTAAAACACAGGATTGAGTTGTGTAAAAAGCAGAGGAAAAAAAACAACACATTCAAGTCCAAGTGACAGTGGCATGCTCTACTCCTCTGTGGGGCATATATAAGATATACAGTTTATATATACTTGTACACTATATATGTTTATATATGCGTATATATAAGCATGTGCAAGAACAGGATATCTGACTGCAGATGTGTTGTAATTGGATTTGGGAACAAGGACTACCACAGTATCATTCCAGACCTTAGGCACTTGCTGTAAAGAGGAACGTTAAATGCAGTGAGATGCAGGACTCTAAGTGAACAACCACAGATGTATTCAGGTCTCTTCAAGTCCAGCTGTCGTCAGTTAAAAGCTGGGTCTCTAACCATGGCCAGGGTTGTGGCTGACACAAGCAAATTAAGGCCGCCCCCCCAAATACAGGCTGGGATAAGACAAGGTGGGGTAAACTTCGTCATATAATGTTAATGCCAATTAAAAAAGATATTTCTACTGCTTTAATTTGAGAAATTTAATGATGACCCATCTGACTGTTTTTATATATGGCAAGTATTTCACAATAAAAGCCCTAATAAATGAAGGGTTAATGTCCACTGAAATGCTAGAGGGCTTTTAATCTGCAACAGTTACAGGTTACAGGTAGAGTTGTGTTAACAGCACAATGAAATATCAGGGCAAATAGGCGTGGATCAGAATGAGGCTTCTTACTGGAATATGCCTGTAATGAAGGCCTGTTACCCTCCACATCCAATACGATGCCTTCACTAAAAGAATTAAAATGATTATAACAATGATAAGAGCATTAAGAAAACTGAACTGAAGCCATCCAGGGTGGCCTGATTCTTTGGGATTCAGATTCTTTGAGATTCTGAAGGTTTTATGATTGCCTGTTCCCCTGAGGATGATACGCAATAATATTATCGACAATGAGAGAATGGCTCATTGAACTTATTGACATACGATTACCGATATAAAAAAATATTTTTGTGGATATTTGGGGGGTTGATAGAAGCTCAAATGTCTTTATATGTGCTTCTTATCTGAACCGAAGCCAACACTGCAGTGGGCGTGACGCCATTTATGATGACATTATATTTAGGCTGCAGTCAGGAAGGCTGCATCAACAACCAGCCAATCAAAGGACCAACCTTGAATGTAACCATCCAATCGCGGCCTTTACTGTTGTGGCAACCAGCCAAACAGAGCTCTGGCATCTGGCATGAATGGCTCAGTGCAACAACAACTGGCTACAAGGTATCACTATCATCATCATTATTATTATTATTATTATTATTATTATGTTTGAGCTCCAATACAAGAGGTAATAAAGGTGAAACTTGAAATCGACTTGGTGAACCAACAATTTCAAAAATGTCATTTGGAGCTCCTCCAAAACTGTCATGAATTATTGATAATATCAGTTCACAAGGGCTCCACGAAACTTTCAGATGCCTCTCCTCACACCAGAGAGAGAAAACTATACATTTAGATGAAAGTAAGTTCTTTAAACCTTATAAAAATAATTCGTCTATACACATAAATCCCTAGTTGCCCCTCTTCATGTCTTACATTATTAAAAGATCACTATGTATTTGTTAAGAATCAAAGATCAATAACTGCCTTTTTTCACATAAAACTTTGGAAAGTTGGCCACCTACCGTGTGAAAAAATTGTGATAAAAAGTTGAAAATATCTAATATTTTACAAGGTGCTCAATAAAAGCAAGCGTGCCAGTGTGTACACTGCTTCATGTGTAATCTGCTATTTCGATTTTCTATATTTTCATTTCACATCTGGTGCAATGATGATCACAGTTGCGATGATCCTTTTGCAAATATGTGCCAAAAAGCTTGGGAAGAATCATTCCTACACATTTCAACTGGGTAGAATAAATAAAACTGTTGTAGCCCGTTGAAGCGCTCACATGTTGTTCAATGTGTGTGTGTGTGTGTGTGTGTGTTTGGCTGTGATCTGTTGGCCAAGTCATCCACTTCCAGTTATCACTTTGACCCAGACAGATACTTAACAACTGGACTTCGTCCTCTCTTAGATTCTCTTCATGTTCGGTGTCACTTGCTGCTTATTTGCATCGTTGTGATCCACTTGTAGTTACAAGTGTAAAGGTACATAAGCACACACACACACACGCATACACACGCAGAGAGAGAAGTAACAACATATAGGGGCACACATCTGTTACTGCAGACACATTAATCTCACATCTGCACTCACACACACACATTTCCACTACAGCACATCAAGCAGAGTGTTGGCAATGGTAGATTAATATGTGTGTGTGCGTGTGTGTGTGCACGTACAAGTGTTTGAAGGTAATTGAATGGAGAGTTGAAAAGTGTGTATATGTACTTCTGTGTCTTACTGTGTGTTGGGCCAATTTCCATCTGGTGCAGGAGCTCTCTGTACTCTTCTCTCTCACTCACTCTGTGTGTGTGTGTGTGTGTGCGTGCGTGTGCGCGTGTATGTCTTTCCGTGTGTTTAAAGGTAACAGAATAATATGTCTTATCGAACAGAGTGTTTGTGTGTTATCCTTATCTCCCCTCACACACTTTATCCCTAGGCTACTTAGACTGCTACCTGCTGCTCTGTACACACAAGCACACACACTTACACACTCAGGTGTACAGGTACATACGCACACACACAAGCCTTTTTTCCAGATTGAACAGTAGATTCAAGGCTGCACTAGAAGTTATTGTTGTAACAACAGTGATAACTGACAAAGACTTATTAGAACCTAAGTTAAAACACTGACAAGTGTGGTCACACGGTGTGAGGGTGTCGTATGCGTTTGCCTGTGAAATGTTTTCACGAAACAACAGCAGCCTTGTTCTGAATCCACTCTGCAAAGACTTTAACAGTATAAAACGGCTTCCGCTGCATCAGAACAGAGGTGTGACTCGTTTGATTTGACAGCTGTGCAGTGCGTTGCATTGCCGTCCGTCCCCATACCCGTCCACGCTCTCATTCGGCAAGGTGTAACAGAGCCGACTTACAGCTGAACGCACAACAAAACACAATCTAACCACAATCGCTAGCCCACAAATGCATTGCTGTGATATGCTCCACGGCGTTGCTACAGTTAGCCAGCTGGCGATAGCAGCATTTGCTGAACACATATGTAAGGTTACCAACAGCAAGTCAGCTAAGTTTATCATTTAGCATTTCCCCCCCACACTGCGTACTTCACTCACGCACACTAAGACGCTGCTAGAAAAGACTTTTTCTGAACATTTGGAGTATTCTGCCAGTTCCTGTTGTGGCCACACCTCGGGCACTCTCAGGTCAGCTCACTCAGTTAGGAAACCTTCTAACAAGTAAAGACTGTTTGATTGGACTGGAAAACTTCAGTCTGCCATTCATCATGACGCCAAATGGTTAAAACGGCTCAACGCGAAGCACCTGCATATCTCAGTTTGGCCAGGCTAGTCAAACATGCTAAAGCTCAGAGACTCTCTCTAGCCTGCTGTATCTGACACACACACACACACACACACACACAATAAAGACTTTAAAGGGAATATTGTGATGCCTGTGCGTCTGTGTGCAGTATGCCAGTTTGACAATGCAGTGGTAAAGCTAAGCCCAGCTGACTCTCGGCCTTTCTCTCTGTCCTCCACAATACAGAAATCCATAATTCAGCTGTCACTGCTCTACCCCACAGCAAGCCCTACCACTGGATGTGTCTGTGCTCTTGTTTTCTAACAACACTTTCTCTCGCTCTCTCCCCACCAGGTAAATCCCTGCTCGTCTTCTCACCGACACTAAAAGTAAGAAAATCAATACTTGTGATCTGTGTTTCTTTCTCTCTCCCTGTCTCGCACCCTCGTGCTCTGTCTTGCTCTCTCTGGTTTTGCACACTGCACATGGCAAAGTACTGATGCTTTTTTTGTCCTGTGTTTTTATTCATAAGGTAAGATGTGTCAGTATCAGACACACATACAAACAGTAGTGGGCAATGAATAAATGAGTGATGGAATTTCTTCTTTTGATGAGATAGCCATGACTACTTTGATGTGTGGATTGTGGAGGTTCAGTGAGAAACCCTATTGTACACCTATATGTCTGCAAGATGAGCAAAACATGATACAAAAGCTTTCAGAAAGTCATGTAGGTTAAATGTGCTTAAACCTTTAGCCTAAACAGTATTAACAGATAAACAGAAAATAATTATGGCCTCAGCGACAGCGAAACTGCAAATAACCCATGTTACCCATGTATAGCCATGTATTTCACATAATGCACCTGGATTAGCAAATGTTTTTTTTTTTTTTTGTTGTTGAAATAGTGATAGGGACACACTGCTGGAAGCACTGTTACCACAGGTTTTGGACTGTGTCCTCTGAACTGTTCACTACAGCCCTGAGAAACCAAGCCAATGACAGCTAGTGTGTTTTTGACAAACTGAGACTGTAAGGGCTGGAATATATGATGATGACCAGTGATGACTGATCAATAGTTCCCTGAAAAGGGTTTTTTGTTTTGAGTTTTTCCTCAGACGATGTGAGGGTCTAAGGGCAGAGGATGTTGTTATGATGCTATGTTAAAGCCCTTTGAGACAAACTGAAAAAATGGGCTATACAAATAAAATTGCTTTGCCTTGCCAGATGAAGACATTTTAACTCAAAAGCATAAATTATTGTGGCACAAGTAAAGTCAAACAGAATTATCTAAAGGTCTATATATTGTTCATTCAGAAAGTATTATAATGGCTTCATTCTTCACATCTTGTAATGTTGCAGCATAATGCTAAAGTAAAAAAAAAAAAAAAAAATCATTGTATCCCTCATCAATCTGCAGCTCACTGCCAAATGACAAAGTGAAAGCAGAACTTTTACTTTTACTGACTAAAGAGGAAACACTGAAATAGCACATTGACATAAGTATTCAGGCACTTTGGTTCATCTTCCTCCCATTTCTGTTGGTCATCTCTGAGCTGTTTCTGCGCTTTGATTGGAGTCCACCTGTAGTAACTTCTAGAAGTTTCTCCATCTCACGGGTTCTTAGTCTTCTCTCCTACCAAGACCCGTCTCCCCAAGTCGGTCAATATGTCCAGCTCTAGGAAGAGTCCTTATTGATCCAAACGTGTTCCGTTTAAGAATGATGGAGGCCACTGTGCTCTTGGGAATCTTCAATGCAGCAGAATTTTTTGTAGCTCTTCCCAGATCTGTGCCTTAACACAATTCTGTCTCTGAGCTCCACAGTAGGTTCTGAATGTACTGTATATACACAAAATCACTTAGTTTGTCTCAGTGGTTTTGGATGTTCCAAAGCTAAAAACAAAGAAGGACAAGGACGAACTCAGTTAAAATGAGAGAGTAGAAAAACTGAAATGAGATCCAGGCCAAAGTATGGCTGAAGCCCACTGAATAATCTGGGTATGAAATGCACAAGATAAACGAAGCCGACTTGCCCTGTGATGATCTCCCTCTTCCATCTTTTTATCTTTTTTTGTCCCTGAATGTTTCCCAACAGATTCCTAAAATAAGATTCAAAGTGACCATTAGCTACAGCGATACAGGTCACCTTTATAGGCGGCTTCACCAACTCTGGGAGTTGAGACTCTTGTAAATGTCCAACGAGCTGCAACTTTTTGTTTGAAATAGATACATTGATTGTGGCTTGTGGAATTTAGGACCACTCCTCATTCACGGCTCTGCAATGTCGCTGTTGGAAGGAAGTGGAACATGCTGCGACATGCAAATCCGGGGCATCTCAAATATGCTCAATGGACAAACATTTCCACGGCTACTACTTTTACCAATCTCGCTTCTCGTTCCGATACTGTGTCAGCACACTTTCTGTATGGCCCACCATTGCTCTGTGTGATGTGAAACTGAATTTCTGTTTGAAAGTTTCAGTTGCAACTTACAAACCCATAACAATCCGCTGGCTCACGGTTACCTTCATTGTGTATGTGTGTGCGCTGAACTGTGCTTCCGTCCTAAGACAGCTGTCCGTCCCTTCCTAGGGCCAGAGAAGACAAAAAGGTCTCTCTTCTGCATTGGGAAAATGCATTATAGACAAATGTGTGAGGTAACATGTATGCGAGAGCTTTAAAGTGGCAATAACGAATAGTAAATGGATTTTTCAAATATTTTTCAGTATCTTTTCAATACTGTAGTCTTTCACAATGTAGCCCAGGTTTAATACCAGGTATCAGTGCCCAGTCCCAGTAACATGTCTGGTGAAGGTCATGGAAGAACTATGAGGTTTTAAACTTCAAACTACAAACTAAAGTATGCACATCAATATATAATATATTGCCCAAATCTGGTAAAAAGAAGTGTGAAAACCAGTCAAGAACTAAACAAAGACTTCAGATCATTTATAGTGGTCATTTATTATATTTATGCCGTTTGCTGTTAACATTTGTGTGGTAGTTTGATTCACTTGGATTGTGTAAAAATCTATTGTACTTCTTACGCTTTTCAGTGTGATCAGCTGAGGTTTTTTTGGACTTGTGAGGCTATTTTCAGTCTTTTTCATGCAAAGGAGTGAAAGTCTGCTGACCTTCAATCACCTGGCTTAACCTGGACAGAGCAGGAGGCAAGCAGTGAGAAGAAAGCCAAAGACGGGAAGGAGGCATTAGTCTTCTTGGAGCAGACAGTTAAATTTGTGCCATATATTTCACATAGATTATACGTTTTGGCTTTGATATACAAAGTCCTTTATAGTCCATATGAATGACCAGTGTAATCCTGTGTTGTCCTGGGATGATGAATGTGAGGAGAACAATTCTTCTCTACCAGCCAGAGGTTTAAGAATGAGTCTGCCTGGATACAGAGAGAAAGAAATGTGAAAAGATTAAAGCAAAGAGGAGAATAGAAGGGAAATTAAACCATCCAGGCCTTGGTGGCTTAATCCACCTGAGCTGGATGTAGAAAGAGAAGGGAAAAGAAAGACAGGAATAAAGTCACTGACTATTTAATCTCTGTCTGTCCAGTACTAATATAAATCCCAGTATAGTTCAACTGGATACGAGTCACCTGCCATCAGTCTCATGATAGAAATAATCAAGACTAGGTATGAACCTAGTATATGACTGGACCGTGGCTATGCCTCCTGCTGCCCCTGGAGCTGTGGAGAAGTGGAGCTGGGCTTCAAATTCACTAAGCCTCACCTCCACTTTGGCAAATAAACTACATTTCTTACCTCTATGATTATCATTTGGAGGTTCAGTTCCAAATAACAAAACAGAAAACGCATCAAGCACAGAACTATGTGGTACTCTGGGTCTCATCCTTAATGTGGAACTGAAATCAAGCTGATAAATACAACTTAAACCGACTTTTTGTGGTTCCTTTAGTGCCAATACTAAAATCTAACAAGATAAGTCTGCTGTCCAATTGGATGGTAATTTGTAACTTCAACTCCTGCGATGACGCATCTGAATACTGACTGAAAATCCTCAGCTAAACTAGTTAATCCACAGCTAAAGTCACATGACTGACCTGCAAACGTTTCCTCGAGGATCTTACAGAGAAAGTGAAGGTTTGAAGCTTTTGTATTTGAATCGGTGCCAGTTGGGGGCATGAGGTGGTGAATTTACTACGACTACTCACTGATTCTTGAGACTGGCTGGAGCCAATCCCAGTCAACACTGGGCGAAGGGCAGGGTGAACCCTGGATAAGTTGCTTGTAACGTTCCATTAACCTCTGTTTATAATATAAATCACTTCCCCATTATTTCTTCTACACACAGACCTACTCTATGCATCCCCAGTCAATAAAACCATAAACTGAGAAGATAATAACAATAACTCATCCGATGAAAGTCCACTGTGACTAATACCAGTTTACTGAGATATTTTGAATTGGAACTAGTAAATAAATCTGGCAATTTCAAGCATTTTGAAGAAGTAAATTAAATGGGCCTGGGCTCATTGGCTGATGGTGATCAAGACCCC
>CM076650.1:26042410-26106158 GCA_038496675.1 Rachycentron canadum | reverse complement strand
AGTCAAGGTTCCCCCCACACCTCGGCGTAGCTATGCTCCGTTTGCTTCATTCACAAAGGCTAAGCTTGTTTAGGCTCACGTAGCAACAGCTCATGATGTGAGCATAACATTTATCTGTCAAAATCCAACCTTGAGGTGAACTTTTTCATACACGGGTCTGTCACACTAGTTTAAACTATTGTTAACTGTTGTTTTTTTTTTTTGTTTGTTTGTTTGTTTGTTTTGCTTTGCTATTGAATTTGGTATCAAAAAATGTAGAATTTCTTTGGTGGTACCTTAGTACCTTCAGGATACCATAGGATCTTTATGAGAAAAATATGAGCATAAAACACTGAATGTTCCTATATTATACATTTATTGTATGTTGTATTGCGTTTCAATGTTGTGTGGTGATGGCGACGGCTCCTGAGGTAATCCCTGCCTTTCTTGGACATTCCTCGACAATAAGGACGTTCTTTGATCTTTGATGAGGGTGAATGACGGAAACAGACCAGTGATCACTCTTTGAACTCCTGACATGCACACATGCTAATATGCACACATACATGTTACAGTCTGGCATTTGAGTTAATGGCATGGAAATAAATTAGAGATGGAGCAGCGTATTGAAAGTCCACTTGACATTTGCAGCCTCAGGTGGGAGATTTCTGATGCTGTGAAAGGTTTTTGAATTTTTTTTTTTTATTCATCTGACTCACAGTCATCTTGGCTTTACAGCCATGTTACTTTGAAACTCACCATGTCTTCACCATGGCATAGCACTGAGTCACTGGACTCAACAAAAATCCAATTCTTTTCTTGTTAGAATTACAGCCTTGTGGTTTTATGCCTCCACCAACAACCAAAGTTGTAGGAAATACAGTAGGGTGACATTGTCCCCTTCCTGAGGTAATGGGAAGAAGTCTATTCTGCTACACATTTTTGTTAAATTGTGTTATTATTAGCTTATGAATTCTAGCGTTATGGCCAAAGCGGTCTTTAGCGAAAGCAGGGTGGCTTTGACCTTTAACAACTAAATTCTACAGTACATCCTTTAGTCCAAGTTGTTGTTTATGCCAGAGATAATGAAATTACTTCTGGGAGATATATTGCATTCACAAGAACATGAGGTCGTCCTGACTTTAAACTTTCACCTGTGCCCACCAAAATCTAATCAGTTTATCTCTGAGACCAAACTGAATTTTTTGCCAAATTTGAAGGGATTCCCATGAGTTGTTTCTGAACTACTGTGTTTGCAAGGACAAAACTGTGGTTTGTGAGGCCAACGTAACCTTGACCTTTGGCGTGAGGCGGTGAAGTTATTTAAGCTGCTGTTCTGAAATCGGCGCCGCTATTTTCCCCGTCAGACAGAATGCAATTTACCACCAGCGGGAGTGTTGTACACTGATCAGCCACAACATTATGAACACTGACACCTGAAGTGATTGCAACTGAGTATCTTGTTACCATGGCACCTGTCAGTGGGTGGGATATATTAGACAGTAAGTGAACATTTTGTCCTTGAAGTTGATGTGTTGGAAGAAGGAAAGTTGTCAAGTGTGAGGACGTGAGCCACTCTGACAGGGGACAAAACAGTGATGTGTAGACGACTGAGTCAGAGCTTCTCCAACACTGCGGCTCTGTGGGATGTTCCCGGGCTGCAGTGGTCAGGACCTACCAGAAGTGGTCCAAGGAGGGAAAACCACTGGACCACAGACAGGGTCAGGGGTCAAGGCTCACTGAGGAGTGAAGCCTGGCCAGTGAGGTCCGATCCAACAGAGGAGCTACTGTAGCTCAAATATCTGAAAAAGGTGAAATGGTTCTGATTGAAAGGTGTGAGAACACACGGTGCATCTTTGTTGCGTATGGGGCTGCGTAACCACAGAACAGTTAGGGTGCTTTTGCTGACTCCTGTCCATTGCCAGAGGTGCCTACAGTGCTTACAATGGGCATTAATCAACTACTCATTGGACCATGGAACAATGGAAGAAGGTGGCCTGGTCTGATGAATCCATTTTTTTTTATATGTATGTTTGTCCTGGCTGCTCTATATAAGTGTTTTAACACGTGGTGTCGTGGTTACAATTGTCTACTTTTGCCAAACTACTGTACCTAACGGTCTTGACCCTCTCACATTGTTTTTTTTTTTTAACTATACTGCTAGTTGAGTGCCTGAACTAAAGATAACATGAAACAATGTAGAGTATTATATACTCTGTCTGACAGAGAAACAGTATTTTTCTGCCCATAAAAAGCTCAAAACCTATACTCTGTGATACAGTTCACAATATTGTTCTCAGTCTCGGTCTTAAAATATGAAGCGGTTGAAACACAAACCACACTGACTGAAACAAGTCTATTAATGTTCTCGTCCTGAGAAAGCCACGATAGCTCCTTCCTATTGTGGGCTCATCTTCCCCTCACCCTGTTCTTATCAACACCTCTGTATAAAGGCCTAGGATACTGACTTAGCTATGGCAGCATGACCGTCAATGCTGTGGTTAGGCAAATGTTTTAGTATCACCAGAGGGCGTCAAGAGAGTGAGCTTTTCAACATAGCAGCCTGAGATGAACCTTGTAAGCTAAGCTCCTACATAATGGACCTAGTAACACCTCGTATCTAGGTTTTTCTCAAATGCATCCATCACAGGAAATGTCAATAACCTCAGAAACAGCAGCATGGGACACCAAAGAGTTAAACACTGTGAGAGTCCCAGATTACCAAATCGTTGCAATCAATACTGAAGAAGGTTTTTTTTTTTTTTTTTTTTAGAAGCAGCTTTTTACATTAGAAATGATAATGGGTTGAATTTACTTCTGTGTTCAGGTCCTGCTTGAAAAAGCACAGTCCTCTCTTTCATTTAAATGGAGCCCAGCAACTGGCACAGCTGGGAATCTTAAACCAATGCAGCCCCCTGTTGTTGTTGTTGTTGTTTTTTTAGTTTTTTTTTTTTTTTTAAGTTTTAATGTTTTATTTTTTTTAATTTTTAGGTTTTATTTATTTAGGCTGTTGTTTGACACAGGGTTGTTTTTGGCCTGAGCCCCAGCTTAGAAGTGAATGAATCATTTATTTGACCACAGGGCTGATTGTGGCCATGTTGGTGCTCTAAGGAGAGCAGCAGCTCTGGGGGGACTTATGTTCTCATTTGAATATTTTGTCACAATCATAGTCATTTTATAGGTCGAATTGTACAGGTCATATTTAATGTAATTCTTCCCATATCTTTATGTGCACGAGTCCCTATTATGTCGTATCCTGGGTTTGATCATCGGCGCAGGAGTGTCTTTGATGCAGACACCAGAAATACTGATGATACTGCCGTTGTCTCTTTTTTCAATACTAAAGAGCAA
Organism: Rachycentron canadum; assembly: GCA_038496675.1. NCBI lineage: Eukaryota > Metazoa > Chordata > Actinopteri > Carangiformes > Rachycentridae > Rachycentron > Rachycentron canadum. The sequence continues at coordinate 26,102,828 of CM076650.1, read as the reverse complement.
GTGTTTTTAAAGCTACACTACCCTTTTTTTGTTAGAATTCTCAGGTATATCAGAATGTCATTAAAAGCGTATTTTAGTGTGGAGAGCGGCTGCCTTTCAAATTTATTTCAAAGCAGCGATGTTTAAGAGGGTAAGCTGATATTCCTGAAAGCACCTGAATACAAAAGTAGCTCCACATCAGACACATGGTAGAAGTTATGGGTCGTGCATTATGTGTCATTATGCTCTGCTGTGTTCAAACGTCTTTTTACAGCTGAAACCAAACTGCACGGGTATCCCTCCAAAGGACATACCTATCAGATGGGGTGGGTGGGGTGAGGTTGGATGGTGGCTGGTAAATAGTAATGAGGGTGAATTAATAAGAAAGCAGACTAACAAAGTTTAAAAACTGAAGAGCTGGCAAGAAAACAGAATCCAATAAGCTGCCAAAACTTAGGAACAGGAGGAAACATCAGGGAGATTGAACAGGAACAAACACATATTGACATAGACAGAGAATTAAATACACAAGGAAGCAAGGTAATTGAACACAGGTGGGATGAGGCAGACAGTCACGATGGAGGAAAAACAAAGGAAGAAATGTGGGGAATTAAAGACACATATAAATAAAAGTTAGTGGGCACACATTGTAAGTGATAAAAAAAAAAAAAAAAACTGGAACTAAACAAAACCCAGACCCATCCATCCTCTATACTGCTTATCTGTCAGGGTCACAGGGGGCTGGAGCCAATCCCAGCTGACATTGGGTGTGGGCAGGGTTTTACCCTGGACAGGTCACCAGTCTGTCACAGGGCCGACACGTAGAGACAAAAAAAACTATTCACACTCACAATGGGCAATTTAGAGTCAGAGATACCCGCATATCTTTAACATATATGTCTTTGGAGTGGGGGGGGGAGCCGGAGGACCCAAAGGGAACCCACACAGACACAAGGAGAAGATGCAAACTCCACACAGAAAGGCCCCAGAAATCCAGGTGAGTCCAAACAAAGTTGAAAAGGCAGATCATGACAGATGTGTTAAGTGTAGCATGTCATAAGTAGTAAAGCTGTTTACAAGTAAAGCTGAAGTCTGTATGTTCAGACAATTCTTTCATTGTGGATTATAGAAACACTATATTGAGCAAAAAAGACCAAAGTTTTTAATGAACAGTTGTCACGGCGTTGGTTGCTTTACCGTGATTACTAACGTGACGACTGACTTTTCCTACCCCTCTTATTCACCTCCACTTTCCACATAATCCCCTCCCAGCAACGCTACTGCTGTAACAAACTCGCAAACATGAGCAAAACGTTGCATTTGCTAAATTTGGGAGAGTGTGAATTAATGATCTCTCCCACAAGGTGTTAGACTGTTTAATCGTCACTATCTCTGACAGTATGCTGTAAACAGCCAAGCGCACCTGTTGGAGGGCATTGGCAATTAGTTCCATTCCCTCTAGGAGAAAGATTTATGAGCTTAAAACTGCAGAATTATAGTTTATGGAAAGCAGCGATAGGCTTTTTCACATAGGGGCTTCAAATCGAGCGCTTTCAGTTTATGGAAACAATTTAGAGATATTTAAATAGTCTATAAACACTTCAACTTTTTTAAAGTTCCAGGTGGAGTTGGGTTCAGCTGAAAGTAATGTTGCATGTTTAGATTGAAGGTGAATTTGATACTATTCTCCACAATGTACGTCAACATTTATATCTGGCATAAGGGGTTTGGTCACCATTCACAAACTATCGAGGAGAAATAAAAGAGCTGAAGTGTGTTTTATCACCATTATATCACTCTGTGCAAGCTTCAGTTTGTGGATAATGGAGGAAAGATCAGCAGTGAGACATTGACTGTACAATAGATGGAGGTCAGAAAGCTAATGGGTGTAATCAAGAGAGGGTGACCATGCGCCTGCTGAAGTTTTAAGATATTTTCATCAAAAACTGGCTAAGACGGCAGCGGTTAGTGGAATATATATATATATATATAAGATATAAGAGAGAGTAAAGAACATTGATGAATTTAATTCTTGTGATTGTGGAGAAAGAGTAATTGGATTAGGATGGAGTCATATAGCCAATACAAGGAGCTGAAGGAGAGGAAACACAGAAGAGTAGAAATGTCCATTTGGCCTAAAGAAGCCATTATAGACTATAATGTCTCTTAGAGGTGTGAAGAGATTCCATTTGAATTAAGTCAAGGCCATTGTTCATACACACTTACCTTAAGAAAAATACCCATAGCATGTATATAAAATAATAATTATAAGAAATCCAGATCAATCAGACTAGATCTCCAACTTGCCTCAGGTTTCTGTTTGTAGTAACAGTAGTGGACCCTGACATGGTCTCTGAGGTTGTAGCTCATCAAGCTCAAGGTCAGCTGTGTTGTTCGTTTGCTGTAAAAAGTGGTTACCTGAGTGACTGTTTATTATGATAGGTGGGTATTCCTGATAAAGAGAGTTGGTTTTGTTCTGACAAATTAATAACAAATATTGGAAAATGAAATTCACTTTTTATTCAATTCAGTTTGAGCATTAGAAAACGAACTGATGAGTTTTATATAGAGCAGCTCATTAAAACACAACAATTCTTTTGTGACATAGCAGAGACCATCCACACACATACACACCGATACACTATTTATGAAGTGTATGCCTGTGCGTTTACCGTCTTCAGAGCTGAGAAAGTTTTGCAACTACCTCTGGGGTAGAACATCACTGTGATCCCCAGGGGTCTCAGCAAATCAACGGCCTCCTGGTAGGAAAGCAAGCCAATGACAAAACACCTAGGGACACAGCAAGCCAATGAGAAGCCACCTAGTGGGTTAGGGTTTGTTTTCAGTGTTGGTGGGACGTTTGAGCATGAGAGATCAAATACAGACAGAGAGGCTGCAGGGATGCCAATCACAGTATCTTACTGTACCCTTGTAGTTGGACAAATATACTTTGGTCACGTTCAGACACATGGATGGCGGATCTGAAAAAGTGGGGAGGAGCAGAGGAAATCCAATCCACCAATTTCTCAAAGACGATCACTGTGGGCTCCAGTTGAGGATGAACCCTGTGTGGGCGTAGCGTGTCACTAGAAGCCTGTCAGTTCAACAAGTAGGAACACAGCGCACGGTACAGTGGGAATTATACACAACGAACTCTGATTTCAAAAGGAAAAAAAAAAAAAAAAAAAAAAAAAATTGAAATCCTGGAATTATTGACAACAAAGCAATGAATTGTCTGATGAGTTTTTCCTGTGTGTGGGTGGGGTTGCACTCACTTTTCTTTTCATAGTTACCGTGAAGCCTGTTTTTGCTCCAAGTTGGCGGACAATGATAACTAGAATAAGTGGAGAGCCTTTACTATCATTGTCAAATTCTGCATGTAAGAAAATTGTGAGTTAATTGGGAAGACAGCCAAAGTTGCTGTCTCCCCTCCTGTATCAGCGCAGGGTGCCGACAGGTTTTCATGACAGATGTGTGAAACACCCACCAGCACAGTGGTCAAACCCTGCTCTTTTTTTTTTTTTTATTTTTTTTTTTATCTCAGCTGTCATTCACAGCTGTCGCAGCTGTCATTCACCTTCATTTTATTAGACACCGTGATGATCACATAATGAGTTAGTCTGCAGCAACAACTTGGGCCTCCTGAACACGTGTGTGTGTGTGTGTGTGTGCGCGCGCGCGTGTAATTACACACCAGAAAAAAATCCATTTAACTGTTTATTTTTAAAACAAAGTCTGTGACAAATAAAACACTTCAGCGAAAAATTATTACAAGTCTGCTGTCAGTAATCACAGGCATTTACTGTACATACATTCACAAGTAATTTTCAAGCCTCAAATGCAGATTTGAGCCCAGCTGCTTTAAATTAGTGGTACAGTCACTTGTGCTAATTAACAGTGATTGTCAATTAAAAGAAAAGAAAAGAAATCGGCATTTGTGTGTTGGATAGTAGACGATCAACCTCATCAACAATCAGCGCAAGTCTGTGAGTACAGCATATGGATTTAGGACATTTAAAATAATCAGTCAATCACGGTCTGGGCCGAGCTCATGTTAATCTGAGAAAGGACTGACTTAAACGAATGACGAGGTTTTTATTTACTGATAAACTGTTGATTGTTTCACAGCAGACAGAAACCTGCTGTAGCTTCATTCAGACCCTAGAGGAAGCATTCGACCCCCCTCACTTTTTGCACACTTTACTGGGCTGGCAGTTTAATTTTAAATGGCTATAACTGTCATTCAGCCCATCAATGTACACTCTTGGGTAAATCTTAAAACATAATTTGACAAAATCAGCCAACCATTTACTCATTAACCTAAGGTGGCTATGGAACGTTTGTTAATTTCAAATTAATTAAAATTAGAATATTTAAATTTTCAGACTTTAGAACTTATAAACATGAGCTGCTCTAACTTGAACCAGCTTCTGAATTGAAATAATGAGTTCAATGACATCCTGTTGACGGTTCTCTCATGACTTTATGTTTTTAAACAAGATTGAACTCGATTCTTGGCCGACTTCCCAGAGTGGATAGTTTGATTATTATTGGATTGTTTGCAGTTAGAACTCATCCATGACGTAAACTGGTTGTGTATCTTAAATACATGCTAAATGAAGTCATAGTTGATTCTTTCTATAGTAATGAAGGCAACGAGCATCTCGGTGAAGGTTAGCTTTGTATTCAGTCCCTACCCCCATACACTTTGTATTTAACAAAGTCACAGGGAGTAGCCTCACATCTGTTTGTACTGGCTCTGTAACATGGCTTCAGCAGCTGCAGCTGCAATTCTTCTTCAAACATTGTCAAACATAGAACCAACTACTTAAAGTGGCAAAATGGAAAAGGAAAGTAAATCTGTGTATTAGCATGTGAATAATTCTACTAGTCGAGTCTACTTAATATCTTAAGTTTATTGAACTAATTTTTACAGTTCCCCTCCATCGATCACCATCATGCTTCACTGTAATGATGCTATTATCCAGGTGAGGAGCAGTGCCTGGTGATATCGTGTTTGGTGTTGTTCGCAACGGTTCTCTTTTCTTATCAGACCAGAGAATTTTTTATTTTTTTTTCTCACACTCACAGAATAATTTAAATGCTGTTTGGCACTCTCCAAGCGATCCGTCATATGGCTTTTACTCCAGAGTGGCCTCCGTCTACCCACTATACTGTAAAAGCATGATTGATTGAGTGCTGCTGAGATGGTTCGCCTGTATCTGTAGAGAACTTCTGGGGCTCTGTTAGAGTGAGACTTTGGTTTTTGGTCACCCAGACAGCCAGATAAAAAGTCCTGGTGGCTTCAAACTTCTTTCATTTCTCTTTTATTGAGGCCAGTGTGCTCCTGGGAACACTCTGAGCTTTAGAAATGGTTTACACTTCATGGTCTGGTTTCTGGAATGCATTGTGAATTGTGCTACCTTAAGTATTTTCCTTTGACACAGGTGGGCAATTTGTGCACACGTCTATATTTACAGCAAAAATAAAGCGCCTGGCCACAGTTTGGAGGGTCTGAATGTATTTGTAAATGAGAGATTTCAGTTTCACTTTGTCATTAATGGAGAGTGCCCATTTAAAGTTAAATCCACAAGTATAAAAAAAGTGAAGGTGTCTGAATACTTTCTGAAGCCACTGCATTCAGCAGACGGACAGTGGTAGCAATCTTCTCGTCTAAAGGTGACTCTTTAAAGTTACAATGAGAAAGAATTTCCTCTACTGAACTTGAGGTTCAAACAATGAAAAAGGCCAAGCTCACAACTGCAAAATGAGCAACAGCACAGAGCAACAGAACACGACAGGTGAAAAGAAATATGAAACAAAAGATGAGTTAACAAGACTTTGACTTGGTCAAAATGTGTTTGTCTGGACTGTCTATGGTCAAATCCTGGTTGTGTGACTGTGATATTGTCTGACAAAATCACGAAAGACCTAAATTACAGATAAAAATGTTGCTGTTATTTCAGCAAAGAAAGTTAGAGACTTTATAGAATATATATATAATTAGTTTTTCAGGCTTTTGTTTTTATTATAGTCATACTATGAGAGAGAGACTAGAACATTGTAGGCAGAAAGAGAGAGTACACTCAGCAATGAGATAGCCAATTTTTTTTATTTTCTCTCTCACCCAGCTCACAGTCTCCGCCTTGGATCCATAATGGTTCAGGCTTTATTTACTTCCAACTCAAGAAGGCAACAGACTTTAATCAGAGATATCTCTTTCTGTCTTTCTGTCTTTATGTCCTCGGTTTGATATGTAGAATTGGTTACAGCTTTATTTTGGTAAAATTGTGTTTTCAGTCCCTCTGGTTTGTTGTGTTACAGTCACTGCATTAAGTGTTAATTCAAACTCAGTGCTTTCAGTGGCCAGAAGCGTTTGTAGCTGTGCTCCTGTTGCTGGTGTTTCTGTGGTTTCCAGGCTATTCAGATCTGGTAGTTTCTTCAGCAGTTATGACTTCTCTCGCTCCCTCCCTCTCCTGCTTTCCCTGGTGGTTTCTCCTTTTCATTCCTGCCTGTAACACAAGGTGTAGCGTTTAGAACTCCCGTCTGCTGTGGCCCTGTCCCCCGCCCCCAAAAAAAGAAAATAAAGGCAATAAATCAAGGTTGTCAATGATAGGGTATAGGAAGGTAATCAATTATTGGCTACCAGGAATGAATTAAATGTTAATATTTAAATATTAATATCAAATAATAACTTTAAAATGAATTACAGTTATCCTCAGGGGCACCAGACTAACAACAAAAGAAAGCCAATATTGAAACAATCTCAAATTGATTACTGTTGCTTTAGAACTCATTAATCATTAAATTGATAATTATAACCAAAAACACAAAAACAGTAAAGTTGAAGAATTGAAGAAGGCCATCATTTTCTTTGTGCCACATTAAACACACCAGTGGATATAGCTGTTTAATCTACTAAGTATATACAAGTGTGTGTGCGTGTGTGGGTGTGTCGATCTGTGTGTGTGTGTGTGTGTGAGCGTGTGTCTGTGATGACACAATCAAAGGCAAGGATGCAAAATGGTCCCCGATCAACGAGGACTGAATCAAGATGTCGGTGCTAACCTGAACATCACTCACTGACCATGACCCCGTGGTCAATGAGGTTTCTGTGGAACTTCGTGTTAAGTTGTGTGTCTGTAGCTGTGCATTCATACAGCATTGTTTGATTTTTGTTTCTTTTTTTTTTTTGTTTTTTTTGTTCGATTGTTGTTTTTTCGATACTGTTAAGTTCAATAGAATATTCTGTAAAGGAAGATATGCACATAATAATATTTTACCTAAAATCAACAGGTTATCATGCAATAATTCTGCAGCCGTAAGATAAATCTAAACGCACACACACATACGCACTCACACACTCACAGAGAGTCTTTGCTTCCTTTGGTGGTTAATGTCAGATCAATGTTATTGATCTGCTTCGCTTTTCTTACTTCATCATACACTCTGGAAGCACACTTACTACACACCCTAGACTAACACCGTCTATATGAATTACTGGCAAAGCCAAACACACACACATATACACGCACAGATGGTGCTATCATGATGGCCCTTACGGAGAGCATATTGATTAAATCATTCCACCACTAATTGACTGAAGGCATTAATCCAAGCTCAACACACCTTTAAACACAGCATAAACTGACCAGATGCCATACTTCCTGTTTCATATAATCCCATACGCTGCAATTTTTGACTGTTCACATTCAACACATAATTAGACACATACTTCCTTCCTCCTTCCTTCCTACACGCCTTCCCTCCTCTCTTCTCAATAACTTTCTCTGTCTCATTTTGCAGTTCATGCACACATACACACACATCGCACAAACAGGTCAATCATATGGATGTGAAAAACACACACTGGAGCCCTGAGACGCATCACAGTTTAAACATTCATTAATGCTTAATGAAAGCAGTGAAAATGATGAAAATGATTGATTAGATTTTATTAACTGCTCTGTGGGAAGGTGAGAATGGCCTTTTGTTAGCTGATTAGACTGTAATAAATAAGTAATTGGATTAGGGGGTAAGACAACTTACTCAGTCTCAAATTTGAAGATTAAATGTATTTGTTCTTAAAGGGATTGGGCTTCAGAGATTCAGTTGCTCTTTTTATGGCTGCTTCATCAGGTAGTTAAAAAGAGTCTCATTCATTCATTTACAACACACAGTATATTGTAAATAACCTTGATTAATCTGTGTCAAAAACCTACAACCACTTTGACACTGGACAACTCTGTTGCCGCTAACATGAATGAAACAAGGACTGATACATGCATAAAGACATAAATGGACCAAAACACTCTTTTATTCCTTTACAACATGCAAACACAAAGATGCACACCTGTTGACTTCTAGTTTGGACTAAGGATGCATTGTTATAAACGGCAGGTGGCCAATTACAAGCAGCCTGAGGCGGGACCTCCTGCTGTGATTATAGCTCCTGACCAATTAGAAGGCTTGATTTATACCAGCAATAAATCTCAGTACTCACTCTATGCACTCGCACTGTGTACAGTGTGAGCTCTCACACACAGGCATATATTTTAAGGAACAGTGTATATACATGCAGAACTAGAGACACATAAACATAATAGTGAGTACAAAAATATACACATTCTAATACACCCCCCACCCCTTATATGTGCCATAATAATCAGCAATTAGAATTTTTAGCAGGATCAGTCATATGTCAGCTCAGCTAAACCTCCGCTGATGCACACACACATGGTTGTCCATTGAATCTCCTGATGTTGTCCACCTCTGTGTTTTGTCTGTGAATTCTTTGATGGCTGAATAGTCCTGTCCTGGAACCAATAGGACCTGGAAAGGTGGTGCAGATGGTACACGTAGAGCATATGTGGTGGCTGTGGTAGTGGCAACCGTGGGTGTGCTCCCCCTGTCTCTTTTACTGTCTCCTGGCTATGCTTTCAGCCTCTTTCAGCATATGGATATCGTCCAGGCACAGCTGTTGCCAGGTGTTTACTGTCAGCAGCAGCATCCAAGTCCTTGAGTCTGATTTTGCACTTAATTCTTCTTCTTAATAACGTCTTCAAGTGGTCCTTGAGCATATTACTGTATACCCAGCCATCTTAGGTGGTGCTGGGTGATCGCAGGCTCAATGCTTCAGCTGAGTCTGCCAAAGCCATCTGATGCACGTTGGATTCGGCTTTGGACCTCATCCTTGCTGTCTTCTAAAGGGATAATCAGAAGACAGAACAATTGGCGGATTACTAATGTTTGGGTGGTGTTGATGGTCAGTTCCATCCTGCTATACAGAGTGTCGTTATTTGCATACTGCACCTCGAGGACTGCAACGCTGTGCAGTTTAGTGGTTGCCTGGTCCTGATGTTTAAGAAGAAGGTTGCTCTCAAGCGGGAAGTCCACTGCCACACCACTGCTGTCCTCATTCTCCTTGTGTTGAAGCTGCCGGACATACAGGAAGACCCCTGCCTAAATCCAGTGTTTGAAGGGAAAGGGACATTCCATCATGAAACGGGCAGAGGATGCTGATAAATTTGTTGGACATAAAATCAGAGTAGAGCGCCACACAGAGGTTCTCTCTAGACAGTGTCAAAGGCTGTGGAAAGGTTGGCAAAGGCCATAAACTATTTCTTGTGTTGTTCCCCACACTTTTCCTAAATATGTCAATGAAAATCATATCATGAAAATCATACTTAGTCATAAACCCACACTGTACTTGAGACAGTATTGACACTGTGATGTCCCTGGTCAACCTCTACAGCATCACCTCAGTCAGGACCTTACCAGCAACAGCAAGACATGATATATACCCCTACTGTTACCAGAGATGGCTGGTGTTGACAATACTGGTGTCTCTCGTGCTGTAGGAAGATCTCATTAACCCAGGCCAGATTTATTGGTGGAAATAGCCCCCTGCTTTAGCAGCTATGAAGGTATTTTGTCAGTTCTGTCAGTGGCTTTCTTGCTTTTGAGGGAACTTACAGCTGATAGAACCCCCAGAATGATGGGGTCCGCATCAGAGTCCTAATTAAGTAAGTATGAAAATATTCAGCCCATTTCAACTTTGGGTGGTTCTTGTTCTCATAGCAATGGTTTGAACTGAGCTGACAGAGCTCCACGTCTTGTCCATGGCATCTTAAGAACTCAACATTTCCATTCAGAGAGTGACTGAACGTGCCTCTTACACCAGCTCACAGTTGGTTATCTTCACGTTGTGCTAAAAGCGGAAAGTAAGTAATTTTATGGCATTTGCATTAACTTGGGCAACTGTCTGCCAAGCACTCCACTCCATATCATGTTGTTCTTTCCCACCTGAGTGCTAAACCATGGTTGTTGCCCCAATGGGGTTTATCAGAGCAACCATACCATTATCTTCCTCATGATAAGGTAAAACCAGTTCCCAGGAGGCACTGCAAATGCATTGCTTTGTGTGAGTGTGGTCCCTTAGTCTTTCTTCAGTGAACTGATCCACAAAGCACTGAGGCCAGTGGTTAATGGGCATCGAGGTGTGTCTACAAGGTGGTTAGCAAAATGTTGGCAACACGCTATTGTTGATCATCTGCAATTTAGCCTGAGGCTGCAAAGTACCCAGTTACCATGTGTAGCCACAGGGAGACACCGCAGGAGTCCTGGTGGTGGACAGGGTCTTTACTAGCATCAGGACAGAATTAATGCACTCAGCTTCTGTTTTTACGCCCTAAAATGGTAGCTAGCCAGCGGCGGTAGATCTAAGCAGAGTTACAAGGGAAAGCGGCATGCAGCATATGCACAGGGCATGAAGCATGCACTGACCACGAGCACCTCAACACTACCGCACCTGGTACGTCATACACACCCTATATTTACAACACACACACCCAGACACAAACACACACACACACACTCGTACATTCTCATCAAGTTTAATAGATGTTTCCTTTTAGGAACATTACAGTAATACATAAAAATCTCAACTGTCAGCTCTGAGTAAGCTAACTTATACACATACAAATTATGATAAATGTGACTAAATCTGTCTTCTCCTCTCAGGAAATGATGGGTATCTCTTACACTCACCTCTGTTATAGCTATATAATACATTTGGGTTTAGCTGCATACTGCTGCAGACAGTCATTACATCAATGGTTGACTCTCTTTACACAAAATTTTAGATTTCTTAAAGGACCATATCACATTTGATATGTTCCTTAGCAACAGTAAATACTTTATTCCTTAAGACCAATGTTAGCTAGCATACTTTTGTTTACAGATATTAGAACAGTTCTCACTGAAGAATAGATATTGTGTGTTGACAGTTTCTTCCCAGACTTGTTTAGCCTTCTAATATTGTTTCTCAATATCCTTGCTAATGCAAAATTGCACTAGTTGCACTTTTGTTTACATCTGGTTCCCCACAAGATCAACTGAGATCACTTGAAATGATAAATGATAAATGATATTCTCATCGGTGTAGAACAGACAGACTAACTTTTGTTACCAACTTAAGGGCCTTAGGCTAACAGCTCAAAAAACAAATAAACCAAACAATAGAAATGAATAGATAAATGAAAGACAAAAACAACAAGCTTTTAGGTGGCATTACTAAGAGGGGACTTCTGCTTGGCAATCAAGCAGAAGCAGTCAGTCAGCAGTCTAGTTTAGTTCAGTGATGGCACTCAAATGTGGTCTTGTTATTTCTCAAAGCAGTAGCTGTAATTATGTAAGCCAAACTTCTAATTAGGAATCCCAGATAGCCTTTTTACTGAAATAACATTAATCCTGGGTGATTCAAATACTGCATAACATTGTCCCTAAAAAACCCTTTTGTACAGACTTAAAAGCACACAGTGACAAGGACAATAAAATATCAGCCTTGGCTGCTGATAGTTATCTGCCAAGGCCAAATTAGAGGTGAAGGTGAGCTTGGTCATCTGCTTCTGTATGCAAATTTGTTGTACCCAACGCTATCTGTGCTCTGAAGTTCAAAATGGCATCAGAGAGGGGAAGAAAATGAAGCACTGCGGCAGGTTCAGCAGAAAATTATATGTGTAATTCATTTGCAGTCAGGCAGTACGACAGGCACTCAAATCATTTGCAAAGTTGGTTTCTCCTTAGAGCGCCCGCATTATCAAATCATCTCCAATGCGCCAGAAAATCAAATTAATGAGGAATAAAACTGACATGGTCGCACAGGTGAAGATGGAAGTTGAAGAATAGGTCAAATAATTGTAATTACCCATTTTGCTCTTGAAAAAATAAATCACAGTTCCTACAACCAGAGATTCACACAGTAGTGCAAATTGAAATGTGTATGGTATGTGGGGCTGCCGAGGGAAAGGGAGGAACCTTTTGTCCCCGCTGAGGCAATTGTAGCATGTCTATGTGTCTAAAATGTTTCAAGTCACATCGGCATATATGGGATCACGATCACATTTATTTTCACAGTAATATGGGCCAAAACACATTCCTCAAATATGTTTTTCCCCGCTTTACACCCCTAAAACTTCATGTCTCATCTCTCATCTATGAAAGATGAAATGGAATGAGATTAAATTCTTTAACTAATTTTAACAAGCAGCCCAATGTAAGATTTTAACCCCTACAGCAAATTTGCCCGATGCTAGGGTTGTCGTGGATGCTGGGGATTTAACAGCACAGCACTCAGACTTCAGAACACCTACGCTGTGTTCTTTGGAGGCTTTATTTGAAGAGCGATTGCATCACAGTGGCATGACCAGGCTGTCCCATTTCAAATGCAGCCGAGAAACTCCGGCTTCGTTATATATCAACCTATGGTAAGATTCATTGCGCTCCAGTATTGAAACCGATATGGCTGCAAAACAACGACAACAGAGATCCCAATGACTACACTTTTAAATTAGTGCTGAAAATCCAAGGGCCTTAAAACCTAAAGCTTTTGTTAGGATAAATTATGTCTTGGCGACACCGAGGGCAGGCACAGCTGGTGACACAAAAAGTGAATGCTCTGTATGCTAGGCCGTGTGATTTAAGGTCACTGCTTGCACGCTACGACAGCTGTGAGCATTGTAATTCCAAAGGATGAGGCCCCTTCAGTAGGACCCAGCTATAGACCAAGATTGTCTTTCACAAAATAATGTAGACATTGCAGGTAATGGTGGTGGTCAATATCTTACACCCCAGTGGTTAGTATAGTTTCTTACCTTGCCAGAAAAGTGTGAATTCCCCACTATCATCCCCACGATTGGGAGTTAGCAAGTTGTTTCCAAGGGAAAGTAAGATGGCACATGAGGTTGATAGGTGGGTTGGTGGAGCAACAGCAGCAGTGATATGCCATTGCAACAGATTCTCATGGTGGTAAGGGATGTGAGGCTGCAAGCAAAGCTCTTGAGTTACTGATCAACCTTTGCTCAATCCACACCTTATGGTAATGAGCTTTGGATAGTGACCAAAAGAATTAGCTTGTCAACGAAATCAATCAAAATCAACCCTGACAGGCAGGGTGTGACTTTCAGACTTCCGTGGTGATTCCTGAGTAAATTGCTTCTATCTATTGCAGGAAGTCAGTTAAAGTGGATCAGATGCCTCCAGACCCAGACCTAGACCTAGATTACATATTCATCCGGGATCCTCGAGGAGTAGTTGATAGTATTTGGGCACCTTGCTTAACTCAATAGAGCATGTGATGCATCGTCACCCCCAAAAATAATAACTGAATCAAACCCCGTTCCACAAGCTAACGTGAAGCTTGTGATTTTAACACACACACACACAAAGATAAAATGAAATAAAATAAAATAAAATAAGGGCAAGACTTGGAAGCCACTTAGCACTGTGTGTATGTGAGTGTGTGTAGATCTCATTAGAGGGCATCTTGTCAAGAGTGCTGTAAAAAGAGAGAGGTCTCGCCTCAGATGATTCATTTCAGTCAATTGCATGGACGGGATGTCAGTCCATCTATGAGTGCTTTTGTCACGTAGCAGCCATCTGAAGGCAAGGAAAGCATCTTTGATTACAAAGTCCAGCCCCTTCGAGACTGCATTCCCTGTTCCTGATTGTAATCCTATTGCCCTTTCTCTCCTTTTCTCATACGTGCTCCTTCATCTTTTCACCTTTTCGGTTTATCATCATTTTGTCCTGCATCTTTTTACCATATCCTCCTCTTTCTCTTCTTCTTTTCTCACCTCCATTCTCTCTTTCTGAGTTTAAGTCCTCTGCTCGTTTTCTCACCTTGCTGGAAAGGAAATGGCAGGATATTAGTATCACATCACATGCATGTCCCTATATAATCATGTGCATAGTTGAAGATATGTATAAGAAAAAAATAGATGTTGTCCTACTCACACAAAAAAAACGCCTCCATATAGCTACTGTGGGTCAAAAAGTCTATGCATTGCATATTACATCAAAACCTGTAACATTCAGTTTTCATAGATGAATCATTCCACCAGCTCTGATTTAACTGATCATAACTGAGATTTTCTTGGTATGCCGTGTGGAAAGTTAAATGTTTAAACGGAATGACAGTAACACTAGAGAAGAAGCACCTGAGATCCAAATCCAAATGGTTCATTATTCAGACCTCGAATGTCATCAGGAAATATTGTTTTTTCTTGTGCACAAGAACTCTGATGGTCGTCGAATAGTGATTGAAAAAAAATGTGGGTTTATCCTGTTTCAATAATTTGTTGCATACAAAGCCCTGACATTCGGCTTTGACATTCATGGTTCCCAGAGGCTGAATTCAAAGAATTTTTTTTTTTTTTGATCATGTGGCTTTTTCAGTTACTGCCATGTGTGACTGACATGTTTTCTTTTGACTGAAACATCTTGGCAGCTGTTTTCTAGTTTCAAATTGCGTTGAAATAAACAAACTGTTGTAAATGTAACATTGTCATTGCGAGCGTATTATATTGAGGCCTTGACTCAACGGCGATTTTTGATTTTTGATTTTTTTTCTTTAGACATGACAATGTCAATGAAATCAGTCGGTGGCAAGAGCTGAACCACCCATTTTTTTCTGATGCATGCACTGACATTGTTGAACCTGCTGACCTAAAGGCCCCACCGCATCAATCCACTAGAGAATGAGCGAGAGAGATGCAGAAGACCAGCTGTCCTCTGGTATGCTGCTGGCTTTACTTGCTATTCTATTATACCAGAAACCACTGTCCTGTGCAGAACCACAAGCTGTGTGTTCATATGAGTGCCTGTCTCCGCACAAACACAATGATAGTCACATAATCAGTGCTCACTCCTCGAATGTGCATGTGTGTGTGTGTGTACTCATACTGCGTGGACGTGTGTGTGTGTGTGTTAGTCTGCTTTAATTCTAAATAGCACCTGGGTCCCTGCCATTGCACGATGAGTTCTAAGCCCTCTTTACTAGACACACACACACACACACATAAAAAAGTGGAGACAGGTAGCTTGCCTGCCTGCCATGCCAAGTAGAGGATTACAGTGCAAATCAGAGGCTTGCCTGGGGAGAGTGTAATGTAAAAACAGACACTACACCATGATAGCCATTTGGATACACAGTAGGAGGGATGTTCAGCATGTCTTTGTGTGTAACATGGACACAACATCTGCAAAGATTTGGTTGTAGTTAAGTCATTTACTCTTTTTCAGCACTTAAATCACTATACATTAACTAGTGGACAATAAATGACTAGTGTTAAAACTTTGACCAGTGGCATTTGGGTCTGATTTGACTTGACAAGCTTTATGTCTTGACTTATAATCTATCAGTTTTATTTTCATATTTCCATTCTAAAAAGGTAAATTGGTTAAGGTATCCAGTACAGACACTGATGGTCTGCACTGACAAGAAAACAGCATATTATAGCAACACAACAAAGCAGTGGTTCCAGAAATAAAAAATGACAGATCAAGTTCTGCCATAGTAGGCCCATTTCATACATAACAAAAAGCTGCTGTTGTGACAAAACCACAGTGCAGAGGAAATATACCCAAAAGACATAAAAGTACAGCAGTGGTTTACCAATGTTAAGTTATGCATTCAGGAGAGCACCTGTAGGCTGCAGAGTGTGGTGCATATTTCTGGTATTATTCAGGAGGTACGGCCAATATAAAAAAAATGAAGGCAACACTAAATCATCACAGCAAAACACCAAGTCAGTTCAACTTCAGGAATATCAATCTGCACAAGCGATGCTTGAAAGTGACCACAGGTGCAATGGGCTACGGGCACAAATCTTCTTGTGACGGCTGCGGAGGATGGCGCAGCCATCATCGGTCCTGCTTCTTGGCTTGATGCTGTAGAAGGGTATCAACCCGGAAGCGGGACGGATGCTTGCTTCTTTGTGCGAGGAAGAACAGGGGGAGCAGACTCCATGAGCCCCACGTCCTCTAGTGGGACCTATGCTCACGGGCCAGCGCTGTACAACTCCACTGGCTTTCATCAGCATCGGAATTGTCGGGTCCACCATTGGCGTTCTCTTCACACATGACAGCAGGTTCACGCTGCGTACATGTGACAGCTGAGAAAGAGTCTGGAGACACCGTGGTGAACGTTGTACTACCTGTAACATCATCCAACATGACGGGTTTTGTGTGAATTATTGATGGTCTTGGGAGGCATATCCTCAGAGCGATTGTCAGACCTTACACTGGTGCAGTGGGCCCTGGGTTCCTCCTCATGAAGGACAAAGCCCTGCCTCATGCGGCCAGATTGTGTAGGCAGTTCCTGGATGATCGAGGCATTGTTGCCATTGAATGGCCCGTGGGTTCCCCTGACCAAAATCCATTTAAGTAGCTACGGGACGTTATGTGTTGGTGCATCCGACGCTGCCGAGTACAGCCACAGACGGTCCAGGACCTCACTGCACTGATCCAGGTCTAGAAGGAGATCCCCCAGGAGCATGCCCAGACATTGTCAGCAGTGCATACAGTCATGTCATGAGTTGCAGTAATGAAACTCTCAATTGCAAATTGTATCGGCCTGTGACTTCAATTTTTTACTTTGATTTTCACTGCGATTATGAACCCAGTCCTCGATGGGTTGGCGATTTTGGTTTCTATTGACTGTTGTTGGGTCATTTTCTCAATTTACACAATGTACATCAGTAAAGATTTTCAACTTGAATAATTTGTTCATCAAGATCCAATGTGGGACTGTATGTTGATGTGAATTTCCCCACTTCCCACCAATCAAAACTTCATCTGGCTTTCAGCACCTGTGTGCATCTTCTAGCTACATTGTACTTTTATTCCAGTCATACCACCTTTCTGTGGTAAAATACTTTTTTTTTATAATATAAATAGAATAAACATTTTTTAAATAAAAATAAATAAATAAATAATCTCCCAGCAATTACACTTTATGCGTATCTTTTAATCCAAATTATAGCAGAGCTGTTGCTATATCACATATACGATTGTGAACATTGGTAATGTTGGCGGAGAGCGTCCTGCTTCATTCTCCAATGGTAAAAACGTAGCTACGTATTTTTAAAACTATAGTTGTTTGATGCGTCTTGAATAAGTTGTGATACTAATCACGATTACTGCAGTCCATTTATCATTTACATCCGACAGCAATTCCAGGTGACTTTCTCATTTGGATAACTAGGGCATAAGTATTTTTACGGGGTTCTCTGCAGGCTCTGAATCTCCTCTTTCAAGCAAGTTCAATAATTCAACAAATCAGTGCAACAGCATGACGGAGTAAGCAGGAATGTGCGTTGTGTTGTTGCATCCTTGCGCACAGTCGTGATACAAACTAAATTAAATATTTTTTTTAATTGAGATGCTCTTGTCTCCTGTTTTTTTTTTTTTTTTTTTTGTCTGCAAATCCTTTTGTAAAGAGTGAAGATAAAAATCTAAAAGAAAAAGAGCCAGTCTATAATTTCATCTCACTGTTGCAGCTTCATTTATAGTGTTGCAGGCAATAATCATAAACTGTGACAGGTATAGTTTCTTGAGAAGTAGTGTAAACAAAAGCACTGGGGGAACTTTGATTTTGCTCCTGGTGTATGTGGTGAATTGGATGTGGAAAAGATGCAATCACTCATTTGGCTGAATTGCACTTGCAACAGCGTCAACCCTATGAACGCAAATGTCTGTCACCGACTGACAGAGTGAGGAAGTCACACCATTGGTCAGCCAGCAAAATGTTGGGGCTTCTGGCTGCTACGCTTTCAAATTTTTTTTGGGGCCAACAGTTTCTATCATGCCATCAGGGGTTTGGTTACATCGACTTTTCAGACCCCTTCAGCAACCTTTGGTGACAAAGTGGCATATTAAAATGCTGTATATGTTAGCACAGAGAGTAGGAGGGAAGCAAACTGATAAATGACTGAAACCAGCTCTTTTCCATCGAAAGTAGCAGTTTACAGCAGTTCTACAACAGTTTTCATCAAAGCCCTCAATTTCACACGTTGACGGTACGCAGTCCGGCCATATACTAGGGTTATAATAGAGAGAGAGAGAGACAGACAGAGAGAGAGAGATTAGAAATGAAAAGTGGTGGGAGCACAGTGGAGTGAATGTATGGTGTATATACACATTACATTTTCTTTAACCCAACTCTGGAAATAATAAATGTATGTGATATGTAGGCCTACTTATGTTTGTGATTGTACGTGTGTGTCTGTGTGTGCGTGGGTGTGTGGGTGTTTATGACAGTATTGTGCCACCTACTGCTGTGATGCTGCATTTTAAACAGAAGCGCTATCAATAAGTAATGACAATCCCAGCAAAGGGTAAAATGAACACACAATCAGCACACGCGCATGCACGCACGCACACACGCACACACATACACACTTGAGCTGTCAGATGCACATTGTGAAGCGTGCTTGTTAAAACCAGGCAACTTGTAGCTCTCCCAGTTTGCTTGTTTGTGCAGTTTTCTGTCATGATAATTTTTATACCCATAATAAGAGGTGACACTCTTTCAGACCCACACACATACACACAAAAAGAAAGAGAAGGAGGGAGGGAGTTTTTGGTTTTTGGGGTGAGTGGGGATCCAGAGCTGAGTTCTAAAGAGTGTTTTTCAGAAATGTGCAGTTTATTCATTTTGACCTGTACATATTATCGTAGTGTCAGTGTTTGAAGTGTTTAAGTGAGATTTGTCAGCTGCACATTCGTCCTGCCAATCTCCTATTCTACCACATGGCGTTCCATTGGATCCAAGTCTGGAGACTGGGGATGCCACTGAAGTCAGCATCTAGGTCTATCAGACCAGGTCCTCAGCTGTTCAGTGTTGGTGAGCCTGTGCACACTGATTTCTATTTTTGGCTTTGCCTCCATTCTGACTAAACTCTAGAGGTTGGTGTCTGTGAAAATCCCAGGAGATCCTCAGTTTCAGAAATGCTCCAACCTGCCCGTCTTCACCCGAAGGTCAAAGTCTCTGAGACTCTAATATATGACGTGAACTTTAACCGAAGTATCAAACCTGCAGTTTTATGGCTCGCAGTGCAACCACACGGTTGACTGACAGTACCAGTTTGGGCACAAACAAGCTGAAATTAAGACACTTAAGTGTTATGCCCCTTTTCAGGTTGGCAGTAGTGTAACATAAAGGTTGGGAGGTTCCCTCCCTGGTTACCAAACCAAAGTCAGTTTTCATTGTTGCTGCAAGACTCATACTTAACCCTTGATACATCATCATCATGCTTTTAATGGGGATTTCTCCATTTTCTCCAGAAAGACAATCTGCAAGCCACAAAAAGGAAGCACTGACAAGTATCTAGATGTCTAACACAAGCAAAACATAAAGAACACACTTTACTGGCACTTTGAATTTTTTATTTGATTTGTCAGTGGATGTGAGCTGCCAAAGTGTCTAATAGGCAGGAATAACAGCAGGCTCCCTGCTGAATCCACTGCTCGGCACAGGCAGATTTAAATGTTCTCTTTTTATGTTCTTCTGCACCCTATTTAGGCTTTGAACTACTTTTAGATAAACCCTTTTGCTATTCTAAGCATTCAATCTATTTGATTCTAATTGTGTTGGTCAGAATGGTATTATTTAATGAGATAAATAGCCAGATCTTGGTGTTAATACTATTATGCCCTTTCTCCTGTATAGCAAAAATGCGTTTTGTTATTTACACTTTAAAATCTTTCCTCTCTTCTTTGTTCAGTCAGTGACACATAATGACTGAAACCTTCTCTGTGGTCTCCATTGCACAGTTTTATCAAGGACCTGACTGCATTTGGCTGCATGCATCAGCTCTGACCGTTCTCGCCGTCTGCAATGCTAAGAAGCTTTCTGATAGCGCAGTGCTGCCGCCACCGTGCTTATCGTTAAGGATGGCATTGATGGCCAGGTGATGTGCAGTGCCTAGTGTTCACCAGATATGGTACCTGGATTTCTGAGATAGTCCTTTTCCCTCTGCCG
This sequence comes from Rachycentron canadum, assembly GCA_038496675.1. NCBI lineage: Eukaryota > Metazoa > Chordata > Actinopteri > Carangiformes > Rachycentridae > Rachycentron > Rachycentron canadum. The sequence goes on along the minus strand of CM076650.1, from coordinate 26,082,526 downwards.
CTCTAACAGAAAGGCCTGATTTGCGGAGTGCTGCTGAGAAGGTTGTGCCTTCAGCAGGTTTGCGTACCTATGCAGAGGACTTGTGAAAGTCTGTCGCAGTGACTGCTGTGTTTTTGTTCAGCTCCTTTGGCTGGGCAGCCAACTCAGCAGCAAGCCTGGTGGTTCCAAAATCCTCCCATTATACAAATATTGAAGCCCCTGTGCACATGGGAGCACTTAAAGCTTTAGAAATGGCTGTACACACTTGACCGAATGTATGCATGGACACAGCTTTATTGTAAAGGTCTACGGAGAGTTGCCTGGAGTTTTTTTTGTTCTGACACGCGGTGTGAATTGTGGAACTTTATATACACAGCAAGCGTTGCATCTTGTCTTTTCACCGAACGGCCATACAGCACCATTTCAAACTGAGACATCAAGGTGGATGGATCGACTACTACTGAGTCAACAGGGAATAATCGCTGTCCAGTGACTTGTCGCTGGGAATGGTCCATGAATGATGCTCTGTTAACCACTGGTGAAATTTACAATCGTGAAGGGCAGGCAGGTATTATTAGCCGAGGGAGTTCCCAGTTGTTGCGAATTACCGATCCTGAGTGCTCTGCAAGAACTGTATAGTGTCGTGAGGAATTAATAAACAGCACACCCCAGTAGATTTTTCATCATCACCGTTGACCTCAGTCTTACAAATGTCAAGACTGTTTCAATGAAATTCCACCAACATGTCAAGTTTGCCACAAGAGGAGAAAATACACAAACTCTCGTTTACATCCAAGTTATTGCTGCTAATGTCAGACTCTTGTTCTCAGACTTTATACTGTTTGTATCTGTTCATTAGTAGTTTCCACTTTTTTTTTTTTTAGTTTTAGTTAGTTATCTGAGTTTTTGAATATTTCTTGTTTTTCACTTGCCCTGCACTGGTTTCTCTGAATAATGGCATCCTGTTTCATGTATGTGTAGTTCAGACCGTGGACAGCAGCACATTAGTTGTTCAGCCTCTGTACTTCAGCCTGAGAGACGTAACCCTTTAGCTCTTGCTTATTTGGGGGAAGTTTTCTTGTCTGCTTTGGCCATATATTTGTACATGTTATCCTTTTTGGTTTTAAGGCTTAGGGGTTTGCATCTGGGGATGAATCCTCAGAGTTTGTGGTCACGATGACCTCATTGTTGAGAGGAAACAGGTATGCCTATATTCTGAAGAGCAGTCTTAACTTAACAGGCATGACGTGTTTTTTTTTTTTTTTTCACGGTGCAGTTTTTTTTTTTCCTGCTCATCCACATGACTTGTGCTCCACAGTCTACCAATTACTTTGCCGTTTTCTAGTTTTCCTGTGCACATCTGCTGTCCAAGAGACTTTTGATCCCTCAGAGATTTTGTTTTTTTAGGGCCTCATTATAATCCTCTTCACTTGTACTACTTTACCCTCATATTGACAGACCACTCCCACCACCTATAAATGCCCCTCAACTCTAAATCGGCTTAAAGCCATGTGTGAGCTCCTCTGTGCATGAAGCGACACAGCAGCCAAGTGTCCAGTTACTTACACAAATATTGTTACTTTAAAAGTCTTTATGGTTATTTATCACTATCACCACCTGTACCAGATGCTTACCGTGTCTATTGTGCAGTGATAATGTGCACTGGTAGCAAAGCACTCCCTTCACTCCATCCCTTCTTACAGCAGACTGTCAAAAGTCAGTGTATGAAAGGGTATGAGAGTGTAAGTCTTACTTAGAGAGGTGTTTAGATTTAACTACCTAACAAGATAAGCCATACCTCAGTCAAAACAACATTGTGTCATTAACAATACAATGTATATAATGATGGTGTAGATTACATTTTGAATTCCAAACATTGACTTGCATTGGGGTGTGTTTACCAGGTCATCATGGCAGTGAATGCTTCCTCCATCACTGATCTAAACTATATTTTAAAGCTGTGTTGTCAGGTGTTGTGCTTGTTTGTGCTCACTCTGCAACGGCAGGGATAACCACAATGTTAAGGCACCGTTTTATGCTAATCTCTAGTTTCCTCTCTTTTTCCGTTTAGGAAAAAAAAAAAAAAAAAAAGATTTAATTAGGTCTCAGCCCTGTCACACTGAAGTTCATGCTTCCTGGAGATGTTTTGTATTCTTAGCATCAAATGCATTCACAAAGAATGTTTATTATTTTTACTTTCACCTTGCCAAAATACATTTTCAGCCCCTCCCTTCTTCAGTGTTCGATTCTTTTTTGTCAGCTCGCTTTGGTGTGTTGTAGCAAACATCACACACATGCACGCACGCGCACACACACACACACACACACACACACACACAACCTTAGCATCTTGGTGCTCTCTCTACATTCAGCTTCTGTAGCAACAAGGTGCACATGGTAAAATCATCCCTGGGGAACGGGCTCTTGCTGTTAATAGCACCCCAGTCCATCTGCTTTTCAGACTCAGGTAATGGAACCTCTTCAGGCTGCACAATACCCCCTGAACAATCAAAGCACACGCACACGCACACACACACGCACACGCACACACATACACACACACACACACACACACACACACGAACATACAGTGAGTCTAAGATGGAAAACCATCATTATGAGGCTGTACTTATAATGCCTCTTTGACCACTACCTTGAAGGTACATTATTAGGCTTTAAATAGACCAACCAGGATGTTTCCTTTCAGTTAACCTTTCAGTTCAGTACAAAGGTAGCTCCTCGGTATCGCAGGCCTGCACGACACCACCTCAAATGCAATTTTTTTGTACATGGACAGTATTCTAAAGACAATTAGATTAAAAGCGTCAAATATTAGAAATACGTCCGTGTGGTACACAGCTGTGCTGTGTGACGTGTGTTTTTTTTTTTTTCTTTAACAAGAAGCACAAACACAGTACTGCTGCTGTGAGTAGTATTATATTACATAATCAAAATCACAAAGCACTGAGCAACAACTGTGCCCTAGCCTAATGTTGTTGTTGTGCAACTTTCAGGACTACTGTATATTTCGATCTGTTTGTGTTTGCAACATACAGTAATGTGCAAAAGTCTTAGGCCACCCTTAGATTTGTTGCTTAAACAATGCTATAATGACCACATGTATTTTTTTCCCGGTCTCTTTTTTAGAATACAAACAGAAAATATAGGAAATGTGTAGCAGGATTAAAAAACAGAAAAATAAATCAGAAAAAAAAACCAGCTTCAATAGGCTAAAGTGTCAAGTATTCAGTGTGACCTCCCCTTACACTGGAGCAACATCAGGAACCTGGCTCTGAAACCTAAATGGAATGGAGCCATAATTGATGTCACTGTTAACGCCTGAATTTGTCGATATTTAATGCCCAAACGATGCTGTGACGCTGTGGTCCAAGAGCTGAGTAAGTCATAGTTTAGTTCTTTTAACATATTTAAGAGGGAACAGCAGCACCCGATAAGGCAAGACAGGAGCGGTTTGTTAATCCGTTTTGAATAGTTTTTGGCATTGGGGTTAAATATGCATCTGTAGGTATCCACGGCACAAGAGCAGGTATGACAAAAGCTGGGGCAAAGTTTTTAAGAGCAATGAAGATGTTAAACAAGCAAGGCCGGCACCAGTCAGAGACTGAGGTAAAATCAGTTTTCCATTTCAAAAGGATGGGTAGTGCATTGAAGTTTACAGAGACAAGGTATGAATACAAAAAGACATACCCCTGAGGTTTGGAATTAAGAAGGGTAGCAAAGAGATAGCAGGTGGAAATAGATCCTAGTGAAGTCAATATGTCTGAAACAATGCAGAAATACCCCGTAATCCAGAAAGAGCTCCAATAAGAAGCCAACAGTGGTCTAGATTGGAGGTAAATCATCATCAATTTATTTGATGAAGCAAGATAAAGACAAGAAAAGTGATGAAACATAAGTACATTGGATGCTATTGGAAATGCGATGGCCTTTAATTCAATAACCTGCATGATCCATCCCAACAAAGGAATATACACACTTTTCTAACCTAACTGGTAGCTCTTTGGTAAATAATTTAAAGCCAAAATTTATGAGGAGAACCATAAGGCTTTTTCATTCTTTTTTAGTAGTGATTAGGGCTGAAAGGGATTAGAGTTTAGAACTATAGGGCCTGTTAAATCTTTAAATGCCTTAATCTAATGACCTTTTTTGGGCATGATATCAGGGGTATCCTTTAGCTCTGTAAGAGGAATAAAACAGTCAAATTGTGCTACCTGCTCAGATAAGGAGATGGTAAGGGACTCTATTAAACCATGTATTGAGACCCAGACTTAGTGTATGATTGCGTGTCAAGATAAATGAAACACAAACACAAAAGAAACCTTAAAGCCAGTAGTCTGAATGCTCTCTCAGCATTCTTCTTGTATTGTTGCTTAGTTCGCTGATACAGAATTTCAGCTCAATCTTTTCAGCTCAATCTTTTTCATTTAGTTTTCTCTGTCTGTCAGGTGACCTTGCTCTTTTGACAGTATTCACCATCAAACATCTACATTTTCTATTGAGTTATGAAAAACACAAAAGTACAAAGACAGTACAAACACAAGCACTTTTTATCCATTGGTCTGTCTGTGGATTGACAGGGAGGATACCATTGTGTTGTTGAAGAGAAGTATTTACAACATAGAGGGAAATCACACAGAGACATAAGAACTGGCAAGTGGTCTTATAGAAAAGTAGGTATCACCCCTGGAATATGACTGTTGCTGAGGGGAGACGGACGTGAACCCTCTGGTTCGGTGTAATGGGAGGCAATGCATGTCATTAGTGTTTAATTCTTGATAGAATGACTTCATGACTATGGCTAGAAAAGGCCATGGATGGGTCAAAATTGATATCTATGTCGATGCAATCCTAAAGCGGAGCAAGGAACAGACGGGTTAAAACAAAAGAAAATGAAGACAGAGGCAGGATCAGAAAGATTTCAACACGAGCAAAGTTTGTTCATTTTTTTTTTCTTCTTTCCACTTGAAACCCAATACATTTCATTCAGTTTTATTCTGACATGCGTTGAACTGACACAGCAATGTGTCCAAAAGGATGGAAAACAACTTTCTTCCCTTCCCTTTTTTCATTCTTTTGTTTGTGTCAAGGCAGTGAGGCAGAAGAATGAACAGGATGAACGGGGTCCCAGAACCCACCCCGAGTGATCCCTGCACATTTCGAGCACACAATTAGAGCACAAACAACAAATACAAACTGTTCAGTCAAAAATGAAAACTGAGAAAACTGCACTCATACATGAGTGTTGCTATGGCTACTACTGTGTGCCAACACAGAATGTACAAACTAGACTGACACAAAAAAAAAAAAAAAAAAATAATAATAATAATCTGCTGTTGTCGCTACATAAATGCAACAACAATATGAGATGGACGAGAGGGTGTTGGAAAACAGTTGCAAAGGCAATGTTAGAACAAGATGGACGGCTAAAAACAGAGCTGATCCTGAGGACACGATCACTAACACATCACATTGCCTGTTTATGTATTTTGGCATGTTTGGCCTAACGGTTGTCTATTTGGAGTCCTTGGCATAAAGATGTTTCAGAAGTCGTGTTAATGCTGCAGTCTGTGCTGTAAAAGTGCCTCTGGATGAAAGTGTTTTTTTTTTGATAAAAGGCATGCTGTGCCTGTGAAGTTGGCTAGTTAGCAGTTAGCCAGCATACTGGCTCAGTGTGTTCCCAGTTACCATAACCTGCTAGCTCAGTATGTCTCCTTCAACACCTTGACTCTCTGCTAATTGGGACAAACCCCCCGTAGTGTGACCCTCAAGGGGAGCTGTTCTGGTGTTTGCATTATGTGTCTGTGTGTGTGTGTGTGAATCACACAACATGAGGTGCCAGGAAAGAACACAGAAAAAGAGATAGTGTTCTAGTGCTTTTTTCCATGTTTTAATTTTCTGATTGCTTTTCCCCACATAACCAAAGGGTAATAGTTTTAATATAAGACATCCAAAGATTTGGTCTGAAACCAAAGGTTACTTGACCCAGATAAGAGTTCCATACTATATTCGCTGTGTGTGTTGCCAAGGAAGAGTTCCCACTGTTTTCCAACCCCTATGCCAAGTATTGCTGTGGTTTTTATGTGTACATGTGAATGTGTCTTTGCGTGTGTGCCATCATTTATTAATGTTGTTGCATCCTTGAACCAATTTCTTCACAGAAGCAGACGTCATGCTGAGTATCGCACAGGCACACCCTCCCATGTCCTTGGTGATGGTAGTTCAATAATTCTCCCCATCTCCTCTCCTCTTTACACTCTTCTTTCAACCTTTTTTTTTTAAGGTTGTTTATCATTTACGCTTAGACCTGGTCCTGAAAAAACTCTAAGTGGCGCCTTTCATTATTTAAGAGTGAGAGGGATTTGAGTCTAGTAATCCATTGCAATATACTATCTTCAAATGAATGTTCCATTTTGTATTAGCACATTAAGGGATAGCGAAATCATATTAGCATCTTAGCTTCAGTTGTTATAACAATTTAAACAGCTTTGTACTACCACAGTACCAATTCTATATAACATACATAAATGTATAATCATCTATAGCCTTTGTCCCAATTCTACAGGACTTAAACTTGTGATGTTGTGCTTCTGACAGTTAAACAGTCAAGCTGTAGCACCAATGCATTTTTTGTTTTAAAAAGTTTTTGAGTGTATGGAAATTATTTTAGATTCTAAAATGCTGCTCTGAAAGGAGACCTTTTTCTTGTTTGTGCTGCTTTAAAAAGAGAACAGAGTAGTGTGGACGTAGCCTCAGTCTGTCTGGTGGTCCAGACAGAAATATTGTGATAACAGTGGATAAATTGCCATGACATTTTGTAAAGACATTTGTAGTCTCCAGATTTTTTCCTGCCCAACTGCCCTGGGTCCCTAAACCTTCCGGGCCCCAAAAGGCCACAGTTGGCCTGTGTGCCAAAACTTTGGTTCATTTCATTAACTTTAAATTTATGTGGCAACATGCACCCCTAGTAACACCAAAGACTGAAATGTTGAAGGCTTTAGTTGGGCTCTGCATTCACACCTTACCCGAGTCCCTGTAGAGCAGCCTTTCTCAAAGTGTGGTCCACGGACCTCATGGGGCTTTTATGAACTGGTTGTGTTGTTTAATGTATAGTTTCTTAAACTGTCTGAGAGTAACATTACTTGCTACATTTCTTCATTTCATTATTAATATTGTTAAAACACCAGTTATCAGCATCCTATTAATGTTGTAACATGGACAGACAAAATCAATGAAAAGGTCAATCAAAAGATAATTAATCGAAACCGTGGACGCAACAGGCAAGTGTTAAGTTTTACTTCATTGTAGTCACCATGACTGAGACTTGTGGTGCAGTTTTTCAGGTAAAAATATAATTTGCTTCATGTTCAAAAGGGCTGACACTTCCATCAGCCTCAGCCGCACTTTGTCTTAAGTGCTCATTAACAGACACTAACCAGTTTAGACTGAAAACTACTAAGTGCTGAAACATCAGCATGTTAGAAAACAGCTAAATATAGCAAAAAGGTTCGACAACAAAAAAGTTGGCATTTTCAATAAAGTGACATTTTTCAATGCATCAGGTGTAATTTAGAGTTACTTAGGTTTCATGATGCTTATAAGTATTAAATATTGAGGCAATGAAATATCACAAGCTACACGTCTTTGCATGAACATGTTGATCCTATGCTATAGCAACGTTTCCTTTTCAGTTCATCACTTGAACTGGATTTCTTCTCCACTTTGAGCACTCACTTTGTCTGTTTTTATGAACTTTGTCCTGGTTTGATTTTCCAAATGGTCTTAAGATGAAGTTCAGCGAAGCTTCTCTGGAGCACTCAGTCACCTGGCTCAGTCACATGGCTTTGAAACCTTACTTATTATGGCTGCTAATTTAATTCTAATAAAATTTGCCATTGCAGCAGGCTTGTTATTGGGTTACCTCAAAGTCCTTTTATCCATTTTGTCCACCCGGGTTTTTATTTTATTTTTTATTTTTCTGTATTATTATTATCAATAACAATGGAAGAAAATCTGTTCCTAACGGCCTGGATATGAATAGTAACATTGTTCGTTGTCATTTATGCTTCCCTCACCAAACAAAAGACTGCTCTTTCACTACACTCCCTCCAGCAATAACGACCAGTGAGGGAGTTATTAAGGAGCAGTGTAACTTTCTTAAGTGGTCGGATTGTGGATGGGAGTGTTTGATGGGTAAATTGGGAGCTGTGGGGGCTAGAGACTCCACAGCCTTGAGTCTCAGCGGCATGCCAACGCCGAACAATCTGTAATTGGCACCAAATAGAGACACCCGACTGTCACCCATAAGGAGAGTCAGAGAGGAAGAGGAACAGAAGAGACTGAGTTACAAGATGGCAAGACCAGTGAGGGATCTGCTACTGTGACAAATATAAACCAAATGTCTCTCCTCTCTGTTGTTTCTCTCCCTTTTTTCCTTTCCATCTGTCTGTCTTTCTTTCCTCCATATCTCTCTATTATTCTCTATTTTTTGAATTATTATTTTTCAATACAATTCTCTTTCCTCCTCTAGGGCTATTTCTTTATAAGTTTTGACTCAAACTCTTTACCATTTCACTGTATTCTCACCTCCTGTATCCTCACCTTTTTTTTTTTTTTTTTTTTGTCTTCCTCACTGTTTCTATGTCTCTCTGGTTACATTATTCTATTATCGTCATTATTACTGCTGTCTTCACAATTCCTCCACTATGAGCCAGTTGAGTGGGGGAAATAGGTGTAGAAGGGGATATGAAACTTTTTCCTCCATTCATTTTGTACTCATGTCATTACCTGGGTACATTATGTGTTTCCATTTGGTCTCATTAAATGTACCTGCTGTTTGATATGTCGTTGTATGGAACAATGATAGAAAGCACCATAGTAGTGAACAATGTGATACATTTGATAGCTTAGACCAGCAATATTAGTGCACTGTGTCTTGGTGACGACATTTTGGCATGTTGTCATTGGTGTTAACAATTTGGTGCAGCGGCCACTGATGGGTGGATGCAGTTTGGTTTTGTTAATTTCTCATTTCTTTGACATATATACACATAGCATTTCAGCGTACTTCTTACCACAACCGCCATGTTGCTGAGCAGAAATCCCAGTTTTGAATTCTTGAGGATGATGCTCTCCTTTGGTGAGTCGTGGCAATGACAAACCTCCTAATCCCTCCTAGGAGTGCCCAAAGGCTCTGTATTGGGTTCCCTTCTCTTCGCAGCTGCCTGTTTTGCATATCTTCTCATATCACTGTTTTGCAGACAACACCATGCCATACCTGCCGTTCCCTCGAGACAATCCTGTGGAATATCAGTTTGTCTCTATGATATATCTACATGGCTGAGGGATTGACACATTTAAAATCATCGTCTCTACTGAACGGTTGAACCTCATCCAACCCTGCTTCGTACTTTACAACTCTAGAAAGAACAGGCCTTCTCTAATCCAGTACACCCAACTTTTCTTCATGGCTTCATGGTTATCCCTTGCCTCCACTACTGCAATGTTCTGCTGGCAGGCCTCTGGTCAAGCAGCCTGTCTGGTGCTTGAGCTCCACTGGCTACTCAGTTCCCACCCGAATCAAATTACAGTCACTAATGCTCTGAGGCTTTAGTGCTGTCCCTCACTTGTAGGTCACTTACCATATGCAAATATACACTCACCGGCAATTTTTATTAGGCACACCTTGCTAGTACTAGGCTGGATTTCGTTTTGCCCTCAGAACTGCCTCAATTCTTCATGGCATAGATTCAAGAAGGTGCTACAAGTATCCCTTTGAAAATTATGGTTCATATTGACATAATAGCATTATGCAGTTGCTGCAGATTTGTTGCCTGCACAGCCACGATGACATCCTGTTCCACCACATCAAAAAAGTTACTCTCGTGTATTGAGATCTGATGACTGTGGCTATTTGGGTTTCGTGACATTAGCGCATTATCCTGCTGGAAGTAGCCATCAGGAGATGGGAACTTTGTGGTCATAAAGGTATGGACATGGTCAGCAACAATACGCAGGTAGGCTGTGAAGTTTCAATGTCATTTCAAATGGTTATCATTTCTTCTATAGTAATGTAACACCTAAGCAACCAGACTTGAAATATGAAATTGAGTGAATGAATGTAAGTTTAAGTGCAAGTTGATATGAAAGTTTGACCTTCGGTGTGAAACACCGTTTCAAATAAACACAGTTCAAATAAAGTCTTTCAACTTTTGGCAGATTACACCTTAGAAACTCACACTAGTTGGAACGGGCAAGTTTGTTTTCTAAGTCATTCCAGAGCATTCTGCTCTGCTAACACCTTGCAGCACATTAGGGTGAAGCCAGAGCTGCTCAACATGCAGCCCCAGCCTTGTGTGTGTGCATGTGTGTGTATGAGAGCACTCAGTCGTCCAAACCCCCCCACAGTGCTTCACCGTAGGTGTGCAGATGAAAGCACTGCTCGTGAGTGTGCATACTGTATACACACACACACACACACAAACACGTATACACGCACACACGGATAGAAAGAGAATGTTTGAAGTGGCACCCAGCAGCTGAGCTGAGTTGCGGCCGTAACTTCGGTTTGACATCTGGCTAAAATCCCCCTGAGATGAGCACACACATACACTCCTGCGTGTTCCCTCTCTGTCCTCTCTCTCTTCATCGCTTACCATGTACCAAGTCCTTCATGCTTACACAAGCTGAGCTATAATATGATTGGCTACCAAATAAAATGATGTCACCAAATTGAGTTGTAACTGAGTAAACACAGTCTTCATTGCTGTTAGGGTTTGTGTGTGTGTGTGTGTGTGTGTGCGTGTGTGTGTGAGTTCTAAATATCAAACCACCATTTCCCCACCTACTGTTATACAACACTCAAAAATCTAATAATTTAAATCCGAAATGTATGTTAAAAAATGTGTTATTTCGGGATTTTGGGGAAAGAGCTCTGTCTTCATTTAAATTTTTGTTGAATCTGGATTAGAATCTCTCATACTGCACTTTTCTCACACATATGGAAATTATTATTACTATAAAAAAAAAGTGATTTCACATATTTCTCGAAAACTGTGCATCATCGCAGGCTGTGGTCTCTATCGGTGTCTGTTCAAATTGGTAATAAAATGATATAATGTGCAAAAAAAACTTTATTTAGATTTATGTATTTAACATATACTGTAAGGCAACACATTGTATACAAATAATAGGTGCCATTCTTGTTTTTATGATGTTTGCTCTACGTAACAGATCATTAAAATATCCACAACAGTCTGTAATCACAGTGTGCTCAGCAGTCTAGACACTATTAAAGAAAATACACTGAAAATGATGATAGTAAACTGAAAAGGCTACAATTTAAAGCTTTGGGTGCTGTATTTACTGGAGGTGAGTGTAATAATACATAATAGTCACATAGTCAATCTGAGAAATTATGCTTAGTCACCGCACTGGTACAAATGTTTGTAAAAATGGAGGAAAATGTTTAGACATTTAAAGTTATGGAAATATGAACATATAAAGATAATATAAATTGACATCATATGCAAACCCAGTAAACCCATTTTAAAGATCAAAGGCACAGTTTAATTGAAATGATAATTATATAATGCTAGTTTTGCTCAAATACCCACACATTGACCTTGCATCGACACACCAATGCTTATTTTGCATGTTAACTTAATTAATGTGTGTAAAAAAAATAAAAATAAAAATAAATAAATAAACCTAGTTTATTATTTATTATTTATAGCAAATAAATTTCCTGTTTTGAAGGATTTAGAAGGCTGAAAATTGTCTTTGTCTTCTTAACAAGGTGGTGGTAGAGAGCTTTTCATAACAAACACTATGATATATTTATTTTTAGATGCCAAAATGCAGCTCTGCAGATGTTCAACTGTTGTGATTAATTATGAATCAGCCTGCTGGATGGCTGCCTAAACGGTGGCGCTGCTAATTTCACCACGCGGAGCAGTGCCGTGATTGGTTGGAGCCAACTCTTGGACGTGCTCCCACTATTTCAAATATTTCTCATCGGACTTGAGCGTGAATGTCCAGTAGCTGTAGTCTGGGTCTGTCTGCCATTAAAACTGTCCTGATCCTGTAGGGCGACTTCCAGCTGCTGGAACTTTTCAGATCAAATATGGCTGAGAGCTCTGTGGAATTTGGGTCGTTTTTAGGAAACATAAAGTCTCACTACATCCTTTTTTTTTAAAAGCATCTTCTGGTTAACCGGTCGGGGGGTGGGAGGGGGTGGGGGTGGGGTGTCTTGTAGTGGGGCCTACTGCTGCTGCTCTCAATAAATTAAGGTAAAACATTACATTTAACTTTATTTAATTAAATTCACTTCATTTCACTTTGATTATAGATGACTTCATTTTAATTTTCATGTTTTGAATTTTGGCAAGACTTTTCTGTGGCACTACTGTGCGCTTGTGCATTTGTGTGTGTGTGTGTGTGTGTGTGTGTGTGTGGGTTTGAATATCCCAAGGAAATATATTGAACCCAGAGGAGTTCTTTTGAAATCCACCAAAAATAAGTCATTACTTCTGGGATGTCCTGCTGGGTGTGCGTGTGACTGTGTGTGACTGTGTGTGTGTGTGTGTGTGTTGGTGACAATATGAATGTATGTGTGTCTGTGTGACTGTGTGTGTGTGTGGACTGAAGGCCTACCTGTGATACCTCCAGCAGAGCTGGTAATGAGCTCTATTGATTAAGGCTGTTAATTAAGACCAGATTTTAATTAATCATGTTCCCTGAATCTGCCTGTTATAAATTATTCCTGACAGATAGTTACTTGTTTTCAACTCAGCAGATGTGGTTACGTCTCTAGCCTGGTTTTCTGTAAAGCGGTGTCACTGTTCTGCCCAGAAGTTTAAAATAATAACACAAAACATTCCCCATACAGAGCAAAGAGAAAAGTGTTTTTGAAAAGAAATCTGTAGGTCAGATATGTTGTTTTCCCTGGGTATAAATGTGTAGAGATGAAGCAGTTGGGATGGGGTCTATAGGAAATAGCTGACAGATCATTCCCATATATTTTGGAGCTGTCCAGGTAACACAGTCAACCTTTGGTGAAATGACTGACAGACTTTCTCTGCAAGCAATTTATTTGTCGGGACAAGAAAAAAAAAAAAAACATCTATTCATGATATTGCTAGCAGCCAAAACAGTTACAGGCCGAACCTCCACCAAAGACTGAATATCAAATACCAAATGCTCAGTGTATGGGAAGAATGACACTTTTTGCTAAAAGGCTGATAAATTCTTGCAACGCAGGGAAAATGTGTTGCGTTCGCTAACCCCGTGAAGTCAGATCTGTTGCTCTGTCCACTGTGTTTTTTTTATTATTATTTGCGAGTATGTTTTCAAGATAATTGCCAGCTAAATGAATAAACAGCAACTAAAAAGAAAAAAAAAAAAAAACTCTGTTGAGGAGAGTCGCAGAATTAAAACAAGCCTACAGATACTATAGTTGTGGGAAAATTCCCTGATGCGTGAGTGATTCCAGACTCACAAACAAAACATGTTTGGGGCTCTGAAGGACTTATTTAATGTGTATTAAAAGAAAGCATTTCCTGTGGTTTCTCTTGCTGGCGCAGAAATAGAAAGCATCTGAAGAATAAGAGAACAATTCTTTTTATTTATCTGAGACAAAATAAAACAGGTCTGTTCTGTTCCTCAGTTGCATTGACTTGTTTACAATGAAAGCTTTCATGTCGCTTTGTTTTTCTTCAATCTTTTAACGGGCGGCGTTGCATTCTGTCCAACTGAGGCTTGACAGCTGGATCAAGACACAGCTCAGTAAGGGAGTATTTACCAAAAGAAGGGAATCCCCCACTTTTCATCCATTCTCTCACCCTTTTATCTTCTCTCCTCCTGCCCCCTTCCTGATTCCTTCCTTTCCTCTGGCCTTACCTCCTCCTTTCCTTCTCATTTTTTTTATTTTTTTCCCTTTTCCACTCAACTTGCCTCCCTTGCGTTCCTTTCATCTCTGAGATGATTCATCCCCCCCCCCAAGCAAAAGATGGTCTATTATGAACACTGTGGCAACCAGCAAATACTTGCTTAGGCTCAAGTGTAAGCAGAATTTGTTGCTGTAAGTAAATATTCGAGGTTATCGATGGCATTCGCTAAAACAGGTAGTTAGGGCTAAGCTAGACTCACGTGTGAACAACCATGCTATGAAAGTATAGAAGTTATAGCGATTTTTTTTCTTCCAAGGAGTCTAGAAAACACTGTGTGTCCCTGCAGCAGATGAATGAGACTGGAGATCACAAAAATTTGGGCATTTTATCTATTTTAAGTAGCTGCTGTAGCGTCAAAGATCAAATTCCCAGAATTCTATAGCAGTTTTGAGAGTGGCGTGGGCCGTGAGTCAGAAAAGGTCAGCCCTTCATATATTACACTTCTATGGTAAAGTATGCAGTGGTCCTAAAGGGTAAATCTGACTCTCAGCTTTTTTTTTTTTTTTTTTTTATCTCTTTTTGTTTACATGGGTGTCCGTTTCACTGATTCGTCATTGGCCGTAGTCCGCTTGAAGTGTGAAACCAGTGCTGAAAAATGGTCTCTGGTGTTGAAACAGTATGTCATCATCATCATCATGTCATCATTAGTCAGACTGTGTATAACGCTGTGCAAAAAAAACCAAAAAAAAACAAAACAAAGACAAAAAAAAACCTTCCATGTGTTCAGCTTGTCAGCCTGTAGAGAGGCTTAGTGAGTTCACATTCCACAAACAGCTTTTGAATGTGTGTGCCTGTGTGTGTGTGTGTGTGTGTGTGTGTGTGAGTCAGGCAGCAGGCCACAGTGCTAACTGGATTAGCATGGTAGTGGCATGTGTGTCAGAGAGCACACGACCAGCAGACTCAGTGCTGCAGTGATGCACTGCACACTGGGTGAGTGAGACAGCAGTGAGATGCTGCTGCAAACTTTTGACCGCAAGTGCATTTGTCACACTGGTTAATGAGGTTAATTCTCCCGCAACCTCTGTATCTCTCACAGTTTTGCTTCTTGTCTGGGTTGTTAAGCACATGCTACTTTGGATCTTTTCCTGTGGAAATAGCATTAGGAGCATTACGCTCATTCTACTGCCCTACATTGGGCTGTTGTGATGTGCTGAGTAAATGTGGAGGGAAGAAAAATGCTAATTTATGAAAAATGATTCATACAGGGAGCATTGTTAATATTTTGTATCTGTCGAACTCTGTAACAAATCTGTTGGTGTGTGTGCACATGTGCGTGTGCGCGTGTGTGTGTGTGTGTGTGTGTGTGTGTGTGTGTGTGTGTGCGCGCGTGTGTGTGTGTGTAATCATGCTCTCTCTGAACATAGGTGAACTGTATCTGGTGCCTGCGCCACAATACAGAGGGGTGTTGTTGAAGGAGTGAAAGCAGGAAGGAGTGCAGGAAGGTGAAGGCGTCCAAGGAGAGTGCAGCAAGGTACAGGAGAGAGGCCTGCAGCACAAAATCATGAGACAAGACACAACTCTGTATTTAAGAGAGATTTGCCTTTACAGTCATGAGAATCTCAAGTCTGAATAAACACTAGTTTTTTTTTTTCCTTAAGAGAAACAATATGTTTCCATGTTTAAAGCTGGCAGGATAAGTTGGAATGCCAATTTCAAACCACTGATGCTGAATGTCATTACAGAATAATTCATATTTGCTGGATAAAGTAAACATGGCCGCTGGCAAGTCGTGGCAGTGCCTGTGTTCTTCTGCATGGAGAAAGAAGGGAAGCAATAGTGTTTCCTCTGAGGCAGGAAATGTTTAGTGGACCCGCAGAGGGGGTGAATGTAAAAAAACAAAAAAACAAAAAAAACACTTATTGTGACTTCATTAAGACAGTGTGCATAGCTTTCACTGGTCATATTTTCTTGGCAGAATGAGTCTGCAGTGATGGAATACAGGTGTAATGTATTGCGCAAATAAATCCTGTAAGAGTTTCATCTAACTTAGCATCCAACGGAGATTTCATCTATTATTAATGAACCATTGTCAGATTGTGTAAGCTTTTTTAAAAGAAGCACAGTTTGTAAAAAAAAAAAAGTGTGGGCAAACGCCCTAGAAATGCTACAAATATTTATTATATCTCGGATACAATAAATCATAGAGGAAAATAAAGTCCTATTCTGTAAAGAACCCTCATTTTATATGGTAATATAGTAATGTTCACGTATATTCTTTCCTTGTCATTTTGGTTTTCGTTACTGTTGGATTTTGGAGTTGGAATTGTGGCAGTAAAAACATATTTATTCAGTGTACTGGTCATTTTTCCAGATGCCTGTGCATATCTTGTACTAAAGCAGGTTAGCCACGCAGTTTAAGTTACCGTGGTTATCTGCTTTCCTGAGGACTCACCATTATGAGACCTGAAAAGCAGCAGAGTCAATCCAGAGTACCAATCCATGTTCCCTACTGGGAAAGACTGAATAACCCTCAAACACAACAATAAACAAATTAAATTTATTGTTATTGTATAAATCACTCAGAAAATCACCTGCTCGTGTGTTTTCATTAAATATACTGTGACTCAAGACCCCACAAAATAAAAAGAAAAAAATTAAAAAAATGTATGCACTGAAAGGTTTTGTGACATTCTAAACGTAAGAGGTCCAAATGTGTGGCAGAGGGTAAGACATGACCTCCTGATTTCATATTATCATCGTGGATTTGCTTGGCAGGTAAAGCTAAAGATAGATAATTCCATTTTCCATGTTTTTAAAGATTATATCTTGGGTTTTGTTTCCAAGGCTGAATGAAGCAGAATAAAACAAGAAGAATTTGGAGAAGACATGACCATACAAAAAAATAAAAAATAAAGCTTTGGGAAATTTGATGAACGCAAAGACACTGTGATTATGCTTAACTTCAAAGTAGTTTGTATGTAGGTCATCAAAACACGGTTAATATGTTCATTTATGTCCAAAATTGCCTCACTCAGACAGGGTATAAGTCCCGTAAATACCTTTATTTATTTTATTGGCGGCCCTGACAATTCCAAAGCTGGAAAGGAATGGCCGGGGTTCAGAGAGACACCTTAAAGTGGTCATGCTAAATATGGGCAGTCAAAACACTTGTGGTTGTGTTTCAAGTCAGATTATGTCAATGGTTTAAAATAATAATGATAATGACAACAACAACAGCAACAACAACAACAATAATAATAATAATAATTGCAGGTCATATTTGGTATGCCACACACCCACCCATTCACCAACTGGACCCGCACATCCTGACTCTCCACCAAGCCTGATGAAGATCACAACACAGTGTCGTTCATATGCTTCACGCATTCATATATTCCATACACAATAAGGCTGAGTTTCTGGATCGAAAGGCCGTAAACAATAGAACTCTATTGTTTCCTGTGTACAGAGGACAACTGTGATTGTTTGGTCAATGATGGATAATTCAAGCAAAATCCAGCGTGTTAGCCCCATACAGTCCGTGTGTACTTGGGGATTCATTCAACACTCAAAAATTGTCCTTTTTGTTATGGGTTTATTATGGATTGCACTGTGGACACTGTTGGGCTGTTTTTGGAGACAGAATTTCAAAGCTTTAGGGCCATGTTTTTGGCAAAATGTGGATGTTGAGCAGTTTCCATTGGGGGTCTGTACAAGGCACGATACATTCTCTACTTCAACAAATTTCATGCACACACACACACACACACACAGCTCATACTGTTAGCAAAGACGGGATTAGCCCACTCACCCCCATTTTTCTTTCTTTCTCCGATCACTCTCCCTCTCTCTCTTTTTTTCTCATCCAATCTCTTTGTCTCTCCTGTCAGTACAATTCAAGATACATTCCCATTTTCCCCATTCTATTCCTGCTTCCATAGTTACACATATACACACGCCCTCTCCTACACCCCCAACACTCTCCCCAGGGTGCCATGGTAACTCAGTGGGAGGGGAGCGTCACCCCTGCCTTACCCCTATCTGCAACCACACCCCCCATCCTCTTCCTGCTTCCCCTCCAATCAGACCCTGTTTGCCCGGTTCATCCAATACCAATATCCCCTTTGCCTGCAGGTCGTCTCCAACTCTTGGCCAATAGGAATCATTGGTTTCTTGGTCACAGCAGGGGGTGTAAAGCTGCTCAGCAACAATGAGGGGAAAGAAGAGAGATTGTAGTAAAAACGATGACCTACTTTTTCTTTTTCTTTTTCATTTTTTTTTTTTTTTTTCAACACCCCCACCCTTAAATTCTCTCTGCTCTGTAATCGGAAAGACCCTCTTCAGAGAACACCAGCGTGTTTCTGAGATCCTCTCCGGGCTAAGCAGTCTGTAGCAGAGAGGAAGGTATGATTTGAAGGGGTTTTAATAAGGTGAAGCACACTCCATCAAACAGCTCTATCAAGCACCAACTGCAGTGATTGCCGTTTCTATTTTTTCACTATGAAAAACATTTTTTTTCTTTTCCTTTTTTGGCAGTGAACTCATCTTTTCCAAGGCAAGCAGAGTAACACCAACATACAAACACATACATACACAAATACACCCCAAACCAGTATCTAATTGCTTTTATTTCCCCCTTCCTTCAGCAAATGTATACATTTGTGTCATCTCGGCTGACCAGACCGGGACCAGTCCCCTAGTAAAGAAGCATCTGAGGAGAGTGGGCACATACTCAATGTTACACCTTCGCAGCCTTTCACAGGAAAACCGGTGTCGTTATGTTGTTCATTTTTTTTTTTTTTTTTTTTTTATCATTCTGTTCCTTTACCTTTTTAATGGGAACCTGGATATGAAGACTTTTTGTATCAGATCCACTTTAAATGTGCTATTAAATATGTCTTTTTTTTTTTTTCTTTATACATAAAATGTGCAGTGCATTTTTTCCAACACCAGTCTTTAGTCCCATATTTCTTGACAGCAAGAGGAACGTGCCACGTTGAGCCTTTTTAAATTTAGACCTGAGCTCAACATAAACAACGAGGACAACACAAGTTGCCTTCCTCAAAATGCTCGTCACAGTGAAGATGATCCGAGGGGTGAGGAGGCAAAATCGATGCCAAAATCCATCGATATGTCATAGTGTTTTTTGGCTACCGAGATGTTCCATGGGCCGCCCTGGTCAGCCTCCATGACTGGAAGGGCTGGCGGCTACGGTATCATCTGATTATCTGTAATTCATTCGCAATTCAGAAATGACAAAAAAACAAAACATAAATGCATTTGTTTATTATTTGAAATCGAATTGTTTTTTTTTTTTTTTCTTCCCAAACAAAAAGCGACAAAAACTCATTTGAAAAACAGGTCAGTTTTGTTTGGCCACATGGTTGAACTATATTCAGTATTGCAGGTCATACAATTTTTGCCAATCTGGAGTGGAGTCAAAGTCATAGTCATGAGTACTTTAGTACCGAGGCGAGTTAATGCTGCTTTACATGAGTTTTCTCTCCTTGCCTTGCAGCTGTTGAGCCCGAACTGGGAATTGTCAGATGTTTTTAGACCAAATTTAAAATATTCCCACATACACAGTGTTAATTCTTTCCATTCAGTGTTTTTTTTTTTTGACATTTTTTTTTTTTTTTTTTTTTATATTTATGAACTCAAACACAACTTTTGTTTGGCTGCAGAATGCCTCATGATTTAACCCTGATTTAACCCAAATCCATGCTATTTATTTGATAAGAAGGGAATTCAAAATTTATCAGTTCATTTCATTAACATTTACATTCATAGTTACTCATTTGATACTTTTATGTGAGGGGCATCAGTAAGCTTCAGTGCAGTCGAATTCACTGGTGTAAGTATTGAGTAATACTTCTTTTGCATAAATGCAGATATGAAAAAGTGCAACAAAGGCGCTTAGTCAGTGCTAGTTAGACATGTTAGGGGTTTGAAGAAGTTGTTTGCATCATTAAGCCTTAGCATGTGGCCGGATTTCATTCAGTCAGTCTCTATGTTAATTTAAATTTAAAAAGTTAAAAAATAATAATAAAACAGTACAATTTTTAATGATAAAATTGCATTTTGACAGTTTACCATGTCATTACTTTATACAGTGATAAAAACGTATTTATGTTTTCATATTATTTGGTGGTATGTTAAATTTGAGATGTAAATTGTAATTTTATTGATATTGGGCCTTGTGCCTCAAATACAATATTTTAAATGTGAGAAAATCTGTCGGAAAAGTTCTTCTGAAATAGAGAATTATTATTTTTTTTTTTATTATAACATTTTAGTTTTATATTTGGTGATTAATAATTGGGAGTGCAGCAACTGTGTCTTCGCCAGGCTAGACACAAACATTGAACTCTGGTGACCTGTTTTGTTATATTCATTGTCTATACACATTCATTGTCTATAGACAAGGCAATGAATATAACAACACAGACTAACTGAAGCAGAATAGACCTTAAGACAGAAATTCCTTGACAGTGCTATGATTGCGGCGGAGAGCTGGGAAACACTGGTACCATGTATTGATGAATAACTACGATCGCGGTGAATCCCTTGAAAGGACTGTCTCCTGTCTGATCAGAGGGTGTTTCGGGAGTAAACTTTGCTCATTAGTGACAATCACCATTTGATCCCTGTTGAGACGCCTCGTGTTCAGTGATTAAAAATAGCAGGCGACCTAAAGTGTGCATGCCTACAACGGATGGAAGGGAACTATTTAATTTCTTGAAACTGTGACCATTATAAGAAAGCCAGAACATAATTAAAGGCTAATTTAAGAACCACAGTCACATATATGTTTGAATGATTTACTACTGGATTACTGGTGTAATTTTGTTGTCAAAAAAATACATAAATTAATTAAATTATTTAAAAAAAAAAAAAAAAACGTGAATAAGTGATTCTGTTGGTAGCTATTTCAGCCTGAGAGACTAAGCTGTAGTCCATTGGTGCTAAAATGCTAAAACAATGATGATTTTATCAAAATAAGATATTGTTGCTGGTGAGCCAGTTTTGGCCCATGCACCTCTAGTTGCCAACTACTTGCCCTAGCCCCTCTGCCCTGTCCTAACACTGTCCTGAATGAAAATGTCCTCATGACCAAAGTTAGGAATGAATATTTATCCATACAACCCAATAAAGACATGCACACATAGACAGACTGGCAGAGAGAGTGATTAAAAAAGTTTTCGTTGGCTTGCTTTTTTTTTTTTTGCTCTGATTAGCTTCCAAGTTGTTATTCAAGAATCCAGCATCCATTAGAATATTATTTGCTCCTAGGCTATGACTGTAATAACATGGCACAAAAAAAATAGGACACATGAAATAAATTTAAAAAAAAAAAAATAGAAAAGGAAAGATTAAAACACAAAGGGAGGAAGTAAGTGGCGAAGAGCAGTGAAAACTTGTCACGTTACTTGCCACCCTTTGTCCTCCTCTACTGACATTCTCGCTGGAGTCAATGGGTTTAAAACCAGAATAACTGTTTCATCAAAACAACACGATCACTCAGAAAAATCATCCGCTCTTGTGTTTTCATCAAAGTTGAGCGAAAGTCTGATACTTTGTGCCAGTGTCAAAATTAGCAGACATATATATACGCACAGAAAAAAAAAAAAAAAAACTGGAAGTGGCTTCTTGTTCATATTGGGTGTTGGAGTAAAGATGAGGAGCTTTGATTTCAGTGGGGAAAGTGTTACTGTGTGATACAGCTCACATAATGGCTACCAAGGCACCGGTTCACTTTTGATGGGCAATGCCAAACACTGAGCTGTTTTTGATCTGGCTCAAATGCCTGCTCAGTGGTTAAAATGTGTTGATAAATGTCTCCATTCAAGCCATAGCTAATTCAAAACTTACCACAGGGAAAGGAGCAGGGACTGGTGACTTTGATGTGAATCTGAAATGAGAAGCCTGTGTGATATTGTGCGCAGTGCCCAGAGAGGTGCCTGTGAGATTGGCAGAGAATCGTGCCCCTGGAACTCTGTATCTGCTATTAGTAATTACAGAGAGTCCCAACGTGGCACTGCACCACACAACCAAGAAAGTTGTCATTAAAACTCCTTGGTTTTTGGAGAAGAGTGGGACTGCTTTGATGTAGGACACAAAAAGCAGACTTTTTATTATTATTTTTTTTTTTTTTCATTCTCAACGTACAATGCTGTCCTGAAGTGCCAGCTTGGCAACCCGCAGCTGATTGAAAACACAGATATGGTTTTGATGTGGCTCAAATGGTAAGTCATTGTTAAAACAAGCCCTGCTTTCTTTGACAATATTTCCTGCCAACATTTCCACAGAGAAACCCAGTGACATTCCATATGGAACGTGGAGAAGCAGTTCGCTTTGAAACGGCCTGATTTTTTTTTTTTTTTTTTTTTTTTTGGAGAAGGAGATTGTGCTCTTTGATGCTGATTCAAAGAGAAGTCTGTTTCACAGACGCAGCGGGCCACTAAGGTGCCAGGATAATAAGTAGATAAGTATTAGTAGTTAAAGGGTGGCCATGAACCACACACATGTAAAACGCAATTAAACCTTTGACAAAGAATTATTTGGACAAGATTTCACTTTGATAACGGTTGAAAACAGTAGCATAAGTCACAGTCACACTCAATCAGAACCCAAAGGTAGAAGCGCATGGTAGATGCATTAGACGTTGCTATATTGACCTGCTCTATATGAAAAGTGCTCTCATTACTTCTGTAATGATTTGGCACAATATTAATAAAACCTGACCTGACTTGACATATTATAAATATGTTTCTAGAAATCAACGGGAAATCAACAGGAAATGTGCTTTGGTTTTTGGGAGCCCCTATTCTCTTGTCTAAAGCTCAAGTTCCAAAAAAGAGAAAGCGTTTTGATGAGAACATAAATGGACGACTTTGCAGGAAAGTTTATTTTTACTGGCTTTCTTTTCTCAAATTATTATAAGCTTTTATTATGAACAGTTCTAACGGGAAGAAGGTTATGACAAAGGTGCCTTGACAGAGCTCTGAAATACTGAACGTACAATGTGTGATCTGAAAAAAAAATAAAAAATAAAATAGCACCAGTAATGTGAACAACCTGTCCCAACTGCCAATATGAACAAATGGGAGAGTTGGTGCCCAATTGCCATTAATTCTATCTTGGACTGGCTCTTTTCTTGGTGCAGGTTATGTGATAAGTGGCCAGTGACAAGTGAAGCAATGCTAAGGCTTTCTAGGTTGCAAGGACTGGCTGAATGCATTCCAGCAGCGTGAGCAGCCCACAGGGCACAACTGGCCCACAATATCAGTAAATAAAACATCATATAACATGTGACATGTGTGAACAGTAACCAAAATAAACTCCAACTGCATTGTTATCAATCAATTTCTTAAATTAGCCTTTTATTTTGTTCTGGCCCACGATCTAATGGATTAGAAAAAAAAAAAAAAAATGGCCAAACTTACTTGTCCTATCCCTGATATTAGACATAATAATCCACACTGTACATTAGGATAGGACAACAACAACAACAACAACAACAACAAAATTATATAAGTATGAAAGAATTTTGTACATCTTCTGATATCATATTTATAGCCACCTACTGAAGAAAACCCAAACTATCACATACAAGAACCAAAGATTTGACCAATTAAAGTTTTGACAAATTAAAGTTTTGACGAACTACATCAAATTTCAAGGAATCACCAAAAACCACAGAAGCTGAAAACATCTGAACCACATTGCTTTGCCATCAATCAAACAGCTGCTGAAACACTTTGGTGACAGCAAAAAAGTTCCAAAGACTTTGTTGAGTTATTTCAAAAGTGGCAGACCAACTGTAAGACTGATGCTACCATTCCTAAATTAGACAAATACTGTAACTGTGATCTCTTAGCTGAAGAAGATGTAAAAAAAAAAAAAAAAAAAAATGCAAGAAAAACACAACAAAGAGAAGTTTAGTTTTACACCACTGCACTTTTTGTTTTCAATTTTGTGAGTGAATTGACTGCGATTGACGTCGCCATCAAACTGAAAAGTGGCCATTTGGTGTGAAAGTTAAATAAGGAAATTCAGTCGTCACAAATCATCTTTTAATCAAAAAATGTCTAACACACACTTGGGTGTCAACTCTAATTATTATCCTCATGGTGAGCTGATGGCACTTGTTCATTATGAAAAGACATTAATTCAATTTCTTTCATGTTTGTCTCAATTAAAGCGTTACAAGAGGGGGATAACATGATTGATGCTGATGCCTCTTGACCCCTAAAGGTTATAAGCAGAACAACACATAATTCTGATCTTCTCAACTGTCGGGCTTCATACAAATAATAGTGATAAGTCATCTTAATTGCAAGTAAACATACTTGACAGAGGCTTTTCTCATTTTAACTGTGTGTATGAGAGAGGGGAAAAGGATGTTCATGTTAGAGAGACATTTATTTGGGTAGCTAACACTCCATTTACAGAGCGCTTTTGCATCCGGAAGTCTCCTCTGGATAAGACGCGTCATAGTTTAATATACTTTAAGGTGTGTTTGGATTTTCCCGGACCACTTCTGTAGGTGGCATAGCTGATCGTGATCTAATCTTAGACGCCATTAGCCATGTGTAAATGATGCCATGCAGTATATTCCTCTTAAAATAGTAAGTAGTCTGTCCATACAGTTACCTATTGCAATGAAAATACATACACACACATACACACACACACACACACACACACACACACACACACACACATATATATATATATATATATAGGCAGCCACTCAGTTATGGCATTCCATGTGCGCCATTACTGCTAGCGTCTTACACCCAGCTGTTATGTGCTGGATTGTCTCAGGGGGTATCTCTGCACAGTCCGCACCTGGGGTCCGACCTGGACCCCAGCCTTTACTGATCTTGTGCTCAGGTCCTATTCCTTTGCTGACTCATGCGCTCATGACGTATGAGGTAGGAAGGTAGGGCTAAGGGCCTTGCCTAAGGGTCCTCACTGGCCAGTGGTGGTACCTATATATATATATATATATACATGATATGATGAATTCATATTGAGGCAGCAGAAAGTGATGGACCAACAGCAACCTGGTCTGAAGCAGCATATTATTTTACTGTTATGTTTCGGGTGCTTTATCGTGATAGTAAAATCTGCCCGCATAGGCAGGTGCACAAAGTACATACAGTACACAGTACACTCTGCCTGTTACATGCAAGCAGGGTGTGCTGAAAATGTGCTTTAGATAATGGAGTCAGGTGGAACATTACACCAATCACCCATAACATTATTACCACTGACATCTGAAGTGCATAATATTGTTTATCTTGTTACAATGACACCTTTATTATGCAGCAGCTGAACATTTTGTCCTCACAGTTGATGTATTGCAAGCAGGAAAAATGGGCAGGCCTAAGGGTGTGAGCCACCTTGATAAGGGCCAGATTGCCATAGCTAGACAACTGCGGCAGAGCACCTCCAACACTGCAGCTTGTGTGGGACGTTCCCAGGCTGCAGTGGTCAGCACCTACCAAAAGTGGCCCAAGGAAGGTTTCCAGTGAACCGGCGACAGGATCACAGACGGCCAAGGCTCAGTGATGTGCACGGGGAGCAAAGACTGGCCAGTGTGGTCCGATCCAACAAAGGAACTACTGTGGCTGAAATGGCTGAAAAGGTTAATGCTGATTCTGATAGAAAGGCGTCATGACACACAAAGCATTGCATTTAGTTGCATGTGAGGCTGTGTAGCCCCAGACCGGGGTGTTCACGTTGACCACTGTCCAACCCCAAAAGCTCCTACAATGGGCGAATCAGAACTGGACCACGGAGCAATGGAAGAAAATGGCCTGGTCTGATGAATCACCTTTTTTTCTACATCATTTGGTTGCGTGTGCATCGCTTCCCTGGGGAAGACATGGCACCCAGTTGCGGACATGGCACCCGAGTTCAAGGTGTTGACTTTGTTGGCTCCAAATCCCCCAGATCTCAGTCCAATCCAGCATCTGTGGGATGAGCTGGACCAACAGGTCTGATCCATGGAGGCTCCACCTCACAACTTCAGGACTTAAAGGATCTGCTGCTAAGGTCTTGGATCAGATACCACAGCTCAGCTTCAGAGGTCTAGAGGAGTCAATATATCCACAGGTCAGGGCTGTTCTGGTTTAAAAAGTGTGACCTAAACATTATTAGGCAGGTGGTCATAATGTGTACAATACAGCCTCAGAAGGTTGGCCCATGCTCTGTGTTATATTCTATGTTGCACAACATTGCCACACAACATGGATGTCTTGACCCGAAAGTGTTTCTTAATGAAACCAAAGACCAGTTCTCACTTATCATCAAAGATGTCTGATCTTGTGATTTCTGCTGTTCCTCCCTTGCAGAGCTGTGTGCAGACGGGCGACTCGCTCGGTCCCCTCTTTGGCCCTCGGGACACACGGAGCTGCTGCGTGCGTATGCCAGGACTGGACGCGCTGGTCAGTCACAAAACTAACCACAATGAGAATCTAATTCCGTATGCAACACTGCACCATTGTAATAATAAATGTGCCACGATACAAGCACAACCGGCTTTTAAAGGGAATGACAGAAAGCACTCTGATTGTTTTTCTTGTATTTTACATTCCCAACGCTCTCAACACTCCCATGATTAATTAAGAGACATAGTTCAGAACCACGCGCCTCACGCAGCAACTTTTTTTTTTTTTTTTTTTTGCTGCCATTAAAATAGCAAAACTGTCATCGACCCACCCGCTTTGGACTTTTGGACCCAACTGTATGTGTGATTACTTTGAACTGGAAATATACACCCTTTTTTTTTCCATTCTGTGATCAAGAAAGCCCTGGATAAGTTCAGCTACATCTGAGTCAAGTCAAAATTAGAGCTCATTTCTTAGTATCATAAAAGTGAATATACTTTACACAGGGATGTTTGATATTATGTCTCCAAGTCTCAAACTAACGCAGCAACTGGTTGCCTGCAATCTCTCATAATAGTTCATCTTTGATTTGAAAGCACCAGATGGAAATGCACATGAGTAGTGTATGGCACATACTGTAGCTCTGAGACAACACTGCTACTTAAATTCCTGCTTTTTAACCAGTTCAACTCCACAGGATGGCAACACAGCACAACACTATTAGTGTAACCTTGATGTGGTGGCTCATAAATGTTGTGGAATGGGCAATTCTTTCCCCAATGCCAGTTTTTTCTGTGCTGGAGCAGTGAGATAATGATTCCATTGCATGTTAATTAATGGATTGGAGTGAGCGTGTTCCATTTCCAGGTGTTGGCAGGGAAAGAGAGATATTGCTTGCTAAAAGCTTTCATAGTGAACACCGAAAAACATTAATGAACACAAGCAAAAAATGGAGAAAGACAGCTGCAAGTGGTCATACTGTCAGAGGGCTGATTCTCTTCAAAGATTCATCGAAACCTTTAATCGATAGGAGCCCGAAGCAGCGTACAGCTTATTTTATAATCTTCCAAAAGTTTAAATCAATAAGTTTGAGTAAAAACACAATGCAACACAATACAAGGACTGAATGAGACCTGGTTTTTAACCCCGATTCACCTTCAGTTATTCTGTGTAAACCAACCTCTCAGCCAACGGAGACAGGGAGCAGTTTGTGTGTGTTGCCCTGCCCCGTGTGAGCAGAGGGGCAATCAAGCTTCTGTGGGCTTTTAAAATACACTGCAGTCAGAAAATGCTCAGATCCCTTCTTCCTTTTCACATAGTATTATGTTGCAGCATCATGCATCATTTTTCTCTCATTAATGTAGACTCAGTAATTAGTCATCTTTTCTCTTTCCTTCCATAAATACATACGTGTGCCCAAACTACGGTATGTCCAATCACAGCTAATTAAAGATAAAGATAATTAAAGCACATCACCACAATTTGAAGTGCGACACCAAATCCTTTGGATTTTGCAAAACAAATGATAAAAACATGTTTTCACCTTGTCGTTATTGGTATATTGACTGTAGATTAGTGGTTGACCGACCGCCTGAAAAAAGGGACATTTTATCCAACCAACTAAATTATCTACAACAGAAGTATAAGTAGATGACATGACAAGTTAACATGCATGTCTTCAAATCTGTGTGTCCTTGGCATTTGAAACCACCGTAATGCTGTAACAGTATTTTTTTGCAGGCATCTTGGATGAGTTTTTGAGAGCCACAGACAAGCCAGAGTTCTGCCTCATTGATATTTTATGGTTTGGGACTTAATGAGTGTCTCATCAACCAAGCTTACCTGAGAAGAGCTGATAAGACGCGAGGCCCCGTCTCACACCTGGGCGGAAACCAGCAGCACAAAGTGCGGTGCAGGTGTTTTTCATAGAGTCAGACCAATGTAGTTGTCAATTTCCCGCCCATCGCCCACGTTCATTTAATGGCCAAGAGCGTGGTGATTTGGCTGTAGCTTGTTTGTAGAGCACTGATTCTCTTAGGGACTCAGCCCTTCCTTTCTGCTCAGGGCACGCTGAGCTGCTGTCCGACTGTGCCGCGACTGGGCTCACACGTGCAAATGACATCCAAAACACTCCCATGATTCATTAACTTATAGAATAAAAATGTACCTGGTGCAGCAATTGTTTTTTTGTTTTTTTCTATTGTTAAAATAGCAAGAGTGACGCAGACATGCCCTGAATGCATTTGCGCCATGCGCTTTAGACTCCTACTCTTTGGACTGTTAAAATAGAGCCAAGAGAGCG
The DNA here is from genome assembly GCA_038496675.1 of Rachycentron canadum. Classification (NCBI taxonomy): domain Eukaryota; kingdom Metazoa; phylum Chordata; class Actinopteri; order Carangiformes; family Rachycentridae; genus Rachycentron; species Rachycentron canadum. The sequence continues at coordinate 26,053,937 of CM076650.1, read as the reverse complement.
TGTGCAAATGAGTTATAATACTGAATTTTTTTGTACTAGTTTTTTAGTTATAAAAACTAACTAGTTATATAAAATAAATATAAATAATAAAAGCTGTACTAACAGAATTCACTCGGAAGCAGCATTGAGTGTATACTGTATGTATACAATATGAATATTAATATTAAATGCTGAATTAATTGAGTGCTGTACTTAGCTCAGAATAAATTAGACACAGAGTCATCAAAACTGAAGCAGCAGCAGCAGCCAACTTTTAATCCCCATAGTGTAATTCAGTAGAACAGTGGTTATATCCCCTGACAGGTGTCATATCTGGCATTCATTTATCATTCTTGATAAAGGGACATGTATCATTATCTACATATTTCTGTAGACTTCATTACGCTAGCACCGTTCTTGAAGAATCAACTGGCAGTGACTGTTATAAAAACCAATAAAGGTAAGATTAAAGATAACTGCATCATGATGTTAGAAGCGACACAGGCCAGTTGCATTGTGGGATGTTTATATATGTACAATTTGAATTTGGCCTGGAGTGTTTTAATGCAGGATGATACTGTCAGTGTTGCTTTATATATAAGGATAAGGGTCTGACTGTGGTGAAAACACACACACAGACACACACAAACACACAGAGGGAGGATGCATCAAATTAACAGTGACTTTTTGACATCACCTCTCAACGGGCAAGATGAGAGACAGATACACAGGAAACAATTAAATGTTGATTGGCTCATTTTGAACCCGCTCTCACACACACACATAAACACATACACACCGATACAGGGATGTGGGAACAGCAGCCAATCAGAACAGATGAGGCTGCTCTCCTGATGTCATTTACATAATGATAAAAACACTATTTTAAATGAGCTGCCCCCCCAAAAAACTGATGACACCACTTGCACACACACGCACATGCAGCCAATTGCGAGGAGATGGAACTGACAGTGGTGCATCCAGGCTTCTTTCTTTTTTTTTTTTTTTTTTTTTTTTTTCTTTTATAGTGTGTGTATATATGTGTGAATTCCCTGGATTACTGGAGTGTTACAGTGGCCAGTGAGAATACGCTCTACTGAACCCTGTCACCAAGAGAGAGACATGGAGGCAAACACACAGAGAAAGAAAAACTGAAAGGGGGAATGAGGGACATGGACAGAGAATAGAAAGAATAAGAAAGCGAGAGAACAAGAATAACCAATGGAAAACTCTACAGGGAACAAATGAAAGACAGGACAGAAAAACATGGAGGAAAGAGAGGAGCAGGGAGGGAGAAAAGAAAGCAATGACAGTGCACAGCAGCCTCTATCTGCATTTGTGTGTGTGTGTGTGTGTGTGTGTGTGTGTGTGTGTGTGTGTGTGTGTGCAAGAGGGGTTCTTTTTCTATTTTCCATTTATTAAGGGGAAGTGAGCAGAGATCTGTGCTCTGTTGTTGAATGTGTCCCGCTTCACATTCTCACACTTCCATGCATTCACACAGGTACGTGCTCTGTGCAGCCAGTGTTCTGCTGCCACTATAAGCCACTACTGGGCTGACCTCTCGGCTCGGACGCAGACTGGGAGAGTGTTCACACAGTTGTTTGAGAGATAGGGGGTTAGTTCTTTATAATATCGTAGCCCAGTGATCTCACCACCTCCTTTGAGCCATGGCTGAAGATTGTGTTTGTTTTTAGGCTACCGCTAAGCACTCCAGTAAAGTTTCAATTACTTTTGTGATCTCAAACTAAACCAAAACCAAAAAGTAATACCTGCCTACAGCCAGACACAATTTTATACATATATATATGTGTGTGTGTGTGTGTGTGTGTGTTTGTGTGTGGTGCTGACAGCCAATTACCACAGGGGCCACTGTCCACATGCTTTCTAGCTCTTCTATCGGCCCTTGGTATTTCTCTTCTCGTGTTCGTCTTCCCGATGTTGCTGTCACCTGGGATTACGACATCTCTCACTACTGCCTTCTTCTGCTGTTTGTCCACCACTACTATGTCGAGTTGATTAGCCATCACCAGTTTGTCGGACTGTATCTGGAAGTCCCACAGGAACTTAGCTTGGTCATTCAGAGTTGTATCCCGTTTCGACCTTGGGACTTCCAGCCAGCTCGCAGAGCTCTTCCTGAGACAGATAATCACTATTTCTACACAAAATATAGACTTTGTGTGGGAGCACAATGATTTTCGCAGTGGAGTATTTTGTCCCTTCTATACGGTATGTCTTTATGTTTAAACAAACTTATCTTTTTCTAGAATGAATCGCAGTCATTCTCAGTGAAAGTGACATGTATGTAACAGTTTCTAAAGGCTACTGAGCTGGAGGAGAGCAAATTGGATGTTAAATGAGAGTGAGAACTACTTTAGTCATCCACACTTTTATGTCTGCCAGAAGTCATTATACACAATACACAGCTGGGACTTTAAACCTTCTTGAATGAGCACTATGGGCTTCTAAATTATTCACCTTTAAACAGCTATTGGAAACAAAATGAAAGCACGTTTACACTAAATTAAAAAGACCTTAGAACATTCGATGCATTTGATTCTATGCAGCCAGTTGTTTCATTAGACTTTTTTGAGTAGCAAACTAATACATTCAAATGAATGTGAATTCAGTGTTAAAACCACATTAACGTAGTTTGATTTCAAGAAAAGCATCTGTTGAATATAATAATATAATATAATAAGAGATTTTTTGGATTTTTCATGTTTGTACTCTTGGTTCAGTTCTACTTTCCAAGTTGAAGGTGACATACGGTAGCTTCACAGCACAAACCACAGGGAAAAGTTCTTATCATCTTTTTTTTTTTTTACATTTGCCCACGTTTAGTAAATATATATTTACATGCAAATCACAATGTGATAAAACAAAGAACTTAAAAACATATTCGTCATACAGACACCTACCTGATGCACACTGTGACTGCACACCGGAAGCCAGTGCTATTGTTTTTGCTCATTTGGATGTTCTGAAAAGTTCCTTAGTATTTCTGGACAGCAGAACAACCCACTGCAGTGAAAGAGCACAACTTATACTGCACCAACAATGGTAAACTGCAACTGTGCAGAAATCTAGTGATTGCCCTTGTTCATATAATAGTAGCTTCTTTGACTGGCACCTAACTTCTAGACTCTGTCAAATCAATCACTAACATCAGCTCACACAGGCTCACATATACACACGTGCACTATACTTACGGGTGAAAGAAAATGGTTGTTTGACTGTGTGTGCGTGCACGCGTGCATGTGCGTGTGTGTGCGTGTGTGTGTGTGTGTAGGTATGCGTGTAAGAAGGATATATTAAGAGAAAATAGATATGGAAAAGTGGAGGGTTCCCCGTGCTGCTCTTTCGATCCTTTCATCATTTAAATCCAGTATTTAAAACTGTCTGTTTGACTAGCCTGTAGGCACAGAGCACATTGTGATTTTTCACAATGTGCCCCGTTACTGAGGAATAAAATCTTTCTAGCACATTTTTTACAGACTCTTACATGAGCATGGGAAATTAAGTCACTAAGTCTTCACTTGCAGATTTCTGTTCTATCGAGACAGGCCACCCAGTTCCAATTATTGATCAGGATCTCCAGGAAAAAAATGTAAAAAAAAAAGTTAGTGGGAACATGATGAATGTGTATTTCCCAATGTTAACCCTGACAGTGCACCAACAGGCCTGTGGACGTCACACTCCTGCGTGTCCTCGCCCCTGAATAAGACCACGGCGCTCCACCACTGTGTCCAGGCTGAACGCTCATGGCCTCAGGCTTGAGGGGACACAGTGGAGGCCTGATAAAGCAGAACCACGTCATCCGACCAAAACAGAGATTTAACTTCCCCTTGGAAATCAGAGGCTTGATAAAGACTTGATACATTTCTTTAGGTTTACATGATGCTTTAATAAAAATAAGACCAATACTCCATTTGAATTTCAAAACAAAAACATTGAGGAGAAACGTATACAGAATAGATATCACACTGTAGCTACAGTAGTTCAACACCCCAAACAAAGACCTGCCAATTCTGGTAGATGATATGGTATTGGTATCTATTACATACCATTTCATCCATGTAGCTACTATTTTACAAACTTAACAAGCACATAAACCTAACATGGCAAAGGTTAAAAAAAACACCAAATAATCACTATGTGATGACAAATCGTGACAAGAGAATAAAGTGAGATTTGTAGACTCAGTGGTATGTGGTAGGTTTAAATTTAAGTCCCAGTCTGTGCGGTGTCATTGAGGGCCTTTCAAAATCACTTAGCCCAGGAAATTTGTAGTAGTAGTAGTAGTAGTATTAAAAGATTACACAACATATCTGTTGGATGAAGTAAAAGTACTTAGTACAGGAAAACACTTTGTTAGCCATTGCTCTTTGAAGCTTGGTCCAAGAAACTTGAAATCAAGGGTAACTATGTCGGGGCTTCAGGGGCTTCTTTGTTTTTGACAAACTGGTGATTGATAGATGTGATTTCTTGTTGCCCCTGGCTGTTGTAATGGCAGTAATCAGTGTCACTGAGTTACCTGAGGCCAAATGTGAAATATTAGGGAAGGGATGAAAGGTGAGCATTGTAGACGGGGGATAAGCTGTGTTAGATGCCCTCTGCCCTCGGCTGAGAGCTGGGGCAGAGCCAGGCACTGCCAAGATGGCAACACAGCAGCAGCCCTCTCTGAACTTCAGAACCACTCTTCAAAAACCTATGAATGGTGTCACTATTTCTTATGGGAGAAACACCAACATCTCTCTTTAAACACATTAATGCATAAAAAAGAAAACTAAAAAAAAAAAAAAAAAAAAAAAAAAAAGATTAGGCCATTGCTTTGTGCTGTACTGTGTCAGTGTCAGCTCTGTGTTAATAGTGGCGTCTTCCTGCAGATGATATGTTTTTCTACTTCTGGGAAAAGTTTTTGTGTGCAGAAATCATTATCACAATTTCAAGGACTGATTCTGAAAACTTACTGCAAATTACTGTCACGGCTGTGAAACTTTGTGTCACCGCCCTTTTTTGAGATTGACCATTGATGTCAGTGAGCGGAGTCACAGACGGATTCATCTGAAGCCGCTGTTACTAATTAAAACGTGATGCTGGAATGTTTATGACATGTCTGAGAAGAACAAGTTTTCTGCTAATGAACCTGAAATATGGGCTGAAAAAAAAAACAAAACAAAACAAAAAAGAACATGCTAATACTGCAATCATACAATCCTTGCCCAAGAAGGAAAACTATGGGGACAGCCTAAGTTAAATAATGTGTTCAGCTCAACAAAATCGATTTCACACTGGCAGTGCCGATTTAAATATTTAGTTCTCCTATGATATTGTTAGTATGGATGTGTTTTTGCTATACCCGAGTTAATCAAAATGGGCTGTAATCTTGTTCCCAGGAAAACGAGGTGCTTTATTGAGGACAACTGCGCAATGCCACAAACCAGTGATATTATATAGTAAATAAAGGTGAGGGCAGACCTGCAAAGGTAAAGGAAGGGAGGGGCAAATAATCGTATGAATCCTTCAGTTGTGACACAGTAAACCAGACCTGCTGCAGTGAGGACAGGGAGAAAAAGTATAGATTGAAACTTGGGAAAGTCACAGCAGATGGATGTGGGCTGAGTAAACAGGTGGAGAATTATTTTTACATTGCACACATCTTAATTTTAAACTTTTTAGCAGCCTTCAATTCAATTAATTGGTACTTGGAGAGGGTTTACAAGAAAAATATATTTGGCCTAATTGGGTGTTATGTGAGGTTTCTCGAGGTGCTTTATCTTCCAGCTGACTGATGTTTGGTGCTTCTCTGAAAGGATGTGATTCTCGAAAGAGACACGGCACTGCTATTTTCGAAAGGCTTTCTGTTTGAGTAGTAGTCAGTTGAACATGAAATGTCAGGGCTCGGTGTACATTTTCATTTGTGCATGTTTTGCTTTGCCTGTTACAATAGATGTCTTTTCTCTGTTTTCTCAGAAAACTAAAACAATCAATTTCCTTTGAAGGCAATGCATTTCTTTTGGCTCTTCCAAGATGGCACTGAATGGACTGAATGAAAACATGGTTAGAATCATTGCAGCCATTTACCTTTTAAGCCCTTGTTGCTTTCTACTATCACAGTATCAGCCTTCTGAAATCCCCTGAGAGCGTGCAAAACAAACATTGCCATACCAGACGCAAAGCTCTACTATACGTGGGGATTATTAGTTCTTGTCATGACAGAAGTTCCATTGACAACAATCATCCAATGACATGAACAACAGGAACCTTTAAGATATTAGTTGAATGGAACATCATCTTCATTTCTTATCTCATAGGTCTATTAATGGCAAATGCAATTTCAACGTTCCTAGTTACAGTAAGCAAAGATCGGGTTCTATTAAATTATATTTACCCAAATCATCTACTGCTTCTGTGTTGGTGACATGAAAAAGAAAAAGAAAAACACTTTTTAAATTTGTCATAATCTCACAATCAAGTGATTAAGAAGTAAAAAAAAAAAAAAAAACTTTGGTATCTTAATGTTTGACATTACCCTACAAAAGATTATTTTACATGTCTTTTAATTGTGACAGCAAGAAAAGTTTTATCAAAAAATTTGAATCTTCTTTTACTCAGCACTATGGAGATACTATTCCCTCCCGGTGTGTACCGCCGTGGGTGTGGCCAACAGGGGGCGCTGCTGTGAAATCATTTCAGTTGCACATGAGCAAAAGAGGTCGCCCGCTTCACCACTTGCTGCTCTTTGCCGCAGGCAGTGAAGAAGTGGCTTTTTGTGTGATTATACCACACGCGTAAACTGTACCTCCTCAAGTGCCTATATAAAATTTTCAAAAGTATACTCTGCTTCCATGGCAACTTCTTAATGGTCCCATTGTGGATAGATACACAGCAACAACAATAGCTGCTCGCACTCAGTTCAACAAGTATATTTTAAATGCCGAATACTAAGAAATACAGGATCAAGAACCAAGGGGGAAACAGCTGACCAAAAAGATGCTGTTCAGCAGCTGATTCTGAATTAAGTAGGAATAACTCGTGAAGAAAATGGCCGGATCAGTACGTGATGCATTAGTGTATTGTCTTAGTATCTTTACATCTTTGTTCAGTTCTCATCATGTATTCCAACATTCAGTTAAAAAAAAAGGACCTGATTCCTGATTTGTTGCCTTATGCATGTCAGTAAATACTCATTATTATCTGTACCTTACTGGTTTAACAAAGTGCTTTTTTTCCGAACATGATGTTGTCACAGTGGCCTTGACACTTAACCACCAAACTCTCACCACTTCATCATTGAGTCCAAGTGATGTGATGAAATCCCCTGAAGGCAGCCTTGAGATATTGCATTAAAAAGGCTAAAAACCTATTTTGTGAAGTCCAAATGCGCTTTTTTGCCAAATCTAGAAAGAAATTGCCTAAAAGCGTTACCGAGATATCACGTTCATGAGAATGGGCTGGATGTATATATGGACAGAGGGACGACTCTGGCCCTGGCAGTCATCGACAGAGAGGAGAAAAACAATTTAACTTTAACAAAAAAAACACTTCCACTGGAGTTATTCTTTTAATATCCTGAAGAGGATAAGTCAAAGCATCGGGAGTTAAGGTTAAGGTGTTGTTGCTTTAATACTAATGACAGCTCACCACTGACTCACATGGGACAAATCTAAACAAGGTCTCTTGTCAAGTGTTTGGACAGAGAGAAACATGGCTGACACTCCCTGCCTTCCCTGTTGATCTTCGACTGTGAAAGAGGAAGAGTGCTAAAGGAAGTACTGGCGTTTACAATTCACGACACATCAATATAACTAAAGCATTCTGACATTTGTGAAAACCACGTGTGTGCCGGCTCTGGTATAATAACTAGTTTGCAAAAAGGTCAAGTTCACAAAGGCTACTGACTGGTATTTGTATGTTGATCTAAGCGTTTCCCAGCTAAGGTGGAAGGGTATGGGATTAAAACTGCACCGTGTGCAGGTGTGCGCCTCCAACTGCAAGCAAACTTCTCAGAAAGAGTCCTGTACACGTTGTGTCTGTTTCTTATGACATTTCCTTACTTTCAGCGCAAAACCTATTTTGCTAAAGATTCACGATCAGCTTGAAGGTTCAGCGAGGACATTGAATAGCAGATTACATTTCACACAGAAACTGAGAAAAACAGTGAGAAACAAATGGACACCAGACGGATGCCTCACACAGAGCAATGGAGACTGAACTTCATGCACTCAACGGTCTTTCAGAGTGAGAGAGGAAGGAGGCAGATTGATATTTGTCCAGTGTCATTCATAAAACACATAATCTGATTTGATTTTGCAGTGTACTCACAAATGTTTCCACAAATGTTCACGCATCCCCATGGAACTAGCTTTTAAATAAGAATAATAACCACATGGACAAAGGTTTAAGAACAAACTCACGCAACACAACACTCATCATGGAGTGACACGTTTCGATTGTCCCGGTGATTCAGTGTAAAGGCTCAAGCGGGGGTCTGTAAACAAGAGCATTGCTCTTTCAGACTGGTCTTAAAGACAAAGCATCTCTTCAGGGACTACAGATGGGTTGCGGTGCTCCTTTGACAAGCAAGGTCAATTCTCATGGATCTCTGCGACTGCCTGGAGCTGTGACTGAGCAGGGGAGCAAAGAGGCCCCGGTCCATCCCTCCACATGTCCCAGTGCTCTCTGCTCTCGCCTCCCTGGACACCCGGATAGTCCGGAGGGAGGCAGGTGACCTGTGCGGTATTCTGTATCACAGGCATCTGTCAGCCACATGCCTGCAAATGTGCCAGTTGGTGCCATTAAACTGGGATAATCTCTGCAGTGAGTAGATAAAAGGACTAAAAAGTTCCCCAAGAGGCTTCAACTTTCATTACACCCCAGAACGATACAGTAAGGTGTAGAAAGATAATACCATTCAACAACATACTGGCGATTTGGCTAATCCTACACCCACTTTAGTAGAGAATCTGGAAATGTAAGTCTTCCCCTCATGGTAACTGTGTTTCGTGGTTAACGGTCAAATGGTTAAATCTTGATTTATCCCAAAGAGATCAGAAATATCCAGAAGAAATTCCATTAAAAACTTGTGTTGGCGTTTCATAGGTACAATGCCTTGTGATAAGCTAAATTGTGTTACAAGTTTTAAAAGTTGTTATTGAATATTGACTAGAATCAGAAAACACGTCCTTCCTTCCTCATAACAAGCAACCCGAGAGCTCGGGCCTGAATTTAGCCATTTAGTGCTTGGTGTGTTTGCCCCTCCTTTGTGAATTCCATGTCCCTGTTCATGGGGCAACAGGTTGCCACTGGACTGGACTCATCTGTGGAAGACAATGTCCTCCTGAGATGTTAGAGGGCAAAGTTCCAGACTGACCAGACCATTCTGTGGTCGCTAACGAGGGTATAAGTAGTTCATCTCTAAAAAATCAATCCTGGACACCTCGTTTATTGCCCATCAAACTTATTTTGAGTTAGGCTTTTTACAGAGTTTCTGATAATAAGTCACTGTTATGGTGACAATAATAAATGGTCATGACTTGGTTAGGTTTAGGCACGACTACTTGGTTATGTTAAGGGAAAAAAAATTGGGTTAAAGTAAGTACATCCTTAAAATTAGATGATGTTTTTTGTCATAGTTATAATAAAAACAAGTTGGCTAACTGTCAAATACTCATGGATATAAAAAAAAAAAACCAAATCAAACACTGGTCTCCTATGTGAAATTCATGTGTTCTGCTGACCCATTCATCCACCCCAACCTCCTCCTCCATTGTTCTTTCTACCTCTCTTTTACTGTCAAAGGTGACACTGGTGTTTCACAATCCAAGATCCAATGCTGGCTTCTTCAGACCCATGTTTAAATTCATTTTAGACGTATACATTCAAAACCTAAATTGACATGGGTGCGCTTGCAGGAGCAAGAGAAAATTCAATGTGCTCATTTCATGTATTTGAAAGGAACAAATCTTTAGGATTCTAGCAATATAACCTTAATGGGAAGAAGCAGTTTTTTTTGCACTGAGGCTGAAAAAAACACTTGTGTAGAGGAGATAAGTGTTCGAAGAAAGGTCAAGGGAAGTAAAGAGAGAGAGAATGAAAGAAAATTGAACAAGGGAAGGAAACAGTGGAGGGGTTAAAGGGAGAAAATAATGACAAAAACGTGCTGAACAAAGAGAGAGGAAAGAGAACGACAGAGAGCAGAGAAGGTTAAGGGATAGAGAAAAAGCAGAATAGAAAGCTACAGTAAAGGGTAGCGAGGGGGAGATGAAAGGGTAGGGTGAAAGAGTACAGAGTAAAGAGAGCGAAGTGAAAGTAAATAGAATAATGGTGTTGGGGCGATGAGGGAAATTAAATGGCTCCGTTTGCCCCTTGAAAACTAAAGCACAAAAAAGAAGGAGAAAAACAAAGAGTGAAGGAAAACAAATAATTAGGAAATTGATTTCCAGGTCCACCTGAGAGAATTATCACCAACCAAGGAACAACAGAAGGTGATAGCAACTATATCAATAGTTTAACAGCTCAAACTATTTAAATGTGATACAGACAAATAGGTACAGAAAGGGTTAAAAAGGTCTTTCAGGATTTTTTTCTTCAAATGAAAGTTCTCAATTTTAATATAAGTTGTATACATGTACAGTGGATTCAGAAAATACTATTTTGTTTTGTTAGTTTTTTTCTGAAATTCTGAAATCCTTTCAATGTCTTTTTTATCTCGTGAAATGACACTTAGTATTCGTAATGGCAAGAGAAAGCAGAATTTCATATATTTTCGCAAATTGGCTAAAAGGGAGGAACTGAAATATCACATTGACGTAAGTAGCCAGACCCTTCGCTCACATTTAGCAACTTAAAGATTTCTTTGGTGTCCTTAAGTCACTTCTGCGTTGTTTCGGCTGTGTGCTTTGGGTCATTGTCGGTTTGGAAGGTGGACCAGGCTGAGGTCCTGAGCTCTCTGGTCTAGGTTTCATAAAGGGTTTCTTTCTACTTTGCCCTGTTCAGCTTTCCTTTAACCATGACCAGCCTCCCTGTCCCTGCCACTGAAAAGCTCTCCCACAGCGCGATGCTGCCACCACCGTGCTTCATTGTTGGGCTGTTGATGAGTGGTGCCAGGTTCCCATCACACATGACACTTGGGCCCAAAACAAAGTAATTCAATTTTGGTTTGATCAGATAAGAGGATATTGTTCCTCATAGACTGAGAGTATTTTATGTGCTTTTTTTTTTTTTTTTTTTTTTTTTTTGGAAACTTTCACTGAGGAGAGGCTTCACTTGGACACTCTGCCAAAAACGCCCAGATCGATTGAGTTCTGCAACAATCTCCATAGAGAATCCTGAAGCTCGGCCAGAGTGACCATCAGGTTCTCTCTTTTCAAGATCCTTTTCCCCAAATTGCTCAGTTTTGCCAGTCTAAGAAGAGTCCTAGAGCGCCAGAATTTTGCCCTCAAGCTATGCATTGGATTTAAATACTTATGTCAACAAGACTTTTTTTATACTATTACTATATGGTATTGAGATAGATATATATATATATATATATATATATATATAT
>CM076650.1:26027022-26042025 GCA_038496675.1 Rachycentron canadum | reverse complement strand
TATATATATATATATATATATTTGTTTTAGCATAAGGCTGCAACAGTAAATTGTGAGGAAAAAATAAAGAGGTCTGAATTTTCTGACTGCACTGTCAAGTTAACAAAGCATGTCATCATATGCAATAAGTATTATGTAAATGTGTTGTAGGAAAAAAAAAAAAAATGTTAATGTTGGCGCAAACGCATTCAGAACACACAGCAATCTGAGTACAACTGACCAGGCCGTGTCTTTCTGGCCTGCATTGTGCTTGGATTACTCTCAGAGTTAAATGCAGTCTGTACAGTTCGACTGTACCCTCAAGAAAATTTGAACAGCGGGTTGAAAGGTCGCTTAATTCCTGCTATCTCATACCACCCAACAAAAAAGCTGCTGATGACCCCTTTCACTGCGATGGTTGAATAATCACAGCCCCAAATGGCCTGTTTCTTAACCTGAAGGAAGCCAATAAACAAACATGGATACGCCATGACGTGAGGTACTGACAGTGCTTATTATCACCAATGTTAGTGGACAGGTCTGTCTTCAGATCTCAAGGTTGCGTATACAGATTGCATGTCTAATAGAGAGAGGAAGCCAAGCTTCACGAACAAAGTCAAGACAATTATTTTAATGCGCTTTCAATAGACTGTGGTCCTGCCAAAAGGCAAGTGACTGTCAAATGTGTTCACAAATATGATCATTTGAGAGGTTTAGCTTTTTTCACCCACAAAAAAATCTCTTGTGCTTTGTATTCCCTTTCCTAATGTTGCATTCCCATCCCTCACGTAGCACTGAATGCCCTAATACTACAGATATCATCATTGTATGGGTGGTGAGGGTTTCCATCATGTCTCCATTTTTAGACTGTCCTATGGGAAATGTTTGTTTGTTACAGAGGTTTTCAGTTAAGTAGCCATCACCATGCCTGACTGCTGAAGCCAGTGCAAAAATGTTCAGAGTACCATTAGTTCCTCTTGGTGTCAGCAGAAAAACCCAATGGCACTGGACTCCGCTTCTAAAATTCTTGCGTCTCCCTTAACACTTTTCAGAAAATGTTGTCACAATCACCATAAATGGGATTTTATTGCCTAAATATGCAGTGACAAGTACCTAGTCTCTCTCACAATGATGTCCTGAGACACACCCACCCACACAAACAGACACACAGGCAAACTCACAGTTTGAAGTGTGGTGTCAGACCTGCCGGTGACCCAGAAGATTGAAGTGAAACACTCTGACAGAGTCAGTGTGTCTGTGTGTGTGCACACATGTGCATCTTTGTATGTGAGTATGTTCAAGAAACACACACACAAGAGTGTATGTGTGTGTGTGTGTGTGTGTCTGTGTGTGTGTGTGTGTGGTGGATGGGTCCCAAATGAGCATTTGAGGGCAGAGGAGGCCAAACAAGATCTCACCATTCTCCCTATCCTCTCCAAGTCATACACAGGCACAGTTATTTTTTAGACATGCATACGCATACGAGTAAGCATACATCTTACATGTGCTGTTCATGAACACACACACACACACACACTCACACACATACACACACAGAAAGAAGGAGAGAGAGAGGTGACATCTGGAGTGTTTCTGCCTCGATGCTATTGTTGCTCTCCTGGTTGGACTAACATCTCTCTCTCTCTCTCTCTCTCTCTCTCTCTCTCTCTCTCTCACTCTCTCTCTCTCTCGTTTAATTTCCTTTTTTAAAAATAAAAGCCCTGAGTGTTCAGCCAGTGATGCGTGTCCCGGTACATTATAATGCCATAGAAAAGTGATCTCTCTAATTTATGTATGTGTCTGCCATTAGCTGTTAACTGATTAAGGAGCTGTGAGAAGTTGTTGATGTGCCAGTCAACTGTATTTGTGTCACCTTCAATTACATACTTAGACCACTGAACCGTGTGTTTCAGTGCATGTTTTAGCACGTACACCAGGAAGGACAAATACAAGCTGTCTGAATGCATAGGAGCAACATCACTTCCCGTTTGACCGTGAAAACCTTTCCAACCCACAGCCATTCAAACAGAAGGATAATTAAAGCAATTTCTAATATCTCGCAAATCATTGCTTAGGTGCTGAGCATCATATGTAAGCTATCAATCACAACGTTCACTACTTCACAATAAACACTCCGTGCTACCACTCCGATTCTCTCCGCTGACAACAGCAGGGTGGGAAAATTCATATTCTTTTCTAAAACCCATTCAAGCCTCTGTAATTATCTGCCATTCAACAACTTGTGCCAGAATGCAGAGGAAGCTCAAACAAAAAATACTTTAGCCTTTGGTCAAATTCAGAATACACAGCTTGACAAAGGAGTATGGTGACATGTCTATAAATGCTGAGTACAATAGATCCTCACTGGAATGTAGTATCAAGTATTTTAAAAGCTTTGTCTCATGTGCTGTTACTAAATCATCATGTGCTGTATGGTCTCAAGGTGGCGCTAGAGTAAAGAACAACTATTACTGAAAATAAAATGGGTTTTATTTCTCCAGAGGAATTAATATTTCGACTATGAAGCAAAACTAGCACCTGTTTTATAATATATTACTATATAGTGACCATTAATATTGAGGCACATTATGTTTATTTATTGATTGAAGTGTTTATCATACCAATAATTACTGCAAATACTGTTGGAAGCCAGAATTTTAAAAGTGTTGGTACTGGATGAAAATATATATCTTTGAACGCAATCTGAAGGTTCTTTAGAAAATACTAGATGTTGCAGGTGACTTGATCGAAGTTTCCGCTCCCATAAATGGATAGGTAATGTCAGAGCTGTAATGCCAGGCCCTGAAAAGGAAGACCAGGGCCCCCTCCTGGAGCCAGACATGGGAGTGTCTGGTTACCAGACCCAAACTCTGGAGCCAAAACTCTGGAGAGGGGCTGGGCTCTCTCTCTCTCCCTCTCTCTCTCTCTCTCTCGCTCTCTCTATCTTTTAAACATGTTTTTGTTAAGTGTTGAACTCTGATTTGCAGCTTTGATTTGGTTTTGTTGGCCTCATCAGAAACTATCCTCCAGTGCTCACTAGGATGGTTTGCAGCTGTGTAGTAGGTGGCAGGGATGAGAGTCAGCACTTTCAAGTCTGAGGCCATTGTTCTCTGGATGGAAAAAGGTGGTTTGGGTGTAAGTTGCTGCCCCATGTGAAAGAGTCCACGTATCTCCAGGTCTTTTTCACTATCGAGGGTAAGATGCACAGAAGGAGACGCACAGACAGCGTCGGCGGTAAATTACCTTTAATACATTACCCTGGATAGTGGCCGAACGAATGAAACTACACATATAAGCGACAGAAATGGTTTTCATTCGTGGGTTGGCTGGACTCAGCCTTAGAGATAGGGTGAGGAACTCAGTGCACACTGATGATCTTGTCTTTCCACCACCCAGCACTAAATAAACTCTAATTCCCCAACTCACCTCCCCTTCCACACTTGTTTCCACCCAGTGACATCACTGGTGATGTGGGCAGGGGAGTAAATACAGGAAGTGTTGCAGCACCTCTTCCTTTTGTCCCTAGAGAACATGGAGGTCAAGGTAAGAAGAACAGAATAACCTTTCATTCGTCAAAAGTAAATCTACACCGATAAGTAATAACTCAACAATTATCTGTGTTTTGTTTTACCAGAAGAAATGATGAGCTGTGAACTGCAAACAAACAAAATGCATCATTGGCTAATGATGGAGAATACAATCAAACATTCTGGCAAATGGTGGGTTCTAATCCACTTTATCACAGAGATGAAAATTAAATGAATGAATGAATGGTATGGGCCATGTTAGACATCTGGACTGACCAACATTCCCATGTGAAGAAGTTTGAGATCGTGAAGATAAATCTCACTGCAACAGACAAATCCCTCGTGATACCGTCCTACTTTAGTGACCGTCACATTGTTGTCCAACAGTATGGTGACGTTTGCCATCTTTGGTGAAGGAATTGGTGGAAGTTTGAATTCAAATCTCTTATTAATGACATAATAGTTTGAGAGGAATCTTTCCTCTTCCAATGACCATTCTGCTTAGAATGACACCACTCAATGGGCAGAATTATTCAGTGCTGAGCACATTTTTTTTTGAAACAAGAGACTGACTGAATATCATCCAGAATAAGATGTGTATTTTGTTTACAGAAATCCAGTGTCACTGTCTTGGTGCTGCCTCCCTGAATTTATCAGCAACTGCACCGATGTTATTACTAATCCTCAACCAAAAGAAGTCCTGACCAATCACTGTGC
The DNA here is from genome assembly GCA_038496675.1 of Rachycentron canadum. Taxonomy (NCBI): domain Eukaryota; kingdom Metazoa; phylum Chordata; class Actinopteri; order Carangiformes; family Rachycentridae; genus Rachycentron; species Rachycentron canadum. The sequence continues at coordinate 26,037,802 of CM076650.1, read as the reverse complement.
CGGGGATCCTTTAGATCCTGCAGACACGTAGCTGCATGTAAACACAGGCTAATGATGCTCGCATCCTGCAGCAGCTTCCTTCAAAAGGATGTGAACCACACTGATTCAAAATTTAAACAGAACAAAACAGATGAAAGAGTAAAACTTTTTTTCTTGCAGGGTTCCGAGCAGCTAGAAAGCCAAATAAAAGCTCATATATGTAATCGATATTAAAATATTGTCAGTTTGATACCACACTATCAACATTTTCATCATAAATGACTGCCAGTTAATGCATGTCGTGTTCATTTCTTGCAAGCTGTGACTGTAATAGTAACAGGCTGGTAATATACCTAGGACAACCTTGTAAATGCTATTGAATCATACTTGATGCCAATTATAACTATAATTATAACTATTTTTCTTCACCTGATGATGAAAAAAAAAAAAAAAAAAAAAACATTTAGAAATACCTAAAGATAAGAACGGTTTCAAATACACAGCAGGCTTGAAGAAGCTGTCCCTGTGTAAGATTGTGCTTTCTGTTCTCCCCTTATGCACCATAACTGCGAGGGCCATCTTTGAATTTGCACCCAGTTTGATGGAGTTTGGTGGAAACATGATAGCCTTTGATTTTATTTCCTTTTACAGATTCCTGTCATCTGAGTGCTGTTCCCCATTGTGATGAGACAGAGCCAGAGGACTCGTATGATTGGACAACGCCACTGAAATTCACAGAAGAACAGAGGTATCCATTGCCAGACACAAACATTCATACGTGTACACATATTGGCTGTAATTTTTTTGGTAACAACACCATTTTGAGTGCTGACCGTTTAAAATCAACGGGTGTTAATTGTTGAAATTACATTCATCAATGTTCACGACTTTCCTGCTACGTGGGAAATGATAGTTATTCACAGTGGCATGTCAAGGACAAGATACCATTAGTTTTGTTCTGTGGCTCACTGGGATGAAAAAAAAGGTGGAAACATGACCGAAAGATAAGTTTTGTAATACGACGCCACATTGTCAGTCAGTAAAAAAAACAGGGGAACAATCAGACCTGCCGCAAACAAACATTTCGGCTTATTATCTGAAACCAGCAGTGAGGGCACCAAAATATTCATAGTAATCCCTCACTGCAGGAAGTCAGTCTTTACACTGTGATAGGTATATATATATATATTGTAAGATTCCTGAATATATTTAGTGCTATAAGTAATATATGATGTGAACACATCTTAATTAACTATGAAATCTCTGCAAATCTTTCATTTACAGAGTCCACTCTTTTCTGCATTGCTATCCTACTAATTTAGATTCCTTCCTGTCTCGATCTCTGTGAATACCCTTATTTTATTTTTCTCTCTCCTTTTGCCACTGTCGAACAGGGAACCTGCTGAGATACAGTCTCTCAAACTGATCCAGCCCTTTGAAAACTGACCTTTTTTTTTTTTTTTTTTTTCTTTTTTCACGTTTGTTATATCTTAGTGCACTGCTGTGCTTTTAACTCAAAGTTTATAACTAACATGTAAGTCAAGTAAAAGATGTTCCATCAAACAGTTGTGTAACCTTTTTTTTTTTCAAGTCGTTACATCACACAATGTTATAGTTAAGAAGTGAACAGAATAGAGGGGTAAGGCCATGTAAGGTCACACCATTCATCTGCTGAATGCAAAGGGTGGGCCGATTGTGCTTGTCAGACTCTCGTCTTCTTCGGCTTGCTTTCTCCCTCTACGTAGCTCTTTCTCTTCCTCAAAGCACTTCACATGAGAAGCAAATGCGGCGCCTTTCAGAACCATCATTAAAAAATCATTATCATCTCTCATCTCTCATGACCTTTCACTCAGCGAGCTGGGCATTCATTTAGTATCAAAAAGTTCACAGCCATCTATCAGTCACTCCATTGGACCATCTATCTGCCAAGACTTTATTATTATTTTTTTTTCCTTTTCTCAGAAAGTCCTCCAGAAAATGTGTGGCTACTAAGCATCTGATGAGATGCTTACTTTATGTGGTTTTACAGTTCATGAGTTTGTCAGCTTCTGTATTCTGATTTCTCTTTTCGGACAACTTCGGCCTCAATGCATGCCAGTCCAAACAGGCTAAAACAGTACCATCAGCGAATGACTTCCAGGTTTAAGAGCGGGGTGTATGATCTCATACATAGTTAAAAAACATTCAGCTTAGATAGCCTACATTGAAAATAAAGGCCCCTAGGTACAACCTCCGTGCAACAAAGATGAACACACTACTGCGTCTGACACTTAGCCTTTTAGTGATGTTGACCGGTTTAGCTGAATGCATAACAAAATGATCTACTCACCATGATTTGTTACATGTGCTTTTATTATGTCTTCTCAGTGCCTGTCTCTATTAATTCATTTCTCAGACTTTCCTATCATGTTGTCATCTGGCTTAACGTCATCCATCAGCCACTGCCGGGCAATTAGTGTGACTATTAACCTATACAATGAGTATTGATTGATCTCTTGCCGCTCACCCTGAAAAGCTCATATTTCTCTTCATGCCACTGTGCTGCTCATTCTGTTCTAATCAAAATGATTAACCAAGCATCTTGAATAATTAACCTATTCAGATTGTATTGATTTATTAATTTAAGCGTGTCTCGGTTTTTGGCTTGTTTGGATGACTGAAGGCTGTTCTCTTTCTGCTGTGGTGCACTGTTACATTCTTATTGGTTTATTTTATCAATACGGACATCAGCGCGGCTGATTGATTGGGGCTGTACTAAAACACCTATTTCCCAATAAGTCAGCCCGGCATCAGCTTTTGATTGAATAATAATGTAAGCTCACATTGGATTTTAAACAATACGATGCGATTTTGTTGTTTCATTATTTTGTCGTCATTGTAATCTTTGGTTCAGATGAAGTCATTAATGAGACTCAGCCATATTGCTACTTGCGACAGAGATTTATTTTAGAACCGGTCAATAACCGTAAAAGAAACAAGAAATCCCAAAAGTCAATTTATTGCCACAAAGATTTTCAGCCGCTGATGTGTTTACAAGACAAGAGGTTGTAATAGTGATGAGACAGCGTGACCGGGCTGGCGCGAGCTAGTTAGCATGCTAACATTGGCAGAAAAAGAAGTGATAGAAATAGAAGCAAAACAAGATCAAAATTATGATAATAATAATACTACTTTATTTGTATTACTTCAATCCAAGTGATAAAGTGGTTCGTATGAGTCAAATGTAAAAAACATCAAAGCATCAAAACGGTATGTATTTTTTTGTATGTATTTCTTATTTATTTTTGGTTTTTTTAAATAAAAATGTATAAGAAATGAAATGCAATGCAATGTTCCTTCCTCATACAGGGATAACAGTTCAGAAATATTCTGAGGCGCCTGCTCTACCTTGGCCTTAAAAGTAATTAAAAGAATTTAGAAATGAATCTTAAAACAAACGAGAAGCAAGTTTGGAAACGTTAAGACCGAGGTGGCGTGAACAGTCTTTGGACTGAGTTTGGAGCTGAGCTGCAGCGTGAATTATTTTTGACTGAAACTGGTTTATAGAAAGTTGCAGTAGTCAAGACGGCAGGAAATATAAGCATATACAAGTTTCTCCAGATCTGGGATTTAGATAAGACTTCACCTTGGCTATATTTCTCAATGGATAAAAACATGACTGGGGTTCAAAACAGAAGACAAAAAGTCTTGATAAAAAATCATTTTCTATGATTTGATTGCTTTTTTGTAGCTGGACCAGGTACGATGACCTCAGATTTTGTTTTGTTTAATAGTAAGAAATTTTATTTCAATCAGACAGATGTGGAGGGTTGCTTTATTGGATTGATCACCGTGTCTGTGATTGCTAAATAGAGTAGTTTGACAGCGGCTTAATAGCAAAAATGAACACTGTATTTGTGGATGATGTCACCGAAGGGGAGCATAAAAGGAAAATAAGATTGGACCCAGGACTGAGCCTTGGGGCACACTGTAAGGTAACATAGCAGAAGATGAGCCAGCCATCGACACACAGACACACCTATTACAAAGATATGATCTGAAGCAGTTTAGAGCCACGCCATTGATTCCTATCCACTTCTCCAGTCTGTTGATAACTGTGTTGTGATCTGTTGTGTTGAAGCCAGCACTGAGGTATAAAAGAACTAAAATGGAACAATCACCCGCATCTTCAGCCTTGAAAAGGTCATTGCAGATTTAAGAAGGTTTAAGATGATCTGAGGTCAGATTGGAGTTTTTCAAAGAGATTACCATTTGTTAAATGTGATAACTGTTCGAACAGAACTTTTTGGCAAAAGTAACAAATGCACTTGTGCCCATCTCTGCCACCATGGTGGTCTTGGTGCATGGCTATCTTGAGGCAGCTGAAAGTGATTGACGTGATTGATGTGTGTGTGTGTGTGTGTGTGTGTGTGTGTGTGTGTGTGTGTGTGTGTGTATAAAGAGGCACAGATAAAGACAGAGTCAGTCATTGCTGCTTGGCTAAATTGAATTGAATCTGTAAACATAATCAAAATCCAAAAACCTTCTATTTCTTTCACACTTCTGAATTGAAGAACCATATTAGCCCAAACATTTAAGAAACATTATCTTCTGGTATTATGCCATTTACTTTCCTAAAGATTTGATGAAAGAAATAAATAAATAACACAACGGGAGAGTGTGTTTGTGTGTCGTGGGACTTTCAGTTATCGGTTTCAGTTTCAGTTTTCTTAATGAATTTCATTTTACACTGTACACGTTCAGCGTGCTTGGATTCACAACCACTTAGACTTCCTGGGGTTGTCATGCAAATGTTGGCAAAACACATGAGCCGAAAATATAATAAACCATTATCATTTGGCATATTTTGTTTCCAACGGAAACGTCGATCCACTCAAGGTAAAGCGTTCTCATTTAGTACAGCATTCAGCTGCTTCTGGCTGGGACTTGGCCTACTACTTTCAGCTCAGTGGATATAGATACTTCAGGACGAGTGAACTAGAGAATATTTATCAATACACAAATATATATCCTGTAATTTCAATATATTTGCACTGTATTTCATTTTAATCTCTTCAGCAAAGATTGGGTGGTTTCGTGCAGGAAAATGAAATGGGCCTTAATAAAATCACCTTTCTCCTTCACTACTTTCTAACTAATAGTTTTATGGATTACGTCTGGAAAGTTTACACATAAATAACATTCAATGCCCGTTCCAAAAATGATCTTAAGCCCGTGTGTATTTACTAAAATCAGTAAACACACACATCAAAAAAAAAAAAAAAAAAAAAAAAGAAGAAGAAGAAGAAAAAAAGAAAAGAAAGTCTAAGATACCCCTGGCAAGAGCACGGTATAAAACACTGATCTCAGTCTCACTGGAGCCTCGCATGCTAAAAATGCTTCTACTGTAAGTCTTGCAGGGTAAAGAGTGTGGCCCAGATGGCTGATATTTATGTTCATGTACGATAAATGGAATGATGAATGCCACTTTTATCTGCTCTCTTGACATGTGTTTTCCAACAAGATGATGAATGGTTGGCATTAGACGGCTTTCTTAAAAGGCCTCTCTAGGAGAATCCATTGGCTCTGATAGTGAAATCATCACTCTAAAATAAGGAGTCCTGCAGAGAGTGTGAGGGTAATGGTGTTTTATTCAACCATAACTGTTTGAACGGCTTTCCTCATCGTATTCAGTGACGAAATAAATGTTTTTTTTATGGCTCTATGGCACAGTAAATGACAACCCTGTATTTCCAGAACAAAATATATGATGAAAAAAAAAAAAAAAAAAAACTCTAAGTCCTTGCATGCTGTATACTTCCTTTGAGTGACTACATATATTTTTCAAACATTTTGCACAGTGTATTCAATGGTTGGAAATTTGTTTTCCTTGCAAAACTAATTTTCCCACATCTGCTTAATGAGTCGTGGGCATTTTAAAGCAAGTTGGTCCTGTTGGTCTAATGGCATAATCTCCGAACATAACAGATTCTGGAAACACATTTTCAGGGATTATTGCATCATATTTATGTGAATACGGATAAAAATGAATTAATTGGAATTTAAAGGATAAGGTTGGTGCTTCTCTGTATATGGTTTTTATGGAGCCTGTTTTCAGCAGTGACACATTTGGACCTCAAGAGTATAATTCTGGCCACATGAAATTGTATGAGGGATATGTATATAGTTATAGTTATATAGTGTTTATAGTTATAGACACTATCGGTGTCTTCAATATCTTGAGGAGTTCAAATTATATATACTATAAAATCCCCCAAAATCTGATTGAACATTTTGTTTTTTGTAAAAATCCTTTTTTTTTTTTTTTTTTACCTATTAACGAAAATATTGATAGTGTTTTGGCTCAGTCAATTTTGAAAATGATCATTAAAAGTTCTCATATTGTTCAAAGTGAAATTTTTATTTCTTTTTTAATTGCTCAGTATTAGTGCTCACAGCCCGTATTCAAAAATCGAGTTTTAAAACCTTTAAAAGAATGAGTCACTACCCTCAGCCCACCCAAACCCACCTCCAAACCTCACAGGATTTGGTTTCTCTGAGTGTTTACCTACATTAGGATAGTTTTTGGGTTTTAAAACCAACCACAATTTGCACAATTTCCCACTGTTTCAGTGAGCTGTGAAGGCTGTTATCAGAAACTGATATCAGAAAAACTAAAAGAAACCAGACACGACAGAAAAAAATAACCTCAAATAAACAGCAGCATTTCAGAAAGGAGAGACAGCGCAGGTGAATCGGAGATGAACATTGATTCTAAAAGTGAGCATGAAAGTTTTCAGCGTCTCCCTTGCTCAGGTCAATTTATACAAAAACGAGTTTTATGCACTGGTCAGAAGTTACTCTCATCGGCGCCTCTCTGTCGTGCTCCACCAAACCATGCACTTACCAAAAGCCCACTGGTAAAGAGGCATTCAGCCCCATATCTCCCCAACTTCCCCCCTTAATTAGGTGATCAATTATTAACACACCAATAAACTTCCTGAATAAGTAATGGCGTTAAGGCTTATCTGGGGTTTCAAGCCCACTGCCCAGACATTTGGTCAAATATTTGTTGTTGGTGTCTGTCGAGAAAACTGCCTTGTTTACCGGCTGAAACATTGAGGTAATTTTAATTTTGATCTTGTCATTTACTTTATCTGGGGGAACAATGTCATTAAATTAGATTTACGGCCGGTTTGTCACCGACAAACTGCGTGAAGACATGCGGGCATTTGAAGACTGGAAGTTTGGAAGTGGTGAGTGTTCCTTGTTTTCTCTCGTTTGGTGTCTGTTCTGCTGAATGTCTTTTACATAAATTCCAGGCGCTAAGAATTTTCAAGACTGCTAACATTATTAGATAAAAAAAAAATGGGATGCACAGTTTGAGGCTGAGTTTAAAGACTTTAAGGTGGTCACTATAGAGGTCCTTGATGCATCACCAGAAGCACCAGGGCCCTGTCTGTGACCTGTAGTCAAAATGATAGTTCCATCATGGAAGGATAAAGAACGCTGTTGAGGTTTTGTATTTCACTCTCCGTTGATGGACAAAATTGAATCAGCTGCAGCAGACTTAAATGTTAATTTTTAATGTACCATATCTTGTAACAAGAAACTGGTATCTTTGGTCTGTGTGAAAGGTTCCCATGAGTTTTCAACAGGGCCAACAGTTCCTGTTGTCCTTTCACTACTGACTGCTGCCTACAAACAAATCTAGTATTGTAACTGTGTCGGTCTGTGCATCTCTGTCTCTATTGGCCAAACTTCTAAATAAGTGAGATCTCTCTGCACAAAGTAACCAGATGTTAGTGTTGTTGAGACATTTTCCGCACACAGCAGGTTCATTTATTTCTCCAGATTTGTCTTAACAAGGAACACAACTTGTAAACTCAAAAGAAACATTAAAATACCATAAGAAATCTTTCAATCTTTCACGTCTCACTGTTATTGCAGTGACTTGTTTAGTTATGTGTGCACGAGTGTTGACAGAATATAATGTATACTACTATAGTTAAAATTCTACAGAAAGAAAAGCACTTCATTAAATTAAATTAAGATTATGTATTCTGTTCACACAAACTATGCTAATGACACACACAGATGAAAAAGTATGCACAACAACTAAAGCAAAATCTAAGTACATAAGCATCTTATCAAAATGCTTAATGAGGGAAATGAGGGAAAGAGCTCAATAAGACAAAGAAAGTGTCATCTATTGTACCATTAAAAACACTCAGCGTGTAAATAAATGCAAACACTATTGACTAAATAATTATGAAAAAATACACAATTAAGTGCTTGCAAATGTGATATCCACTTGTAATATTATTGTCTAGGTTGATCACAATGTGACAGTTTTACTGAGCCTATATTCGACAGAATATTACTATGACTGTGATTTTTTAAATGTATTTATTTATTTTTTTTAATTTATGTTCAGCTGCTCCAATATTAATGTTTGGTCTCACTGGTGGGCTTGCAGTAGGCGGCCCCTCGCTTTCACTGCCAAAGAACTGCCTCATTTGCAAAAAAGGAGGGAAGAACCCTCATCACAAGATAAATTACCATAATTTTTGTTCAGAAAAAGAAAATAAATTAGTCCAGTCATGCTGGGTGAAAAACAAGTTGCTTACAGTGAGAGGCTTTGAAGCCAAACTGTAGAAATGTGGGACTTTGTTTTCATCTCTGCAGCCCCTCTCTTTTCTTTCTTACCAGTCTATTTTCCTCAGCCTCTCTCCCCTGTTTCAAGGTTTCAAAAAATAAATGTCCTCTAGGGCACATCGGGAGCCTTTTGAAAATGTTTGTAGTCCTTTCATTTGAATGTAAATGCACAAAAAGAATGACTAACCTACTTCCTGTACGTAATACCTTTCTGCCTTTTTGGGAACATTGAATATTCACAGCTTGCTGAAGTACGGACACAGAAAAAAAAACAAAAAAAAAACAGCAATGACTCTTTGGTCCAAATTAAAAAAAAAAAAACAAAAAAAAAACAAACACCCCGTCTTTATACTAGATGATAAGCTCGTACCTTTGAATTCAAAGACTGAGCTTCACATGCTGTCACCCACCAACAGTCACTTCTTTTAAACATGAAGGCCAAATTTAGACTCACCTTATCATACCCTCACCTCGCCTTAAACCAACCTTTACCCAAGCAATTTGAACCATAGGGATGGCAGATCGGGAAAAACCTGTGCAGATCATTTTGGGAACAATTACGTTTTTGGGAGACACTGACAAGTGACCTGTTTTGTTGAGGCGTCACTGGGAATTTGCTCGACAAGGTACTTCAGAGGAACGAGTAAGTCTGGCTTGGGTGTGATTTGTACAACAGCAGCCTGCGAGGAGAATCTTTTTCACTTTGCATTTGTCATCAGGTTCACTCGTTCATTTGAGAGAGGAACTCCATCTGCCTCAGCCATCACAGCTCTTTCATCTGGCTCACGCTGAGCCATAATAACTTCCTTTTGTTCATCTTGTCTTTTCCTCTCAAGATGTCTCCTCTCTCCATTCACACCTTTCTTACTCTTTCCACTCTGCATCTATTTCTTTCCCTTTTTCCCGGGCCTCTCCTTTCTGACTCTTTTGTGTTTATTTTTCCTTTCTTCTCTCACTATTCTTTAATTTCTCTTTATCATAGACCCTCTCATCACTAGGATTGTTGTAAGACACTCATATGTCCGGGATTATTTTCTTCCTTCTACTGTATTTTTTTTTTTTAATACAGTATCACCACTGAAAAAAACTAGTAGTTTGCAGTATATTATATATTGAAAAAAAAACAAAAAAACAAAGCAAGTATTTGCAATATCACAAAAAAGACACAATGATTACAATTTTAATTAAAAACATTAATTCAACATATATATATATATATATATATATATATATATATATATATGGATAAAAAACTAATTTCAATATTTATAGCAGATTTGAATTACTGTAAAAATTGCTGGTAACATAAAGTAATTTGGCTTCAACTTCCACTATAGAGCACAAATACGACGTGCATACAAGACAATAAACGCGTACCAAATCAGTGGCCACGTCCTTCGGAGGATGCTGTTTGGCCTTTCGTAGCCATCATAGATCTTGAAGGCTGAGCCAAAGTGAGATGGTCTGGTTTATAGTGGATTTTTGCTAATACTACTAAAAGTGTCCTCAGGCTCTCATTTCTCGGCCACATCTGAAGGAGCCTTTGAAATGGGGCCGCATTGTTGCGCCACTGTGACACAGTCAGTTTTCAAACGCAGCCTCAGAAGGATGTGGCCCCCGAATTGGGGCACAGCCAATATTATTTATTATTCATTTATTTGCGGGTGAATCATTCAAAAACCGATTAACTATACCGTTCGTATGTCTTTTTTTTTTTTTCAAACAAATATAAGTCCATGAGATCTTTTTCAATAATGGTTCAATAAGATGATTAAACCACGACCTCAAAGTCAGACCCAGATACTTTACATTTTTGGTTCAAAGTCTGCTGACCATCCACCAGTGGAATAAACAATTCCCTGAAATGCACAAATATAAACTGATGTCAGCAGTGATGTTGCTCCCTGATTGCTCCCTCTGGCACAATAATCTTAATAATATCCTGTAGTGTGTGTGTGATGCGGCATTGTTTTTCAAATCTTGTAGTATGAGCAACTTTCTCTTTATTTGTGTGATGCCACCCGAAGTCAAAATCACTTTGGATGGTAAAACGTGTCTTTTATTTTTATTTTGCTTCAGTTTCTAGTTTTATAAATATAACTATATAACTACGAACTAATATATATATATATATATATATATATATACTGTCTCTTATACACAT
>CM076650.1:26001450-26026651 GCA_038496675.1 Rachycentron canadum | reverse complement strand
ATATATATATATATATATATATATATATATATATATATATATTTATGCAATTTAAAACCTATTTGAAAGTAGTCCATTGTCATATGTCAGTGTACAAATATGCATGTTTATGTATGTATGCTTATATTGCAAACATGTAATCTTTATATATATCCATCCCTAGCCTGTCATTATATGTTTATATATGTGTATAGACTATATAAAAGCAAGCCCAATACAACACAAAAAAATAAATAAAATACATCGTATAGAATGTTTAACATTAATAAGAAATAAAGGAATAAAGCCTGTATGAACTACTATATAAGTTTTTGAATGTATATTAAAGATTATAAAGAATGTTGTTTTAATAAGCATGCATTCATAAATTAAACATATTGTTATCTAATGTGGTTGCAATAAGTATTACCACAGAAAAAAGTCTTAATATAGAGATTTTATATGGAGTAATTAATACAATGTACACATTTTAGAATTGGTGTTTGCTTGTATCTTCATACATCCACAGGCTGTAAATGTACTTCATATGAGTTACATATGGGTTAGCACACTGGACAGCTTCAGTAGGGGAGGGAAAGTGGAAGAGAAAGAGATGGATAGAGAGAGGGAGAGAAAGAAAGAGAGAGACTTTAGCTACCATCGCCTCTAAAATCAAATATTATAATAAAAAAATTAAAAGCTCACCACTTTGTCACAGTAATAAATTCAGGCCCGCCTCTAGTTTCCCAACATATTTGGGGATAATCATCCTTAATGCACAACAGAAATGATGAGGGAGGCTGCCGAACTGAAAGCTCTGCCGCAGGCTGCACTCCTGAATTGGCAATATTAGTGGTCCGACGCTGAATCCACACATTATAATTACATGTCGGCTTACAAAGCAGCGCACGGAAGCTGCTCGTGAATCATGGTACATGAGCACGTGTCCAGATCAAATCATGTTACGCATATTATTGACAGCAACTGACGCGTTTTACTGAGGGCTTGAACTTTTTTAACTTTCTTATTCACGCAAAGCCAGTCAGCAATAGTCCGCTGAAGGCTGCCTTAATGTATAATAATGATTAAATACGGTAAACAGGTGGGCAGAGCTGTTGGTCTGAAGAGATGCAGTGCTCCAGATCAACACAACTCTCTCCCTCATCCTTCTCAGACTCGTTTCATCTTTCATTAACATTCTGTTTTTTGTTTTTTATTTTTCATATTCAGCCACCAGCCCAAACCTTTGGCATTTTTTTTTTTTTTTCTACTTACATTAATCCTCACGAAGGAAAGCTGAATATTAAATCTACAAGCAGAAACAGGCAGTTTAAAGGCGGTCAGAGATGGCCCTGTGCCCTGATAAGCATCGGCATTCTGTCCTCCTGCTTCTTGACCTCTCGGGTCATCTAGACGGTGTCATGATGTAGTTGTTCCCATTCGCACGTTTACATTCACATGTTGTTTTTTTTTTTTTTTTTTTTATTGTCAGACTACTAAAGAAGCAATTGCGGCAAGATGTCATTCCCAAGCATCACAGTGGCACATCCATTCAGTCCCCCACTGTGTTACTGTGCTGTGATGAAGCCAAACTGACGATGCGGGTGTTACCTCACTTACAAGTTTGTCTGTTACGGGCAGCATGCATCTGCGCATGATACATAGAAACAGATGGCTTCAGCGTAATATCTAGAAGTAAATGCAAAATCTATTGTGAAAGCTATGGGCCATTTTATGATGACATTATCAATCATTTTCAAAGTCACTATAAATGCAGGTTAATGGCACATCAGCTCCGGGTGAAGTCAGGGTGATAACTATGATGATTCAAAATTTATATTTCAGCATGTTAGCTAGTGTTGGTTCACATTTGATGTAATCACAGTTTGATTTAGACAGACGACATTTTGATGACAGATGTTACTTTAGCGTTTTGATCATTTCTTGGTCTTCCAGTGTGGAAAAGTTACTTCATCAAGCCGAGGCTGGGCTGTGAGTGTGTCACATCTAGTGCCTCTCCAACGCTGCAACGCCTACTGTACAAGTTCAATTCAAACCCTGCAAACCAAACAGGCATAGAGGAGAAAATAAATAAATCACTGCATTTGAAAATGATGTTATGTTATGTTATGTTTTTTATTGGACAAAAAAGAACCAGCATTATATTTAATGAAATAGAAATAGAAACTACTGATGACTAACTGTTTTTCCTTTGCTCCTTTTGTCTTTGTTAATCTTTTACTCCTCCTTAATTCAGTGATTTGGAATCTATATTTAATATGACATAGTTTTGTGAACTAGCAATTACTTCACAGTAGAAGAAGTGTGCTATCTATGGGAGAAATCTGAGTTGACTAAAGATTTCAAATTTATTTGAAAATTCGAATTATAATGAAATATAATTGCAATAAAATATAAAACCAAAAATTCACATGATAGCCTATTGCAAAAAGTGCCAACTCTCAAATTATACATACAATACCGCAATATTCATGGGGAACTGCTGAAAAGTCAATAACTGCAGTATCACTGGTTCTCCTGATTCATATTCTACCTCAGGCTGAGATTAGGGAGGCGATGAGGTTGTTGTGAGAACTGAGTAATACCTGCACTTGACCTTTGCAAGTCACGTGTATACCATACAAGTGACCTATATTCAGGACTGCCTGACAAATGCATTGCCTGCGCTGCCTTCACAGCGGTCAGGGCTGGTCTGAGGGGCTTTAAATTATAATAGAGAAGGAATGGTAAATTAAGAATGACCCAAAATTTGTTTGTAATTTTTGTCGTTAATGACACAAAAATGGCAACAAAGTAAGTTAGCTAACTAACTAACTTTAATCACTATATACATAGGAATGTAGCTGAATTACCAGCAAGTTACTGCAAAATATTGTTTAGTTACTTATAGTTTATGACCTACAACATTGTAAATCTACAGTGTACAATTTTTTTTTTTTTTTTTTCTTTCCTTTTTAGTCACAATCAGCAGGAGTATAACAGAGTCAGTTTCAAAGTTCAGACTTTGAGTTCAGATAGAACACAGTCAAACAAAACTTGAGACCAGATCTATAATCAGGGATCTGGTATGGTTTGGGTGCTGTTTGTTTTATTTTATTGTTTTAGTGTTATCTTTTCTTTTATCTTTAAGATCTTTAGAAAACGATCTCAATTTGCTTCAGTCTCATAAAGCCACCGATTTGTCTCTTTGACATCGATGTCGGTTCACTGACAACAGTGAGCAGTGGCATTTTCTTGTCATTAGGAGTAATTTCATAATCAATAAAACACTTTTCATAGAATGAGGCTACCGTACAAGTGACAAATATCAAATTGATTCAGGTTACTGACAGCTGTTGCCGTTCCTCTAATGACATCGTAGTTCATTGTATAAATCCATAATAAATGTCAAGTAAAAGTCACATTCTCTTTTTTTTTTTCTTTTTTTTAATTCTGTATCTGTATGTTTCTCCCTGTGTTTTTAATTCAGTGACATTTGGACTGACTGAACACTTAATGAAACAAGATAGAAAGATATACTGTATTTCACATATTTAAAACGTATTATCACATTTATTAGCAAATAATGTAAAACAACATCAAATATGTTGGAAAAAAAATGGAAACTGAGCATTATTTATTTTAAATTGAAGTGTTTACTGATGATTAAAATACATCAACAATATTGTACTGCACTGCTATAGTACTCTTTTTTTAAATACCATCTTATAGAGATGGTTCCACTATCTCCACTAATTAATATAGTGGTAAAAATAAATGAAACCTTTTGAATTATCTGCTTTTACATAGTATATATATATATATTTGCCCTATATGTTCAGATCTCAAATCTAGGTTACGATAATGAAAAAAAAACACAATCTAGCTCACTAAGCGCAGACAGATTGTTCTATTGCTTTTGTCAAAGTGGAAAAAAGCACATAAGTAAGGTAACTTTGAGGAAGGTACGATTTCACTCAATTTGGCCGGAAATGTCATTTAAAATTGTAGGATGATTCACGAAGCTCAGCTGAGGGGGACAGAGGAACCATCGAAACATGGGGATGTGCATGTCACTTCGATTCTGACCAGATTAGCCCCTGCGGTTAGCCTTTATCCAGTCAACCAAAATAAGTGAACATAATTTACACCGGTTCAGATGTAGGCTGTTGCCCGCTGAAGATTTGAAATGCTGACTCCTACATTAGCATGATTTTACATAATATAACTTTAACCAATGGGCTCTCAGGGCTCCCTTCTTATCAACTTCAATGTAAGAGATCAAGGCATATAAAACGCTATCTAATAAGATATGGGCACAATGGTGGACGCATGATGCAGCGAAAAATGTGTGCAATTCTGTTTCTGAGCTGAGAGATGCAGTTAAAATTAATCTGAGGAAAAATAAGATGAAAAAAAAAAAAAAAAGTCGAGAAACCTTACTCAGCAGGGAGCTGGGCTTCCCAGCACCAGTTGGCTCGTTACCGCAGTTAATTAACAGTTAAATACTTAAGATGTTAAACATTAGTAATAGAATCAATGTTTCGGACACTTCAGGTGCACATGTACTGGTCATACAATGAGAGCCAGACAGATGGTATAGATGGATACTGCTACAGCTGGAAAAAAAAAAAAAAAATGGAAGAAAGATTTCATTCATTTCCACACAAAATACCAAGCATATCAAATAATTCACAAAGCAGCACGAATCTGGTGAAAAGATGATCTAAAGAATGAAACTATATATATATAATGATCTTCAAAAGCATTAAAATGGTTAAAAAACATTATTCTCATATATGCGCCTATGACTGTGATAAACCAGGCACTATGATGTTGCCAACCATAACACTTCATGTAGTTATCTCAGTCTGTCAATCTTTCTTCATCAGAACCTGAAGAATCAAAATGGACAGCTGGTCCCATAAGAGTAAAGAGAAGAAGATGTTTGATCACCAAAAGAAAACTTGAGCTTCTCCTGAATGTTGTCACTGGTCACTATATTCAAAATAAAAAGTGCTCCGGGGAAGCATTATTTGGCCTCTGTATTGTTACAGGGTCAGATGTGAATTACCAACAATTTTGAGATTTTCCAGAGGGCCATGATTTGGTAAAGTTTGGTGACCATCACACTAGAAACAGCAACGTTTGCCTTTACATCTGGCAACATGGCAACAATAAAATCTCAATCTCTAATTGAATTATTAAACTGTAAACCTTGATCCATACGTACTTGCACTGTGTGTGCATCGGTGTGTTCATGAGCATTTATGCGCTCATAACTGGGGTTCAGGATAATTTAGTGATGTTCTCCGCAGAGTTCTCCCTCTGCTAATGAGCTTCATTTAGCAAACACACAAACAACAAATTGGTTGTGATTCCTTCCTTATTACCTGACTTCAAACAAATCGCTCCATGCAAACCATCTCATTTGTTTGCTTTGACAAATTCAAATTGAGAAGAGCCTCTTTTAATACGCCCTGGCCGAGCGGGATTGGTTAAGGGCCGCTATTCAATTATGAAAGTTTTCACATTGGTAATTAGTCAGGGCTGTAACGTATTGTTTTATGGCCTTGATTGTGCGTTGAGGTGGGAATGAGATGTTTTTAATGTGCGTGCTGAGAGGATTTTGTTTGTTAATGCACTTATGTCTGTAATGAAGCTATGCAATCGAAAAAGTAAAGTGGATGACAAAGAGACTCATTTACACACACACACACACACACACACACACACACACACACACAGCCGTTTCCTCAAATACGCACACAAATTATTGTACAGGCCAAAGGTTTTTTTTTTTTTTTTTTTTTTTAAGGCAAGACTTGTTGAAGCCTCCACCTGGGTCAGCAGCTTTCTAACACAATGAGAGCACTCTGCTGTGATTTCAGCATCGATTAGAAGAATCTGGTTCATTGAGAAGGAATATTTAGGAGAAAATCGTGTAGGCACAATTTTAAATACATATACTCCACCATCTTGGGATGAGATCTCACCTGTCAGCATGTTGATGTTCTGATTGGTCGGAACCTACTCATCTCCACTTTAATCTGAACTACACAGGCGCAAAATTCCCATTTCAACGCTGTTGAGGTTATAATCTGTCCACAGACAAATAAACAGTCCTCAAAATCTGTGGTAGTTCCCTCTATACTCGGTGCATTTTTCTCTTCTGTTCTTCTTCTTCTTCTTTTTTCCTTTTGCTTTTCTAAGTAAAGAAAATGCTCAACACTATATGATATATAACTGCAATTATAAATTAGGGAATTATTGGACAATTAAAATATCAAAATATATATTTTATTTTTGATGCCCCTCAAAGGAGAGCGAAAATGATAAAAAAAAAAGACCTATTAACATATGACAGAAGTTATCAAACCACAACTCAGCCAATCGGCCCTTCACGCAGCTTGTGTATTTTCAGTACTTAGAATTATATTCTTAATGTTTGGCATACGCATACACACACACACTCACACACACACACACACACACACCTGAACCCAAAGGCTGAATAAATCTTTAAATCACTCACAGGCTCCTGTAGCTGGATATCTGTTGTGACATTTCACTCATACACTCAGATTTTGTTGAATCTCTCAAACTCTCGTGGACCCAGATGATATCAGAGGGGGGCGGAAAACATAGCTTCTAATACTATTCTCGCACTTTAATTCATAAACACACACTAAACAATATGAAGTTACATTTTCAGGTCACAGGTTGAAAAGGATACGGCGTTGATTCAAAAAATAACCTAGAAAAAAAAACAAAGAAAAAAACAAAGAGCTGAATAAAGAATATTTGTGCAGTATGTGTTTTAAGAATACGTGTAAAAATATAGAAATACACCCTAATTTAATGATCACGTCTGAATCAGAGCCAAACCATTAACGAGTGCTTAAAAACAATCAGAAAACAGGATGGCATGAAAAGAAAAAGGGATCATGACTTTTTGTGTGTGTGTGTGTGTGTGTGTGTGTGTGTGTGTGTGTGTGTGTGTGCACGCCTAACATTTGGAGTGTAATTTATGGGGCTGGCAATATGTGTCTCGGACACACCCTGCTTTGTTAACAACCAATGGCTGATTTATTTCCTTGTTTGTTGTTCTTTAGTAAATCTCAGGATACAGGACCCAAAATAAGTATTGCTGAACCTGTTGAAACAATAAAACAACTGCAGTGTATATTATAGAACCAAAAAATGGTGTCACTAAAGTTCAGTATCCAAGCCTTGACCCCCTCTTTGCTTGTTCTGGTATTGATGTTGTGAAGTGAGAGAATTGAATTATCTGAAATTAAAATATATCCTTTTTTCACAAAAAGATCTCTGATCTTTTTTGATTTGCAATGATCATTAATGTTGTTTTAATGTATTCTACGTTCCACATTAGTGTAAGGGTTAGAGCTTCTGTTGCCAAATCCTAAAGGAAATTATTTAAAACGTAAGGACAATTAGATGGAGAGTGGCGATGCTATTTCTACTAATATTACTCCTTACTTCTGCAGGACCTTCTGTGATCCATATGAGTCTTGAAGGATTTAGTAACTTCCTCTTTTCATCTCTTCTCACATTTGACTTATTGCACTTGTAATTGCCAAAACACAGTCTCCCGCTGTCTCTCTTTTTGACAATTGCAATTAGTCCTCGTGCCTCATTACCAGCAACCCCAACGTAATCAGCCGCCCCAAAACACAGGAGGGAATGGGTGAAAGAAAAAAGAGAAAGGAGAGGGGGGTATAACCAGCCAATGTGTTGATAAGGTCCATTTAAAAACCCCATACTGGCATTTAAACCCGTTGTTCCCGCAAACCCTTTGACTTTTCCACAATTATAATTACTTTTAGTGTGCAATGTCTTTCGAGTGCCATTGACCCTTGTGTTTTATTGAATGCCCCACTAACAATCCAGTGAGCAGCTTAATCGGCCTGTTATTAACCAGACAGAGGTGAAGGGTGATGACGGAATGGAGGAAGAGGATGAAGAGTACGGGGCGAATGGAGCGGATTTATTTGTCTCAGCACGTAGTCTTTTTCAGATTAGAGCTATTTTACCGTTAGACAAAGGGACTCCATAGGCATCAGATACAGTCCGCAAAGTTCCATATTGGACTGATAAACACAGTATATGCAAAGGTAATAAACCACCTCCACTGCTGCTGCAAAAAACCCTAAAGCCCTGCTAATGGCCTTTAAGGGTACAATTTTCATTACAACGCACAAGAGTCTCAAACAGACTGGACAACTGACAATTCTTCTATTCTTAGAGCCTTTCGGGGCCAAAACAGTAATGTGAAAATGAAATTAATAGAGGACCATGGGCTCATAAAAATTAAAAGAGCTTATCTCAAGCGTGCTCAGCACATTTCATAGCAAATTTAACATTTTGGCCAGAACATAGGGTGAAAGGAAAGATAATAAAGTGTCTAACATGAAAAGGGTTCTTCCTCTGGGGGGTATGAAGTAATACACCTGTCATATTTTTTATTTGTAGTAATGGTAAACATTTGATGTGAAGGGAATTTTGTATATGGGAGGCACCAAAATTGGATAATTATACTCCAGGGGCCGTGAATGTCCAGTCTGGTTTCCACAGGCAGTCAGAGGCTTTTAAAAACTCTGTTAATGCTTATGTTGTTCAGAGATGCACACTGCTACCAAATGCAAATTTTGTATACCCCTCCTTTTAGCTCTGGACCATCAACAGTCATGGTAGCTAGGCTTGATGTCAGGGGGGTTAAGCGCACAGATGACCCTAGCCCTAGGCCCTGGGGGGGACTCATGCAGAGGTCATGCAAAGGTCTATGTTTGACTCTTAAATGGGATCAAGTCTGACACTTCACTTTAGAAGGACTGTTGTTGGCTTTTCCATCTCAGAGAAGACAGACTTGGCATAGCTGCCAGTAAGTATCGACTGTGGATGCTGTATATGTTACTTCTTAAAGCTGAGTGTTTTGCTCTCTTAAAATACTTGCGTATTGAAAAACATGTCAAATCCATAGCTGATTGATTGGAACTCAGTGACTGTGCCACTTGAGTCTTTCTACAATAGTTAGTGGACTTGCATGTTAAAATGCCCAACTTCACAGCAGAAATAAATGTGCTTATAGTCTGGGCTGTTATCTCCACAGCTAAAGTCCTTCATGAAAACTGGAACAGAGGTGAGCTTTTATATGATTCTCCAAATGTATTAAAGCTGTGTTTCTTTTCAGTTTTAGTCAGACCATTTGTTTTTAAATACACATCAGTCTCCGTAGGGCTCTGTTCTTTCCACCAGCCACTCTGCACTGTGCATTCATTATCACAATTATTCTCTCACTTTCTCATACGAGGTAAACGAGTGGTGTAATTTTACTTTATGGGCTGGTTTTGCTGTAAGATCTAGTGCTCGACTATAATGGCTCTTGTAAGTCTTGAGGAGCAGATGTCACCTTCTTAATTGTGCATTAAAAAAAAAAAAATCCCTGATTGGAGATAATGTATGTAGAAATGATTTTTTTTTTTTTTTTCAGTCCTGTGTACCATTGCAATTACAAAAGCCAATGGAGCTATATTGACAACTCCTACTAGAACCTATATGGATAGTTGTTGTGAGGCCATTATATCATCCATAGTGTTTGCTCTTTGTTGCAGTTGTGAGACTTTGAAGATGACTAGTGAGCGCTGAGAATGGAAGCCACGCTTTACATTGTTTATCCACCTTTAATCATCCGCATCATCATCATGTCGTGTTGTGTTTGTATTTCATTTCGACACATTGCGTCGTTTGAACTTGAAGACGGCGTAGAAGCCTGCAACCTACTACCATTCAATCTAGGGTGCACAATGTTTTAATTTTCATATATGAAATGGCCATTCTGCTGTTATTGATGCATTGTTGGTTTTCAGTAACAGCGTAGCCATGCCATGTTTATGTCTGTCATATTCAGTTAGAGCCTAGACAGTTTTATGTGATGTTGGCGGTATGATGTCATTGCCATTACCGACAGATAAGTAAATTACACATGATTCCAGAAAATTTGAAAGTGCATGAGTTCCAGGACTCAATGATAAATAAATATTCACGATAGAGTGAAAAACCACTACTTAGTTGTACATGTGTCCAAGGAAAATATAGAATGTAGCAAGGAGAGAAGATAAAAAAAATACATATATAAAAATATATTTTTTATATATATATATATATATATATATATATATATATATATATATTACGCTAAAAGTAAATGTAAGCAGTTGGAATTACATTTCCCACAGAGCATATTTGCTTTTGCAATTTAGTTGCAGAGAAACATCAGAAAGAGACAGGTTTGGTTACAAACTCAAAAAAAAAAACACAGGGCAGGTGAAAGACAGGAAGATTACATGAAGTAAAACAAGTAGAGTGAGAGAGGAAGAGAGAAGTAACAGATCTGAACAAGAAGTAAAATGAGAAAGTTGAGCAATCCCATTGTAGCACTCACACACCCAGACACACACACAGATGTGCGCACCAGTTGCAGTATAATAGGATTAGTGCGCTTCTAAATGGGAGAAATAAAACAGACACAAACACATATTCAACCACAGGCGAAGTAAGAAACATCCATTAGCGATGGACATGCACGTGTTCTCTCACTCAACTGCTTTCATTCTGTAGCTCACAACAATTTAGCTTGCCCCCTCTGCGTGCTTACTAGAGTACACAATGTCTCTGTAACACTATCAGCGCTAACAATGAGATATACCAACGCTCTGTCATTTAACCTCATAAAATGGTGCCTCATTCAGGAACAGTGTTATATCATTATCTCAAACCTCTCTGATTTTTTTTTTTTTTTTTCCCAAGCCAACTACCACTCGTGCATGAGTAGTACAATAAGCATCCTCCAAATTATCTACGTGTATTTGTGGAAAAGTTTCATCCGGGCGAGCACAGCCGCTCACTGCCTGGACATCTTCACCTCTCTCCTTGCTGTCAGATTTAGATTTATTCCTGACTCATCACCTGGACTGTAGTTGAAGCACACGGGGAGACGTGGGAACTTCTTTGGAAGAAGCGTGGGAAGCTTTCCTATACTGACAAATAGCATAAACATCGCACTGCCTCATTCGGAGCCACGCCGCTAATTGCTACCTACCACCGGGGGACACGTGCGCGTGGCAGCTGCGGAACGTCCCGGTAATGATTTCTGCACCCATGTTACCAGATTAGAGCAGACAACGCCTGCATGAGATGGGAATCTCTTGTCTCACAAGGGATTCTCTGACTCATCTTCTTTTATGTGTGATGCAGCAAAAATACAAAAAAAAAAAATACTGAATATGTAACAGACATGAAAAAATATAATTTTTTTTTTTCTTTTTTACAATTTTGGCAGTGGCGACAAACACACCACACATCCAGTGTGTCTCTGGCACAATGGTCCTGTGAAATCCATGTAAACAGATAGCACTGGCATCAGCGGACACGCAGCCCATGTGTTTTCCGCAGCAGATTAGCAACAGCAGCTGAGACATTCACGTATCTGCTTTGCCGCTACCTTCACCCATCTTTCTGCCAAATCCTGCCTTTTTTACAATGTACAGTTACAATTTTGACCTTAGCCGCCAATGAGCTTCAGGAAATAATGTAGCTAAAGCTCTAGGTAAAAAATCACTTTCTAGTTGAATAGCATTTTTTCAGTAGGCCTATGTGATGTGCCCGTATAGGTTGATTAAAATATGTAATTACTAAATAAAGTGGAATTCCTGAACACAAACTTGGTAAGAAGGAAAGGCTTGTCTATATAGACCGAATTGAAAATGAAAGTTAAAATGGCTGAATGCATTTCACACGTTGAATAACTTGATGGCGATGCATCCCGTGTGTCGCACGTCTGAAGAACGTCGTGGTTTTAAACTCGGTGCCCGTGTTACCAAATTGCTACGGACACGCTGTCTGTGTGAGTCACGTCTCTCGCGTCGCGTGATCTAGAGATTCACCGTCTAGTCTGTTTTTTTTTGGTTTTTTTTGTTTTTTTTTAACGCGCGTCTAGCGGTAAATTTACTCATTGAAAAGACCCGTCGACAGTCATACATCTGTCAACATCATACCAGTAATATAACATCAACACTGGACTATAGTCCGACTCTCTACTATGACATTGTAGAGACATTTAATATCTATTATTTATTACTAATATTTTCCCCTTGTCTGGCAGGTTTGAGTACCTCCAGCTCTGTTTTTCCTCCTCAGTGAGGTGACAGTTCCTCCACTCACAATGTCATTTACTGCTCTGTTATGAGATCAGGAACCATCGCCTGAAATTAATCAAAATTTTGCCAGGCTTTAAATGGAAAACGTTTCACAGATTGTTCCGGTATTTCCCCTTTTAATTAAGAATGTAACGTCTTATCAAGTGCCAGGGTTGACAAATCACGGAGAATTTATTTGTTGCACTTTTAAAGAAGTTTAAAAACTTCTCAGAGAGTGGTCACATTTACATACGGCTGCGCACCGGATAAACGTGGGGGGCAGTGTGTCTCGTCTAATCCCAAATTAGGATCTTAATTTTGTTCACACATCCTTAACTGGGAGACTTTGCTTTCACAGTGGAGAATAAAACGCGGTTGATTGTTTACCATTTTGTTGTACAACACTCTGTCCATGTATGATTGCTTTTTTTCTAAATCAGAATCCTTTCTATTTTTTTTTTTTTTTTTTTTGTATTCATATAACACAATAAGGCTTTTTGCTGTTGCGGGTATCAGGGAAATTCGTGAGGCCGCAGTCCAAGACGAGTTTTTAGACAAGTGAAACAGGGCATCGTGACGGGGCAGTGGAAAACCAGTCGGAGGGGAGATGGACTGCAGTCACAATATGACTCTTTTCTTAAATGGAAGGACAGAAAAAAGTTTCGAGGTGCTCACATTTCTAGCTGGGCCGAAATGCATGCGGGAGCAGGACCATGCAGTGACACAAAAAGTGCTTTGCAAATAATGGGATTTTAAATGAGAGTTTTTGGATGTTGTTAGAAGCTCCTTCTAAAGTTTAGAGTCCAGAGTTTCAGAGCAGCTTAAAGTGGATAATTATTTTTTTCGACTGAAACTAATTCAAAATTATTTGTCCATATCAGCCCCCAAGAACAAATTCAATTCATTCTTTTTAAAAGTCAAACCCGTTGCTGTGACTTAATGGTGTCTGGCCTTTCTGAATGTGCTCACACATTGAAGCCTGCCAACATGACTGCGGACCCATTGCACTTTTTGTTATATACGTTGACTTCAATATCAAGAAGGAACTGGGCTGAGAGAGTAGTTCTAATGTAGTGTGGATATTATAGACCTGTGTAATCAGGAAGGATCTGCATGTTGGACAGTTCTCCAGGACCCGATTCAGTGCCACTGCACAATCTGCCCACCAGTGTAGCAAGCCACGAAATACAATCTCACACCCCAATGTGGTTCAGGAATTGCTGTTATTTCATTTTGTCTAAGAGGAATGATCCTGGGGTTTTTTTATGAGAAGCTACTGTGATCTAGGAACAATTGTGGTTGATATAATAAGAACCTAAGGGATGTATCTGCGTGTCATTTGCATCGGACGGTTGCACACACATCAGTCCAACATGAAATGCATGACTTTTTCCAAAACGGAAATCTCTAAACTAAGGACAAAAATAAAGGAGGGAGGTGATTATGTGTACATGGAGAAAAGGAGGAGAAACTGTTTGATAGATCTTTCATTATGATCTCTCTCCTTCTGATTTCTGCTCTGCCATTCAGCATTGCATCATTGCTTCCACTTACTTCGCCACAGCATGCTAAGGGTGGGAAGGGAAAGGTGGTGCAACGGGGGGAGGGGGGCTCAGGGGTTGATAAGAGATGGTGATATAGAGATGAAGGGCAGCAGGGAGTAAAGGATGAGGAAGCGGTAGAAGAAAAAGTGGATGTACAGAGCATGAGATGAACAGGGGGGGTGGCAGAGAAAGAAGCAAAGCAGCTCGTGAGTAGCGGCTCAGGAGGAATGTCTATCTCTAAGTATTTCCTGTTAAATTTACACAAGTTGCACTTAGCACTAGCTGCCAGCAAAATTGTTGCCCTTGTCAAACCTGTGCAGGCTTACCCCAGAAATTTGTAAAATCAAAGAGTTGGCTAAGGGAGAAATCACTACAGTATGGTGAAACTGTGAGAAATACCGCAGGTTAGAAAACCCCTCGTAAAGTCCACCGAAACAGGCTGGAATAAAACATGAAATAAAACGCTGCTGCGGGTCCAAACCTGCCAGCTCTCTGCTTAATGTGGTTCAGTCCATTTACTTGGCAACTGTCCCTCAGCCAAGTGAGTGCTGTGTTGGGCTGTCCAGACACCCGAGGGGACACAGGTTTGTCTCCTCGACCAAGAGATCTGCTTTTCCTTTGGATGTGGGAAGTAACTTTATTCCTTTATTTGGAAACGTACACAAGCTAATTTGAGTATTTGCAGAATCCCTCTGTATTTACTAAAGTATATTTTATTTATCCTCCTCCATTATTTCAGAAGTCTGAATTGTAAAATGCGTGCATTAGGTAACGCACTAAAGCCTCTACAGCGGAAGGGAAAATGTTGTGTTCATGTCTTGCAGTTTGATACCCAGTTCCTTATACCACCAGATTGATAGTTATGACTTTTAGCGAAATCTGTTGCTGCCCAAAGGATGCATCCAAATGGCCTCAGTGTTCTCTCAACTTTTCCACTATTACTACTATGTTTAGCATCAGTGATTGTGACCATCTCCTGGCTCAAGTCACTAACATGACTGTAGTCACTGTTGCCTGAGATACCACAATGCAATGTTCTGCATTTATATATACATGGTGGCGGCTCCAAATAGAAATTCATATGTGTAAAATAAGATAATGAGTGTGTATTCTATAGGTAATAATAAAGTGGTGATGGAAGCAGTGATTTTGGACATTTTAATTAGGATTGTCTCATTTTTATATAAACAAATCCTTATGCCATCAGAAAATTACGAAAGATGGTATGGTAAATCGCAGCCAATTGGAATGAAAAGAAACGTGTCCTAGCCATTTAACTGGACTTTAAAGACAATTTACTGATAAGAAATGTAGACTAGCGTTTGTGCAGTATCTGAGTGATTACATCAAATTATATACTTCCATTACCACTCACGTAGCCCTAAGAACACTCATGTGAATTCACAGTTGCATCACCTCCTGCCTACAAAATAATTGGCAACTTGTAAAACAAAGCCTTGCCCATGATGGAGTTATGCAGTTACAGTCAATGCTGGGACAGCTGAATGTTGTAAGTGAAGGCCTGGCTACTTCATTATCATATGATGTGAGACGGAAAGTGGAAACGCAATTTGAATTACAGCATTAAATAGACGTAAAGGGACACCAAATACATATCATTACACCATTAGTCTTATTCCGAAATCTAGTCTTTAGGAAGTGTGGGAATCTTAAAGACTGTACAACAAAGTTTTGTAAAGGATACAGCTCTCTATCATCCAAATGATCCGGGTTTATGTTGAATGTGGCAGAGGGAGAGGGAGAGTCATTGTTTCTTTACAGTGGATTTTCTTGTGTTTTTATTGCTGTAGCTCTAACTTCTATTTCTGCCCACATCTGGAGAGAGAAGAGAAGGTTTTTTATTATTTCAAAGGGAGAGCGGCTTTGATAATTATTTCTTAAAATAATGACGTCCCTATTACAACGATGTATCCTCCAGCATGGTCGTCCCATCCTCTTTTCACCATGAGAATACATAATGAATAGGATTACAGAGTTTCTCTCTCTCACTCTCTTCCTTGGTCTTTGTCTCTTGCCCACTCTTGATAACTCCTTTTTCTGCCCCCCACCCGCCCACACCCACCTCATCCCACCGCACCCACCCACCCATTTTCTTCTCCAAAAGAAATCTTTCAGGCATGTCCAATTGGCTCTGGCCACCACATGCATGTCTCCCTACTGGGAATAAACCGTAAAAATCTCTTTCTCAAACACACACACACACACACACACACACACACACACTATTTCTCTCTCTCCCTCTTATACACACACATAACAGACATACACCTCTAAATGAAGCTGTGACTCAAGGAATAGGCCTCTAAGAGAACATCAGACTTCTCATTAAAGGCTTGCTATACTGTCCCTGTCCCCTTTACGTATGTGTGTGTGTGTGTGTGTGTGTGTGTGTGTGTGTGTGTGTGTGTGTGTGTGTGTGTGTGTGTGTGAGAGAGAGAGAGAGAGAGAGAGAGACAGAGACACAGAAAGATCCCTGTGGTAATATTGTGGGTCCACGCCTGGTTATGTGCCACCTAGGTCCTCTTTACCAGGCCCTCGCTACCCACACACAAACACACACACCACACCCATACACACGGACACACACATTGATGCACATAGACAAAGTAAATTGGATAGATTTATAATATTGCAGTTGTAAAACTTTTCTTTAGTTCCTGTCTGACCTTTCTTTTCCCATCTTTTTATCAGTTCACTTTTATTCTCCTCATTTTTTTTAATTTGTAGTTTCAGGGACATTCACTGTCGCCCCCTTTCCTTTTTGTTCTCTTCCTGTTTTGCCTTTGCCTCTGCCTTGCTTCCTTTCCTCTTCACTGGTTCATTCAGACTCAATTCACCTTTAGCTTGCACACCTAATTTGGAGTTACTGTAAAACTTTGCAGCTCCGGTTTGATTAAACTGTGCCTCTATTGGTGAAAAAGCAACTTTTGATTCATATGAAACTTGTTCAAACTCTGTTTCTAAAATCAAGCTTGAGCCACAAAAGTGGGGGGTGCAATTTTCGAGTCCTCAAAAGTTAATGTTCTTTGGTACTATTCAAATAAAATTCACCAATTCACTATTATTATGGATGGGTTGACTCTGTAGCCCTTTTAATGCATCGATGTTTTCAGACTTTTTTTTTTATTTCACAGTAATCATCTTTATTCCTCACTGAAATCTGTTGTTTGGTGTTTCATCTGCTTTTCTGAAAACAATAAAACCATGTCTTTTGGTGCTTACTATCCATATTCAAAAATGAATTAGTATCTACTATGTAACACCAACAGTTGGCATCTGAATCATTTGTGATATACAGCTGTAAATGCTAACACTGGCTTTGTAGTAATAGCAAGACCCCCAGATAGCTCCTTTAAACAATGGTTAATTCATGAGCATACACTGGACTGCATGAGGCTTTAGGAGCATGGTAGCAGAGGTCGTACATCTTGGTAACTATGTGGTGTGTTTCAGAGTGAAACTGTAAGTTTGGTTTAGAGCATTTGATCAAAATTGACTGGATTACTCAGAGATTCAGAGCTACAGAGGACCGTTAGCCTCAACCCACACCTCCCTTGCAGGCTCATCACCCCGCAGATTCCAGGGACTTCAGAGGAATTGTGTTCATTGTGTGATTTTAAACTATACTTGCCTGAACTTCATTTAAAACATCTAAACCTGAACTCTGCTCATGGGTCTAATAACCAACCACTATCGGGCACTGCGATCCATGATGTCACAGCATCAACCAAAACCTATCCATCCTTTCTTTCTCTCCTCTCCTCACCCCTGCTGTCAGAGTAGCAGGAATTTTTTAGCTGTCTCTCTCTCTCTCTTCTCAACTCATGCTCTTCACTACAGCACGAGCCTCCACTTGAATTCTTTTTGTCAATGGCAATGACAGGAGAGCTGGTGAGAGCTGCAGCAGCCAAAACCAGGTGATGTCTGAAGGCTGGAGACACAAGCAGAACCACTCAGGGAATACAAGAAAAGGGGATTAGTTGGAGGTTAGGCTGGATGTTGGTGTCGACGGGAGTCAGCTGCACCGCTGACTTCAGATCAGGTGTTGATCTTGGCCAGGACGCTAACTGAAAAACAGGAGCTGAGGTGGGCCGGACCACCAGCTCAAGATTGGGAGCAGATGTCAGCCGGACCACCAACTGGAGCTCAGAAGCAGATGTTAGCCAGACCCCTGACTGTGGATCAGGAGCAGATGTCAATCAGACCAATGACTGTGAACCAAAAGCAGATATTGGACTGCCAACTGGAAATCAGGAGACATGATGAACTGAGGAACAGCGTCAAGAACTGATGAGACATCGGCTGTGATGACTGATTCAGGAACTAGCTGGGTGTCAGCTAGGAGGGCAAGTACAGCAACTGGAAAGACATTGGCTGGAAAGCACAGATGCTGGCGTAGAAAGGACGTTGGCCGCGACCCTCAACGCAGGAGGAGAGAGGACATTGAAAGGAAACTGGGCGTTGGTCATGGTGCCGTGCAGCACATGCTGTGACTTGTTGAGCAGCAGAAACTCGTGGTCAATAGAGCGCTGAGCTTCCTGGGCGAGGGGCAGCAGGTACATGGGATCACTGGGCAGTTTCTGAACCTGGTGCCTAGTTTCAGCCTGGTAGCTGAAAACTTGGAGCTGAATGTTGTTCTGCGGTGTCTATGGCGCTAAGCAACTTGGGTAGTGGGACCAGAGCTGACAGGAGGCTAGAGGTAAGCTTGACTAGAAACTTGGAAGCAGGCCTGATTGGAAACTGAGTGTGAAACTGGCTGGTGGCTAGCAGACTGAAGGCTACCCCACTGAGAACCAGGGTCATGAGTTCTTATAATTAAGTATTCATGCCACTCGTAAATATAAATTTCATAAACCATGACTTTTTCGCCACTTCCTTGCAATCCATCCTTGGAGCACCTACCACCTGCCAAAGTCTGTTTTTCACTTAGCAGAAGCAAGGGCACAGGTAAATCCACAAGTATACCAAGAAACACAAGCAGGAGCGAGAGGAAATGGAACAAACTAGCTGGCAAAGAAATGAGGGAAAAACAACCATTTCAATGCAATCAGTGTGGGGCAGGACAATAGAATACAAAAAATAATTGGGGCAGGATTATTTATAGTATTCTGCTGTCTAATGTGAACATTCATTGAATTTTCTGATCTGCATCTACAAGATTGTATACCTGTATGCTGGCAGGTGATTCTAATAACACTCTCAGTATATTTTCCCAGCAATAAAGTGTGTTCATAAGATGGCATGAATCAGCTTGCCCTCCGATTGCTGCTCAACCCTTTCCTGTGTTGTTGTTCTTGGACATTTCTTTCCTGTTACTTCTGTCTTTTTTTTTTTTTTTTTTTTTTTCCATCACATCTTTTTGTAATCTCTTTTGTAGCTCAGCCCCCCCACTGTGGCCTTGAAGTACACTAGCTTAGATTACTGTGGCAGGCAAATCCGTCTCCTTTATCCTCCCTTTTTGGTCCCTCATTCCTTCCCCTCTCATTTAAGTCTTCTTTAAACTTTTGTCTTTCTCACTTGGTTTTTCAAACTGAAGTTTGCTGTTTGTCGTGTTATCCTTCCAGATTCTATTAATTATTCAGTGCTCCTAAAAATAAAAATAAAAACCTGCTCAAGACTGCTCAGCTTTTTCCGCATTTTATAATTATACTATGCAACTAGTTTTAGTGTACATTGTTTTTATTTCAAAAGTCAATATTTTGAAATATTACGGTCCACAACTGCAACAGCAAAGCAGCTATAAAAATCTCAACAACTATCATCAGAAAACTGACCAATAAAAGGTACAATAGCCACTATTTATTATTGTTGTTAAGATTCCATTGTATTAAAGTCTAATTTAGATTTCACTTACCCCTTATTAGAAATGCAAACAAGTTAATAACTTTAAACTTAAAGTAAACTACAGCAGTAAATATGGCACCATATATATTTTTTTCTTCCTTAATTGGATAAAAAATATTGGCTTGGTGAAACTAACATTATAATAACCCATAGAACTGCTGGCCAGAGCTTTGGAAATAAAATCAAGTGGTAATAAATGATAGTTTCTCTTTAAATATATGCTACCACATCCATTTTTGGCAGTTTTTGTTCAACTATATGGACACATTAAACACCCATTTAGGCCTTAATTTGAAGCAGGGTTTTATTAGAGGCATGGCCAATTCCCATTGGCCAATTCCCATTTCACATGCTGCTTTTAGGAAATACTGCATTCACAAGTTTACAAAACCGGTTACTCTAAACCAATAACATTGGGCACAAACCAGGTGACCATGTTAAGAACGGGATTCTCTCTGTGTAAAGAAGGCTGAGGTACATTTGTTAGCTGGATGCAACTCCTAATCGTGGTCTTCTGTCTCTCATAAAGACACAAAGAAAAGAGGGAGCAGGTAGTAATTGTGCCTGGACTTGTGGTTAATGTGGTTTCCATGGCTTAAAAGCAGAAAGAAGGAGAAGTAGGCGGGGAGGGAGGAGCAGAGTCCCAGGAGGCTGACATGCATTTGACGACATTTACAGTCTCTGACCTCATAGAGTGGCTACAGCAGAGCCAGCTGCATGTGCTGTTTGTGTGTATAGGAGGGCGTATGCGTGTGTGTTTGTGTGTGTGCGTGTGCGAGGGGAGGGGGTTGCAAGGTTGCACGAAAAAGAAGGCGAAGACAAAGAAAAGGGGAGAGGGCTGAGGTAAAGAAAAGGGAGAGTCAGAGGGGTCTCACTGGGTTTGCTGTCGATCTCTCATGCTGCACTTGATCACACACACACACACACACACACACACAACAAACACATACACTTAGAGGGGCAGTCTTTTTCCCTCTCATCCTTTTCCTCTCCAGAGGCATAAAGACGGAGAGGGAAACAGAGGGATGATGAGAGAAAGAGGAAAGTTAAAAGCACTTCTGTTATCTCTCACTTCTCTCTCTTTTTTCTCTCTCTCTCCCCGTGTCTGTGTGAGACCTCCTTGTGTGAGGAACGTGTGAACACATGGGAAAAAAAGGACACCCTGAAAATGAACTAATGCATCGACATCTTAAACATATAAAAACTAGGTAACTGCTGTGGAAAAACTACAGGCAGATCCCGAAACTTTGGTGATGCCATTTCTTCACTTTTGGAGAAATGGCATACATCCCTTTCATGTAAAGACTCGTATTTATCTCTTTTTGTTTTTCTTCAGTCTTCTCCTTTCATACAAAGGCTTTTTGACTCCTTGTTTGTCCTTTTTTTTTTTTCAAACTAGGACAAGCAGAGGTTATATTTTGCCTGGGGTGAGGGAGTTTCACTTGAATTTTAACTTGATTCTATAGTGATCAATTCTGTGAATTAGGATTTATTTATATACATTTATTTATTTTATTTATTTTTTTTTTTACTCAAGGTGGCTTCTGCAGTGTTACTCATTATAATGCCCCTTTGTTATTAGTGTATTTATTTTGTGTGTGGATTTTATTATTTTGCCATATATATAAAAAATAATCACAAACAACCCAGGGGCAGGTTGGTGTTTCTGTCTGAAGGTACTTTTTGGTTTCTGCAGCTAATGGGCAAAATAGGTTGGGATGCATGCGTGGGGGCTAAATAGCTGCCCAATGCCCCAGAGCTGCCCGGTGAGTTAATCTGGCCCTAATGTGAATGGAATCAAAGCAAAATCAGGCAGCTAATGTCAAGAATCATTTAAAAGAAACCATTTAAAACAAAATTTAAAAATAAAAAGCATCAAATCAAACAGGTAAAGAAATAACTGTTTGAATTTATATTTCAATAAAATGAGAAATCTTCCCTCAATCATCAGTCAATTAATTTAGTCAGTGTTTTGATAAATGAAAACATCGGCATCATGTTTATGGTATTCGTGAAAGTAGGATGTTAAAATTAGTAGCAGCCAAATCAGAAACCAATATAAAATCTGAAATATAATAATTATGTGTCATAATTACAAACTATAATCATGAAATATATTTCATATTTGTAATGCATTTAAAAAAAAAAAGTTTTGATGATCTATTTCTTTTTTCTTGTGTTCAGGTTCTTTTTATGGTATTATGTAGGGGCAGACCTTTCTATGTGATTAGTTCTGCTGCAGCATAAGGGGGGGAGTAGAGAAGTAATGGGCCTGTTGTTTGCCTTTCAATTGCACATAATGTCTTTAGAATTTGTCTAAATCATAAGCAAAGGCTAATTTTGCCTGTTTCATTGAGCCTGCAGCTCAGTCACACTGTGCTTATGTGCTTCTCCATCCACTTATCTACATTGTACCATGCTCATCATGCAGTTGTTAAAGAGTCACTTCCTATAGAGAGACATTCACATGGAGCTCTCAACTGAAGTGAAATGAAAAAAAAAAAAAATATTGTTGGTGCTTTTAGTAGTCATCTGCAACTCCCACACAATGACTTTCTCAGGTTTATTCAGCCCACAGCACACACTGTATGGACTTCTTTTGATTGATATAGATCTTGCTTACAATTCGAACAAGTATACCACCTGACTGAGGTGTTCAGTGCAAATTATTATTTGTAAAACAAATGTGATAAAGTTCTTTTCAAACACAATGAAATTGTTGAGGACAAACACACTTGATCAGTCCACAGTGCCAACATTAAGCCTGTTGGTAATTTGGCAGAGAAGAAACTCACAGCAAAGTGATGCAAGGTGAGAATTTATAGAAGAACCAGTGATTGTTTAGAAACTGAACTCTATCTCAGCATTTACAAAGATTATTGCAAAGTTTCACTTTTCAATGTTACAATGTGGCAAAACGTAATGTTTTTTCAGATGAATATTCTGTATCTTATGCAACATTACACCATGCAGTAGAACTTGTTTGTAGAGCATGTTGATATCAATAAGAGCCACTGGTTTGATCACTTTCTCTCGGGGTGGAAGAGATATGATTTTAAACTGCTTAAATGTTTCATGTTTTATTCAAATGCATTTTTGGATTTATGAATTAGTGTGCAACTTAGTCTCCATATTTGACTTAATTCATTTTCTTCTTTGTTCCGGGAGGAGGCTAAATTAATGAACAGCACTCAGATTCTCCCCTGTATCCTTCAGAGCTACTTGAGTATTTCCGTTTACGCTGCTGCATGCTTATAATTTATGATTTTATGACTGAAATCATTTACTTTTTACTCAACGAACAACATTTATCTGACAGTAGCAATCCACAGTTACTTTTAATGTTTATTTTTTATATACAAAACATATGTATGAGTATGGTCAAAATAATTTGATTTATTATTACTAATTAACTTCAGTCATCTAGAGCATTGAAATCCTAGCTTACATATACTAAAAATGTAACAAACTTTGACCATTGAGAGGGTCCATTTGCTTTCATATTAACACAATTAAATACTCTTTAATAATATTAAATAATAATAAAAAGGATACTCAATATGTATTCCACCACGGGGAGGGTGTGGGAATATTTCTCTGAATTTATCACAAAACTGCTAATAGAACAGATATTCTGTTCAGATTTAAAAATACCATCAATAAATTGTGATATCAGCCCAAATTTAAAGCGTCATATATCAAATGTTACATTACACAGTAAAAATCTGTATCTTAAACTTGTTTTGTCTTGTGTATTATTTATAACTTAAGTTATAATAAATAGAGTTTTAGATTTCTTGTTCTTTGATGTCCAGTAAGTATCAGAGGCCATTCCACACTGACAAGCACATCACTGTCAACACTGAACTATTGGCAGCTTTAATCTAAAACTATTAATATCAGCCTATTACATTACATGTCTCCTCTTCAAATATTTTGTATTCCTCTGTGTAATCCAGGCCTTTCTTGGTGTGTGTGTGTGTGTGTGTGTGTGTGTGTGTGTGTGTGTATAATGGGTCTGTCTGATGTCTGGCATCAATGTTCACCATATCTTTCCCTGGTGAACTTGCATCATGGTTCACATGATGTTTATTTAGACATGCACACACACACACACACACACACACACACACACACACACTGTTGGTTTTTATTACAGCGCATTTAGCATCCAGAGTTAGTCATGCATCTCACACACATTAGCCTGGAAAGAACAACGAAGCACTATAAGTTACAATAAAGGTTTTATTTAGGTATTTAGCATCTGACCTAATCGAAAATAAAAGTGGACCCGAGCGACTCCCTTGTGGAACACCACAAAATATTTCTTTGCTGTCAGAAGAACTGCCTTTGAAAAACACCTGGTGTGTTCTTGTGGAAATCTTTCTCTAGCTCTGGAAAAGTCCTGCTGATTTGACATCAATTAAAAATATAAATCTGCCTAGCTGTGATTCTATAACAATTTTTCTTCCAGGTTAAATGGACATAGTCTTTAACTGTCTTGGTTAAACTTGATTAAATGTATCAAATGCTGTTAACAATATTGTATGTGAAATTAATAGCAATAGCATGAAAATAATAGAGCAATTATCTCTATCATATTGCCTGCTGATAAACTGGCCTGTACGTTCCACACTTTTTTACATTTTATTTAATTCAAAGTTTTTCATAAGATTGTCCTGTCATTGATAGAGCTCAATTTTGTATTATTATTTCTTTTTGATGTAAGTTAAATTTGTATTATTATATCTAAGTGCTCTATTGTACCTTGATTTATGGGCAGCTGCCTTAGCTTCATCCGCTTGAAGCACTAAGATCCCCACTCAACATCAGCCCACTGTAAATTGACAGATGTATGAGATGCTCATCTCCAGTCAGGCCTGTATGTCAGAGGCCTAGCAGGCCCGGCGGTCTACCAACCTGTTTGTACAAAATACAAATCACATCCAGATTAAGATCATCTTGATTTGGAGAACAAGTCTAAAAAAAAGTTCAGGTGGGATTACATGGATTCTTGCTGCATTAAGTCAAACGGATTCTCAGAGACAAGACAAAGTGCAATTATCATGTTCAATATTTCCCAGGAAAAATAAACACAAAACGACACTTTTTGACTCCTCACACAGTTTTTATGGAAAGCGTGTCAGCTGTTGCCAGCTGCATATGTAAATCTAATCACTAAGGCACCTTGGGTACTCGGTGCAAAAGAGGCAAATATACCTAGATGTGTGTTTGCTCGCTCTCTTGTGCTCTCTCTCTCTCTCTCTCTCTCTCTCTCTCTCTCTCTGCATCTCTCTCTCAAGAGAGTGTTTAAGGCCTACTCTCAGGATTTGGAGCAGACATATTGTCTTCTGCTGGAACAGACTGAGCACTAATTGGCTAGAGAGAAGTTTGGAGACAGCATAAAGATGTAGAGTGAGAGAGGCAAAGAGAGAGAGAGAGAGAGAGAGAGAGAGGACGCTTTAAAGTGAGAGAAAATGAACGAGAGTGAGTCAGGAATGTTTAGAAGACTAAAAGTACTTTAAACCCATAATGGACCTATTTCCAGACAGGCGCCAATTTAACCCACCCCCCTCCTCCCCCTCAATACCAATGCCC
>CM076650.1:25901792-26001052 GCA_038496675.1 Rachycentron canadum | reverse complement strand
TCTGACAGGCAGAGGGTATTTGGTGCTCAACGGATGCCACTAAAAATAGGTGGCATATATAAAATCTCATTCTTTTTGGAAAATTTTACTGATGCAGAATCTCTCAATTCTGTCACCGAACTGTTTCAGAAAGTACTTACTAATACCTTTAAATGGGTTTGATTTTTTGATTTCAATATTTCGATGGGACACCCATATCCCTGGAAATATTTGTTCTTCAAGGATGTTACATCCGGTGTAACTGAACTGACACATGCCAGACTTTTTATCTTGTTGAACATCTGAAAATAATGCTGTTTCCATGACGCGTTTAAATAATCCTAAAACTTTCAGAGCAAAGCACTCCCCTTTTGTCTTTCATCCATTTCATTTTGTAATCTTAATTAATTAGTTTGGCTGATTACTAATGTCAATATATTTAGCTATGGATTTCTCATGTTTAAGCCTAAGTCTCTGGTGAAGATCTTTGATACCATTAGCCCCAAATTTAATAGCCCCAAAATTATTAACATTGCTTTATCACCTTCACACTTCCTTCAAAACATTCTGCTGTCAGATTCCTCTGTCCGAACACTGGTCCATTTTGTATCAAATGACTCTTAATGGAAAGGTTTTATTTCAGGTTTTATTATAGGTTTTATTCTTTGATA
The DNA here is from genome assembly GCA_038496675.1 of Rachycentron canadum. Lineage (NCBI taxonomy): Eukaryota > Metazoa > Chordata > Actinopteri > Carangiformes > Rachycentridae > Rachycentron > Rachycentron canadum. Next base: position 26,000,402 of record CM076650.1, on the reverse strand, counting down.
TCCTAATCACTTCCTCATAAGTTTTTCTTGTAAAGAAATATGTATTTTGTTACTAATTATACAGAAAGTTGGACATAAGCTTTAGTAAATGCCAATTTATCGTTCCTTTATTATTAAAAACTTCATTCTTGATGAATGTTGAATTATACCCTCACGTGTAGACATATTCAGTTATGTTCAGCTTACTTGCGAAGAAGCCCACTTATAAACAGCATTTAGAAACAAATTAATTCAAACGGCACCAACTGAAAATTGTCTGTTTTCCTTATAATACCAGTGACATCCATTTTCCCAGGAAGCTCCTTGCAAATGACTCTAAAATTATTTGCAACAAACGGACCCATAAAATAGCATCACTGCATTAACTATGCCGTAAACATGTATGCATGCATTAAAATCTTATTTGTGAATCGGTTTCAGTATTAGATCATCATGCATTATACTGCCCATCTAGGAGAGAGTACAGGCACTCCTGAATGTCTCGGAAAGCATGTGGCCAGTGTTTGCGTGCTTGTTCCTGACTGTTCCGAACAGTTTGCGTACTCAAATTCAGATGCCTGTATGTATGCATCTCAGAGAGAAGGGGTAACTGTGGAAGTGAAGTACACTGCTCAGTCAGATGTTAATAATTGTAATGTAGGCCGGAGTTTGAAGAATGTCCTGAGATTATGTTTGCCTTTGGAAATAGCTTTCCTGGTGGAGAAAATGAATTTATGTTAACAAACAGGGAAGCTGTGAGACTGAGCAGATGTCACACTATCAACAGGAAAAGATTGTAGTGCAGATGGAGCAAAAGAATGTTTAGAAACAGTCCACCATTTGGATTTAATCGTCCTACCTGTTCTCATCTCTTGTAGCCAGGCCCAATCGGGTCCATCTGAACAGGCGTTCATCCCAGAAACACACCCCAGAGTAACAGCTCTGGTAGAGACAAAGAGAAACTCACTGGGAGCAAGGTTGAGTTCAAAAAGGCAAAGTCTTTACTGGCAGCACAAAAGGTCATACGCAGGTAGGCAGTCAAAAAAAAAAAAAAAAAAAGGCAAAGACAGCAGGCAGGGAGTTGGCAAAAATCCACAAACCAGATAAACTTCAAAATCAGCAAAGTCAAAAGCCACAGAAACAACCACTTCCAAAACACCAGAGTAGTGTGTTTCTTGGCAGCAGAAACTTTCCACTGCTTTAGACAGATCTTGGTGAGTAAAGCAATGAAGTCTGAGGTTGAACTTACTCGCTCCCGGGATTTTTTCAAGTCCTGCATGTTTGCAAGCCAAGACATTGTTTCCCGTAGTGCATCCAGATAGATTATTATTTACTATTATTCTATCATTAATGGCATGTTCCGCAGTGACTGAGTGAGGACTTAAGGGTTTTCTTGACATCCTAGCGTCAATGGATAGCCTCCATGAGAGGCCTCTATGGTGCATGTGTAAGTTTTTTTTAAGTATTTATTTTGACACACAGCCTCTTCTTTACCAAGGCCACGTTCAAGCTGAGGGGATGGGAGTGTGTAAGGTGGCCATGTGTACAGCATTTCAGCTAACAATAAGGGGATAACACAAATTGCAATGTGATGCTGTGCTAGACTGAAGTCTTGAGCTTCAGTACAACTCAGTACTTAAGATGACCATGACCCGGATGACTGAGAACCTGCACAGACATAACGCTAGAATGAAGCTTCATCTCCGCTAAGCTCGGAGGCTTTCTTTATTTTTTGTGGTTTATTTGCGTTGAAAAATGGGAAGAAAAAGGATGATCAGCCTGTTTGCCTAAACGCTGACTCCCTCTTGAATTCTGTGAGGAAAAGACAATAGAGGAAACACGCTGAACTGTTTCCAATTCGGCCTGATGAAAACTGCTGTGCAGGGCAGGAAGACGTCATTAGGAAATCTCTTTACTTTGTCTAACAGTGAAACTCTCTGTCTTGCATTGCCTCTAAAATGTAGCACGGGTAATTTGATTTGATAAATGTTGCTGCTCAACAACAGTGCACTGCTGGGTCATAAAACCATGGTTGGTTCAGGTTCAAATTGAGTTATTCCCTGTTATCACAATTATCACAATACAAGAGTTCAGGGTTGGCATCAAATATTGCAGTCTGTTTTAATATAGATATAATATAGTAGGAGGACCCACACCTGACATTTAGGGGCAGAGGCTGTTTATCATATTTATTGGAATTTTTATTTAGCCTATCCTATCTGTACACAAACGCTGATGAAATTAAAAACGAGAGAGCAGCAATACCAGAGTAACTATAATTACATTTGTTTGTTCAAGCATGTTTTAATTCTCTGCTGTTGATCCTAAATGAACCGTATAGTAACACTACCCATAATATGTTTAAGGAAGTCTGTGTCTCTGCTCTCCAATCTCAAGCTCAAAATGTCCAATCTTGCCAAAAGTAGATTCACATTGGTTTCGATGTACTGCTGCAGCAGTTGCTCCATATGTGCCATATATAATCCCGGATTAGCATTAACAAACACCAAAGCAGACCGTATCGTTGAGAAGCCAGAGACTGTCAGTATTTGTGGACTTCATTGCAATAATAATTTTTTTTTTTTAACCCATTGATTTTAATCTCAGGCAATGCATTTATTTTGGAGAAATATTGTATAATATATATATATATTTTTCCTCCTTAATAAAATGTCCACTTTGAATGCAAATCATAAAGATTCATAAAAACTCAGTCAGTCACAGTTGTGCACATGCTTGTTTGGTCCTCAGTGTAAAGCAGTTATGGCATTATGGATCCTCTAATTTCATATGCAGTGATTATTACAGAAGGGAATGCTGGGAATAATTTTGATTGAAGCTTGCAGAGTAAATGAATTGTCCTGTAACCACACAGCAGTCTCTGGGCGAGAATGAATTAAACTGATTGAACACCTCCAATAAGTGGAGTAGACACACATTCACACATACAGACGGAGAAACACTCCCTCCGTCACTCAAACACTCGCATTCAGGCACAGTCTCCGTCATACACACAAGCGCGATCAATTTACACATCAGCCATTGTATTGATCAGGCTATTTGCTGCTCGGGTCCCCTGCCATGGTCTTTCAATTAAGACAGGAAAGAGAGACAGAGAAGGGAAAACTGAAATATAGATGAGGCACAAACAGGACATTTTTCTCGTCATTCTTTTTCTGCTACGTGAATTTCAATAAAAGTTAGAACAAGATAACATTTTATTTCATTTGCAATGCAATTGGAACTAAATAAGCAAAGGGCACATACGTTTGGTGCATTTCATTTCGGGGGGGAGCACAATGTGCTGCACAAACTACAAGCTACCACTGAAGCTGTAGCCACAAAACTAAGTGGATGTAGAGTTAAAACATAAGTCATGGGAATATAATTAAAACACACATATAATATAGTTAAAACCATCCATCTCCCCTTGTAGGTTTTTCTTTGTAGCTCCAATAACAACAACACGGCTGAATGTTTTCTGAGTGATCTCATAAAAAAATAGGTGATCCAAATGCAAGTTTGGATGGTGGGTTCAGGTGGGCCGGGGTGGCGTGGGCTTGCGGCATGGCTTCGCGCAGTGACTGCTTTCACAGTCACAGAAGTCAGTTTTCAGTTTCAGTTTAGCTTCGGAGCTCCTGCGATTTGATTAGGTGTCATGCTCCAGCAGCTTCGAGGATAAGAGCTGGAAGTTTCACCAGTTTTCATGGAAACCCGAGGAGTGACCAAACGGCCTGTTCAAGATAACCTGAGGGGCTTGGATGGTTCATGGTGCAGAAACATGTCAGAGAGGTGTTCGGATGCCATGTAGGGCCTTAAAATCAAGCACAACAAATTTAAATAAAAAATGCTTTACTTTAAAATCAGTTGTGTGTTAAATGGGCATATTTTCCTTCTGGAGTTAATTGGGATGCTCTTTGGATAGTCCTACAAGAAGACATCAGTTATCTTCTGGACAAAGTCTGACAAATAGAAATAAAAGATAAGATTACCTACGGAATCATGCTGTTATTAAAAACCACTGGGTTTAGTGGAAAAATGGCACAGAATTGTCAAAAGCAATGGTCTGTGCTGCAAGTTGTCACAGCTGTTCTGACAATTAAAAAAGGAGATAAAAGAGATTAAACTGAAGTCCGAGTCAAGGCAGGCAGAAAACCCAGCCCTTATTCAAAACCTGTTTAAATGTACCTGATCCCGTTCTTTTTGTCTTGTAATGATATTTTGAGGTCATTGACAGTCGGTCATTTCATCATATATCATGTAATAATAATAAAAAAAAAAAAATAAAAATCTGTCGTGTATTTTCAATACACCGATTGTAATGAATACCTTTTTGCTGTTTTCAGCCAAGTGATGACCCCATTACATTAGAACCAGCCAGTATTTTAAACCGCAAATGGAGAATAAAATTAAAGGACTGTTCAAGGTAATTCAATGAAAGAACAAAATCAAGTTCAGGTAAAAAGTGTGTGAAAAATGTGTATTGGCATTGGTGACTGAAGGCAATAGGATAGGACTCAAAATTTCACATTCATACATTTCATCAGAAGCTAAAAGTGAAACTCAAAACGACTTGTGCAGTGATTTGCAGCGACCCCTCCTTCCAATGTGACAAGTGGACAAACAAACAAAATGCCCTGCACAACATAACGGAGCCCCCATATCATGCAGGCCTGAATGCGTGACCCCCCCACAGTGCCGGGGGTCACGCATTCAGGGCAAATGACACCTGATTCGTTCACCCACTTTTAGAGAATATGGTGAAGGACGACTCATCTGAACATGTCACTTTTTTCCTCACCTTTGTAGACCGGAGCTTCTGGTTTCTGCACCAGCGAACTCTCAGATGTGGATTCATCTTTCTAATGATGGGGTTTTGCACTGTAACTCTACTCTGTCCCTCTCTGCGTGGGTTTCCGGCCCTATCTTCCTCAACTGTCCCTATCGCAACGCCAGCCAGTTTAGCATCTTTGTGACTAAATCTCCTGTCATCTAAGCCCCGACAGAATCACTTAGATCGTCTTCTCATGCAGTCATTATGTTTCTACACTCAAGTGGTCAGGTTTTTCCTTTGTCACCTGTCTCTAAACACCTGACTAAAGGCTTTTTTTTTTTTTTTTTTTATTTCTGATTTTTAGTCTGACGACACTAAACTGTTGCTGTGATAACTCTTTAGTCCTTAATTATCCACAATCTCAACAAATGTACTTGGTACATTACTTTACCAAGTATGTGCATTTGAATCTAGTAGGCCAGGGAAGTTTGTGATATTGTTTTGCAGCAAAAGTTGAGCAGGTTCAACTTTTATGTGAGAACACCCTGCATCGTCTCCAGAGCCCACTACATCAGCACATTGGTCTCACAGATAAATTAATAAGGACGCTGTATCCTTTTTTTTTTTTTTTCTTTTGACTGGGTGCTAATGGCTCAAGGCCAGCCGCATGGTTCTCGCTCCAGTCTTTACACCCTTTACACTGAAAGTTTGAGACATCAGTTTATGGATGCACCATCAGCTCCTTAGGCCATACCGGATCATTGGTCTGCAGTCTCTGTCTATCTATCTAAGTCTCTCTGGGTCAGAGGTCATTCAAAAGCATATCTACAACCAGGTAATCAGCATGTTTTTGAAGAGGCAAATCATAAAGAAACAAGGCAACTGGCAACACGCCATTTTTCCTAAAGATCGAAGCATGTAGTTTATAGTATCCACGTGAATTGTTGTGAACAGTGCACACACGCCCTAAGAGGAGGTGGCACACAGTTTGACACATAGACCACGTTAAACCATTCAACAAGATAAGACAAAGGGGAAAGACAGAGAAAGAGAAACTGTTCTGTGAGGGTAGTCCTGTGGAGTCAGACAAGACTGAATAACATTTTATAGAAAACTCTTCAAAACACTACCACAGTTCAGGTCTTGTCTTGACTCCATGAGAACTGACTCGGCTTTTGTTATTTGCTGATTTTCATAGAAAACACTCTATGTGTAAAAGAGGGAGGTTTCATGTATTTTTTCCCTAAACAGTGAACAGTGACTGTCAGCATGGATTCATGTCAGTCAAAACTTCGGCCTCACCCTTTGTGAAGAGTCTACAGTGTAAGGAAACGGTACAAAAATCCCCGTTGAAACTTGAGCATTATGCTGATTCCCGGGCATCACATGGTAACGTTTTACTGCACCTTACTCCAAATGAGGTGAAACGTGATCCCAAACATGTGAACACGCTATTAACCACTAAAATCTGCATTGTCGCAGACTCTCACCACGTTTATTTTCCCTACTGAGCTTGTCCCTTACAGTAACTAGTAGGAAGGTAATGCTTTTCTCTACCTCCGCATCTGTTGCTTCATACCCTGGTTACCCCAGCAACGGAAGATAAAAGCGTCTCCGGACATCCACTATCAGTCATAACTGCATCTAAACAGTAACCCAGTCTATCCCATGGTGAAGATTATAATGGCCTGACCAATAAATAAGGCCGATAGGAAAACTAGATGAACGCTGTGAGTTTGCTGGGAAACGTCTCTCAATCCCGACATCTTTCCCTGTTAAGTTTGCAAACTTTACCATCCACGGCCTCAGATGTTTGGACCAACCCCCTGCGCATCAGAAAAAACACTTTCATCTGTGTAAGAATTGAAGCGATTGTTTAGAGCACGATGTCCTCCCAGGGCCCTCCAGTGTCGCATGCTGTGACTGACAGAAGGTTCCCGCTGGCTTATTATCAGGAGTGAAAACGGGGCGGAATGCACCTCGAGGAAATTCCCGGCGTAAAAAATGGATGGAGGACAGAGTTTTGTGAAGTCATTCTCTTGTGTTTGTGAGTGGGTCTTTTGGCAGGTATGGGAACCCTGTTGGAGTTTGGCTCTGCCGGTCGTAGCAGGAGATCAAACGTTCCTCTCTTAGCAGAACATAACCGGCGGCTGTGGCCGCGTAAATGGATGTGAGTTTGTGAACATTTGAACCAAATCACGTAGCAAAACAATACTTTTCATCCCTGTCTGTGTCACCCTTTTTTTTTTTTTGTTTCAGAGGATAACAATGGCAGCTGATTGTTATTTTCCATGATAGCATGCTTGACAAAGTTGCTGGACAATCAGTAACATTTTGTAGGTTTACATACTTACCAGAGGGAGAAAAAGGTCAGAAAAGAGAGAGCAACTTTGTGTGGAAAGGCTCCAGTGTAGGCTGAGTGCAGATGGCAAGGCAAGGCAAGGCAAGGCAATTTTATTTGTATAGCCCATTTTTACAAACAGTTTGTCTCAAAGGGCTTTACATAGCATCATAACAACATCCTCTGCCCTTAGACCCTCACATCGACTGAGGAAAAACTCAAAACAAAACCCTTTTAACAGGGAAAAAAAGAGAAACCTCATGGTGAGAAACAGAGGAGGGATCCCTCACCCAGGACGGGCAGACGTGCAATAGATGTTGTATACAGACAAGAAAACAGGTAACAATACAGAATATGCACAGATGGAAATGGTGTGCAGGAGTTAATGAAGGCAGTTTTTGGTGGGAGGGAAGGCAGGGAGAGTCAGGCAGCTTAATGGGAGTAATGGGTGGTAGACTGGTTCCTGGGAGGGAAGGGCAGGTCGGTTTAACAGCAGGGGTAAAAGGGGAAGGGGGTGATGCAGGGGGTGGTTGGTGGAGAGAGATGGAGCTTCAGTGGATCTGTGGAAACACAAGAGAGGTGGGATAAACACACCTGTAGCTCATCAACAGACACACAAGAAGCACAATGAGATGTCGACGGAACTCGTGCTAGCAAAACGCCTAAATCAATACCTGAACTGCCTTCCATTTCAGAGACGATTTGTTCCCTTTCATTTTATCTTCCTTTTGACAAACAGAATCCTTTTACCATCAGATTCATCACAGGAAAAAAAAAAAAAATCTATTCAGACATTCTGTATGTTGGAAGTTTTCAGAGGCCACTGGGGTCAATTGAAGATTATTCCATCGGTCTCTTTGTAACCATGTTAGTACAGTCTAAAAAAAAACTGATTTATTTATTTTTTTCTTTCTCTCTGAAAGATTATTATGTAGTTGTGTAACTCTTACAGCTGACATAGAAAAATAAAGCTATAAAAGATAGTTTCATAAAGCTTTTTAAAGCAATGTGGTGCAGGTCCGTGCAGTTTTCTTCCTGACGTGGAATAAGGAAGTCAAGTGCATACATACAGTGCATCAAATATTCTACAGCAGGATTCTGTGAAGGCAGACACATTTTTCCTTACAGTGAATCGACTGAAGGCCACATGGGCAATTGAAGTTCTATGAAATTGGGAGTGAAATTATTTTCACCAAAGGCTTTGATTTGGCTTTTCTAATCTTTCTTTCTAATCTCAGATCAACTTCCTTTCCCATAAAGCGATACTTTCTGTGTTTTTAGTTTGTTTAAAAGCTTTGAGGCGCACAGGAACATGCAACCCCTTTTGGAAACCTAAGTACCCACGCTGCCCTGAATTTCTGAGTTAACTGGAGCGATGTTAAATCATTTGTTAAAAATTGTTTTATGGCACATAATTTTTATTTTGGAATTTTTAAAATGATCTGAACTCACCGAGGAAACTGATCAAATGAAGATATTAAAGGCAGAGCAACTTATGACAAAACAAAAGGTGACGTAAAGTAGTTTGGGATCACGGGAGTTGCCCTTGGGTGGAAAAAAGGACAGAATAAAACAGGTTTTACGTCGAAAGCCAGTGTTTCGCTGATACTGATGCAAGCAGGCGTGAGATGTCAGGGAAAGACTGGGAGCTAACAATGTCGCTAACCTTTGTTTCGATTGCTTCTCTGATGAAATGAGGTAGACGCTCAGGTGTTTTCACCTGGAGTTGAATTATTATTGAATTATTGAGATCTCCTCCTCCCTAGAGCAAAGAGACCAGGGGATTAAAATAAGTAGAAACAAACTAAAGCAGTTTTACATTAACAATCAGTCATTCACGGCAGACACAAGACTTCTTGGAGAGCTGTGCTGCTTGAAATACATGGTTAAAAAAAGATCTCAAAACTGGATACTAATAATCATTAAATGTAGTGATGATTAGAATGACATGTCTTTCTGATGGGAAGCACAGCAAACGTCATCAAAATATATAACATGGATAGGTCTAATCACTTAAGTAATTTCAGTGTGAAATGTTTTGACTTGAAATGTGCACCACAGATATATTTACATCCAGGGAACAAGAAAATGTTAATTGATGCCACCACATTCCTGTATTTTAGCTGTTTGCTCTAGAGAAGGGAAATTTTAACCCTGACAAGTGTCTCACACAAAATTACTTTATTTTGTGTCATATTATGGTCATCTGAATAAATTGTAAACACATGCTCAGCAATCACTTTCTCTCCTGAAACATTAATGCAGCAGAGTTGACCCCTGCTTGAACTCAGCAGTTAGATGTATGTGTGTGTGCATGTGCATTTCAAGGGTTGTACAAAGTGCCCTCCACAGCCCAGTCATGTCTTTTAAACCTCCCCAGCCAACTGAAGGGAGACAGAACGTCTCACATCAATTATTGAACCGCAAAAGAAAAAAATAAAAAAAAAAAAGGAGAGACTGAGAGGTTGAGGGAGGGAGGCAGAAAGGGAGATGAGAGAAAAATAAGAAGACATAGAAATAGACAAGAGATGGATGGATAGATTGAGCCAAGAGAAAGAGAAAACTGTGTGATGCACAGCAATGGAGATGGATGGAGAGCAAGGTGTGACTCATAAGGAGAGTGTTTAATTCATGGTTTGGGGTGTTTAAATATTAACATCTGTATAAAATGTTTTCAGCTTGACCTCATCACTCATGCACACTCAGGTCATGGTAAAAAAGACTGTTAAGAGCTGGAGACGAACAGAGTGGAAGTGACATTTTTGGACTCCAATGAATTTTTTTTTTATTCATCCACAAACCGGTGAGTGAGGGAGTATAGTCACACACAAAGCTGCTGTGAGGACAGATGTGCTTTTAGAGGGTTTAAAGGTGTGTTGGAAATTTTAAAGAGTCAAAAAAGTCAACAAGGCGGTGCAGTCTTTAATTTTTACAATTCCCAATGGCGTAAACACGTGATTTATGGCATCTGAACCACCTTTTTTTTTTTTTTTTTTTTCCTATATACTTCTTTACTTCTTCTAGACTTGATGGACATAATCTAAGTGAAACAGAGTGAAACAAATGATCAACAAAAGTTAGAGAAGTCAGTAACAACAAGGTAAAAAAAAAAAAAAAAACATAAAATGTATTTCAAAGAGATTTACAGCTTCAGAAATGCTGTAAATTCATCTGGTGTGGCCATCTGTTCCCAGCACTTCTCAAATCACACCCTAACCTAGATTTTGCAGAACAGATTGTTTCATATTCCTCTTCACTGATGGTGTCAGAGTGATGTAAGTAACAATGTGACCAGTTCAGAGTCGCTTTTAGCAGTTTAGAGCCTCCAGAATCCAAACGCTCCTCTCTCACTGGCTCTATTCGCTCCGCTAAGAGCTTTTAAATGAAGCCTGAGACACAAACGTCTGACAACATACACCTTCTGTCAGACCATTTTTGTGAGGCTAATGTTGGCAGTGTCTCTCCCACCCTGTGTTCCAATGAAGGTTCATCTGACTTTTACTGAAGAAAAAGCAACCACTGAGACATATGCTGGAACAGCATTAAAACAGATTTGTAATGGCTTCCTCTGTGTGTGTGTGTGTGTGTGTGTGTGTGCGTGTTATTTTGACAGATGACTTGAAAGAGTTACATTATGAATTTGAAACATGACTGTGTGATACCCACAAACCAACTTGGGGAGGGGCTAATTCAAAAAAATAAAATTTCGATCATGATTTCCACGTATAGAGATGTGTTGTGATAAAGATAACAGGAATTACACTTAGGAGAGAGTGTAGCTCCGCTAAAATTAGACAAGCCTGCACATTTAGAAATAAAAAGAAACCCTTCATACCCTGACCCATGCCTTTAAGTTCAATACAAGATATTTCAGTTCTTTCAACACTTTTAGAAAATGTGTACAAATACAGACACAGGTGAAAATGTTTACCTTCACCACAGAGGTGATAATAATAATAATACAAATAATAATAATTGTGGCAGCGGTAGCAGTATTTTATATTTTGAAAGTAAAATTAATCATTTCATGACCAATGTCTTTTCAAACCTCTTAACACTCAGTTTTTTTTAATGCAATTTGTGTGCATTTGAATAGTCAAATGAGATTTTTTTAACAGGAAGGCCAAAATGTATTAAATAGATGATATTTGGATAGGAAACAAAAAACTGGCTTCCTTGAACCTCTCTAAAAAAAAAAAAAAAAATCTGTGCTTAGATGTAAAAACACATATTGAGGCCTAATTTTTTCCATCAGTTTAAATTATATGGATCTCTCTGTGTATTTCTTTTCTCAATCAGAATCAGTTTAGTGCTCAACTTAAAGGTACAGAAACATGCACTGAATATGACCTTTATATTTAAGCATTCAGTTTCATAACACTGCCTAAAAAAAAAAAAAAACAAAAAAAAACTCATAGGCTATGTACGTATGGGTCAATGGTGACCTGGTAGTTTTAATAAAATATTGATTTAAATGTGGATCACCAGAACTCTGCTTTGCACATAACAGGGACTGGATTGATTCTCACCCCAGCCACTTGAATTCCTGCTTATGCTTACGCTCGCTCCTTCCTCTGTCGGGCGACATTCAGCTTTAAGGTCTTCTCCAGACATGTTTTAAACTATATAAAAATATTCTGCTCTGCCTAATATTTTGTTTGATGTTGTTTCAGATTTTGTAACCATGACATCATCTGACACAATCCCCAAACACATTTGGTTATAAAATGATCTTTCAGAGAGAACGTTAGATGCACCAGAACATCTTCCTTATTCTCATACAGAGCTCAGCCTCTGTCTGGGATCCACAAAAAAAGGAGACTGGCCTTTATTTACCTCATCTGAAGGAAGTGACAGGTCATTAGATGATGAAGGTCTGTATTTCTAAACTTCAGAATCAGATTTATTTGCCACATCCATAATATGAACTCTGCACACGTGGCATCAAAATATTGTTCCCCAGTCATTGGGGTATTTCAGACAAAAAAATTATACCTTACTTACTATTAAAATACATAAAAAATAATAAAACAAGACACGTTAAAAACCATTATTATTATTAATAAAAACATACACATATTCATGTTATATGTGTAATGTATATGTAACATACAATACCTCAGGTGCTCCTGTCTTTTAACGTGCTGAGGGTATTTAATGTGTATGTGCCCTGCCACACTGCAAAAATAGTTCAGGGATGGTTTGAGGAACACAACGGCAGTTTCAAGGTGTTGACTTTGCCTCCAAAGTCCCCAGATCTCAGTCCAATTGAGCGTCTGCGGGAAGTGCTGGACAAACAAATCCGTGGTGACTTCCATGGACCTCACAATTTACAGGTATTAAATGATCTGCTGCAAACGTCTCGGTGCCAGATACCACAGGACACCTTCGGATGTCTCGTAGAGTCCATGCCTTGACAAGTCAGGCTTGTTGTCGTGGCAAAAGGGGAGCTACACAATATCGGGCAGGTGATCTTAATGTAATGGGGGTGTTCTCCGCAGGAGGTGCAGGTTTTGCTGGTCCTTCTCTGTAATTTCGATTTGATTCTGATTGCAAACGTTACATGTTGATGATCCGTTGGAAGAATGTTTTCCGGTCGGTGTGGCTGAAATTAAGGGATGCCCTGATTGATCTGCTGCCGATCATCATCGGTCAAGTTTCGTTCAAAATACGTGATTGGCAGATCGAGTCACTGCTTCTAGTCACCGATCACCTCAAAACCGATCACCGGCGGTTAATACTCTGGTGTCTGCACCGAGACGATCACTGTGTGCTGCGTAGTGTCATCCCGCCTCCCGCGCGGTGTGTGAAAGTGAACCAAAAATTAGTGGGCAATACCCACGAATAAAAGCTGATTGACCTTTTCACTGCCAGTTGAATTTGCCTTCCTGTTATGACCGAGGGCACGCGACTGCCAGGATCTAAGTCGTCGCACAGAAACACAGCGGAGAAAGAGTGAGTTGCCGGCAGCCATGCGAACTGGCAAAAGTGATCTGTCACTCCCAGGTTACTGCTCCCCTAAGAGCGTGGGAGCCTTCGTATGAGCCACTCGATAGGTAATTGTCTATTTTTAACAGATGCTTTAGGGCTGAAACTCACTCTCAGAGGAAGGTGTAGTCACGATGTTCCCGGTTGAACAGCGTCGTGCTGGACAGGTAATAGGTCTGTTTACAGTGTCTGTGCTCTGAGAGACGTTAGAGCAGGAAAGGGGGCGAGAATAAACGGCTTCACCCATAAATCAGGTTACGATGCTGCCTGGTGTAGATCCTAGTTCACTACGAGGATAAGCACACTGATCACACTCAGAGATGATCAGGTTTGGTATCGATGGCAAGTAAATGTGATGGGGCCATCCCTACTTGAAATATGCTAACACAATAAAAACTGCATCAGGGTGTGCAGTTTGCTGGACACTGATGGTATCGTACAGTTCATTCAGAGCCTCTTTAACATTGACACTGGATGCGCAGTCACAATAATTATGCTTGTAAATTGACTTGACGGGTAGAATGACCGGTACTTAAGGACCAAAAGCCCCACTAGTGCTCACAACCTGCATGACTAACCATGCTGTAGGTTTTTACTTTGATTTGCACAATATGCAGAGATGATGTGCTCCAAGCAGATGAAGTGTCGTCAGTTCCAACATTTCTCTAGGCTTAAGCATTTTACCATTCTACCTCTTCTCAGAGCCATAATCTTAAATCTAAACATGTAGACACTTTACATATACAGATCATAGAAAATATAGTTATAGTATATAGTTTTATTTGTAGGCATTCTTTTGAAGGAGGACTCTCTGTCCCACTCATCAAGCGTAAAAACAATTCAGTACTGCAGGATTAGTTAGAAATACACTATATAACAAATTTTAATGAGGTCCAGGCGAAGATAGGTCACGATACCACAGAGTGTAGACACTGGTGCTAATGGAGCTAAGTAGGGCTGCCACAATTAGTCGCCGTAATCAACCACATCTACACTAAAAACGCACTGACATCAATATTTTAAGTGGACACATTTCCCATCCATTGGGTTAGTTGAGGTGGCCAGTCACTATTAACCGCAATACTACTCTACTTAGTACACACACACACACACACACGTGCACACAGACACACACATACAGCGCGAAGAGCAGACACAGAACCAGGTGAAGATAAGTTAAGATGACCGGAGTTGACAACAAACAATCACTATACTTTGTTACCGTGCATTAAAAGTAAAAAGAGAAAGAGAGAAAAAAATTAAAAAAAACACTTGTTCATCAATCAATGAGAAAAGGGATAGTTAGAGCCAATAGTAGTAGTAATAATAGTCTGAGCTGGATCAATAAGTGGGAGGATAAGATGAAGATAAAACCATCCAATATCCATCCCATCGCTAAGCCCCATTTAATCAGTATTATTTTGTGATTATTTTCCATGGCATGCAGTGTGATCAGTCACGAATGTGAATCGCTTCATTAGTAAGTGTTATCTATTCATTAGCAGAGTGAACTTTTTTAGTAGCTTTGGATTCTGTAGTTCCTAAATAAACTCATTAAGCCATAAAGTTTTCTGCTGCTGCTTGAGAATTTGCACTGAAGTGAACAGCTTTAGACAGAATCTGAAGCTTTGACAATGTCAGTGTGTCAGTGAGAGGAACATTAAATAGTTGTTGGATTCGTCAATAGAAAAGTAGTTATTTGTTGCAGCCCCAGAGTAAAGCAACAGGTGGATTATGGGAACTTGCAGTTGAATCTTCTGGAGGTAATGGTGATGGTGGAGAGGTTGATGGGTAAAGCAATAGTTTGACAGACAGACTAACAAAAAAAAAAAAAAAAGGCATGAGAGGACTGAATGAGGCTTAAGGGATTCCTAATGCAGGGTGCTGAATGGGGACATAGGAGAAACAATGTAGAGCAAAAGTTTCAAATGGGTGAGTCTCAAAGCTTTTACAAACCTGTCCACAGACGGCGAGAGTAACACTTTGGCCTCCCGATTACTTTGACCAGGCTTTGTGAGGGTCTAAGGGCAGAGGATGTTGTTATGATGCTATATAAAGCCCTTTGAGACAAACTGTTTGTAAAAACGGGCTATACAAATAAAATTGCCTTGCCTTGCCCTGTTTTAATGTAATTTTGAATTCAACATTGTTCAGCATCCAGCTACATGTATGTACATATACAGTACCTTTGTCAGTTAACTCAAGTTCGAGCCACATGTTAATGTCTTCTATTGTGTGTCTCTTCCCACGTAAGGCGGTAATACTGGGCTTGTTTTCACATTCAGCGGGTGTGATGTTAACTGAAAAGGTGACATCAATGCTTCTATACAAGCTAAATCCATGGCTGATGATAAATTCCACCGGATGAATAAAAAAAGAAAAGAAAAACAATGTATAATAATAAACTCTTCATACTTCAGGTGAACGGAAGATTGTACATATCCCTATTGAAGAGTTAACTGGCACATGTTCATATCACTGAGCAAAACTGGAATTTCCCTTAGTGGGTTTGATGTAAAACTGTTTCCCCAAACACAGCTGCACTTCCATGGATGTACAAACACTTCTCTACATGCAAAAAAAAAAAATAAATAAATAAATGACCTGGTACATCCGTGTGTTTGCGGTGTTGAGCTCATGTGGCGAAAGACTGATTTTTAAGCATTTGCATTGATTAATGCATACATTCCAACCAGATGTCTGTGGAATAAATCAAGCGAGCTATTTCTCTGACCTTGATGAATGACACATCACACTTGGAAATGCGGGTTCAAGCAAAACGCCTCCATGGGTAATAAACAGTGAGTTGGACAGAGAAAGACATTCTGAGGAGGGCTGGTGGTTAAAAAAACAACAACATGGAAACGTATCACAGCTCAGATGCCGGGCGTGGTTTCCCAACACGGCTCGTCCCCTATCAAGAGGAAGAAAATTCTAACTTTGAAAGTAAGGGAAACGTTTCACTTTTAAGCACAGGTTATTTATTTACAGCAAACTTTAAATGAAAACGACGTGAGAGACACGTCTCAGGCCTCCCAGCCGCGTCATGCGGCGTAGCGAGGGCGGTGTGTTCGCCTAAGTGTGACGCACGTCTCTCTTCACTTTATTTATGTTTGAGTAGTGTCTTCTTAACACTAGTGCCCAGGTGCAAAAGGAGCTGCACAGGATCGAAGGTCAGTCGCGACACGTATGTGAAATGCGCTTCGATCGTCCAACAGATCCCAAACATTCAGTAACTTTCATATTAATTCATAGTCCGTCTCTTGTCTTTGCTTTAAATTTCTCTCCAGACACGTTTTGAACTGCATACATACTGCTGAGCATAAAAAAAAAAAACAAAAAAAACTGGGACCTTAGGCACGTCTACCTCATCCAAAAATCTGGACGTTTGAGCCTCAGTCACACCCAGACTCAGATGAGTCTGTTGTGACCAAGAAGGAGATTAGTCAGAATAGTCAGCATCTTTTATTTGTATGTGTTGTTTGTTAGCTTGTAACTGGCTGGGACTGACATAGTGGTAGTGGTTGTAGTAATTAAGGAACTGAGTGGCTACTCATCAATTTTAATTAAGAATACGTGATCAGTAGATTGGAATCAGTGCTTATTGTCACCTGTGGTTAATAGGGTGTGCTCCGCCGTGTCGTCTCTCCTCCCGCCTCGCGCACTTCGCCGGCGCACAACAACGTCGGCCGTGTGGAACCGTGTGGAAAGTGTCTGAGACCGACTGTCCTTTTGCGCCATGATCAGCAGATGCACCCCGAGTCATTTTCACCGTCAGTCGAGTTGATGCCTTTGCGTGAGCTGCATCAGCTGGTTGAGTGTTTTATTTGGGGCCTGAAAACCTTCTTTGCGGGTTCACCTGGGTGCTGCGTCTGGAATTAACGCAGATATATACTAATTGATGTTGTGTCGCTCAGTTGCCCTGACAGTAGTTTTTTTTTTTTTTTTGGTGCTGCCTGAGGTCCTGTTACACTACAAAGCCAACCAGCATTGTAGTGAATCAGCTGCGATAATAAAAAACAACAAAAAAACAACAAAAATGGATCGTTTTTGGCTGCGGATCAGCCGGTCGCACTCACAGATGATCGGTATCAGTGGCAAAAAACCTAATGCAAACTCCAGCGTGCTGTCCTGACAATCTCTCAGGTTTATTTTACCCACTTGGAAAAGATTGGTTCCCCAGTTATATTGCATATAAATTCTGAGTCTGTTTTTATGAGCCTGTCATTGGTTCACTATAATTCCAAGGTGAAAATGCGCGGCCGTGGTGTTGACTCTTCTCTGTGTTACATAAAAAACATCATATGGATTTTAACAAGGTTAAAAAACTTGATTTTTATTGGAGGGGGGGCGTTTAACAATAAACAGGACCTTAGCTCAATGGAGGAAATCAATTCTACAGCACGATTTTGCTGATTTTATGAGACAAATACAATGCAATTACGGGATGGGGCGACGGCGGGATACAGCGCAGTATAGAAGCACTTCTCTCACAACCTTTCACGCACACATGCTCAAAAGTTCTGTGGCTCGCTGCCTCGTGTTTACCAGTCATGTTGGGCAGATGGATCTCGCTTAGTCACTTACCCTTTTTACACAGCCTCTGTTTGTGTGTGTGTGTGTGTGCGTGTGTGTGTGCGTGCACACTCCTCTGTGCCTCCACATATGTCAGCATTCATCTGCCTGTCTCTCACTGAGAGTCTGCTCTGTCAAATTGTCAGAAACTTCACCACGGTTTTTCGGCTGTTTCCTCTTCAGCATGTGACAGTGAAGAGATTATTTTAACTGATCAAAAACTGTGTGGTCTGTTAGAGGGAGACAACCTTCAATAAACTTCTCTCAATTAATCCTTAGCAAAAGAGGAGAGGTAAACCCCTGATTATTACTTCTGTGGAAATATCTTTGCTTGGGCCAAATCTTTTCATCGTGAAATTGAGAAAAAAAGAGAGAAAGTGCGCCACAGCAGAGGCTGGGAGAGATGGAGAGACTAAGAACCAGAGGGAGACTTTTGCAAGTGAACACAGAAGATAAACGGATTGAAATAAAAAATAGAAAATAAAATAGAAATAGAAAAAAAGAGCAAATGGTAATTGTATGAGGAAGTCGCATTCATAGTTATGATTCTAAATTGTTTCGGAGTATCCTGATGAGAATAGAAATTGTCCGTGTATTATAGACACAAAATCACTCAAAGATCAAATTATGAGAAGGCACAAGTATCATGTCATTAATGGTTGTATCACTATTTTAGTTGTTCACATATTACTTTTGGGGTGTGGATTGTAGGCTGAAATTGTTTGCCTGTTCTTATAGAGCAAACTCTGTCTCTTACAAATTGTATTCATCAAAAAAAAAAAAAAAAAAAAAAAAAAAACGTGGGAAATTGTTTTCGCAAGTGATTAGGCAAGACATGATATTTAGTTTAGAGCAGGAAGGTTTTAAAATCTTTGTCAGGCATGTTGCTCAGGTCAAAATTTACAGATGGCATAGGCTGACTAAGAAATGAACCTGTCCTTTTTCTTTTCTTTCTTTTTTTTTTTTTTTTGACATAATATTTCTGCTGAAAGGCAATTTGTGCTCGACTATTATCAGTCGCGTGTATACAAAACACCCACTGGCTCATTGAGTAATGGTGGTGACCACAGGAAGAACTTTGGCTTTTAAAAATCAAAGAGAAAAACAGAAATAACTGGGGGGAAAAAAAAAAAGACTAAACATGGGCAAAAAAAAATCAAGAAATTATGGTATTTACTGTCTAATTTGTTTTGGCAGTTATACTTTTCGCATTTTGTTTGTTTGTCCTGTGCGGGTGTGTGTACGTATGTTTTTAGGACTTACACACCAGAGTTTTGATGTGCTCTCTCTTGCAGTTAGATTTCGGTTCTTTTGCCGCTAAGATCAGAGGAACTTTTCACTTTTACTTTTTTTCACAGTTTCCCTAAACTCAATCAAGCGTTTTAACTGCTGAAAGACAACCACAAATTTCAATACATTTTGCCGCAAGAGTGGATAATCTAGGAAAATGAATTACCTACATTGACTTTACAGTGTATATTATTACTAATATTAATATTTCCTTGTTATATTGTTGAAAGTATAAATCCAGACAGCATTATTTTTCCGACAAAATATATTCGCTGTTTGTAATTTAACATAGACTGGGTCGAGAGGCAGACAACACAGTGTTTTAACTGAAAAGAAATTTGATATTATTTGGTTTATGAGATTTAATGCATAGAATTGTGGGGGACATCTACAGTCGGCTTAATGTGGGCACGAACCAATCAAACTAGGAGCAAGAGGACATTTGGATGACATATGTGTTTGTTTTATCAAAGTGTTGATTAGCTCAGCCTCATTCAGATGTTTGCTCATTTGGTTCCCTCTTCCTACCTGCAACTAAAATCTAAGTCTGTGGCTTTCAAGAGGCTTTAAATTCTACAGTGTGCCGTATCCGTTCTTATGCCCCGAGGCCCGTACTTCAACAGCCTGAAGTGGTTTTTAGATAGATCACTCTTATGAACCGCGTGGTTGATGCTGAAGGGAGATCGGACGCATACGTGGTCCTCCGAGGAATGATGTTAAATTTTAAAAGATTGCTAAAATGTTTCATTGTGTGAAATGTATCACTTATTAACCAGGCAGAGGAGATTAATTTTTATTTCTTTCTCTCTTTCTAATAATGATCTACCTGCATCAACCCATCAGCATCAAGAGGCAGTAGAAGTGGCCCTACACACACACACAGACACACACGCACACGCACGCACGCACACACACACACACACACACACACACAAACACGCCAGTGATACATGATCTGTCTCTAATGTTCTTAATGTGAGTTTTGGAGATTAGATGGCAGAAAATGCCAGAAACACACACACACACACACACACACACACACACACACACACACTTATGACCCCATCCCCCTCTCAGCATCTGTGTGTGTATATATTTGTATGTGTGAGCTCCTGACGTTGATGGTTCACAAATGCAGACGAATGATCGGCGGATGACAATTCCCGTAATTGTTAGCCTCCAACCCCCACACACACACCCACCCTCTGGCAATACGAGGGTGTGTGTGTGTGCTATCCATCAATGGAGAGTGGAAAGAGGGGGAGTCCCGAGTGTCACATTTGTCTAGAAGGGGCGAGAGAGAGAGAGAGAGAGAGAGAGAGAGGGGAAGAGAGCTAGACAGCAACAGAGAGACAAAGAGATAAAGATTCTGTTTGTGCTCACTTGGTCTTGCTCCCTTTTTTCTTTCCTCTCACAGCAGATCTCAATGCTCTGTGTACAAGCTTTGTGATTTCTGTACCTCTTTTGGCATTGTGTGTGCTCCATTGCCATTTATTGTTGAGACAAACTAAACACAATTAGTTCTATATCATGATGTCAGAGCCAAACTTCAACAACCACCCACAGTGTGTTCAAAGTACACAAATCATTGCACAGTGGACTGTGGTTTATGGTGTCTTATGTTTTAAAACATGCCTTTTTTTTTTTCATTCTTTCTTACGTCCTTTCTACAAACAACTGCAACAGAAAATTCCTGTGCATATCAACAAACTCCATGTAACTGTAAATAGAATATAATTTTTAAAAAAATCATAAAAATGACTTATATAATAATATTACAAACTTCTTTATGAACAGAATATTATCAGTTTTTTATTCCTATATTTAATTCCAAATGTTGTAGGTCTTTCCAGGAAACAAAAGCACATTATTAAGTTAGGTTAAGTGTAAACTGAAGTGTCTCATACATTTTATTGCAAGTTAACCGCAATTAGACGCCCTGCATTTCAGTAAAGTAAAGAAAAGTAAATGATATTGAAGTAAATTACTAGTAAAACATAGTTCATAACAATACAATGCACACACACAATACATAACCAGCATCAATTTGTCATTTGTATCTTGTTAAGACAGAGATTTTTAGGTACTTCCTCCCTATTTTACACAGTCAGGTAGTTTAATCTTAATTGAGGTATGTTATCGACCAATGATTTGTTTTGTATGTAAAAATGAATACATAACATGACAAGAGTAAAAAGTAATATTTCCCTGAAATGAAAGCACCCTTTACTGCTGTACTTCAGTAAAACTACTGAGCCACCACTGACTTTACCACTTTGTTTAGAACAAAAATTAACTATTTGCAATTATTTTTTTTTTTTGCTCTATGCATAAATTTGGTTTGTAAATCGCAATTGCAGTAAATTCACCAATTCACCAAGGCAACTACTCCCTACAAAACACTTTTATAAGGTACTTTTATTTTTACAAACAGCACAGTAGAAAACAATACAATTGAATGGCATAATGCAAACAATTCTAATATTATAATGCACATATTCGTGATGTAATGTGTTTTTATATTTGGTAATCTAATCAGTTCTTAATTTACTCTTTATTTTTTTTAGCCTATTTCCACAACGCATTTTTCTTCACATTAGAGAAAAAAAAATAAATAAAAATGTCAAACAAGCTCCTTCATGTATTATCGAATAATATTAAAACACTTTCAGACAGTAATTAAATTTTGAATGACATAACTATTTCAAATCTACCACATTTGCATGTGCAGTAGATTGAATTTTTAAAGTAAGGATGAGTGATTGCAGGTATCCAAGTAAAATTCTTAATATATGAGTCGTGAAGGTAAATGAAATGCAACGCTCATCTATCAAAAAAGAGAAAAACACAATCATGAGTGGATGAGAAAGATGAGAAAAGTTGTCCTCACGCGACCCCTAACTAACCACCAATAGATTAAACGATTAGGTGAAATTGTTCAGTGTGATACAGCACACATTGCAGTGGTTAAATTTCATAGCGCCATGATAATAAGAATCAACTGTCTGTCAGCTGACCAAGCACCTCACCTCTCCCGAGCATGTGTAGGGATAGAAAGGTGGGAAAAAAGACTTTAATGGTGCGTACCCACCTGACACCCTGTAAAATAAACTGTATGTTGAGCAGATGTTGTATGTCTGTATCTGTCTTTGTCTCCCCCTTTTTATGTCTGTCTCTATGTATTGTTTCTCCTTTATCTCTCGCTCTCTCTTTGTCTCTGTCTCCCTACACACACTTGCACAAGCCCAGAGGAAGCAATAACAATCAAATTCCACCCTCCCTAGTCATCCCTGACCCACCCTCCTCTCCCTCCACTACCACCACCTTTTACCCATCCCTCCTCTCATCTCTGTCCATCTAATTTTATGAGTGTCTGGGGAGTTTGTCTGTTTGGAGTTTGTGTGTATTGCAGGACGTGTATGTCTGTGTGACAGCACAGACGTGTGTGTGTGTGTGCGCGCGCGCGCGCGCGCGTGTGTGTGTGTGTAACTCTAGCGGAAAATGGCTGCCTGTCGCATTAGTGGTTGGATGGGCTAAAAAATCACTTCTGTAATCACATTTAGACGTCAAGCCTGGTCATGTTAACCTCTTTATTTAGAGGTATGGATGGATTTTAGGATGGCTGCAGTGATGGAGGGACGGAAAAAGGAGGGGAGGCAGAGACCAGATGCCGGTCCTACATGAATGATTCATTTCACTCTCAGTTAACTACTTCTGTGTCGTTAGATTTTTAGGAGAACAAGTCCTTCAACCTAAACTAACCAAGACATAGGACTGCGTCTTTCCCGAATCAGCACACCCACGATAACATACTGGAGCTCGGTAGTTATAGCTCTAATAATAAACATGCAGTTAAGCTCAATGGTCACAGTTTGGCCAGGTTTAGGGAAAAGATTGTTTGGGGTAACGAGAAGCAGGCAGCAGCCTCCCGTGTCCTGTTTTTTTATGGATGCATCCATCGTGAAACACATGGTGCAAATGTTGCTAAACCATTGCAAATTACATCAAAACAAAAATAATAGTCTGGTCTAATGATATTGTGCAACAATATTAAACTTTTGTTTAATTCATGCCAAGAAAGTATAGGAAAAAAAAAAAAAATTAAACAATACCTTATTTTAGAAGAAAAATAGGTTTTGTTTATTAGCTCCTCATTGTTCTGCACATCACAAGCAACAATTTTAAAACAAAAAACAACTTGCACATGGTAAATAAAATCTGGTCCAAGGTCTATTAAATATCACAGTGTGTATACACGTTACGTAGCAGATGACACGTTGGCTTGAATGTCTTTCTGCATTGCTTGTAAATGAATTCAAACATGGGTCAAATTTGACTGGCAGACACTAAAGGTAGAAACCCTTTTTGAAAACAGGTGATGATGATGGTGATTTTACTCCATTAATATCAACACGTGCACTGTTTTATTTTGACTGAATCTCACGTCATTTCACTGCTGAAAATAGTCCCAGATAAATGCACAATTTCCTGGTGTCTCAACGTAACTCGTAGCGTTGAGATCCATAAGAAAGATTTGTGGTTTTAAGGGCCGATACACCCTTTCTCTGGCTTCTCTGTGGGGCTTTAGCAACAACGGGTCGGTGAGCCAATCACAGCCAAAAGGCTCAGAGCCTGTCTTCTGATTGGCTGACTATCTCATGAGTGACCAAATGAAGATATAATCTAAAATCTAAGTTTTTACAATGTTTTTTTTTTTTTTTTACATAATTCCTCCTGAATGTCGTGCAGGTCTGATCAACAGAAAACAAATTATCTTGAGGTTATTTTGACCAGTTTATAAATTCAAGAGTTCACTTTTTTTTTTTCCAGCAGTTTCCAGTTGTGAATGTTTATTGGGCTTGTTCAACTAATACATGAAAGAGTGTAATGGTCTGTCTCGATCTATCTATCTGTCTATCTTAAGCACATTGTCTTTGTCTACACATAGGATATAGATGAAGATCAAATAAAATTTTACTAATAATAATAATAACACAAGTACAAAGGATAAAATAATACAAAACATAAAATACAACATTGCAGAATAAATTTTAATAAGTATAATAACATAAAATAAATATGAATAAACACTAGCGGGCTAAACAAAATACACAAGCTTGAAGAGGTGTGTTTTGAGGTGAAAGTAAGAAGGGCATGAATGTCACAGATGTGTTGTGGGACTGAGCTACGCAGTCGAGGGGGAGACACAACTGGATGCTCTAGACCTCATGGTGGCCCGACATACAGGGGGTACAGTGAGGTGGATGAGGAAGCTCTAGTTGTGTTGTCAATGTGTTTTCTAACGGGGGAACCGGTGCATTTAATTGCAGGAAAATGTTTGACATCCTGTTCTTTACGGCATTGAAACAGTTAGTCAATATGAAGAGTTTGTGCACCTCATAAGACTTGAATGAGAAATACAACTGAACATCATTGGCTTACAAATGGTAGGAGGTGTTGGTAAAACAGTGACAATGGCCTAGTCGGAGCACGTATGAAGACAATAAGAATAGAACAACATGCAATATGAGCAATGTGACTGTTTATTTGGCTAAGATGGCTTTGGTACCAATGAGGAGAACCTCAATATATTATTATTATTATCATTATTATAAAAGAGGTTGGGATTTTAAAAATGAGAACACTCAGAAGGCACAGACTGTGGAGGTCTGTGCAGCATAAAAGTCAGGGACAGTCACTGGGAATGCTGCCACTTCCTTGTCCCTGATCATTGGACCATGTACAATACAATACCACACTTCAAAAGATCACATTCATCACAGCTGATCCAGATCTGGCTCAAAATTATATAGGTACTTCCCTGGCCCATGCCTCATCTCTCCACCTAGCTCGATCCCCTCCTTGATGGAGGTAAAAAGTATGTGGTCATATTGACTTAACTTTGATGGCTTTGTCTAGAATAGCCCCTCGATCTCATTTGGGTCCCAAATGACTCAATGATCTACATAGCCTGGTGATCTATTCAGAGAAAGTGTTCACGAATAAAGAAAACAAACTTTATTAGATGCAATTGTGTTTTATTATTTTACCAATGACTAGTTAACAAGGTTTGCAAGCCACTGGTCAAGAGCTAAACAGTTTATTTCAAAAGTGTAATGTGTGCCTTACTGTCTGTAACTGTCCACTTTATCCTTATTCATCCTTCAGCCTCTGTCAGGACTGAATATGTAATCAGATAAGAAACCACAATCACTGGGGATGCTGCCACTTCCTTGTCCCTGTCACTCTATGTGTCACTCACTCTCTCTCTCTCTCTTTCTTTCTCTCAAATTCAAATTTTAAATTTATACCCCCTGCATGGCAGTTTTATAAAAGCACAATGCCAAAGCATTGAAATACAACAGTGTCTGGGTAATCCACCCAAAGGTGCTTAAAATCTCCTGTGAAAGTTAATTATCAGTGGGAACTAACTTCTTCTGCTCCTTCTTCTTTATACATGTAAAATATATCTGCAGGACAGGGAGTGCACAGGTGCTGCTGGGTGTT
Organism: Rachycentron canadum; assembly: GCA_038496675.1. NCBI lineage: Eukaryota > Metazoa > Chordata > Actinopteri > Carangiformes > Rachycentridae > Rachycentron > Rachycentron canadum. Next base: position 25,974,948 of record CM076650.1, on the reverse strand, counting down.
TATTCAGCTGAGGCTGAGGCCGGCCCAAGCTGATACGTCTGACATTGGTCAAGGGCAGTGTACACCCTGGACGGCTCACCAGTCTATCGCAGGAACCTCATACTCTCACTCGCGCCTATGGGCAATGAAGAGTCACCAGTTAATCTAATATGCATGTCTTTGGACTGTTGAAGGAAGCTGGAGTACTCCACACAGAGCAGGGGTTTGAACCATCGTGTGTACCACTGCCCCATCATGCCACCCTAACAAAAATATCTGTACGGATAAAAAGTGTTTTAATCAGTGACCTTGCCTGCTGAAGAATAGTTGTCTTAATAACATGTACACCTTAGTTTTGTCGTTTTCTCGTTTCGCTCCTATAAGATATGCACCGGCCATGTTGTTGGCATATGTTGGATTCACATTTATGTTGTTCTTTTTAACCAGCGTGATCAGGGATTTCAACTTTCCTGAAAGGTGGGGAGGACAGGTTTTGTCCCATTTTTGCAGCAGCTTCTTACAGTAAGCACACCACATTGTACCTGAACCATGGGCACTGGCTCAGCTCGGCGTCTCTCTCTTTCTCTCATCATTGGTCAGGACCTCTCATTGCTTTTCCTCCGCATCCGTCTCTTCTCTTTTCTCCATTTTGTTTTGTAAAATAATTGCCTTTATTTTTTGAACACTGTTTGATGTATGCTGCTATGGTGGTTCTGAGTGTCTGAGACTGGTGGACTGTGCCAGCCTCTCCCTTGCGGCATCGGTCCTTCCGGTGTGGATGATGATGTTAGGTTCACCAAGGTGGTAACGACTGAGGAGTTGGAGGGCTTTTGCAGTGTGAGGTCGCTAGAGCAGTTTTCTCTGCTACATGAATTTACCATTGGAGTCCATGAGGACTGAAGTTTTAGGGCCACTGTTCCTCTGATGTCCCACATGTAGTCTGGTTGGGCAAGGGGCTGTCTGTGAGCCTGTCTGACTTTCAGGGTGTTACTCAGTTACCTCCATCCAAAGCAGCTTCACTTCTAAATTAACAAGAATCTTTACACAGTTAATCTTTAAATTGTTTTATCTTTCAGCTGCTGAATTGAGTCAGTTCTAGTATCTCTACTTCTAGGAGGGACAGACACTGCTGAATGCTCTGCACGGACACTGGTGTCCTGGGTGTGTGAGGGCTGGTGAAGTGGGCTGGTGGAGCGGGGCTGGAGGCTCTGTGGACATGGGAGGTTGGAGCTCTTGTTCTGCTCCAGCTGGAGCTAAAAGGCAGGTGTCTGAATTCTGATGGACCTGTAAGTGCTAAAGGCACAAAGGCCTTTTTCCCTCCAGTTTTCACTCTGGTGAAGTCTCTTTCAAACTGGTCCAGCTCTGTCTGAAACCCCTGAACCATCACTGAGCCTGTGTTGTTGGGGTTGATGGTGACCTTTGGTCCAGTATCTGTATATGGCTGTCGGATGGATTAGTTGCTAATCATCGTAAGGTATTATATTGCTCATGGAGAGTGGAAAGCCCAACGTCTGTCTGCTCCTGTTCACCGTGTCTTTTAAAACCTGCTCTTCTGTAGTCATTTCTTTCTGCTTCACTGTAATCCACTGGGTAGTGGATTACCAGACTAGACTCCATTCACCTGAGAGAAATTATGTTTTTATTAGTTTGTATTTGTATCCTTTTGTTGCCTTTTTTAAGCAGTTCTGTCCGGGTCCAGCTTTGAGAGACCATGGCAGTTGGTACCTAATAGTTAACAGTTGGGGCAGTTACCGTCAAGCTTGCTAGGTAGCTTTAGCTTCTTCCAATGGTTAATTTCATGTAAAAAAAAAAAAAGTTATTTGCTGAAGTAGGAGCTCAAGAGTTGTTTCCTCCCCTCGCTCTCTGGTCCACACACGCTGTCAGTCTCACCCAGGTCAGGACAGGGAAATGTTTTGCTCCCCTGCTGCACTGACAGTAGAGCAGACGTCAAGTGACAACTGTCTACTTGTTTTTGTCATCCTTTTCTTTACCCCTCTCATTTTATATTTTTATTTTTTTCTGTTTATCAAACTTTCCTCCTCACACTTTGTGTTATTGAAAACCTGAGCTCAGCTTTAACTCTTTTAAATGGAAAAAAAAATGTGTGTAGTAAATAATAAATATGTAATAAATAGATAGATAATAGAAGCTCTTAAGCTTTTCAATATATGTACAGTGGCCACTGTTTCCCATTGATTTGAATGGGACAGTGGGGTCTGAGACCTCTTTTTTGCCACTGAATGGGAAAGTGTATTTTCGTAGTTCCCAGATCAAGTGTCCAACTGAACTGTTAAGCCAGATAACTCGTTGAACAGATTCTTAAGACCATAATTTGTATTGTTTGTGTTATTTTGTTCATCATCATTGATTTATTTGTTCCAAAGTGTATTGCAAGAGATGCTCCACTCCCTGTGTTGCTGATGTTTACACAGGCGTAATGCAGTTTTTAACTCTTTGGCCCTGTTCTTAGCCCAGGGCTAATAGCAGTCCAGGACTCCTGCCTTAGCTTACACTGAGGCTTCACATCATCTGAAAGGATTTGACATTGATCTTAGCCCAGGGCTAGTCTAGTTCTGCTCTGAGGACACGCTACAGCTCACTTCTGAAAGTCCAACAGTCAAGATTTGTAGAAGTTGCTGCTGTGTGCAAAGCCGTCAAAATAAGCCCAAAGCCAAATCCCACTTATTCTGTGGTTTAAATAAAGGAACGACTCGGCAGTTGCCATTGTGCGATTTCAGCCAAGCACAGTGGCTGACTGACTTGTTGCTAGGAGAATTCTGATTAATGCTGCAATCTGCAATTTGTGCTTGATTTGCACTTGTATGCCCCCTCTCACAGCTGCGCAGGCACGGATGCACTGCATTCTAGGAAAATAAAGTGAGGCTGTATCTGCAGTGGGTAACTGCTCCAACAGGAGGCTGTGTTTATTTGAAATGGGCTGCTCTGGGATTGTTGAGCTCACTGAGATTTGTAAAGGGCAGAGCTGTCATTCCCACATAAACTCTTAACAGCTGTGTGTTAAATGACACACTATCATAACAAGGCAGCAGTCATCGAGCCTTGACGGGAAAGCAGGGGTGCTAACTGACAAATGAGGAGCTAATACTGTTTTCGGAAACCAGGAACAGCCACGGTGGGGCTGGCTAACAATGCACTCAGCTTCTTTGTTCCCAGCCTTAACTTTCAATATTTATCTGTGTGAGAGCTGCTGTTGAAATTACACTGTTCCAACAATCCGCCCCGGTGAAGTGGGCATGACGAGACACGTAATCTATATCAGCTGCAGGTTGACTGTAGGCGTACCTCTGACCTCGTTGAGGTGGAGTTGAAGCATAATGGGAAAGAGAGCGACCCAGCAATACAGCCAACACTGCATCCCGTGTGAATGCTCGCCCTTGTTAACTATGCTGGAGACGATAAAGATGCGGCAGTTTAACATTAACATACGATACTGGCGAGCATGAAACACAACTGAAAGATGCATGGGTGAATAAAATGAGCGCGTTTCGTTACAGGTGGGAGCACAACGCGATGCACAAAGCAGGAGCTAAGTTGCAACCACAAAAGCTACGACTTCGACTTGGCTTGTGTAAAACATTGCACACGAATTGAAACAAACCCATACATCAAACGGATGAATTAGATACCGCTGAGGAAGTGAAAGGATCAACAACTGATCAGTAAAGAAAAGATGTAAATTTAAACTGTTAAAAAAGTGTTAAAATGTGGAATAAAATAATAATTAGACCGATAAAAAAAAATAAGACATTTATTCATTCTGTAACTGTCACTATATCACTGTTTAAAGAAAGAGTTACAAAAGATCAATCAATAAATCAGTCGATATTATCGCGTATCATTAGGACTCAGATCATTGTTGCAGAGGGAAATCTGTGCCATCGCCACAGTTGCGTTCAAATTTCAGGTCAAAAGTTCAAATTAAACAATTGGCCTAACATTGAGGCCTGGAGAATATCAAGTACATCAAATGTTTTTGGAGCTAAAATTCCCCTTTTAGCGTTCAAACTAAAATCAGCCCCTTAAAGATATGGTGCAAGCCTCGTGCTGGCCCAGCTAGGCCAACCCAATAATGCCAAAATGTAAACACTGCCATTTACTCTCATTAGTCTCATCTTAGTCATTCAGTACTTTGACCATTGTTGTCTGATAAAAGTTGTCTAGATCGGTAGAGGTCCTGTACATTCTTCACTGATGGTTAGAAAACTGGTTGTAGACGACATTTTCAATTATTTTGTGCAGAAACTGGAGGTTGGACACAGGTCTGTGATTACAAATAATAGATGGCTCTAGAGTGGTCTTCTTCAAAAGTGGCTTAACAACTGAATATCTGAGTTAATGAAGCGCTGATGTTTACAATGGTATAAATATCCTCAGATAAAAAAAAGTGGATCAAGGGAAGAAGTGGAACCGTGAAGACTCCGTGAGCCACAATCAGCACTGAATGGTCCAAAATTTGTGAAAATACTAGTCAATTGAAAATACTAGTGAATTGAAAGGGCGGCGGTAGTAGGGGAACACGTGTATTTGTGCACTTTGTTATAAACAGAAAGTCCTCGCAAGTAGAAATGACTTTTCTGGGAACTGAAGTTCAGGGATCGTTTGTCGAGACTGAAATAGCGAACCATTACATTTCATCAGCTGTTGTTTATAAAATACCCTTGCCTTGCTTTTCTTTCTTCCTCTTTATCAATTGATCTGTTGTTTGCCAACTGCTTTTATCAGACAGCGCTTTAATTTTAGAAGGAGCAATGCCATTTAAAACTGATTAAATGTTGTGATACAGGGAACTTAGCATTTCATCACAGGATGTCATATTGGGCGTTAAAGCATTGCTGAATTTGATCACACAAATATTAGCAGAATTAGCAGGTAGCTACTGTTTCTGGACAGCTTTGATAGAGTTAGAGGCTGATTTCAAAGGGAATTCTGTAATGTCTGATAAGGCAGCATGAACTACAAACTGAAATGACAATGACTCCTTTGGACATTAACCAGATCCAATGTATGGTCCAGGTTAACAGTAGGACCAGTTAAAAGCTGAGAAAAACCTCTAGCTGGTTGTTAAACTCTATAAAAGTAGTGCTATATGGATTTTAAAATCACATACAAAAACAAAATCTTGCGTTTGTTGGTTTTGAGGGTTGATGATTAATAAGATAGCGGTTCTGCATTTCAGGTTCTGAGGTGCCTGCATAAAAAACATATTGGAGAAATGTGCTTCTTTTAAACAATTAAATTTAGGCTGTGATGCCTCATTGAAATGTCATCCCTTACTCTTGCTTACCGTTCAGATATTTTATTTTACACTTTTTTTTTTTATTTTACAGTCTTGTTCTGCAATTTAAGTTTACATTTGTTACATATGTTTCAGTGTTGATTGAAACATGATTTCCATGCCAAATACTTTTTTGACAACTGGTTTATGAACATTGGATAGAATACAAAAAAAAACTATATTCTCTATTTTTTGCGGCAACTTTGAAGGCATTTGAAAAAAAATCAAATAAAAATGCTATCTCATTACTTACAAGAGCCATGAGGTGCACGGTACAGTTAGTCTGTGTTCCATTAGCAGCTTTTGGCAGTGGTAACCTTTTGACCTCCATCGCTCCATAACACAGGTAGACCACTGTCTTTATTTCTGACTCTTTGTCTCTTCACGCTTCACGGTTTCCTGTTGGAGACACGTTGGTGCACTTTGTGGGTAAGGAATGCAAAGTTCACAAGTTCAAGCAGGGTGGGGTGGACGTTGGGGTGTCAGGGTAGATAGTGCGACCTCAAAGTGTGAATTATGAATAAGCACTATGGTCAGTCTTCGCTCAGTCATTTTAAAAAATTGCAGACATATATGTATGGGGGAGGGGTGTATTGTTATGTATGGCTGTGAAGATAAACCTGTCACCCCTGGAGAGCCATAGCCATGCACTCTAAAGAATGATGTGTCATCTAATGTAGATCTATGAGTTACTGTATGATAGAGCCTGTCAGCATTTTTTTCTTCAACACAGTGGGCTTCATTTATCAATTATTAAGTCATCATGTATATGGGTCTCATGTGTGGTTGGATTTAGGGAAACGTTGTTCATTTGATTGAAAACTTAAGGTTAATAGTTATGGCAACATGTTCTGTTATTGTCAATTTTGTATATCAGTACAGGAAAATAAGTGCAATGTGTGCATTTGCAGAGATCATTTTGCAGATGCATTTGGTATAAATGTGTCTTTATCATCTTGCTAGTACAGTACATTATGGATACCACCCAGAGCTCACGACCATACTTTACTGCTAATAGCACACCAATGCATCAGTCCATCTTCCACTTCTGAACCTCCTGAGACCCCGAGGACAGTTTTTTTGAAGCCAATCAAAGTTCTTTCTCCATAGCCTCCTCAGGGGCCAAATCCAACAGGGCCCTTCTTCAGCTCAGTTCCAGGTTCTTAGGTTGTCACCTAACCCTAAACGGTCACTGACCCTAAGATCACAGTTCCTACTTGCCATCTCTGCAACGGAGGCTTTGAAAATAGTGCACTCGTACTCCGTGTTCCCAACCTCCCTTGGGATACACAACAAATTCTTCCAGAGGCGAGCGTTGAAGACTTTACAGACAGAGGGCTCTGCCATACCTTCCCACTTTCTAACAGGTGCAAACAAGGTGACAGTACACTGGAAAGGGCCCGAATGCAGATGCTGAGTAGAGGAAATGCAGTCAGGCACTCTGAGAGCAGGGCTCTGTACGTGCTTATGCACCGTACAGCAACTCAGTGACTCGACCCCAGACCCCAATTCCTATACCCACAGATAGGCCCACAGAGCAGCAGCTCCAAGTAACTGCCTTTCTGGCTGATTTCGAGGGTCAACCCCAACCCTAATCCTGTTGAGGTGGGATGAATAAATTTCAAACAATTATAGAATCTAACAGTGTTTCGGATGAAAAGACAAACTCAGAGCAAAGTGGTGTCCATGGCATGATTCTGATGTACTGTACACTGAATTTATAATTTAAAAATGTTGATGAAAAGATTTGCTCAACCCACATCAAATAAGGGTGACCTTTCCTGGTGGTCGGTCTTATTTGTTTATGACAGGATATAACCTTTGGAAACACTGTCATGCTCATCCCTTTATCATCTGTGTCTAAGATATTTAATAATTCCTGTCTCAGCAGTTGCATATAGGAGGCTACTCTCCTCTTTTGAGTCTAATAGGTATCTTTTGCATTTTTATGTCTTTTGCAAGACACAACAGTGTGAGTCTGTGTGTCGACGTGGCAGAATATGGCAGCCGTATATGTGGACAGATTTCGTCAGCGCGATAGAATCGCAACTGTGCAAGATACAGTCAAAAGTCTTTATAATGATAGTTGATGATGAGTTCAAGAACGGGCGTATTGAGTGCATGACTAGTGAGCAATCATGGGTCGGAGTGTGTTTTGAACAAGTGTCAGGGTTGGCCATCACAAGATCTTGTTTTTGTTTTGTTTTGTTCAGGGTCCAGGGTAAAATATTCAAAGATTAAAAATGAGACCTCTCTGAATCAGGTGAACAGATAAAAATTGTGAAATAACTTTGTGCTTCCTCTTGTTTATGTTCTTCTTATAAGTTCACCCTGCTTCATACTCAGTCATGAGATGCGAACAAACACCTTCCTTGTTGCCACGTTTGTATAATTCAAGCACGTGTTTCTGTTTCTTCAACATTCATTCTGTGAAGCAAGACAATATTGTGTCTCCTTTTCTATTTTCAGGTCTTCATGTGACTTAGCCATAATTGGAGCCATCGCCTGAGGCGTCTCTTTCCGGTAAGTGTTCTTTCTATTTGAAAAATCTTCATCCTAGACATGAATTTTATAACCTGTGTCCATTGGTGCCCATAGTGATAAATCAACCAACTGAAAAGTCATTAGAGGGCAGTCTAGTTGCATTTGATTTTCTCAGTTGTTAATTTTGGATTCCTGCACCATCAGAAAAAACTCGCTGTCCTGCATTCACCTTGATTTATTTATTTATTGCTGCTTAGCAATGCTTATGTCTTTGGGTCAGTTTGGGCCAATATCATTCAGTTTGCTTCACAGTGAAGTAAAGAAATTCTAACCTACTTCCTGCCTTTTTGATATCACTAAAATTAATACTACAAAAAAAAAAAAAAAAAAAACCTAAACTAAAAAAAGAAAACTTTTTGGTACTTTTATCTGAAGAAATAAACATGTACTGGTTGCTGTGAAGTGACTGTTCTGATACATCTGTAAATACTTTATACTTTGTCTTGCGTTTCTTTGTTTTTGAGGTTTTTATTGAGTTTACATCATCAGAACAACGCCGCTATATGAAACAACGGCGGTGAGCAGGAATAGGATTTTGCTACTTTTAAAGAAACCTGGTTAATGTGGTCCAGGCAGTGCAGTGCTAAATTACGGTGTGTTGGACTTGAGGAGGTGCCTGCAAAGACATCTGTCACGGACAAAATAATGGTGTGTGGATTTTTAAGTATAATTTTTTTGTGTGGAATTGATAAGCATTTGTTGATTTTCAAAGGAGTGTGTTATAACTCTTCACACCTGTACTCTTGACATAATACGATATGTTTTTCACGTTTTGAAGTTATATTTCTGTTTAAATAGTTTTTCATCTACATGGCAAAAGTGATGATGCTTCTTCTGAGTTATTGTCCCAGGGAAAGTCCAAATTCTTTCATTTGGGTTTGCAGAGGTGAAAAAGTTAAAGAATCCCTTGAAGTAGAGAAAGTTTCGGTGATGGTGCCTCAGATTTGGTCTGCTGCTTTATCTACATTCTTGTCTTCACAAACACAGAACACTATGGCTTTCTAGCCTGTGTGTATATAATGTGTATCCTCAGTGTGTCTCTGTGACTGAGAGTAGCAGGTCTTCAGGGGCAGCTCTGTACCCAAGGCTCATTTTAATATATGTAAAAGCTATGGCTCACTGGAGAGCCTGTACAATGGACTGATCGGCCTCAGGGATGTGTCAGAGACCAGTGTGCGTGTGTGTGTGTGTGTGTATGTGTATGTGTATGTGTCTGAGATGAGAGAGACAGTGGCCGAGTTTTGGACATGCGTCAATGGTCCGCCTGCACAGTGCGATCTCAGCCTCTGACACTTTCAACACACACACGCACACACACATACACACAAGCAGGCCTTGAGGTCGGTTGTATTTGCATATGTCTGTCCACTGTGGCTAAGCCCTCAGTTCTACTCAGCACTAAAAACTCAGCAACAGTCATTCTCCCACTCTGCCCCCTGATCTCTGTTTGCTCACTAGACTCTGAGCAGGACATGTGTCTTGTTCATTTTGAGCAAACTGGCCGCTCTATTCTGACCAATGTAAATGCAAATGTAATGAAGGTTCAGAAGCATGAAGTCTCAACAAGCAAGTCGTCAGTTGATTTTTATTTTTCTTTCTTTTTTTTTTTTTTTTTTTTTTTTTTTGAGATATAACGGTGCTATGGAAACAACAGTGGGGCCAACCAAGTGAGTTTGAGTTTCTGGTGCAGGTTCTGTTAGAGGGGCGTTTACACTCTGCGGCGAGGGTAACTTAACATTGTCTCTAGATTTAGAAACTTTTTTTTTCCCAAACAAATCTGGTACATGACTGTACCATGTGTAGATGCTGACCAGGGTCTTAGGGCTACACCTTTTGTCACAGGCAGTTTACCAAGCCGCTCTGCAAAGAAGCAGAGGAGCGCTTTCTATATACTAAGACAAGCCTCCGTTATGGCAAATAAAGTACTTTCATGAGTAACTGCTAAAGGAATTAGCAAATCTGAATAGCAACAACAGAAACCACGGCAACAGGAGACAAGATGCTCACTGCAGCACAGCAAAAGGTTTCTGTCCACTGAAATGCTTGAGGGCTTTAATTTGAAATGGTTACAGGAAGTAGTGAGTTTGAATTAACATATAATGTGATAGCTTCAACACTGCAAGTAAAATCAGGACTTGACCATTAGGTTTGGTCAATTTGACCTAGGTTTTGACCTTGTCAGAAAAAGGATATGTATTCCCTCCTGCAAGTTCTAGGTCTCCTCCAGGACCCATTCGAATCAGCCTGAACCACCTCATCTAGTCCCTTTTGACGCAAAGGTGCAACCGCAACTTGTGCTCCAAGTTCTCGTCAGATGTCCAAGCTCCTCACTATATCTCTACGGTTGACCCCAAAGTCCCTAAAGTAGGAACTCATGTCGGCTGCTCGAATCTCATTTTTTTCGGTCACCTCCTAGAGCTCAAAACCATATGTGGGGGTTGGGACATAGATCAACAAGGAAATTGAAAGGTTTACCAGATCAGCTCCCTCTTCACCACAACAATCTTGTACAGCATCTACATTGTTACTACTACTACTGCACCAATCCACCTGTCTAAATCTCGTTCTACTGTCACTTGAGAACATGAGTCCAGATACTTCATGTTAATTTTCATGGGGAAGCGACTTGCCCTTTTAGAGCGGAGAATCATGGCCTTAGACTTGGAGGCGCTGGCTCTTATACTGACTACCTCTCACTAAGCTGCAAAACCACCCCAGTGCATGCAGGAGGTCACAGTCTGATTATGCCAACAGAACCACATCATCTGCAAAGACCAGAGAAGTAATTCTGAGGCTCCCAAACTGGACACTTTCCTCATCATGGCTGCACCTTGAGATCCTGTCCATGAATATCAGAGACAGGATCAGAGACAAGGGACAACCTTTACAGAGTGTAACAAGCACAGAAAATAGCTACCTTTATGCCTTCTATAATCAGTTTGATTATAAAAGGGTTGCATGAGTAGTAGCATCAGCCCTGGGACCCCCAAACTCACGTAGTGTCCCCCAAAGGACACAGTCATAACACGGCCTTGTGACCAAGTCATATTGACTGGTTGATCAAACTGCCATGACCACAGTGGGATGTACTTAAGACCAATATTTTACTGTGAGCAACACTTTGTTATGTATATATCAGGAGAATGTGTTCACTTATCCACAGTCATTTTGTTCCTAGTTTAAAAGACAGGGATAATTGTGTTACTTCAAATTGACAAAAACCTTAAATTTGTTTCCTGGTACCAGATTTGTTTTTTGTTTTTTTCTCTATGCATTTCCGTCTTAAAAATGACAGTTGAGTGAGAGGAACACATATGGCAGAGCAACCACAGAGTACACAAAAAGAGAAAAAAAAAAAAAATCAAGTGAAGAAGAAGACACAGTTTGGTTTATTTTCCTTAAACAATGTGACAGAGGACATAATTAAGCTGTTAGGGAATCTTTCTCTTCCCCGGCTATTATTCAGTCATGTAAGTAGCAGATAAACAACTGCTGGGGTGTAAAATTATGACCTGTCAATAGAACAGTAACATTGGCAGGGAAGACATGAGAGATACTGACAAGGGGATGATAAACAGGGAGAAAAAAAAAGGGAAAACAAAGGCAGAAAATAGCAGCAAAAACCAAGAGGCACTTAGTGCATTGACAGCTGTGCTTGGCTGGATGGAAATGAGGCAGGCATATCCAGAACATACACAGATAAAAATGGATGGATGCATGCAAGGGGCAGTGCTCACACATGTACGGCAGCATAGGTAGCGTGTGTGACTTCCCTTAAGCATGCACAGTTTAACAGCCACCTTACTTTTATCCTTCCTCCAAGTCGTTCAAAACCCCGAAGAAATTGTAAAAACTCTCTCTCTCAGTCTCTCTACAATATATTAGTCAGTGTCACTCCACCTCCATGGGAACTTTCTAAGAAGCCCCTTGTAATGCTGCACTGGGGTCAGCCAGAGGTTAAAACACTTATGAATATTTTACCTGCCCAACCAGTGGAAGGAAAAAAAGCACTATGCACGTCTGGTGTGCTGTGTTCACAAGAAGCAGTGGGGGAGGAAGAGGGAGGCACGTCACACTGCACATTAGCATTGTGTGGAAATACCTCCAAAACTGTAAATAGACAGATTAAAGTGCTGCTATAATTCAGAGAGTATAAAAACTATGGTCAAAGAAGATACAGCAAAAACCAAAAGTCTTGTGATGTATAAAATCTAGTGCTCCGCTTGTAGGTTCATACTGAGGGGATGTAAAGAAATTATTGGAGTGGAAACATGGGCTAGAACATAGTTTTCTTTTCCTTGTCGTTTTTTTTTTTTTTTTTTGAGAGAAGAAGCTAGGTCCTCCCCACAATTACCTTTATACCCCCTTCTTACTTACTTGCACTCCTTTCCCAAATATAAAAAAAAAAATATATGAATTATTAAGCTTGTAAAACTTTCCACATTCACACTCTCTCTTTTTTTTTATTACCTCCACTTTTGCTCATTTATTTTTTGTTACATTTGACTTTCCCACGGTGGATCTCAAGATCTCAGATGCACCATTGTTCACGGTTGGCTCAATGTTGTAGCCAATTCACAGTGCCAGCCTCTTTATTAGTATAAAAAAAAAGATACTTCAACTTTGTGGAAAACAAAACAATGCATAATTCACTTCAATTGATTACTGCTCTAAAGCCAGTGTCAGCTCTCTGGAAGTTGATTTTCATATATACTGATCTGAGCTGAAATCAATAACTGGCTGGAAAGTCGGCAAAGACGACCAAGAATCCAATAGTTCAGTGGCTATGTAAACAATATGTCATCAGTCAGTCTTTGTTTAACTCTAGTTAAGCTAGTATTAGCTAGTATTATAACTAGTATTTGTGCTTGTTTTCAAAGCTACACTTGCCTCACATAACTGTATTACATGGTACTTAAACAACTATGTGACCGTTTTGATCTAGATCAGTGGTTCCTTACCTTCTCCAAATGGTTGCCCACAAGATACTGGCCTGTGAAAATACGGAGGCCAAATGAATGCCCTCAGATCACAGTTTATTTTAATCATAATGACTGAACATTCAGGAACTGGAGCGAGGGGAAGCTCAATTTTTCGTTTTTGTTTGACAGAGTTTATCTTCTTCCATCTATGTCTTGACTCTCTTGTGTTTGGTATATAGCATTTGACTTAAACAACCTTATTCTAAAGTGTATATTTCTGTCACAATGTTTCATGACAGTGGTCTTGTAACTGCCCACTTACCTTCTAGGCAATCACATGATAGTAAACATCTGTAAAACCCCACGGGAAATTAACATTATGAAATAGGCTTAATTGTATTTTCAAATAATAATAAAAAAAAAAAAATAATAAAAATCTATTATTAAAATAAACCATAGAAATCTTTTCAGGGTTCCATAAATGTCTTGCTGAATGGAAAAGAGTAAAATGACAGTGGATTATCACCGAAGGAGGTGGATTAGGATTAAAATTTAACATCAGAGCAGTAGCTGGTTTAGGGGAATAGCAAATGAAATGTACAGCGCTCACAAGAATGGCATCACAATGTGTGTGTGTGTGTGTGTGTGTGTGTGTGTGTGTGTGTGTGTGTGTGTGTGTGTGTNTGTGTGTGTGTGTGTGTGTGTGTGTGTGTGTGTGTGTGTGTGTGTGTGTGTGTGTTTGTGTGTGTGTCTGCATGTGCATGAGAGTGAGTGTAAAGCACTTGCCCTCACAAGTGCTGGGGCAGCTCCAGTGAGTCACAGTGCCATGTATACTTCTCTCATCCAACATTTACAAGCCTTCTGCTCACTCTCTGTATCTCTGCTGCCAACACATTACCCATGCTCCGCTGCTTCCCCTCCTTCCCATCTACTATTTGTCTTCACTCATCACCAGGTCTCTCTCGTTGTCTTTGCTTACTCTTCATTTCACTTTGCTTTCGTCTCAGTTTTGTCCGATTTTATTTGTCGTTATAATGTTTTATGTTTCCTTCTCCTGACATTTCTTTTTCCTCTTGCCTTCCCTCTGTCCTCCATTTTGCTTTTTTGTCTCTTCACCTCTTCTTGAACTCTCTTCTGTCTTCACAGTCATTTATTATTTCCTCTGGTCCCTTTTTGTCTGTTGCTTATTTTAGCTTCAACACTAAAACTGATATTGAGATATCAGATTTGTATCTCAAGGTAACATTTATTGCATGGCTGTCGCATTAGATCACATTGCACTGCACAGGTGTTCATGTTACTGTATCCATCACACAAAGCTACCATGATTTTCCAAACATCACCAAAAAAAAAAAAAAAAAAAAAAAAACTTAACATGATTAAAAAAGAAATATCTTGTATTTTTCTTTGGGCCGAAGTGCAATATAGTCCTGCTGTTGTTTGTGTTTGAGAAACAATATCACATGAAAGGAAAATAAAATGGTGCTTGATTATTACTTATGCTTGTTTAAAGGAATGGTTGTCAAATACAATGAGTAAATACAAGCAGAATCACCAGTGTTGACATGATGCAAATGCCACGGTGCTTACTGTCAGATGTCCAAATTTGCTGAGAAAGTGTCGTCTAGCTGGAGGTTGATTTTAGGGTTAGCTGGTTATAATATCTCCTTTTTTTTTATCGACAACATCTGGTGTAGAGTGGTAGAAATTCTTAAGACTCCCCATAATGGCTTTTCACCAGGAAAAAAAAAAAAATAATAATAATAAAAAAAAAATATATGGTATAATTTCACTCCACTGTTGTTTGTTATTTATTATTTAGTTATTTTTGTTTATTTTTATTATTACTTATTCCAATGAATATCTAAAGTGTTTTATCCACAGTACTTTCTTCAGCCTCCGTATTTTTTTTTTTTTTTTTTAATTTCTTACCTCATTTGCTTACTTCACTCCTTCCTACTTTTTTATTATTTTACGACACTGACAACCATGTGACATTGATGATTGTGGGCTGGGGCATAAAAAACGTTTTATTTATATCTTTTTCTTTATTTTTTTATTTCTTACGAAATCCCATAGTTTCCTTGTCACCTTTAACAAATTTCAAATGCATTTTCTACCTCATAAAAGGACGACAAAGGAGGACTAGTGTCAACTCAATGTGTGTGTCTTTTCAAAATAATGTTCCTAATGTCTTTAATCTAATAACCTAAACAATTATCAACATGTGGCCTTTGGCCCATTTAAGTAAATAATCTTTAACAGCTGATTGCTTAACAGAAAAAAAAAATTATTGTTTTTGCCAGTTATAGGAATTTTTAGTCAGCAGTTTTAAGTGGAACTACTTTTTTATTTTTTCCCATGATTTAGAGATCTGCACCTCATCACATATTACCGTTATTACTCAGTGGGATAAGCAAACATGTTTTTGAATTAAATGTCCTCTTTGGTAAGATGAAAACAGGAAACAGGTATTTTCACAATGAGTATCACTATCACTTCAGAAACAAGCAATTTAAAAGCTCATAACAGTGTTTCACTGCTGCACAAAATAAATAACCAGAATGAGTTCAGCAGTCCAAACGCAGTGTTTTAGCGCCTGATGAAAAATTAAGGCTTAAGATATCATCACATTTTAGAGAATGTAATATTTTCCTCATATATTATATATTATTTCACCCACCTGCAACTCATCTGCTTTTAATTAATGTCACGTTTTAAGACCTCTCTCTTCTCACAATATCATACCAGGTAAACATAACAACAGATTTGAAGTATTCCAATTGTCTAGTGTATGCATTTTTGCCACATTGGATATATATGTATATATATGTATATATATTTTTTTTTTATTCACTTTTCATTTACAAGTTGAAACTGCACTTTACGCAGGTTAATGGAAAGATGTCACTGTGTTTGAGTCATTGAGTCAAATGGTTACCAGAGAAAAGAAATAATGACAGTATTGGATACAACTCCTTTTTTTTGTGGCTGTATTTCATTACGGACTAATATGGCACCGAAATCTATGATTCTTGAAATATGGATTTCTCTCTACTTGCGGAATATGGAAAAACAATGAAATAATCACTTTTACCATTGATGCTGATGTCCGCAAACATCTCATGACGTGACATGAAGTCACATTGTCTTTGCCTGGCTGGTTATTCAAAGTAGTGAGAAATAATACACCAGAAAACAAAAATTACAAAATGCTGCTCAAGCAGTGGCTAGAGGTTGTAGTGTTACAAGACAACTTTGTCCATCTCAGCGGGGAAGCAGACAAGTGTTCGAGGAAATGGTTTATATTCTAATATGGGATTTATATATATAGCAACCTCATGTACAAATGTAGAATAATCTCTTTGTTTGACTTGGAGGCCATAGCATTGGTTGAGGCCTTTCAATGACCAATAGCATCCGTTCAAAAATTTAATTTTGGAATATGTAGGTTTTGATTAAGCTGCACTTTTCGCTTTAGATTCAAACTGTGCTGGAAAAAATTGTTGGAAGGCTAATACTTACAGAGAAGGTCTTTTTTTTTGCAAGGCTGTGTGTGTTGTGGCACTATTCACCTGTGTTTTTGGAGAGGCTGTCCCTGTCAAAAGGGATTTTTTTTTTTTTTTTTTTTTTTATGGGAGTCCATTTAGAAAAATACTCCAACCGACCTTTGCCACAGCTGCTTTGTTTTCCGTTGGAGATGACACATGTGGTTTCAGAAGGAATTAGGCCACATTCAAGGATAATCCAAGTGCAATTTCAAGGTGAAATGTGGCAATAAAAGGAAACATTCACACACATTTCATAGCTCTCACCTTTCCTCCTCTGGCCCTTTTCTCTTCATAAACTAAAAAAAAAAAAAAAAACTGACTGACAAAAGTATGGTCAGGAAAAGCAAATAGAGACCTTAACAAAGCTGCCATTGCTCAAAAACGTTTGCCCTTTGCCCAACAGTAATCCAAGTTAATAAAAATTGAGTAAGTAAATAAATAGATGAACAAATTGCAATTTCATGAGCAAATTTCAGTAGTTTTTTTTTTTTTTTTTGGTAAAATCTGTCCTAGGAATGATTTTTCCCAAATCCCCCTAAACAAAATTTTAATGCAGATGCCAACAATCACATCCAGTGCTTCCCCAGTGCTTCATAAAGAATGTGCAGAGTTAGATACCGGAAGCCTGTTTTCACATTCAAATGCTGAAGGGACACCCCATAGCTCGTCTCTGAAAGCAGCTTATTATGACCCATGGTTACGTTTTGTTGTTCGGGGATAATTGTCCACGTAAGCGTTCTACAACCTGAACTACATGTTTATTAATGAAACCATAAGCCAAGACTTTAACGCATGTCAGTTCATTGAGAGTCTTGCTTGAAGGCTAAGCCTGGGATAATTAATTTGCTGAACATTTCAATAGTTAGCCAGATAACAAGCCGGCTATGGTGAGTACAGGCACTCTTACCTGCTTGTAAGTTCAGAAAATAATACTAGAATTTCACTCAGAGCACAGTGGTGCAGTGAGAAGGACTGCTGCCTCACAGCAAGAATGTTCTAGTTTCAACTCAGCCAATTGAGGCCTTTCTCTTGGAATTTGTACGTTCTCCTTGGATGTTATATCCACATGGGTTCTCCCGGAGTACTTCCTCCCACAGCCCGAAGACTTGCACGTTAGATTAATTGGTGATTCTAAGTTGCCTGAAGGTGTGAATGCAAGGGTGAATGGTTGCCCTGGGTTGTACTCAGCCCTCCCCCAATTTCAGCTAGGCTTGGCGCCAGCCCCAATGGATAATGGATAATGGATGGATAGAATTTCACTCACTTCAAAAATCCAAAAGGCACCAAGATCAGTGTTGATAATCTTTCCTGGTTTATTGGTTGAGCTGCAGTTAAAGCACAAGGAGGGTGGGAGAGAAGTTTTGAGACAGTATCACCACTCTCTCTGTCTCCCAACACAAACTGAGCTATTCCTGAAAGGAGATGCTCTACTCCTGTTCTGTCTCAAAATTCTTAAACTTACTGCATGTCTTGCTCTAAACTGATGACTAAATTAGTGTCATTTGTTCATTGTTACCACTGCCTCCTGCAGTGATAATTAAAGCGTCTACACATGTGCATGATGTGTGCGACATCATAGAGTCAAGGACAGCTTGCCAAAGCTAACCATCAGTCGAAGATCCCAGGATATCCTCAACACCAAACCTCCACATTAAGCTGCCCTCTTCTCTCCTCGTCAAGCTCCAGTCTTTGTCAACGTGGTCAAACCCATCAAAATGACAGGAACGATAGATATAAGGGCTGGACGACAAGGTAGCTTTCAGAGACAATACCCCGCAGCCACTGCAAGTGGGTAGTAAACTACCTAGTGAATGCATACAGGCATCCGATCATTTGCGGGATGAAATGAAGTTCTGAGATCGGCTCTAAGGAGACATACCACTTCCACTTTATTATCCACTCTATTTTAAGCATTAACTGGCCAACCAAAGTTTGCCTTGCTTGCGCAAATCTCGTTCACAGGTCACACGCATACCAAAAAAAGGTTACATGGAAAAGTAAAAGGAAAAAAGGATTCGTGATGATGTTGCTGTGTGAACTCTTGGCTTTTGCACAACATACTAGACAAAGGTCAAGTGTGTGGTGTGGACTCCCTGACAAATACATATACCACTAATCATTATAGCTGTCCATCCTGTTCATTGCTAGTATGTCAAATTTCAAGGTCAGTGGTTCAAGTCCCAGTTTTATTTTGTCAACTAAGGTCCATGCATAAACTGAATGGATTCATTTTATCCACCAACCTATTTGGAATTAATTTCGATAATTTGCTCTTTGTGCTTGGGCAGCTACAATCACAGTTTGCAGCTACGAGCACATTGTGCCTTTAAATTTGAAAATGTCAATGTGAATAGCATTCCATTCTGATGAATGAAATTGTCTGAATGAATAACGTTTTTCCTTCTCCTTCTTTGTTATGTTTTTGTGTGTTTCTGCCAGAAAATCGTCACGCTTGCAGAGGACATTTTAGTGGTAGTTGACATTCTTTTCAGTCTTGCATTATGATGTTCCTTGTTGGTTTTGATGTCATAATGTATTCTGAGATTCTCATTTTTCTTTACACAAGAAGCCTGTGGCTTTTTCACAGTATATTGTAGTCAGTAGTGTTACCAAAAGCTGACTACATACACTTTTGATTCTCGAAAAGTTCCTTCATGCAACCCACATATTAGCTCTATGTACCCTACATAATGAACTTCAAGGTAATAACTTTTACTACATTTGATAATGTCGAATGTAATACTATACCAATCGTATGTCATGAGACAAGATCCGAAGGGGATGAATGGGAGCAGATTAAGAAAGAAAGAAAGAATTAAAGAAAAGACGGCCAAGAGGAAAAGAAAACTGTTTACTGGCGTAGTGGTAAGTAGTAGATGGGGCTGTGTGTCGTACTTATCTATAGTCAGTGTATTGCCTGCAGTAGATTCAGATCAGTGCACTCCTAGTTTAGAGGAGCAGCAGGAGCATCAACACAGAACTGATTAATGTGCCGCTCTGGATGGGCCCAGCAGAAAAATGTATTCTGGCCAGTTCAAAAAATACCCGCAGGAAAAAGTGTTATTATTAATATTGTACGATTCGTATCACTGTCAAACGGTCCTTTCCTTTTGAACTACAGTTTGCGAAGCGTTTAACTACTGTATTCTGATACACAGGCACTGTGTTACTCCACAGATCACCTGTTTGAGTCAGGCAGGGCTAAGCGTATGTGTATTTTTGCCTTAGGATATGGTAGTTCAACGGTTGAAAAGGTTGTAGGTTAAATGAGAAGTACAGCTGTGTATTCTCCACATAACAACAATAAGAAATCCACTCACTTCAAATTGGGAAAGCATGTGTAGGAAAAAAAGAAAAAGAAAAAAGAAAAATGAATTGAGGACTGAACACCGGTTCACACTACGAGTGAATGATGAGTGTGATCATCAATAGACATAGAAACAAAAATAGGAGACAAACCAGTAAATCTGATGAGAGCAGTTTCAGCGCTGAGCCTCATACGGAAACCAGACAGGATGTTAGAAACAATATCAGTGTTGTCCAGGACCTGACAAAGCCGCTTACCGCTTTCTCCAAGACCTTGGAAATGCAAAGATAATAAAAATAGGTCTGTTGTTTTTTGGGAAGTCATGGGTTGAGACCAGACCTTTTTAAAGAACTAAAAACATCTGAAGCAGTGACAAGATGACCAGAAGAAGGACACATTTAGGAGACAATGGCTTTTAGTTCTACCAACAAAACTGGACTAAACTGGTTCAATAGAGGGCTGGACAGTCAGGGGTGAGGGAAGGCAATGTGTGGGACTTATATTTGTTACCTCATCCACAAAAAAATGACAGAAACCTTTCACAGTCATCATTTTTAAAGACTGGAACTGGGGAAGGGGTAGAGTTGACTAATCTATTTGCTTATGCTAAACAAAGGTCTTTTAATATTATAGTTAATCTGAAAAATAGGCAGTTTCTGCATCTTTCATGTTCTGAGTAGAAGATAAAAGTAGCTCCCTGATGTAAGTAAAATGAACCTCCAGCTTACACATTTTCCACTTAAGACAGGTGTTATTGTTCAATAAAAGTTAACAGTGCAAAACAATTTGTTTTTAGGAAAGCTGACCAAACCTACGGTTGTCAAAGAAGCAGACGTTGACAGGGAGAAGTCATATCTTTACAATTCTCAAGGTCTGTAAAGACAGAGGGAAATTTCTTAGCAAAGTAGCAGCTAAGAGTAAATGGCGAGTTTGATGGATCGGATGTCAGCACTAAAAACAATCAAAAATAATGTCATCAATGCATACAACCGAATTGAAAAAGAACGTGACTTTGTTGTGTTGGCCCTGATGCAGGACATGTGATAAATTCAAAGAACAAGGACTTACTTAAAAGCAACAAATGTATCTGACGCGTCATTATCATGTATAATGAAATCGGCATCACGTTGTCAAGGAAACAGAGCATTTTCAGTGAGGTTTAAAGAAAGATATTCAGTTATGAGAGAAGAAAGACCTCTCGCAAAGGGAGAGAGCTATTGAAGCTTGGGTTAGTTAGCTAGAGATAGATATTACTGTGGGACCGAGGCAGACATCCATCAAATGCTTGAGAAGAGGATGAAATGTTAGCATTGGGTGAAGTCTGGACACCGAAGTGAAGGACTGATCAGAGGACCAGCTTGCGATGAACACTCGCAGGCCATCGAAGGCCTGGGGAGAGGTTTAAACGTTAGCCTGTGATCATGGCTAGAAGGCCTGCGAGAGCTTGAGGAGACGTTTATATGTTAGCCTGCGATGAAGGATAGAAGGGCGTCAAAGCCTGAGTAGAGGTTTTAGATATTAGCCGACGATCAAGGTTGGAGGCCATCAAAGGCCTGAGGAGAGAGATATAGATGTTTGCCGGCGATGAAGGCTGGGGGTCCATGGAAGGTAAGTTGAGAGAGATATTACTGAGGGACAAAGGCTTAGATGGCTTGAGGATTAGATGCTAGCATGTGATGATGGCTAAAGTGCTATCAAAGACCAGTGGAGAGATATTGATGTTCACGTTAGACACCAATAAGAAGAGTAAGGGGCAGATGGATAATTAGAAGAACTGTTTTTTTGGGTCTTCCATCTTGGTGGTGAAAGTGAACAAGAAGGCTCTCAGAGGAGTTAATGAATAAGTTTTGAGATGGGAAGGAGGTGTTGATAGATTCAGACTATCATATTCTTCCCACTCCAACCAGTTTTCAATGTGACGATCATTTATCAGTTATATTTTGGTTTTGTTGTTGCAGTTGTGCTCTTCTTCATTAGGCCTTTAGGCCCTCCTCTGTTTACTATTGATTGAATTTGTTTAGGCGGTAGTTTATATTGTTCAAAATCTATTTCTAGCTCAAAATGTTTATTTCATGCATTCTTATATTTTATAAATACAATCTTAGTGCCAAGTAACTGGTTTTTGAAATGTGTGTATGTGTATGTGTGACTCAGTCTCGGTGCTGCTCTGCTGGCTTAGAGCTGATTCAGCAAATCATTTGACTGGAGGTTAGTTTAGCTCCACACATACACACACACCTGCTCACAGTGAGCCACAGGTATGTACACATTTACAGTGAGTCACTGTTGAAGGGATTTCTCTCTGCAATTATATGAAGAAGAGACATTTCAAATCCATATAATACGACATAATTAGACAAAATTTAGACAAACCCACGGAGGTGGAGAGAAGAATGGGTTGTCAGTGATACGCAGTATAGGACTGGAATTCACTGACTGGTTAGATGATGATCATAGACGAACTTCAGATTCTGTATGCGTCAACTCGGCGAGTTTTAGCCGCAGCACAGCTGGGTTTCAGTAATATTTCATTTTTTTCCTCTTCTGGAAATCTATAATCCATACCTCAGTCACTCTATATCTGCTTCTCCTCCCTTCTAATATCCTATTCCTTTTGCCATCTCTGTCTTTCTCCCTCTGTCACCATTATTTCTCAGCAGCTCTGTATACCATACTTTTCAGTGCTGATGTAATAAAGGAGTTTTGCTGACTCTATGCTTCCATTTCAGGAGTCTGAGCAAATCCGTATATCTTCAAAAATGTAACAAATTTAAACATCTTAACAGAATGCCAAAGAATGGACCATTATTTTGAAGATAATGAGATACTACTAGCTTATGTACAGCTTTGACTTTGAAAAAAAAAAGCTTTCTGATTTAGATTTTTCTATTCAAATTACAACAAATATTTCATTCTCTCCCGGTCTCTAAAGCTGACTAACCTTCGGTGGAAATATCTCATTACGTCTAATAAGTCAATTTCATACAATTTCATGAATTCTCTGTGCCGAATCACTAACCTGTGGTACCCATAGACTCATCTGCTCACCCTGCTCTACATCACCATTCAGACCAACCAGACGATAATGACAGAAGGGATTTTTTTTAGGACTTAATTGAAAGACTTCTGCCCCATAATAAGGCTGATAATACAGTTTGCTGGTTTTATCACTTGGTTTCACCAAAATATGTGGATTGTAATTAACAATTGAAACTGCAGTCAAACTTCAATTCTCACAACAGATCCACTCTGAGTTGTTTCGATATGTTTTAGTGTTTTTAGTGGGCTATGTAATTGTCAGATCCTGTAATGCTGTTGTGTTTTGACCCTCGTGTTTTCCACTGCGTCCTTCTCTGTCCTTCACCCATGTTTTGCTCTGGATGACACATACCGAGAAGAGGAGACAGGAGCAGCAGAGACGAATGGGTGTGGGGGGGTAAAGGTGGCAATTTGGCAAAAGCAACAGAGCACTGAAGTGCAATCACAAGTCTTGTCCACTGCAGCACTTTGTGTATGTGTATTGTGACATTTAGAGGTGGAAGAGAAGAAACTATAAGAAGAAAATAATGTATGGCATTTGAGTTTATGTTCGTACGCTTGAAAACCAGCAATGAATTCCACCATTCACGCATTACTGCACATCTGAAATTCACAAAATGAAACACCATGGCACCATGAATAACCTGTGAAACGGGAGGAGCCAATGGTTGTACAGTATTATATAGTATTATTCACACTTTTTTGTTGAAAAATCACGTCATCTGGGCCCGAGCACTGAGGGCGTGAGGACCCTATTGAAACTTCTTATTATTATTCTTAAAAATAAATTGCCTTTTTGAGGCCTTTCACATGTTCAAATAGTCATCAAACTTTGCACAAATCTGAGGCCTGGCTAAATTTACATAATTCATCGGTTTCGCATGTGGGCGTGGCAAAACGGCCCCTTAAAAAATTTCAATGCGGCCACTCCTGCCCCATTGCTTTCACCTACATGCATGAAAATTGGTAAGCACATAGAACAATGCCAAGACTTAAATAAAAGACTCCCACACCCATTGTCTAAACCCAACAGGAAGTCTACCGTTTTGAAGTGAATTTGCAATTTTGGGGCCGTTTTTGCAGTTTGCGGTTATGTACTTTGGTTGCCTGTGGTTGGCCTGGCTGTACATCACTCAGAAAACAGCTGTTTCACTAGAGCTCCAGAGACAAGCCTGAGAGAGGAGATATAAAACTACACTGAGATCGTTTTTTGGTTCTTAAGACCTCAAATATATCTCCCTCTGGACATAAAAACGTGAACTCAGGATAAAATATGGCGCTTAGTCGTCCGCTGCAGCTCTTATTGTCATCACACTGACGCAGAATTCAAATGCATCTTTGCTCCATTGGTCTCTGTATGCATGTATTTTCACAAAACTTAATGACATGTCTTGATGACTGTGGACAATCCTCGAGTTTAATTCAAATGGACGATAGGAGGTGCCACAAAACTAGGGTGTACCAAACCTCGGAGCAAACAGCCTCAAGGTGCCACTCAGCACAAATATCACAGAAATTATTCAAACTTAAACTTAAAATTCACACTAACTTGTCCAAGACTGTTTGTCAGATTCTATCTTCTACAGCTCATGCTTGGCAAAACTGTTCAAGAAATCGTCATATCTCAAACTATTTTAAAGGGATGCATCATAACAGCATTTGTATGTTGCAAATCCAGCAACGACACTTGCTGAATGAAGGGTAATCCACACTGCTGCATCAGTCACACCACCACAGCCAGCTTTTGTTATTTTATCAATGCCTATATTTTCAGATATTACCAAAGTTGTTGCTCCTTATACCATCTGACTCCATTACCTGGAATGACCAGGGACTTCCAAGAAAACTTCAGTTCTCTTAAATCAAAATTTTTTCAGTGTCAAATCTTGCTAATGTGCACAAAATTCCACAAAAACTACACATTTAGCATGTTGCATGTTCCTTACCTGGTGCATAACACCATGTTACCACAACCCACAAAAATGATGGACGACCCAATGAAAATACATGTATAGCGAGTTGTGTGTGGTTGTGTGTGTGTGTGTGTGTGTGTGTGTGTGTACATGCTAAGCAGCGGGTACATCCTGACATTCTCCTCCTGTGCTTGTCATACACAAACATCTGGGCTGACTGCACACTTAACAGCTTGTAATATGTAATACACCCCATCACTAGATGGGTGTATAGCGACTGTGTGTGTGTGTGTGTGTGTGTGTGTGTGTTTGTGCGTGCACGTGTACGTGCACGTGCTCCATATCAGAGCTGTCTGTCAGGGAGCCGTGCCTCTGCATAAAAGGAGCCTGTTCAACAAGCCCTCGGCACTGTCACTCTGTCTCCCCTCACACACGCTGATTTCTCATTCTGTCCTTAAACGTCTCACTTCTCCTTTCCACTTGCACTTTATTGTTTTCTGTTGCTCTCTTCCACTCATCTCTCCCTTCCTTTTGCTGTCCCTCTCTTCCTAAAACCCTTGAGCTACTCTTCTGTGTTAGCTGAGCAAAGACAGGATGGCAATGCTCTTTTCTGACTCTTGATTCTATAATCTTTCACTCCCTCTGTCATTCTTTCACCTGTTTGCTGAGCAAAGATGAGGATATCCCCTCTCCACTCTATATTTAATCTTCTGTTCCTTTGTTTTAGAAGGTCTAACACCTCTCATGTTTGTGTTTTTATCATATATGCTTTCCCATTCCCTCTCCAAATATTTTTGAAGATGGCCATCATTCAATAAATTGCAAGATTTGTGTTACATATCCAGAGTGTTTATATATTTTTTTTTTTAATTGAGAAGTAAAAAATGTCCAATCATACTGTGGTATATAATCTGAACAGGGTCAGCTGAGGTTAGGTTCCCCCTGAAAATGGTTTCAAACCACAAGTAGCTACAGCTGCAGCTGCCACCCATTGCTGATGTTCAAGTTTATGAAGGAGGGTGCAACTCTGTCCCATCTTCGATTCTAACAGTGAGCGAAACATTAGGGAGAGAATGCTTAGCTGTAAAGCTATAAAGTTTAGCTAACTAATAGCATAACCATTTCATTGGCATCTTAGTGGATGATCGACTTTGGACCATGTTTCCGAACTGATAGGTTGAAGAAGCTGAAATAATATGTGTTCCTTCCTCATAAAATTAGGTCCTGACTCCATAATTCAAAATGTCTCTTTCTCATTTTCAACCTACTAGAAATACTGTGTCATAATTAGCATATGAATCCTTCAGTTATGGCTAAAAACATAATGATCCCAGCCACAGTTGTTGCCGACGTGGAGACATAACAAGAGTCAACCTTGAGATTTGTTGGGATATTAAAACTATTTTTAAAACATATGATATATTTACGTTCCACTACTTGTAGCGTTTGTCTTTTAACCAGCATAGCTCAGAATAGTGACCACTACAATCAAACCACCCTAAGTGTTGGAGAAGAAACTAACTACAACCCCAGCGACTCCCTCCCACCCTCCTGCCCACAAACCGTCATCGCAATGTGCAATTCTGTTGCTTACTACACAAACAAGTTAATCTTTCTGTGACAGTGGCAGTAATAAATGCCTCTTAAAATCAGTATCTGTCTTATTATTTTGTCCTGAAAGTCTCTCTACTCTGTTTGGACATCTCTTCTGCACACCTTCCTGTCTGAACAAGTATCAGGATTATAACTTTGAACTGAAAGTGAACACATCAAATGTGAAGAACAGGGGAATAATATCACCTCCATGAAATAGAGATTGTTTTCCGAAGGTCAAGGAACTCACGGGAAAGCAATGCATGCACGTAATCCAGCACAATTAAAAGCATTCAACTTAAAAAAACACACTTTTGCTGTGAAGTGACCGCAAGAAATGTCTTTTTTCCATAGCTAGCGCTGACTGCTCGTTGAATTCATTTACACTACAAGGAAGTTTTTGCCGCCCTCGTTGTTGGCCGTAAATCATTTTTGATTTATTTGTGATGAACTAATAGATTAAGGAGTCCTCCCCACATTTACGAAGACACGAGCACTGCCCACAGTCGAGCTGACACAGTGCAATATACAGACTTCAGGTAAAAGCAAGCAAACCTTCCGCAATTCCCTCCACTTTTTCATGGAAAAGACCTCTGACAAGGAGAGATAAGATCAGAGCACAGGTGAACTGGCCATGTGTATTATTGAAATATCCAGAGAGTTTTTCCTTCTGTGTTTTTTCTGGCTCTGTCAGAATCCTTTGTGCGACTGGTCACAGCGGATAAGTCCAAGGCTGAATAACTTTCCCAGTCCAATTGTGGTTGGATCCTGTTCAACTAGTGAAATGTCAAAACATCCAGAGGGTATCATCAGTGCCTTTACCTACTGGTTCTGTCAGAGTCATTTGAGCAACCATGTTTCCAGTGGTCAAGGGCTGGGGATTTCTTTCCCACTCTCACACTACAGCCAATGATGATCTGGCTTTTCTGAGATTCATCACCCTATGAGCTGCTAAAGGGCTCCAGTTGGACCATGAACTGCTCTTCTTCTCCTCTATGTTGAAGTAAGCAAAATAACGTTAGCTGACCTGTTGTTACCAATACTGTGAATTTGCTCAACAAATGTCGGTATCACTGGCTGGATGATGATAATAAAACGAATAGTTGAAGTAAGTTAGTTTTACGTGTCTATGTTTATGTGTGTTTGTGTGTTTATGTGTTCTGCCCCCTGTTTGTTGCCGCTTTCACTGTACTCCTTGCACCATGGGAGGGGCAGTTATTACCAAGGCCAGAGGCGTGGCTTACGAAGCATCTGTTTTAGTCTGAGATGTTGGTGATGTAGAGCCGATCATTTACAAAACCTTTTAACTTAACTTACCTTACAGCTTTTATTGTCAGAAGATTATCATGGATTATTATGGACTGGCCTGACTATTAGTATCCCATCATGGGTTCTAAGTGACATAAATTGTCCACCCAAAGATTCACCCTTACCTCCTCCAATGGACCTCCAGTGGCTTTGTTCTCATGTCACACTACCTCTGCCTTTGCTGCCGAGCCGAGTGATTGTGCCAACATCACATACAACATGAGTTCCTTAATGTCCTTAAAACCAGGATCGGGTCACATTGGCTGTGCCAAGAGTTGACTGGCAAATGTCCCAAATTGGCTACATGAAAATGTGGTCAGATTTCTCAGTGCATGTGGTATTGACTGCTACATGACGTAGGACTCATTATCAGTCATTAGCAATAATCTCTCCGTGGGGTGGACATGACACATCTTCCTACCAGGGGCACAGAGGTAAATGAAAAGGTGTTATCAGGCAGTTTAACATTTTCAATCACTGGGGTTGTCGTATGTTGTAAGAGTTATGAGGAGAGTCAGGTCTCCAGTGCATTAGGGCTGAGTTCATGAGCTGCGAAATGGACAAGGACACAAGAGAGTAGGTCAGCTAGAGAGGAAGAAACCAGACCTTAAAATCATTGGCTCATTGAAGAGGAAGCCTCAGTCAGATATCCACATTTTATATTTGCACACTGCAGTTTTAGTTTTTGCTCTATTGTAAAGTCACACACGCACAGTATTTGGTGGTGACCAGTTTTGGAAATAATATGTGACCAATAAGCTTTTGTGCATTGACACAGCCTTTTATTCATATTAGATTAGAACCTATGGTGTTTGAAACGACCTGGTGTTTTATTCAGGGACACTGAACAAAAACATTTCAGCTTAACTCTGTGGTGGCGTTGCTGTCTTAGTGCGTCTTATGCTGGGGACACACTGAATGTACAGCATGTGTGTTGTGTTGTGTGTTGTATTGCTGCACCTGCTGCAGAGGAGCATGCGTGTGATTTCACAACGGTGGCATGTCTGCTCCCGCCAGCTCTATCTCAGGTTGAATGTTGATTTTAATTTGAAATTAAAATCCGTGTTGAAATTAACTTGAATTAATTTATTTTTCTCAAAATGCAGCTGTTAAAATTATGAAAAAAATAAAAATAAAATAATAATAATAATGAACTACATTTTGCAAAATGTTAAATATATTGAAATGTTTTCTATATATTCATCTCATATATGAGTGGCTGACTTTTTGGATGCGAAGCAAAGGAGACAATGAGGAAGTGGCATATGTGTTCATTTGTAAATAACTGTCATCATCACTGTGTGTAGCGAAGGCAACGCACCGCATCAGACGGCAATTTTGACTCCATTCACATGACTTGGCCTCGGGTCAGAAGAGAAAAGAGAAAAAATCAATCCAAATCAAATCGTCGGGCAGCTGCACTGCTGCAAAAAATAATCATATATATGTTTTTTAAAACAAACAAAACAAAAAAATATAATATAGATATGACAGTTAGTGCATTTAGTTTAGGATGCGGTGAAAATGAGAAAAAAGTAAGAGGAAAAGATAGAATTGAATAACAAAACTCAATGCCGGAGAAGAAGGGTCTTACAAATCATTATCAGTGCATGTTTACTGATTTTACTGGTCTAAACTGTAGATAATTACAAATTTGATTGAAAAGCCACCATTAGCTCTGTGATCACTTTGGGCCCTTTCTGTATAATCGTGATCACAAGACGACAAAACAAGCTGTTAACCATGTTTCTCTCATATCATTTCTCTCAAGTCCATGTGAGAGTAAAAAGTTTTATTGGGTAGTCCAGGTAATTGCACTGCATTGTATTGCTTGCCTGCGTACTTGCTCATGAGTTGGAAGCATTTGATCTCTGCTGAGATTAGCATCCTCTAAGAATAATACTTCATCTCATTTAAACTGCTCAGTTCAAATTGATAAAAGAAAGTGTACATCCTTTTTTGTGTGTGTTTCCTGTCCTTTGAAATGTGCATTTATCGAGACAAAACATGTGGATTGTGCAATCTTTGTCTGGAGGAACAGAATTCTTTTGATGGAGAGAAATGTGGCCTTGAGCACAAAATAACATTTCATAATCAGAGAACAGACTGCACACAATTAGCCAAGCACATAGCCTTGAAATCAGGCATTTTGCCAGTGTGTATGTGTGTGTTGTGTATTTAAAAAAAAAAAAAAATAGGAGTGTGTGTGTGTGTGTGTGTCAGTATAAGACCCTGGCAAGGGTCTGAGTATGTCTATTTGCATGCACTCAGTTAATCCAATAGCCAATACAATGGCATTGCTTCAGGCTTTGGACTGCTTCAGTGATATGGCTGTTTAGTGAACACACACACACACACACACACACACACACACACACACACACACACACACACACACACACACACACACACACACAAAACATGCTTACATTAGCCTTGAATGCTAACAGGAAAACCTTTAACAGCATGTCAGTAACTTTTTTTTTTTCTTTACTTTGGCGAGAAGAAAAGAGTGTGTGTTAATATATAAGTGTGTGGGTATGTGTGTGTGTGAATTCAGTCATGGATTTTAAGCAGATCTGATTGGTTACCATGGTAGCAGCCATCACAGTGACAGTGTGACTAAACAATTATCGAAGGGACACATCTGTCCAGCAAAAGCAGATGCTCAGCAAACTCCGGTTCAAGTTTAAAATGATATATAATAAAAGCTTTTTGGGGAATGGGCTGTACTCTGAGTACCAGGAAAGTTTCCAAATGCCAAATTGCCGCTAACTGCAATTTTCTAAGGGAAGAAGAACAGTCTTAACATCCAAGAAACAAAGTAATCTGGTTGATAAATGTGAAGGAGGAGAGATATGCGCTCGACAGTGGTGACTTCTGCTTTAATGTTGCATTGCAGAGGAGTCATTGTTCAGCAGGTGAGGCTCAACATGTGCTGACACGATACCAGGCCTGTACAACCTCTGAAAAAAAAAAAAAAAAAAAAAGAATAAAGAACGATGACTCGTCCCGAAATCTTTGGAAATGTTTGACAACAGCACAGGAACATACGGCAACATCGTTAGCCATGTTCTTGGATTCACAGGAGTGCTGGCACAATGTGGGTCCTCAAATTTGGAGTAAACCCTTTGCAATCGATGCCAAACAGTGAAGGAGTGCAAAGTGAGAATAAGGCAAATGGCGGACATAGAAAATAATCCGACCCTGGCTGGAACAATTTATTTCCCTAGAATTTCCATTTTAGTCCATTGAAAGCCTATTTCCAGGGAGAATTCCATCTATACTTGAAACCTACAGACGTATCAGTAGTTCTTTCTACCACTCAAGCTGGTTGGTTTAATGCGTTTCACATGATACCCTATTGTAGCTTCGCATAATGCCCCTCAATGCCAACATTGAGGAAGACAACAAAGAGTCTACAAAGAATATTCCAATTGGGAGAAACTCTTTTTTGCCATGTGCGAAACAAGAGAAAAAAAGCGTGTTGATGATGTGACGGCGGTGATTTAGCCATGAAGCAGCAATCGACCAGGACGTCACCCACTGGTTTGTGAACTGCCTGGAATCTGTGGAGTTTGTAATTTGGTCGTCACCATCTTGTTTCTTTTTAAACCAGAGGAAACAATATTTGGACGAGAAGGCGGAGATGAAGAGGAGTGAGGGGTGGATCTGACCTGCTCTATACTCTATCCTGATTGTCAGCCAGGTCAGCATGCGTAGTAGTCTGTTGTTCACAGGTAGCCACGCCCTAACGCATAGCCGGCTTTAATGTCTAGTTCCTTTAAATTGGACCATTGTTTAAAAAATGAAAAGCCTGCTGTATAGAACGTGACTTGAAACTACAGACTGAGACCATTGACCTATGAGGAAGAAGAAATAGAGCCATTTCCCCCCGGACCTCTACACAATCAGACAACAACCAGTCCAGATGCACACTGACTGCACAGAATGCAGGTTTGAGGTGTTTCTGCACTGGCTTCACTTCCATCATCCGTTTTCTTAAATACAGTTCCCATTGTGATGTCATCATATGTGAAAAGCCCCCCCCCATCGTCTAGACACTGGCAGTGGTGCCAGTGATTGGAAGAAGAGAAGCTCGAGATCTGGACGCGATGAGGAGCGGACTCTGATGAACTGGACTTGGATATGAAGACTGGACGTGAGATTAAATGACAGCAGAAAATGGGAGAGGGAAGAACAGATTTTAATGTATGTGGCAACAAACGTGACTGAGAGGCTGAGATTGCGGTGAAATCTGATTGGTTAACGGTTAAATCATCTGAACGAGAGAATTGTAAATATTCTTCTTGAGCGAACTTGGCGTCATTTGAACATTAATTTCAAGACAGAAAGCGGTTGCTATGAAATTTCAATAGGGTTAGGGTTAGCCCGAACAGAGTTTTGGTGGCCTATTAACCACCTCGGTAGGTTTGCAGGCACAAACAGAGATCCAAATATACCACAACACATCCGAAGCACCAGGTCGCAAAGCCAGTTCAATAAAAAGCAACTCAACAAGCTTTCAAGACCGCCTGCAATCCTTAGCAGTAGAGAACGATTCACCGGAACACAAAACAGAGGGATAACTTTTCCAAACTCAAAACTGGCTTTAAGTGGCATCTAGGCATTCTGGGAAGCACTGATGAAAGATTAACTTTTAGCTTGAGTTGCAGCAGAATTTAATGGGGCAGTTTACCCTAAAAATACTGGACTGCAACCAGTTCGGCATGTGTTTGCATCGCAGGGAAGATGAACTCCAGTTGTGAAAAGGAATGGAGGAGCTGTCTTTGTAATGTTTGGGATCCTGAGCCAACTCATTTGATAGTCGTAGTGTTTAAAAAATGACATAGGGGGGTGGGCGTCTAAAATGCCCCCCACAGCGGGGTTCCATTGAAACAATTACTATAAATGTACGGCAGGAGCACTTTCCTCTCCATACGAGATTTTATAACTTCGCCAATGAAGTTTGAATCGAGCCAACTAATTTGTCTGGCAAATTAGCTTTAGCATGTCTCGCAGCGTGATTCAACGCTTACAACAATTGGAGTCAAATTGTTTTTTTGCATTTGTGCGTCTGGCGTCGTGATGAATGGCTCGTCTGAAAATGGGGAAGCGCTGTTTTAGCTATCAAATTAAATGGTTTTTAATCAGTTGGTGTTTTTAATGGTGGCTCAATGCGGGTTCAGTTGTGCTCAACATCGACAATAGAAGGAAACAAATGTGGCAGCTTTGTAATTGAAAGTACTGTGATACCTCAGTTAAATAGTGGTATTATGATGGTGTTATTTTGGTTTGTTCACTCGCTCAGTTTGATAATCATGTTTTTTTGTTTCTAGAGGGCCTTTGGAATAGGTTTGTGATTGTCCTAATGGGCATAAATTTGTGAGAGCATGTTGGCATGTAGTTGTAGGAAATTATTGTGTGTATGTGTCCATGTTTGAACAAAGCAGAAGTACAGATACCGTATCGTAGTTGTCTTTTAGTAGTTGACTTTTTTCAGGCTTGAAATTTCAAATGAACACCAAGGAATCGCAATTATTTCAAAATGCACATGAACATTTTGGGGTATAATGCTCAAAAGCATGAAGGGCCAGTGTCAGTGTCTCTTCCTTTCTTTACAAAAAACACCTGGACTGAGTGCCAAGCATAAAGAAATGGTTGATCGTGTAAACAATGGATTATGTCCCTATTTTTCTGCTGTCAAAATGGATTTAGATTTACTACCAAGTGACAGTGGCAGATTAAAGCCCTGTTCAGACCTGGCTTTAACACAGGTATCAGCGGACAACTTTAAGACTTGGTGGGAATACGTCAGTACACATTCACAGTCGATGCATTTGAGATCGAGTCATAACTTTCATTCTTACTTCTGAGATATTTTGGTTGGAAATTATGTAGATTTTCTTCATTAATACAATTTTATAAAATTTATAAAAATCTAAGGTTTGTTGTGATACCAGTGAATATAGTGTTTTACGCACTGAATTAAATAAAGCTTCCCTGATTTGCTGCACTTTCAATGATAAATGCAATACATTTTAAACAAGGCCTCACCAGCCGGTCAAGGCAGATGGCAGTCTAGTTCTGCTCAAGGTTTCTGCCTCTTAAAAGGGAGTTTTTCCTCGCCACTGTTGCCATGTGCTTTCTCTTGGTGTGAATTGTTGGGTCTCTGTAAATAATTTTACATTCCTAAGGTTTAGACCTGCTCCATTTGGAAAGTTGCCTTGAGATAACTGTTGTGAACTGGCACTATATAAATAAAATTAACCGAAATGTAACCAAAATTGAGGACAATAGATTCAATTCATATTATGATTATACATCTATTACCTAGATTCAATTCATATTATGATTATACATCTATTACCTATTTTTTCATGGCATATTCAAATATTGGTTTATTCTAAATATCTTTAAACTCCAATATATTTGAGCAAAAATAAGAAAAAATACAGTTGAATGCATTGATTAAACAACATTTGGGCCATCACGAAGGCAAATGAAATACCGTCCACAAAATATTAGTAATTAGTAATTCAAATATTACTTGGAGACTAGTCAAAAGTTTCTTTATTCTTTATTTTTATTTCTTTATACTGGCATTAGGTGGCATCAATTACATATATATGAATTTCTTTTTTTTCCCTGAAACCTGTGTAAATCTGCGTTCAGTCATTTCTGTCACCATGTCACTGCGTGTGAAATTCTGGAGGAAAAAGGATTCTCCATCAACGGTAGAGAATCTTTTTTTTTTTTACCTTTAAAGACCTTTTAAGAGCAACACGAACAAAAACAATAGTATCAAAAATAATCACGTAGTTTTATATTTCCATCCTTTTATTTTAAAGATATTTCTAAACACACACACACACACACACACACAACGTCACACACATTTCCTTGAGATTTGCTAAAAAAATAAATAAAAATAAAAGATTTGAGGGGTTATGACACGGCCAAATCGAGAAGGCCACATTTGAATGATTACTTCTATAACCTTTGATTGAACACGTGTCTTTTATACAACCTGCAAACCCACAAGCTCGTCTTCTTAAAAAATTTGGTGTAGAAAAATGTCTGTGTGAAACTGAAAGTTGAAGGGTGTCTTTTGTAAATTACTATTCACTTTGGCCAGTCGGTTTGACAATGAAAATAAACAGAGGCCTTGTTCGGATGACTTTGAAACAGGAATTTAGCATGAACCACTTAAATGCAGGTCAAAAGGCATCCTATTTACTCTTCAATTAATAAAAAAAAAAAAAATGTTCTGCTTCCCTCTGTGCCTCATTTAACTTTACCTGTGCACTCATGTGGTGCTAGTAGAGGTTTCAAGGAAGGAGAAGAAATCACTAATCCGCGGCAGCACAAAAATCTTTGGAAAGCTGACATCTTCTAACAATACGATCATGTGTTTTGTTTTTTTTTTGTTTTTTTGCTTGTTTGTTTTTTTTAAATCTCGCCCATTACAATAGATTTTCTGATTGGTGGGGTGGGGGGTGGGGGCTGAGGATTTCACTGGTAGAGGATACATGAGCAAAGACAACAAATGTACCCTGGAGACAAGAGATCGATGTGCTAGTGTCACCAGTGTCCCAAGAATAATATTTAGATCAAGTCTTTATGTTCCCGCTTTGCCTTAAGCTGCATTACTCAATGTGGAGAGTGAATATTTTATAATCACCACTTCCCCTTGGCTCGACCGAGCTTTTCCGCCTCTCTTAGCTATCTGGTCTGGTATTCTATCCCACATGACTCTGAACAGCTGCTCACCGACTGGTGAACAAATTGGAGCGTAGTTAAAAAGGTTAAGTTGCAAAAATATCATTTAATAGAGCTTTAAATGGATTACAGTCAAACCAGTTTTTACACCAGCAAGAAAAATGATGTTTTTTTTAGTTTTTTTTATTACAGTTATAATTACATCAAATGTTGTGGTGGTGTTTTGAGGTTATGTGCAAACTCAGCATGACCATCAGCTTCTGCGGCAACAAGGATGGAGACTTCAAGCTCACTTCCGTAGTCTTCAGTTGGGATAATCACTTATGTTTTGGCTCTTGTAGACATTGTTGACCTCTCTCCCATGTGAGCCCGCTGGAGGTCGTGTCTTTGCAAAGAGCCTGCTCATGGTCACACCGGTGCCTCTGCTGCAAAATCAATACCTCGTCATGAATGAGGGAGAAGCTTGCGAATACAGCAGAGGTGCAGAACTCTGCGTCCTGTTTTAATGGACCCAGAGTACCAAGTGTTTATGTGAGAGAGACTCTTTTGACAAGCTGAATAGGGCGAGGTTTAGGGGTGGTAAGTTAGGTGGTGACTAAAATCAATAAACTATCTTAACTCGGATGCATAGAAGGCTTCCTCCACGCGGCTGCCTCGGTCCAGATCGAACACCATTTAAGACCCACACATGTTGTGAGCAGGATGGTTGTGTTTTGCTTCACTGTCCTTAAACACCCTTCTTTTTCATATGACGGAAATATATGGTCAGAAAAGTATTTTTTTTACTCTACTCTCACTTTGAAATGCTTTACTGCTTTAATGCTCAGTGTCGGTTCTTTTCATTTTTGTAGTTTTTCAGCATTCCTTGTTTAACATGCAATAATTTATGTTTTCACATCTTTCAAATGGCGTCAAAATAACTCCTGATGTAAAAATACAGCAGTCTGTGTCATTTGGATATGACCACTGGTGGTGTCAAAGCTGGACACATTTGAGTCTTACACATGGCAAATTTGCTATAAATGAATTGACAGGTGCCTTTGCACTGTACTGGCACTGCACTATGGTTTGGTTATGGCATGAAGCACAAATTCACTTTGATGCACATACAGTATTTTGTAGACTTACAAGGCCGTTCATTATCATTACACTGAATGACCTCATGTCGGATTTTCATGGGAGCCAGCGAATGCACCACACAAAGACAGAGCAGTTTGCCCTCTGAGCACTTAGGTGTAACCCTTGCTGTAAGTGTATAATAAGTATATGCACACATATCTGCAGCTCTGTGAATGTATGTGGATATCTTAATATCTATAATCCCCCTTCCCCTTACCTTGTCCTTTATTTCCACTTTCTGTCTCATTTTCATTCATCCTTTGATCCTGTCCCTCTCAAGACATTGCTTCTTCATTGGGTACAACAATCAGTCATTTGTGTTTCTTTTTCCTTCCCCACGCTGTCCCCTTCCACCATCTCTGACTACACAACTCTATTTCACTGTATTCAATCAAGCCTCGACACAATGAGGTCACGCTGTTGTGTTCTACACAACATTTGAAACATTTACATCTATCCCGTTTGCATCTCATTAATGCAGATTGTTCATCTCCTCTTTTAGGCCCACCACAGTCTTTAGTGAGTCTAATCATATTTTACTTAAAACACAGTCTGGCTTTTGAGGCCATGCACATTACAAGATTAATTCATTACAAGATCACCAAAATCGGGCATTCATTTGAAGCCCTCTCGAAAATGTCTGAGCTGCTGCTGCAGCACTTCAGGTGAAAGGCGTGTAATCTATTTTCAGCAACATGTGTTTGACAACTCTGCGGTAACTGTGAAACAATACATTTCGCCCATGCGACTGCAACCACTCTCTAAACATTCAGTATTGTGCCAGATACCAGGTTCCACTTGCACAGTCATCTACAGTAGTAATCTTGCTTTGAAATAAAGCTTTTGTCAGAGCTCTGTGCTTTGGGTATATTCAAAGGAGGAATGTGCTTTCGCTGACTGCCTAATTGCTTTGACAAAGCACAGCAGAACACGTAGGCTCGGGCTTTCCATTCTTCCTTACTGCAGGTAAACAAGGTTAATGGAAATGCTGCACCTGGACTTCAAAACCGTATGTATCAAAGCATAGCACAACTCCCGAACACATTACACTGAGTTATAAATCCAATGTAAATGATGCGGCCTTGAGGTTATCCTGTCTTTGAAATAACTGGTAACTAATGATTTCTGAGTCACAGAAATCATTGGAACCAAAAAAACCAATGAGAAGGAGAAAGACGGAGAAAGACTGACAAATGAGACAATCTTTATACTTTGACAAAGCTGAGTGAAACACCTTCAAGTTCCCTATATATTTCAAACAGCATGGAAATTCGGGTTTCATTTCATTTATTACATTAGGTTGGCATTTGAGAGTAACAGTAATCCTGATGTGGTGTGTAGTGACGCTCCAGATAAGAGCATCAGTTAAATACCTAATTTGTACCTGAGAATGCTTCATATTTCAGGGTCCAGCGCTTTCAAGAGCACTCGGGAGCTGGAGCACACCACGTATCTTGACTTCTGTATTATGCCGTAGTAGCTGCAATCCCATTTGACTGGGATTCGGTTTCCAGGAGCTTGTGGGTGTCAAAATGTTAGACACGTTGCTCATTCCAGTGTCAATGCCAAATTTACAGGTTCATAATGCACAATTCATTATGGGAACAAAACCAACTGTAGGAAGAAGAAAATGGGCTTAAACCTGGACTACTACTGCTTGAACCTTCAGCATATGGTATTTTTTCTCCTTTTCGTCAGTGTAGAGTGAGAGTCAGTAAGAGGAAACCCATATGATGGACAGGAGAAGTTGATTGAATGCACATTACACAGACCCTAATGGGAACACTGACACCGAAAGTATGAATTTGCTTTATGTGTGGCTCAGATGATTCTTACATTTATGTTTCACACTCAACTTAATAATATGGTTAGAAAGAATTCTTGACAGCTCAAAGTTCATTCTGAAGCTTAAAAAAAACTGTTCAATAGGTCCAATTCTCTTCCAACATTCAGTTTGAAGAAGAGTTTCAGAAAACACTTAAAGATATTTATGATAAAGGTACTTTCAGACACTGTGTTTGTCACTGCTTATGTTCTAGATTGTACAGGGGTACAGAGGCAGACTGATCACATTGCACTTGGATATATCCAATCTTCCCAACTTGTACAATACATCACTACAGGCTGCTGTGGAGCTTGTTTTAACTAAAATGGAGAATGCCATGAGGAATATAGCACAATTAACAAAGCTGACCTCTACCATAAACCCTTGACTTTTCTTGTAAACCATTGCCTTTACCCTAATGATCATCAAAAAAAAAAAAAAAAAAAAAAAAAAAAAAAAAAACTGACACAACCTTCTCCCCTGTTAACATTCTCAGTAAATTGGGACATTATTAAGTTTTTGTAAGGGGGGGATCTCACCTCCTAATTAGGCTGATGTGGGCTGACCCACAGAAAGAACACATGCAGAGGGAGCTAGAGCTCTAGTTACCATGGAAATTAGAGAACCACCTGTGGATGTGTTCATTGGCGCTCATCGGGTTAAGATGTGCGTGTCTGCGCACACTCACACATGCAGGTAAGCAGACAGACATACATAATAACACTCTTTGAAGCGCGGCGTGGACTTGCTGAAAATAGGAACGTGGCCTGAGAGTGCCAGAGCCATGGCTGCGACTTACTGGAGACAACAGAGCTAGAAACCATGAGCCAAAAGAAACCTGCCACTTGAGAAACAGGGGGAGAGGAAGAAAGACTGAAATCCCTGGTACTGAAATATGAAAAAAAAAAAAAAACAACAAGAATTACCTCAATGCACCTTAATTAAACATCCAGATATCACCCACACACTTGGGCATAGGCATGTTTACACACACACAAACAGCATTAAAAAGCCAGCGCAAAAAGTCTAAATCACAGACACACACACTCACTCCCCTCAAACTATGAATCAAACAAACATTAAATTGAGACTGATTATACTGCTCAATGGTGAACTGGTGAAAGAAAAGCACAACAAAGAAACGCACACACATAGTGACGCATAGATGGTGTCTTAAGAAAGAATGATTGAAACGTTCTCAAAAATAGTCATTTGTGTCTCTTTTGACAAATAAAATAACACAATGGTGATTGAGCCTTTGGCCCAATGAGTAAACTAATGCATTTTTAAATATATTTGCAGCATTAAGAAGAGTTGCTGTTAATAAAGATTTTTTTTTTTTTTCAGTTGCAGCAGCTTCATATCAAAACCATGAGTTGACTTTTATTCTAAAGCAGTGAAATGAAATTCAATGTGTTGTCAATGAACTAAGCACCCAATGCTATTGTTCATCAGAAAATGCATCCGCGAAACAGGACAACTGTCACTTTTGTTGTCATTTTGAAAATGGATCAGTTTGGATTGTTGCAGTAACTAATGGAAAAAGGAGGAGCAGCACAGTGAGCTGTTAGATAAAGAGCTGCAGGAGACAGGCTGCACACCTCCAACTTTTACTGCACCCTGGTGTTCGCAAACTCATGCAGCGTGCAGCGTCAGATAGCAGCAGTTTCCGAAGAATGAAAACAATGGTTGGTTTTGCTGTCTTCAGAATTCTGCAGTAGTGACATGTAATATTCAAACACATTGGTTGTAATTACAGGTGTTGCTCAGTCACCCAGGACTGAAACCTTTGAAATTGCCACTTAAAATAACTGAAAATTGTAACATTTTTTTAGCAGCATCCATAGAGCAAACCCACATAGGTCGAATGTTAAAGAATTTGTCCAACTGCAACCTAAGGCCCATGAGGATAAAGGACCAGTATTCGTAATGTCATGGATGCTGGATTAAATAATTCAGTAATTAATATTGCACAATGCTTTGATGTGCATATTATTATTTGCATTAAATCCAGGGCATTTTGCCCCACCATGTACCACCACGTCCATCGCACGCCACTCGTCTTTGAAGCAAACACATCAGTAAGTTTGCACAATTGGCCACATTTTCCTGATGGGTGCACGTTTTAATGACAGCACGGTGCCCTAAGGGGGATTGTTTTTAAGATTTAAAGATTCTCAGTGTCAGTTGATGCTAGGGAAGACAGAGGTCTAAGGGGGAAAAAAAAAAAAATGCTTGTCACACACATGCAACACAGCTGCAGCTGTGAGCCTTCAGCTACAGTACATGGAAGATAAATGTTAAACA
Organism: Rachycentron canadum; assembly: GCA_038496675.1. Lineage (NCBI taxonomy): Eukaryota > Metazoa > Chordata > Actinopteri > Carangiformes > Rachycentridae > Rachycentron > Rachycentron canadum. Next base: position 25,934,523 of record CM076650.1, on the reverse strand, counting down.
TAGCCACTCATCACCTGCAACCTACATAACCAAAACCGACAACACGTTTAGATATTACAGGGACAGTACCTGCATTAGTGTTAGTTAAAAAAATGACTGCCCATCCTCACAATGGGCCGACCTACCTGTTTTATTGGCTGTGCAGTAAACAAACCGGTTGTGTTGGCCCAAAAGGCTTGATATGGTTCATGGTCTTCATGCATCAGGCAGACGCAGAGCAACATCAACATTGATTTGGAGTTGCATTTCGATCTTATCATGTCTGATACGCCCTCACCTTTTGTCTCTGCTTTGGTCTCCACCAGCATTTGAAGAAGATCTGACTCTTTTCTGTTGTGTTCAAAAGCAAATTTCTAATAGTTCCAGTCCTATTTTACTCTGAACTGAATCTATCAGCAGTAGAGATGTCTTCATTAGGCTCCAGGCAGGCATCCCAAATTGTGATAAATATTAAAACAGCATCTAAACAGAATCCGTCACAATAAATAATGAGGACACAATATTAAATGATGCTCAACAAAACACCGAGCACACAAACACAATTATTTCTGCTTATGATTTGTTATATGTTTTTTGCTGTGTGAACAGTAAAGCTCATAATTAGATAGTAATGAATTCAAGCTCCATGATGTTGGCTGTTATGTTTTGTGTTAAAGTCTCCTTTTTATTTTCGTATTTTCACTTTAAGGTATTACACTTGAGTCGCTCTAGAAAAAAAAAAAGTGTACAGATGGTCAAGAGAATGCGGTGCCCACAATCCCACTGCACATTCAGTGTTCACAAATACAAATATACAAAATAAAGAAATACAAAATACAAAATACAAAAGGGAAGCAGCGTACGTGTGTTTTTCTGTGGACGTAACAATGTATTATTTTGTGTCTGTGGGTTCGATAGAACACACTGCTGCTAGGAAACAGCCTCATTTCCAACATTAACACGAGCTGTATCTGCTTCGCTATTGACTTGCCTGCAGCTTTACTGCATTGCTGCCTTTACAACTTGGCCAAAACTTTGAAAAACATAGTGCTAAAAATATCTTATCTCAATCTCAATTCCTGTGAGGCTCCATGTTCAACTAACCAGAGCAAACAAATTGCACTGCCTGTAAAACAGACAAATATGAGTCTAAGTTGACTGTTTAGCTTTTGCATTGAATAGCAACAATGTATTTTGTGTGTGTACTATGTTTGTGAGCTGGAGCCCCAAATGGACAAATTCTTCATATGTCCATTTGTTGCCTGTCTCCGTGATTTTTGGATGAACTGCGACATCAATTTCCTGTAATCTAGAAATTTTCTGGCCAACTGAGCAACTGACTGAGTGTCTGACTGACCGTATTTCCACCCGTGGCCAACCGAGCTTCAACTGAGTTGAAGTTTCTGGTGCAAACGGGCTCTATTAGCTGCGTTTACAGTCTGCAGCGTCGCTAACTCAGCACATTTTAAAACTATTTATTTATTTTAGGCAAAGCAAATGAAGAGAAAAAACAGGACATAAAATACTGAATATAATATACAATACAGGGGTGGCACTGGCTTGGTTGCTCACATCGGATTATAGGTTTAAAACAATTTAAACCCATATAACTAGTTTCTTGAGCACCTCCTTTTTTTTTTGCATGCTTCATATGGGATGGAAATCAAGTAGTGTTGATTCAGTCGATCAAAGGTCCATTAAACCCTGGGCCCGGGGCCTTTCTGTATGGATTTTACGTGTGCACACATCCAGTGCAGGTACTCAGTAAGTTCAGGTTAATCGGTGACTCTAAATTGCCTGTAGGCGTGAGTGTGTGTGTGTTTGCGTGTGTGTGTGAATGGTTGTTTGTGTCTCTGTCTCTATATGTCTGCCCTGCGATAGACTGGCAACCTGTCCAGGGTGTACCCCTTTTGGTCCGAGTCTGATATGTGGCCCTTTGCAGCATGTCATACCCTCTCTCTCTCTCTCTCTCTCTCTCTCTCTCTCTCTCTCTCTCTCTCTCTCTCTGAACTCTCTGATCTCTCTGATCTCTGTCTCTCTCATTCTATCACTGTAATAAACGCAAAAGTCTGAGAAAATAACTGGAAATTATTCTGTCTCTTCTAACTTTCTTTCTGAGTGACTCATTTATAGTCACTCACAAATATAGCACAGCACTTTGATTGTGTCAAAGAAAGTTGCAGGTTATAATATGAGGATTTTACGAGGTTTTGACCTCGTCTGGATTTATTAGTTTGTTGATTTGATGATATAGTTGAATATTAATACATGATGGAAGAGGTGTTGTCCACTTTATTTTTGGTCAATTCTAATGAGGTCAGACTGAGCATGATTGTTGTGTATGTGTAACTGATAAGCAGTTATATGCACAGGTTGCAGCTATAAAGATACAACGTTAATGTGGGTTTGAACATCAACAGCTCAGGGCTTTTCTTACTCCAGAATGGCATAATGATGTTTATTAGGATAAACACTGATCAATTACACCTTATTTTGTGGTCTTAGTTTGCCTTTTTTTAATTTAATATTTTATATTATGACATACATATAACATACAACTCTACCCCTCACCCCTATTGAAATCTTAATAGTCCCTAAGAAACTAAGAGCATAGTAGGCTATTCACTTACTTGCTGACAGCAAGTTCTCTTGTTTTTGTTTTATTAGCCCTATTACCCTATCATGTTTTTTTTATTATTTGTTGATTATTATTCTGGCCTTTTTGAGGGCCTTACACATGTGTGTTACAAAATGACTCCCTCGAAAATCCAAAAAAGTTCACAAACATCACATCAAAAATTCAGCCCCCACTCTGTCTTTCACCTACATGTGAAAATACAATTTTGCAATTCTGTCACTGTTTTTGCAATTTAAGGGTCACATACTTGAACAAACTCCTCCTTGATAATTCATCAGATCAACCAGCGCCACACCAAATAATATGAGGCTGTGGTGCAGACACAGCAAAAAGCTTGGCGATGATTCATTTTGAAAACTGTAACTTTTCTTTGAACGGTGTGTCTGTGGCAGTGCCACAAATTTCGATGTCTTGCTTTGAAGAATTGGATTGTTATTTCTCAAGCGCACATTGTCCAGATTGGTCCAGACTTTATATGAGAGGAGTCCCTGTCCGAACACATCTACATGCTCATATTCAGTCTTACGCATACACCATCTAATGGCAATCGGACATTAAATGTTTATGAATTTCATCTGCTCAGGGTGTGGCGAATTTTGCAACAGGGAGTGGACGTAACAGTTAGACCTTTTCTTTGTGGGAAGAGACTTAACGTGTTGGTGATGCTTCACTGTGGAAATTGTGGGTTTACGTCGAAGGGGCGAGGTCCTATTGGAGCGGCGAATTTTGGTGTTTCGCCATGAGAGAGGGAGTTAGTGTAAGTTAGTGTTAGTGTAACTCAAATATGCTCAATCTGCCCCATTTTTCATTGTGTCTTATGGCCGTCTCACGTTAAGGACATCTACATACTAATATGAAGTCGCAGTCACAGCACCACCTACTGAAAACAGGAAGCAGCTTCGGTGAAATGCATCCCTTGATTTGCATGACACCTTCATTGCGTGGACTGCACCTCACATGCAGACACATAATCTGTGCCTGGACGTGATTATGAATGCAACTATAAATGCGAGGGAGGGACCATTCGATGCTGCTTATTATGATTATTATTGTTGTTAGCAGATCATTTTTTTGCTTTATACGCACAATTATGTTTAGATCTCTTCATTATCTGCTGACAGCTGTAGATGACACTATTTCTACATAATTCAGACTTGTATAGGCAGTATATGAAATACAATTTTAAAGTCAAAAGTGGAGGTAGCTGTTAGCAGTTCCGTCAAAATGAACCTACACTTTAGACCTACAGGCTTCGTTTGCTTTCCTTTTCACCCACGGTTTGAAAGTGGCTTTGTGCGCTTGGATCTAATTAAGAGCAACACTGCTGCATAATCAGAGAGGACCCTCCATTAGTGGACATGATCTGATTTTGAATCAAACAACACTATTAGTCTAATATGTCTCCCTTAATAGAGTTAGATGTCTTTCTCCCCACCTTTTCCTGGTCGTCGCTGTCAGTTTGTTGCTGGCTTTCTTTAATGGTTGAGTGTCAAACAGGATAAAGAGAGGCGCCAACGGATAGTAGAAACACTAGCAGAAACATAGGACTGATCTTCAAATCGCACGCACACACACACACACACATACACACACACACACACACACAGTCCCTTGCCTCTCGTAACAGATAATAAACAAAGTGCAGACTATAATTGCCCTCCAGGATCTGTGGCGCCTGTTGCTGTGCAGATGTGTGTGCGTGCATGCTCTGGTGTATTATGGCGCATTGATGGTCATTAAAATTAATGATGAGGGGCTGATATCACCAAGTTAAAGACGTGTGCGCGTCTGCGTGTGTGTATGATTGAGCGATACATGTATTGAGAGATGGGCAGGGAGATTTTAGTGTTTCAGCTCCATAATGATACAGTATATAGACAGGCATGTTTGCAGGTGTGAATTCATCCATTTTAGGGCACACATGTTTGTGTGTCCAGCACCATATTTGATTTATGGGTCACTAAAAGGTAGAAGGGATGTGTGTGTGTAAAAGGAAGAAAGAGAGGAGGGTTTGAAGCACTTGAGCATAAATCACAACTTGACTCTTTTCCCAAATGGACACTTCTGCCTCCTGGTTCCTGGGAATGGGTGAGGAGTGGGAAGAAATGGGCAAGACTAAGGATGATGAGAAAAGATTGCGATGTTGAGGAAATAGAAAAGCAATAGAAGAAATAGAGCATTGAAAAAACATTGAAGCAAATAATACTAAAGAACTAGCCTTCAAAGCTTGAAGGATGCTGAGCAAAGCTTTGGCTTCCATACATGTTTGTTTATGACTTGACACATTCTACGCTGGTAGATCGATCAAATATAGGCTGTACTACCAACCTTTAAATGTACCACAACAGCAGAAAAAAGTATCTTCAGACGGCAAACTCCACTATTGCGCTTCATGTTTTTATTTTTTTTCAGATATTTATCTCTGTGCAGTTCAGGGAGATGCCTATGCAATGAGTGAATGCATGAATATGCAAGTGGACTATTATGCAAATCCTAACACGATAGCATGTCTGTAAATCTGCACCTCGAATTGTGAACTCCTATGTTCCTTCCTCGCACATTAGCACAATCAGCCAGAGAAAATGTACATAGCAACCATATGTAAGACACTTCTGTACAAAGAGCCTATGTAACTCATTCGCCCAAACTAAAACAGACTAATTTCGGTTACGCTGTTCTTATACTGGCATATGCCGTGCCGTCTGACAGAGTTGTCCATATCTTTAGATATGCTAGCCTAGAAATGGAATTTCCCAGACCGAGGCTCACCATTTTCACACAAAACTCCAAGGAAAGGAAGGTCTCTTCACCTCAGAGCACCTGAAAGCACCATTAATTAGCCTAATGTAAAGCACTCCAAAGTGCATTTAAATATTCAGAACACTACATCAAAAGGGCTCCAAAGACTAGTGCCTGAAAGTTTGACACTAAGTAAGTGGTAAGTGGTCAAAATTTATACGTCGCTTTTCTAGTCTATCAGCTACTTAAAAGGACCTTACAATGTATGTCTCATTCATTATACTCTCATGGTGTAAAAACAGGAGCGGTTAAAGGACACACACTTTGGCTGAGCCAGGTATTGAACTAGGAACTTTCCAATTTCTAGACAACTGCTCTGGTCCCAAAAGCGTTATGGAAAGTAAGTTTGAGGTCACTTGGTGTCTTTTGCCCTAATTTGTAGGATACTTGGCGGTCTCTCTCTTTTTTTCTTTTTCTGTGTTAATTGTCTTAACAACCATTTTGTCTGTGATGATGTTATCAGAGCAGGAGCATCCAGCTTCAAGAATCTCTTTAAAACTCATCTCTTCCAAGAGGACCTCCTCTCCTAACACCTCTAGCACCCTAACATGCCTGACTAGCACTTACTCTGCACTTTTGTTGCATTTCTTTACAAGATACCCTTGAACTTTGCCTTATTGAACAGATTTAGCACTTAGTACTTACACCTAGGTCTCCTACTATACTGAACATTTCAGTTTATCTAATACTTTTGGCAAAACTAATGACATTCATTCCCAGTTGTAGCACCTTGTGCTAATCAACAAATTTAACGCGATAACATCCTGAAATAAGATAACGTAACCTGCTCAGCATCAGTATGTTAACATTGTCATTGCATTGTCTCTGCTGTTGTTGTTGTTGTTGTACTGAAAACAATATTTAGTACCCTCAGTACAGCCTCACAGAATGGGAAGCATGGCTCTAGACTCTTAGTCTGGTTAACAAAACCATATACGGTTGTGGCTGTAAATGAAAGAAATTAGGAATGAAATTTGTTTGGGCTTGCTCATTTTGGACAGTACATATCAGAAAGTTTGGCAATGAGAGTCTGCATTCAGTGACTATAAAACGCAAAAGCACATTTGGAGTAAAGTGTTCATACAGACATCCTACTTCAATTTGGAGCCCTCTTAAGTAACAAGCATGAATACACCAGATGCAAGCTTTGCAAAGTGGCGATAAAGACTCACCACTGTACAGTATAGTGGTTACCAAAAGTCACCAAAAGCCTGAGTACGATGGCTTCAGAGAAATTAGACAATTTAAATGTTTTTAAATCTTGTTTTCATTTTGATCCTGTTTGCTCCAGCACTGTTTGGTTTGTAAGGTGCGAAAGGACGAACTCGCAGCAGAAAACAAGAGCATCACCCAGAACAGCATGCATCCACATTTTTCACTCACATTGTCATTGATTCATTTGTTCGTTTGATGCAATAATTCAAGGCTCAGCCACCGACACTTCGTGTCCAATAGAAGTCATGTATGCATCTACAAACAAGTATGACAGGATCCACTCACGTCTGTGGCAGAAGCCTTCCATGACACTGTGTCCCCTTTATATATTATTATATCCATTCAGTTGGTGATGATGGCTTTAATGGATACACACACCCTATTTATAAAGTAAAATGAAATTGAACGTGACAGAATGCGAAAGAGGGGTAAAGAAGGGACTGGAAAAGACAGCAGGAAAGACTGTGGTTTCTTTAATGTCTGAAGCCTCAAGAAAATTTTTCTCTTCCTATGTTTTACACTCTCTTTGCTGATGGGGAAAACACACAGAGACAGACATACACATGCTGCAGTCACTGTACAGCAGTAGAACACCTCACCTACTGATTTCCGAAACACCCGACTTCCTCTGGGACATGCTGTGTGTACCCAGTGCACACACATACGTACTAACACACACAAACACAGACCTTTTAAAGGAACAACTTAACCTCAGAGATTTGATCCTTGCTAAAAACTACTGAAATATGAAAGACCTGGTAGGAGGAGGAGAGGAGGTTGAAGGCAAGCAGACACAAAGAGGAGGGGGGGGGGGCTGAGGAAAGAGATGCAGAGGGAATGAGTGAATATTAGATAGGGAGAGAAAAGGTCATGGAAAGGTCTGGGACGTGCTGTGTCAGTGCCACTGCATGATGAGTCGAACTAGCGTAGCAGAACAGGGTCCGCCATGGGTGGGGAGACTCAAATGTTAAACCATAAGTTAAGATTCTCCTTAGGTACGAGTTAAGGTTTCCTTAAAATAAAAACGGTTACGTCTACTCATTGTGGTTTCCTTGAAATGTTCGCCCAAGCAGCTCAGGACACCCTCACAGGGAGGAAGTGATTTACATTCAAGATTTGACCTGCAGTCCATTCATGATTTGTCTGACCATCCCGAGTTAGATCACAACCGTGCTCAGCTCCTTTGCTCTTTATGCTACAGGATAAAGGTGTGCCTAGTCATTAACCAAGTGCCAAATGATAGAGCCCGTGTGATCACATTATGCCATAGTGTTCCTTCAACTGCCACTACTTAACCCTTGTGTTGACCCTCTGGTGTCCCTCGGGTCAAATTGACCTGAATACCATACAAGGGTTAAAGTCCGTATGTACAGAATAGAATTTGATTAAGTCTCAAACAACTGGAGAGCAACAGACATGGAAGAAAAATAAGCTGATAATGGAACTAGAAAAGAAAAGGTAAAAAGAATAGCCACTGGAGAGACACACACATATACCTACAAACAAATGTACTTCCCGAGGAGTGACAGAAAAATGTGGCAGGGTCAGCTGGTGAGAGGTTTTATTTTCCCAGAATTCACTTCTACAAGCCTCCTAGGGACCCGATCAAAGAGGAAGATTTAGGTCAGGTTGTCATCAGTGCATGCATAGAAACAACAAAAATGTCAACTCGTCAGTGCAAGTATAACCTTAAACACACACACACACACACACACACACACACACACAAATGTGAACACAGGCAAAATAACACAACACCTTTAAATGCCTTCAGTATTAACGGAGCAGGCTCTTATCTTGGCCTAAAACAAAAACATATAATTCAAATAAAACAAATAATTCAGATTTGTAACTTATCTGGGTGTGATTTGTTAAACTCTTTATGTCACAGCCAACCATTGTCACTCTACAAAGGTCTAGTTCATATTGAGATGAGCACAAGAGGAGAATATAAAAGTGTCTTATTAGAAAAAGATTAGTGAAACTTAAATGGAAGCCTAACAACTTAGAGCTACGATTTTATAAGGCTCATAGCAAAAGTCCTCTGGGGACCACAAATGCTCTGTTTTTTGTCCAGTATATATATCAGGGCCCACAGTTAGCACAACGCACATACATTTGGGGACGAGTGACTTAGCCTCAGAGAGTTGATCCCTGCTAAAAACCTACTAAAATATGAAAGATCTATTGGAGGGAGTGAAGGGGGGATGGAAGTTGACGGAACGAGAGAAAGAGGCTTGAATGAATATTAGATGGGGAGGGATGGGGTCACGGAAAGGTCTAGGACACGTGCGAGCTAAATTAATTGTTTGAGCCTCCTAAGTAATGTTCAGATTCTATTATTCAGAGCAACTAATGCTAACAATGCGGTTTTATTACACGCTGTATTTCAGCACGTAATGTCAGCGACTTCATCATCATCAGATTCATCATTGCTTAAAACTAACAAAATGAGTGAATGAACTTCTTGATTTACACTTTTGTCAAATGTACATACTATATATAGTTGTAGATGTATTTCAGAATAAAAATATTCATATTAATGTTTAAAAAAGGATCAATTACGCAAATGAAATTCATTTTAACTTAAAATGGAATTTGTCTGCAGTCTATTTTTACCTCATAATGGGATTTTTTTTTTTTCCCCATCAAACTTTTTCATGTCCAGTTTTGCTTCATGTCCTTTTTCTTGACAGCGTTGCTAGCACTTCCCTCTCACATTTTAGCCAATCACACGCTCCGTGCCTATTATATAAGCAAGTTCAACATCTATTACCAGATTTAGCCCGTCAACTGTCGCGCTGCTTCTGTAAAGATGCGTCCACAGACAGAAACTAAAGGGCAAATTTTTTTTACACTCCAGTCCAGTCCGGTGCTTTATTTGAGATGTCGACATCCGTAAGAAGATATATTTGTAGTTTTAAGAACCAAAAACTATCTCAGTGTGGTTTTACAGCTCCTCTGTCAGGCTCTAGAAACAATAGGTCATGAGCCAATCCGGAGAGTGGCTCTGAGCCTCTTTTCTGAGTTACCATAATATATAATATAAAATATTTGTGTCGACTGTTTCATTGTGATATCACAAAATTTACTGATATTTTCACAGTCTTAATAAAGAAGGTCAATTAAATAGACCTGCAAATAACAATCACAATATTAATATGGAAATCTCTATATATACAACAGATCCTTATTCATTTTGCTTGCAACTCAGCTTATAGATGGCTAAATAGACACAGAGTCTGTGAATTTGGTCTCTGCTTTGATTCTAAAGATGTTCCTTAGAAACACACGGACATCTCTGTGAATATCAAAAAAAAAAAAACAGAGCCTCAGTCTGTGGTCCCTCCAGCCAACATGACCTAACTAACTCTGTAGGAGCTAACAACACTGGCTTTTCACTCTGATGATGACTGGGTTCCAAGCCCATAGAAAAAAACAAAATAGAAAAAAACATGATAATAAATACTCTTGATAGGGACACACAAGACCACGACACAACACGACACGACATGACATGACACGTGAGGATTTATTCATTTAGGACAATGTGCTTCAGAGTTAGACTGTTAGGGCGACAATGTACTTCTCTAGAACGTGAAATAAAAGTGAGGTGATGCTTAAGAGGTTATCACCTAGCAGCAAGGATCAGTTTTCTCAGCTGACACAGTGACCTGATTCCAGGGTTGGTGTGGGGATGAGCCTGAAGGAGTTTCTTTCAACTAAGCAGAAGTTGGTTAATGATGTTGCCTATGTTTGTTTCTACAGTCACTTTCTCTAATGAGAGTTGCTGAAAAGTCGGGAAAGTGATTTGGTTGGCCGGGAAGAGACATTTCTCTCGGTGCAGAGTAGATGCAAATGTTTACCCGGTCAGGATATTACATATATACAAATATATATTTCTGCTTATATTTCAATTCTAAACCGTAGCATTAATGGTTTTATATTTTGTCAAATAATAGCAATGTCAATTTATGTAAGAAAACAGCTAATTCATGGCAATATTTATTCCATCTATTTTATAAAAAGGGATGGCCACCTTCTTATATTATTGGTTATTCTGTACACGTAAGAGAAAAAGTATTTTTTTTTTTTTTTTGTTGTTTTGATTTCTTTTTGTGTGTGTGTGTGTGAGAAATATTGAAGATTATTATGTGTTTAATTCTGATGACTTCCAGTCTTCCAGCCTTCAGCCTTTACTTCATGAGCGTGAGATTTCCTCAGATTGTCTTGTGTATGGTGTAATTTCTTAAATGATTTCACTATTTCCATTTTCTTTGTCAAAGTCTAATATCAAGGTCCTTGGAGTGTCCTTACCATTATTATGTTTTAAGAAGTGTCCAAGTTCATTCTAGCATCATAAACTAATTTATTATTAACAGAGAAATCTTTAAAAAATCGTTTTAAGCTCTGGTAGCTGCAAAAAAAAACCTAATTAACTGCTAATAATTGCATAATAAAGCATGTACTAATCCTAATGACAGAAAGCTTAGTAAAGGTTTAATCGTGACATAATAGGGAATTTAAGTAAAATCAAATGATTGTTATGTTAAAAATAAATATTTTTAGGCAGTCTATGAACTGTTACCAAGTAAACAAGTGCTTATGAATGTCCTATAATCAAATAATAAATCTCTTTATGATGACATTATTAATGCTTATGTAGTTTTATTAATGCGTAATAGTGTTAATAAGCATCTTATAAGATTTGCAAAGGCCCGTTTACCTATTAACTAGTACTTTAGGACTTTCATATTCCACATAATTTATTAATTTGATGATTTGTGTGTTTTTAATTTTATATTTAGCACTTAAAGGTTGCATGGCTGAATACGTAGTGAAGGCATTCTTACTGTAACTTTAGATGATTACAACTTATGTTTTTAGCCAAAAGTTCTTTTTAAGTGTCAAGGTGAATGGTGGCCCTTCTGGTTTCTCTGAATAGTTCTGAAGGAGGGCGGAGTGTGTTTATAATGACTTCCATTATCCCTTCTTCCTCTCCTCTAAGAGAAAATGACATGTTTATACACCATGACTCTGTGTTTTACATCATATCCTAATGCCGAAATGTTTTGTTCATAACGCTCTTAAACAATTAAGAGGACACAGTCTTTCCAAAATGATGGTATGTGTGCGTGCATGCGTATGTGTGTGAGTGAGTGAAACTGCTATGTTTACACGAGTGTGTTTAGAAAGTCTGTTCTGCTAATGTACACCATACATATACTATACCCTGAGTGTGCGTACGTGTGTGTTTCTGTGCATCTATGTTTCAGCTTTCAGAGAACTAATGAACAACAGACAGGAATGGCATAAGCGTAGCCCCACATGCGCACACACATAGAGTGGCTCGGTGAAAATCATTGCAAGCAGGTGTGTTTAGATAGATCCAGTTTCTTCGCTACGTCTGCACAAAGTCTAGCTCTCTCTCGCTCTCTCATGCTCTGTGTGTCTTGCTCTGTCTGTGAAGTGGTTTCCTATTTGCCTGAGTTTTGAAACAGCAGCCAAACACAGACGAGAGAAGCAAAGAGGCATTTCGAACAAGTAGACAAGTCAGAATGACAAAAATACATCCTGAATTGAACTGCCTATTAGGATCGCCCTGCTCGAACACGCAGACTCACACAAGGGCAGACTGGCCGTCCTGAGTCCTACCAGCGGTTCAACTGGTGGGCCACTGGGTGATTACATGATATGCATTAAAACGGAGACAAAAAACCTGCAGTTGAAAATCGATTGGTATGTGTCTTGATTGACAGGCCCACAGTGTTGTGCAGTTACTGGGCCAGAGGGGGGTGGACAGGCCCATTTTAAATACGACTGGCTATCAAATGAGCCACGTAACTTTGGTCCATGTGGGTCACACCCTTGCCCATCGCTGTTGTCAATCATTGCTTTTTTTTCTGATGGCACAGCGTGACAGCGTGTGGTGGGTTGGACTCACACCTGAGCCGCCGCGGTTGTGACCTGTCCTTTACCAGGTGAGCCATCGAGGTGCCCTGCCTTCACAATCAAAGGGCCACATCAGAATATGACGCGCATGTTTTGCAGCATGAAAAAAAAAACATGATGTAAAAATGGTGGAGCTGAGCAGAGAAAGAGGGGAAAAAAAAAAACATTGCTCTAGGCAAGTTGCGGCTGACTTTTTATTCGGAGGCTGCTGCTTGTTGTACCACCACGGGGCAAGACTGGCCCGAGTGACGTGGGTAAACACGAGCCCAAAGAAACAGACAGCGTAGATGTGGGTAAAGAGCAAAACAGCAGAGTCAGATCCAGCACAGACCTCAGAGCCCAGCCAACGCCCCAGTGACAATGTCAGGTCGGTGATGACGTTGATGAGGCTTATTTGCCAAGCTTTCTTTTTAGCAAACAGTTCACACAAGTACGAATAAGACATTAATATGGCGACTGATTGTTTTTTTTTATTTGATTAACTTAGAGACTAACCACGAGTCAGATCTTTTTTTTTTTTTTTCCAGGTCAAATGCGACTAACAACACATTTAAAAAGTCTTTGTCCTGTATTTCTTAACCTGCTTTAGTTACTGTGTAGTATTAGTCATATTCTTTCTCATTAGATTGTATGTCTGCATTTAGCCTGGCTCAAGCGATTAGTTGCATCTATCAGTGCTCTATAAACATTTAAACCTCAGAAGCATGGTCCGGTACATACTCGGCATGTATGTGTTGTGTGATTGTTGTAATTAAGGGTTCAGGAGAGTTGACAAGTCGGGGGACCTCTGCACACCCACACCCACACACACCCACATGCACACACACACACACGCACACACACACACACACACACACACACACACACAAAAAATGTTCTAGTTATGTTAAAGTACTTCAGTACTTTTTTTTTTTTTTAAGTGTCTTTACCTGCGTCACAAGCTTCTGCCTGCTATATGTCTGATATGTGATAGACTGGTGACCTGTCCAGTGCGTACCCTGAATTTGCCAAATGACAACTGGGATAGGCTCCAGATCCTGTATGGATAGCCATTATGGCTAATGGATGAATGAACGAATGAAAGTGCACTATGATCCCCAATCAATCCAAGGTAGACAATGACCTAATCACACTTGATCAATGCTGCTCGTCATAGTAAACTGTGAAGAAAGGTTCAATCCGGTAACAACAATGCACTAGTTGGCTATCTCAAACATCTCAGAACTGACTTGAAGGAAACTTACACCAGTTGACCAAAAGTGCTGAGGGTCAAGTTTCTCACAGCAAACCTTTCTTTTTCGAACTGCACTGCACTACACTTTACGTGCCTTGTGTAGACGTTTGCCCTCTATGGCCCCTGGACAAATGTAGTGACAGACCTAGACCGGCTTTAACTGGTATAAACCACCATGCAGTATAATATCCACTTGTACTGCATAAAACTTTTCTCTGCTAAAGTTTAGGCTTCCAAAGCACTAAAATATTAGTGAAGAGCTAGAGTAATATAGGAAAGGACTACAGTGACTTCAGACTCAAAGTGATGTATTTACTCTTTTGTCTTTTATTAGAAAATGATATTGTTAAATATTTCCCATGAATAAATGAACAGTTCAGTTTGAGATTATCAGACTACTTTTCTTATCTGCTCATTTTCTTAGGTTTGTTCATCATCAGACAAAAGATGTACTCACTCAGTAAGAAACTTAATAACAATGTGTATGCACTATGTATTTAGCCTGACTTTAATAATTGGAAGTTATTTCTGTCATATCGTTTATTCATTTATTGTTATTTCACCTTGATAAATATCACTTTTGGATGTTATATAAACTATTTTACCTGCAGGTATCAGCATTAATTCTGATATCATATTTTTTACCTTTACGCTTGTTGATAACCAGCATTATAGTACAGACAGTCCAGGATGGTCAAAGTTGGGTTCAGCTGAGCCAGATTATAAAAGAGATCCTTGGTATGTTGAACTTGCTGTTAATAAATTACGTACAAAATGTGTGTAGCATTCATGGCAATACATATTTTGCTAGTTTGATCCTACATTCAAAGAAAGTCAAGGCCAAAGTCTTACTTTTCTTTGTACTGTATGCTTTTGTGTGGGTGGGCTAAATGACGCCATTATAATGGATGACCTCTTCAAACTGCATTAGAGGCTGAAAGTGCTATGACCCCAAGCACCCTTTAACCACTGGAAAGCCCTTCACTGGCAATCACCTCACCTCGATAAGTGCCTAACCATTTTTAACGGCAACTTCACTAAAAACCTTTAAACTGCCTGTAAGCTAACCTGCCCTGTTTGCGTGTGGATGTGCATGCGTTTGTATCTAAGTGTATACCTGTAAATGATTACATGCTCAAAAATGTGCTTGTGTGCTTATGTGTGGGGGTGTACACTGCTTGTGTGTCAAGCCTGCTCATTATTAAACTAAAGAAAGACAGCAAAAAAAAATTCTGACCCGAGCATAGTTGTTAAAATGGGACAAAGAGTTTCTGGGGAATTTGCCATTTACAGTCGGGCACTGTGAACAGCTTCCCTATAGGGACCTGAAACACTGAGCCCCTTGGGACTTATATGCTGTGTTCCTCACGGAAGATTTATGGCTGTTTATGTTTGGCTTGGTATTTAAACAAAACAAATGATAAATACCAGAGCTATGCAATAAAGTAGGCTAGACTAGCAAGAGGACTAACCATTTATATGTGCTGAGGAGATTTTACAAGTGATATCAACTTAAACAACACTAACACTATTATATATAAAACAGTGCAGAGTCTGTAAAAACTCATGATCAAACTTTGATTGATTTTCCTCTCACTGTGTGTTTGTTTATGTGTGTGTCAGTGCTCTGTGGCATCTCAGATACATGTGAATGAAAATTCACTTGCTGATGTGCATCAATTAAACCTCAGTACACCATCATAATGACCTTAATGATCAAAAGTCAAGGCCTTCCGAACTCTGCTGTCTCCGTTCCAGAGGTCTGACCCTAGCTTTGCCTCTTTGCTGTTTTCCAGTGATATGTGTCAGTTTGGTTCCACCCATCCAGTGGCCTGTGCCGAGGCCTCAGTGACCTACCTCACCCTTGAGCTATGGCAGATGCTCTCATGCCACTCGGTGGTAAGTTTTGGTCCTGTCACAATGCAGGGTGCATTTTCAGCTCACGAGATGCTAATTGGCCCTCGATGTTGCCTCTACCTTTGTTACAACCGGACTTCCACTCCTCTGACCATTTCCTGGCTCCTACTGTCAGAGATCATAAAGTCAAATTCCAGAGTTCAAATCATCCCATCACAAATCTGCAGGATTTGTTCCGGGACTGTGTTTTTCTACTGTTTCCCGACAAAGACTATGGAAAATCTCTACCTTTCCTATGCCTCTGACTGCATTGGATTTGGCATTACACACCGCCTTCACAATGGAATGGAAGAATCTCTTATAGCTTCCAAATAACGCCAACACTTCCGTGGCGCCCTTATGGTTCTCTGGTGCTCAGAGCTACTTAAACAACAACTAGCACCTTCCCTTCCTGTTGCATCAAGATTGGCGTTCAAAGGGTTAACTCTAAACAGACAATATATGCCCACAGATGCAGAAACAGTAGTTGAGCTACAGCAAATCATTGGTGCAAAAGTCCTCAATCCTAAATTCAATTTTTTTTTTTTTTTTTAAGTAGATTGTGCAACCTTCCTTTAAGATTTGCAGACCAGCAACTTGATAATGAATTCATTTTTAGAAAATGAAGAAACGTGTAACCCGGCTGAATTCCAAAAATCCCCATTATTTATTTATTCATCCTGGACAAGCGGCAGCAGCTGCTGTAAGTCCATCAGCTGTCTGTGCAGGGATGGAGTGGGGATACAAAATGGGCACAGGACTTGTGACTTGGACTGGCCCACCAAAACCCATCTGGAGATGTACCACCACAAAGGCCCTTAACCATGAATCATGTGGTAAATTGAGTATAAATAAATGATGATTCCTACAACAATGCATGGAGTAAAACAACTGGCACACTAATCTGTAGTTACTTGCTTCACTTCTCTCTGCATAAGCAGAGACACGACTGGACAGTGCAGCAGTAAATACAGCACCGGATATATCTATATATATATATATATATCTATAATCTCAGCTGATCACACAGACTTTAATTAGTGTATTAGATTTTCTGATGAAAAAAAAAAAAAAAAAAAAAAAAAGCATAATCTGGAAACAGCTGCCGGACTGAACCGAACACAGCTTGCTGGGTGAGGTGACAGCCTGTCAGAGTCACTGAGGGCCATCACACAGCTTCACTGGCCTGATCACCAGACACAGCTCTGTCTATCTCTCTCTTTTTGCCACCCCCCCTCCCCTCTCTCGACCTATCACTTTATTTTTGCTCACAAAAGCCACCAGCCCAATAGAGTACTGTTCAAAGCTGCCGTGTGACGTTGATGTTGAATAAAAGTCATTGATGTACTCCTCGTAGTTAATACATAGAGTTTATGTAAAGAACTGAAAGCGACAACGTATGCTAAAACAGTATGTATAGCCCAGAGGAACTGCAGAGATGGTCATTTTTGTGGATGAGGAACCCATTTCACATTGCACAGTCATCTGATCCACTGTAAAGATCTTTATTCATGCTGCTTTAATGATAGGTTTGCTATTATGCCTTTTCTTGCTGAAAACAAATGACCGTTTTATCACGTCAATTGTGATCAGCGGTCAAAGTGGGCCGGTCTGTACCTGTACGCGTTACCACCACGTCTTCATTTTACTCTTTAGCGTACCAGTTTGATAGTAAGAGACCACCACATACCTCCTCTGAGAGCTGTAAAGTAACTCAGTTGCACATCAGGAGCCAGATGAGTCCTACAACTGTGCATAAAGTGCGTAGTAGATAGTATCAAATTGGTAACAAAAGGTTCTTTTGGAAAATGAACATCTATCGTACACACCAGCCAGATCTCTTAGTGTCTATTATTCACTGTAGAAATTTAAATTTTAATAATGTTTTGCTTATATTGCCAAATGCAGAGGTGATTTTTTTTTTTTTTCAAGCGCTGGATGATGATACAATTTAAATTGTGAAAATAGGACAAATAAACCACATGAAATTATTAATTCATTCAAATTGCAGTCAATAAAACGAAACAAGTAATTATAATCAAGTCATAAAGTAAAAAAAAAATCAAAAATAAAAAAATCAATAACAGTTTTGTAATTCTCCTGTTGCATCTAGTCTTACATATTCCTGGGTTTTTTCAGAGGATCTTTGACGCAAAACAGTTTCAGTGAAAGCAGAAACCACAGGGTTTGGATATTGCAGCCATAGTAACCAAAGCATTGTTCCAGTTGTTTAGGATTTTTTTTACCAGCTGTGTCTAATGTCTTTGAGCACCTCAAACAAAATTAAAAAAAAAAAAAAAAAAAAAAAAGGCAACACTGACACACACACACACACACACACACACACACACACACACACACACACACACACACACATTTCAGTACTGCCTTCCCACTGCAATCTCCCCCTTAACACTTTCCCCCAAATGTATCTGCGTGTGCTTGTGTGTGTGTGTGTGTGTCTGTAGCTGTACAGCCATGTATTTGTTTTTATGAGATGTGTGCGTATCTGTATGCATGCTCTTGCTTCTGTATGTGAGTGTGTGTGTACCTGTGACATGACCGGTTTGGTATGAAAGCCAAATGTAAAGTAAATGTGATACTGGTCATAAATAGGCCTTTTGATTCAGCTAATAGGCCACGTGTGTGTGGCTGTGTGTGTCTAGTTGTGTGATTGTGTATGAGAGAAAGAAAGAGTGTTATTGTAGGTAATAAGGTTACTTTTCAATTGCTACCAGGTGTGTGAATGAGACAGAGACATGGGAGAATTACAGACTCCCAGCTCACATTTTGCTCCATTTGTTTCAATCTGCTATTTTCCTTCTCTCCCGATTTATTTGTCTTTCCCTCATATGTTTCTTTCTCTCTTTTCTCGCATCTTTTTTCTTTTTTTCTTTCTTCTGTCTTTTATTCCGTTCCAATTTTCCAGCCCTCTCACTTTCCAGTTCCTCTGCCCAACCTCATGTTTGCCCAAGAGAAGGATCATTTACTCAGGGAGGGGGTTTGTTTAAATTAAACTGATCCATATAATGTATATGTGGTGTAAATGAGAGACAGTACTCTTATTTTGACACAGGATTGTTCTCAACACTCTTTTAATTTGTGTAAAGAACTGTTGATTAATTAGGGTATTTACTGATTTGGCCTATCTGATACAATAGTGTTGATGCACAGGATAACAAGATGGACTTATTCATTTTGGCTCCACCATTAACCAGCATAAAATTCTGCGTGTGTTTGTGAATTCCTCACCTCTGCAAGTCTCACACCACGTGAAACAGAATGCAGGACGGGGGTCTGAGACACTCTTAGACAGGTTAACCTCAAATCCCTCATGAGTTCAGAAGAAACAGCTAATATGTCAGTTTTTTTGTTTTTTTTCCTCTGGCCAATCAAGAGCAGGAGGTTAGATACAGGCAGGTCAGTTTTCGCTTTGTTAACAAGGGACGCAACAATAATCAGACTGTGGCGTTCATATGCTGCACAGCACTAAATTGCCATGGGAGCTGTTGATTTTTGTATGTATGTAACAGATGAGTCGTTGTTTGTCCTAGAGTATGGATAGTAAACCCCAGGAACATTAATGTTTATTAGAACAAGCTTATACGATACATTGACATGCAAAAGGAGAGACTGTATTTAGCTCCAGAAGCTCGTGCAGAGACCCTCAATCAAAATTTACCAAGGAAAATTAGATCTGTACATATGTACATCTTAAAACAAAGTCCTTCATTTTACAAAAAAAAAAAAAAAAAAAAATAGGTGTATCTCCAACTTCACATCTGAACCATCTCAACCACTTTTATAGTAAACAGTCCTGAACACATTGTTATACCTGAACAGCTGTAACACTGAAATACATATTTCCTTCACTGATTAGTACCATAAAGGCTAGAAAATCTACGCCAGTTAAAAGAGACTGGAAATACACTGACATTGAATAATTCTCAATATTTGAGCGTTCACAGGTCTGGGTCCAAATCCAGAGACTGATCAGACTATTACTAACCTCTGAGCTAGTGGAACAGAGGCTAATTCGACTGTGACAGCTCACTATTGATCTTCTATCAAGTAAAATTTGTTTTAGGAAATTACTCAGCCTGAATCTAGATCAAACCATATGCACATCTTTTCTTTTTCTTTTTTCTTTTTTGGCTGTTTTTAAATTAGGTTCCATGCCGGTTAACTCCGGTGTGACTGTTTTCTCATCTGCTGCCTGAATGGGTAAGCAACGAAACCATTTGGTTAAAGTTAGGAAAAGGTTGTGGTCAGGTTAAATTAAATTGGAACATATACAATATCAGCAGTTACAGGCTACTACTTATAAATATGATTATTAACTCCCAATGTGTTTACAGCAGCAGCACTTGACTTCACGCTTTATTAAATAGCGCACTGCTGTCACGTAACCATAACCGCATAACCATAAAATAACCTTCCCTCAGTGCATTATGAGAGATGATTGGAGGCGTGAATTAGTATTAATGGATGCACCACATACAACAGCTGTTACGAGGCTTTTTTTAAAAGATGTTATGAATATATTTCCATCAACACAACAGCACACCACTTCGCACTTAATATTGCCATTTGTCTGAACGCAGTCAACTAGCTTTGTAGTGGTGCACGGTGTTTGTGAGTCTGTGTATGTAATCTGAGTGTGCCTTCTTCCCAACCAATCCAATTTCACTTTGATGAAGTGCACCCTCAACATTCTCCCAAACCAGAATAATGGAGTGTTCCTTTTCACATGCAGAAGAGTGTTGAACTCTATTTCTCTGTGTTCAGAGCACGGTAATACACACAACACAACTCTATAAGACATGAGCTGCAGCATTTGTTGTCTTAAAATTGATGTGAAATGAATTTATTTCTACAGAAAAAAAAAAAAAAAAAAACTTTGACCAATATTCTAACCAGCAGAGACAGTAGCACAGAAATGTTGTAATTCATAAACACATCCTGTCACATCCTGGTCAGAATTATTATAACAACAACACAAGTTTATGGTAGTAGTGTAGTAACTGGAAAATAAAACTGCAATTTCCAAGTGCAATCTTTTTGGTTGCAATTCTTCAAGCCAGTTAGTTACATTTTTACAGTGACTCCTGCCGTAATTGTAATAATGAACAGTTATTTATCGTGATCACTGAAACGCAGGCAGGATGTTTACAATGCACTGTGTCGGCTTGCTGGCGGGGGGTGCCTGATGCGTTGCACGCCGAGGACCAGTGGTTTAACGGGAGGAACTCAAATGCGCAAGCATTCAAAAAGTACGTGCGCACGTTGCCAGACCGTTTGCCAAAGCGGGGAAGGGAGAAACTCGTTGATTACAACACGACGCACAAGACGAGGTGCGACTGCGTTCTCCTCTCAGGACACCTTGACTCCAGTATACAGTTTACATAGAATGCAGTTGTTTACTGTTGTGTTACCATTTAAGATCTTGTTATATCTCATTAGCAGGACCTTTAAAGCAAAATGAAGAAGAATTAAGAAGTAAAAAGGTGATGACACCTTCAAGTTATCCCTCGCATTTTTGTCAGTGTAAATAAAAAATAAATACAGCCAAATAACATTCATTAATACTTTGCCTTATTGACATGGACAGTTTTTGTCAATATTGTTACTATTTCTATTTCATTTGGGTTTTTAAAATCAGCGCGCTGGACAAACGTGGGCGCCAAAATGGAAACAACATGTTCCACATCCATCACGCACAGGCAGCACACAACAGTGTTTATGAAAGCAAAGTCACAATGAACAAACTGGAAAGAAATCTAAAATGTAAAACAAATTATTTTTCTAACATCAAAACGCTTGGCTGAGTTAAGAAAGCATGTAGAACAAAGTTACGGTTCAGCTGCGCACAGCAGCTTTTAATGATGTTATCATGTTTATGTTTGATAAATTAGCCTTGCTGGCTTTTTACTGACTTTCACCACACTCACGGTAACAAATGTAGCTTCTAACTTGAATTTGTTATCTTTCATTTCTCCTGGCTCAATGTATCCACACCTGGGATGAGGCTAGCGCGACCCTAAATGAGGTTGAAGCGATGTAGAGGACTCTCTCTGGTGTTTCTCTGTTCATTTGACTTAGGGACTGTAAAAACACATGGGGGGGGGCTTGCCATGTCCTGGCAAGAGG
This sequence comes from Rachycentron canadum, assembly GCA_038496675.1. Lineage (NCBI taxonomy): Eukaryota > Metazoa > Chordata > Actinopteri > Carangiformes > Rachycentridae > Rachycentron > Rachycentron canadum. The sequence goes on along the minus strand of CM076650.1, from coordinate 25,912,660 downwards.
TGTGCACATCATCTCAGTGTATTACCAAGTATGTTGAGTGGTTTCCTTGGTATGATGTGTTGATTGCTGGTTGCGATGGACTGATGGATGGATTTAGGCAAGCTAGCGGTCTCTAAAGGGCCCCTATTGTTCCGTGTCTACGCTTGATTACAAGGCAGGTCTAGGTTCTATACTGATACTGTGAAAGTATCAAAGTGCTCAGTCCATGTCCACGTACATATTTAGAAAGAGTCTGAACAAGACCCATCAGAACGCTTGTAACTTTGTGCCATGCCTTTCAGCCACGCCCCAAGGGTGGCCCACCCGGACCCACTGTCTAGCCTTGTAGGATTTGGTGTCTCTGATTGTTTACCTGCAAACTCTTATTTTTATTCAATCACTAAGAAAGAGCCAATCATTAAAAAAACAAATATATGACATAAGTGAGAGGGAAAGTGTATAAAGTCTATAAAAAACAAACAAACAAAAAAAAAAAAAAACACCCTACTTGGGGCCAAACATAAGCTTTAAATTTTTCAATCAATGCGGGCACATGGTTAATTCTTAATGATCTATTTAATGTTGTATTGGATGTAACGATGCATACATGTATAAAAGTTCACAGTAAATCTAAGTAAAATACCTTATAGTTGAGTTAGTTGCACACAGACCGAAGGCCACATGGGGATTAAGGCGAGGGTGTTAAAAAAAAACAACTCACATGTTTTCACTTGTTATCTTTTCACAGCTATTTGCTCAGCATATGCGGACCTGATTTAAACAATGCGCTTGTTGTCATTAGACCACATTGACACCATGACTACAGAGATATGAAAGCACACACTTTGACATCTTCCCACAGATACAATTTATTACCACTGCAATAGCTTTACAGCCAACATAATTACACCAGCCACATAAAATAGTTTAGGAATAAATAAAAAAAGATTTTCACATTTTCTTGTGATGTTGCGGTTTATGTATGATAACAAAGTCAGGTAGGTCTTCTTTACCAATGGCCAAACTAAACTCGCCAGTTGTTTGGTTTAATATGTAGGAGAAGCTCATCTTTGCTAAACTTTCATGGTATCACTGGTGTCTGATAATACAGACATGTGGAGAGAGGCCAGAGGCCATTAACATTCTCCTTGATGAGCTGGTTATTCCCTTCCTCCCGCCACCTTTTTATTCCTCTCATACGAAGCTATTTGGGCACTTGGGTCAAAGGTTATGGTCTCCAGCTCTTTAGCTGTACAAACCAGACAGTCCCCGTGCGCTCTGTATTTGTTGGTATAGTTTTCACAGCCCAGAGCTAACCCTGCTCTTAACTGTGGGCTTCACAATCCAAAGAGGTCACTTAAACACCTCACTGTATGAAATGTTTACCTCAGGATCCTCTTCCCTAAAGTTCTCATGGAGTTTTTCCGGGACAGGAATTATATTTGTATTTTTGTCTCACATTTTGCTCCAATTTTTTTCCAGTCGTCACTCTGCTGATCTGATCTCACTATCAAGATTTTTTTTTTTTTTTTTTTATTTCCATTTGTGGCTGTGCTGATGCTGTTCTTTTGCTTCTGTGCACAGGACTTGCTGGGGAGCTTTTCCCATTATTTCTCATTCCTCTGAGAAAATCCAAATTCCGTTTGCATCATTTCGAGTAGTCAATATATATCAAGGGTTTTTCTTATTATCTTTGAAAGCGGCGGTTGTTTACTGACTGAAGTTGATATCAACCAGTTGGTTGATGCAACCAGTGCATTATGGGACACTTAATGGTCATCTTAGAGCGTTCGGTGCTGCCGCCATTTTTTTTCACCAGCTGCTCATGTCATTTGTGCTACTTGTGAATCTCCCACAAAGCAATTTCTGTCCTGGCATTGCTGTCATGCAGAGTCAGGCAGACTTTTGATCTTTTCAAACCCCTTTCCTTCACTTCTGCTTTTCAGGTTTCAGGTTGGGCAGACGGTGGCATTGAAGGCATAAATGGCTCCAAGGCGTGTTGGGAATGTGGTGGTAGAAAGACAGGACCCATTGCAAGTGTTGCAATTTTTTTTTTTTTTTTTTTCTCCTGTCTTGTTCTCACTTTGACACATCTGCCCTTTTTTCCCCTCAAGTATATTTCTCTTTTTAGCAACTCTTGATTTTAATGGGTCAGTTTTTATTTTTTCTCCATAGGACTGTGATGCCTTAGGGGTTGTTGTATTTTTGACATGACATTAAAGACCTTTTAACGTTTTAAAGTACTATTACTTTTACTGAGTACAGAACATCTAATTTAGATTTTTTTGTGTTAAAACAAAAGTTTTATTATTCGCATCAAATACTTACTTCTGTCATCAAAGAGTTCTCGAGAAAAAAAAAGAATATAAAAATATGGACTTCACTTGTCTCTTGTTTAATATCTTGTATGCTATTGAGCAAAGTCAGAATGAACTCAAAACAAATTATGCGTTAAAAGGATGTTTTACTTATTGAATAGCTTTTTTGCTAAGGCTGCACAATGCAGTCATTGTGACTAAAGATAAATAAAGCAGTAACTCGTGGTGTTAGGGAGAAAATCAGATTTTTTTATTCCAAATTATCTCATAAATATTCTCAAACAGGCTCAATCAAATTAATTTAGTTTTAGTATTTGAGAATTGTAATGAGAGTTAAACTGAGAGTTAATTGAGAGTTGAAATTTGTCCTTGGAGTAATGTCATGAAAAAGACTGAATGAATCCTTGCAATGCTTGATGAAGTGATATCACTGCAAAATAAGCCTGCCCTGGATCTACAGTGACAGTTTCCATTTTCAAACAAAAAGATTTCTAAATTTCACAGTGTTAACAGGGATTTTCTGCATCTGTTAATAAATACTGTATCATCAGCATCATCTTTAATGGAAATGAGTTAACTTCAGGGCACAATAGATGATTAGCTCAGTGTCACTTTCAGCCAGATATTTGCGATCTCATCTGATCTGATGTTTGCAAAAATTAGCAGCTCAAAAACTGACGTACCTAATGCTAAGGGCTAAAAGTATTTTAAACAAATAGATCACATTGGGTCACATGGTGGTACAAATGAAAATTTAAGGGTAACAAAATGTTGCAAAATCATGAAACACGTCACAGGAGTTGTTCAGTGTCTCACATCTGTTCAGTTTTTAGGTCATGACTCGTCACTCATTTTTCCTCACCAGCAATTTATCAGCGAGGCCAACTTACTAATATGTAAGAATACGGATTTCTCTAATGACTGCAGCAAGATATTTATGGAGTGTGAACAGCGTGAACCAAGTGACTGTCATAATTCGGAAATATTATTAATAATTCATTGCCCCATGAAGGGAAACAACATTTTTGTTCAACAACACCTACAGGACCACAGTGATTTAATTCTGAATGGGACTACATTTTGGGCTTCATATATATATATATATATATATATATATAAGAATTTAAATAGTCTCTATGTATTTAGTTTCCTGTTGGTAATCAATCCCATGTCCAGGAAAAGCACATACAAATCTGCAGTGTGATTTTCTTTAGAAAACCCAGTTTCCCTGTTGGGAACAGTGTTGCTTTTGCTTATCAACCAGCACAGAGTACTCTTCAGCTGCTTTTGTTCTGGCGGGGGGTCTGTGTATGTGTACATGCCCACACCACAGCCACCTCCATGAACAAACCACCCCTAGCCCTGTCTGTCCTTGCATGTGGTCTCAGAAATCACAAACACACTGAACACACACTCCCTTGCCCTTACTTGCCTATATTTGCGTATGTGGATGACATTGTCTGACATCATATCACCTGTGTTTCATTTCTGTCTCGACTTGTCTATATTTACTATGTCTATATGTAACACGGCTTTTATGAGAACCAGAACCATTACAAAGCCAAACCCCTTGTGCATCCATTGTGTCAACTACATCTACAATCTAACATTGTTTTCCTGTGATGATTACAAGACATTACAGATCATGACAGAGGAAATATAGCTGGGCCCTAACCAACCCTGATTCAATGCTGCAATACAGCATGGCCCCTCTTGGGAAACAGGTTCATGTTTCTTAGACGAGGAACCAAGTACCACATCTATTGCCCGTCTGCCCGTCCTGGCTGAGGGATCCCTCCTCTGTTTCTCACCATGAGGTTTCTCTTTTTTTTCCCTGTTAAAAGGGTTTTTGTTTTGAGTTTTTCCTCAGTCGATGTGAGGGTCTAAGGGCAGAGGATGTTGTTATGATGCTATGTAAAGAACTTTGAGACAAACTGTTTGTAAAAATGGGCTATACAAATAAAATTGCCTTGCCTTGCCTTGCCTTTTCTAATTAAGACAAGAACATTTCTCCAAGAGCCACCAGAATAGAAAGGGAGCAAGGTAGGAAGTAGTGTGATATTATTATAAAGCCACAGAGGCAGAGGGCAGAGGTCAGGGTAGATGAATGGGTCAACAAACAGGTTATAACACAGGGGTTTGCTGTTTGTTTCCTATGGGATTGATTTTGTTGAACTACAGTATCTCTGTCCCATAACCTTGAAGGTCCCATGTTTTATGCTTTCTGGTGTTTTATTTTTTATTTTCATCACAGGATAATATGTCTTCAGATTGACTGGCCATTTTCTGAGTGATCAGAAAGAAAAACAGCAGATTTAAGGTAAACTATCAGAGAAACCAAATTGCCGCCGATTGCGGTGACTGCTCGGTTCTGGCATCACAAAGTCCCGATGGCTTGTTTTAAGGCTTAGTTTCGGCACACTGGCTGTGAGCATTTTCCTGTGGACTGAGCACTTTGGTAGATTCACACTATCAATAAAAAAAACTAGACCTGCTTTATAAACCAAAAAGAAACATGGGCATCTCGTTTTATACTATATGGGACCTTTAAGAAAGCAGCTATTTTAACTGAGACCACAGTGAATTAAGTAGTCACTGGAACCCAAATTATCATCTTTCCCAAAAACCTAATCAAGTCCTTTTTGGCTAAACTAACCAATCTTAATTACTGTGGTTCCACATGTTGCTCTGGAGGGTAATTAGAAACAATGCCTTTTGTTGTTTAAAGCCTGAATAGGCAGACATTTAGAGGGGTTAAAAAAAGACCAGAATTTGAAAATACAGGCACTACATATGCTTCGTACACACACACACAATGCAAACAACAAAGGCGCAGTTGTGAACCGTTGAATAATAATAGAAAGCTAAACTATTCCTAACATTCAAAACAGCCTCTCACCACTTGCTTTCATGATACATTTACTGACACAACCAACCATGACAACACATTAAGATATTACAGGGAAACAAAGTGAGCAGCCTGTTATCCGTCCAAGAGATGTTCTATCCATCCCTGAAATGCTTCCGTCTGTGTAAAGTTATGTACACATACTTTTGTAGATAAGCCAGAAAGAATGCTCTGCTGCTCTGTTAAGACATGTTATTGGCCAACATCTCCCTTCTTTCAGAAAGTTCAGAAAGAATGACTCCATTCCAGGCCTTCCCCATGCAGACCATTAGACCGCTACCCCATTTGTTCATGTAATGGATGCAAGACTAAACAGCAAGTTCTCACCTCTGAAACATTTCTCTCTCTCTCTCTCTCTCTCTCTCTCTCTCCCACTCTAACAAGACCTGTGATTGACTCCTGTCACGTCTAGATCTACTTAAGTCTGAAAACAGAACCAAGAGGAGGTGCAATTGTCCAGTTTGCTCTCAGACCCACTGAACTATGACATGCTGAAAAGTGATTGTTGAATCTTTGGCCACTGACAAATGATTACTTCATTTGTATTTATTATATGACCCTTGAGTGTTTGTAGTAGCTAATAAAGGTTGCTTTTGCATCATTGTATATCCCAAACACCCTTTCCTTGGTTTTTTAGTTGTTTGGTTTACACATCAATCAGCCATAACATTATGGCCACCACCCTAAATAATGTGTTGGTCCCCTTTCTGCCACCAAAACAGCCTGGACCCGTTGAAGCTTGGACTCCTCTAGACCTCTGAAGCTGAGCTGTGGTATCTGGCACCTAGACGTTTGCAGCAGATGCTTTAAGTCCTGTAAGTAGTGAGGTGGAGCCTCCATGGGTCAGAGTTACTTGTCCAGCACATCCCACAGATGCTGATAATGCTGGTATGCAGCTCCATGCGCAACAAAATAGTGCGATGCATTATTTTCTGACATCTCTCTATCAGAGCATCTACTTTTTCACCAGTTTGAGTTACACTAGTTCTTCTGTTGAATTGGAGCACATGGGCCAGCCTTTGTTCCCCTCATACATCATTGAACTTTGGGTACCCATGACCCTGTCACTGGTTCACCAGTTTTCCTTCCTTTGACCACTTTTGGTGGTAACCCACTAGAGCTGGGTTTTCCTGCCTGCTGCTGAATATGTCCCACCCACTGACAGGTGCCGTTGTACCTATAGTGGTCCTAATGTTATCCCTGACTGGTGTTAAATATTTGTATGTATAATATTGCTTGACTTGTATTGTATTTTTTGGGATTTACTTTTTTTTTTTTTTCATTTTTTTCAAAGTTGCCAATATCGTAAACAATAAGCAGAAATAAAAAATGCAGTTGTAATTGACAGTGTAGCTGGAGCCCTTTGCGGCTTAATGGATGATAAGGCGTGGAATGGGGTTGGACAGGGACACATTTGAAGGTCACGGGGGGGGGGTCAATGCTTCAAATTTAATTCAGCAAGGACACAATGTACTCCAAGCAGAGAGGTTAGGCAGCGGAATGATACGAGATGAGAGGAGAACTGGAGAGCTACAGGGGTTAGCCTCTGCGATATAAAATGGCTGACTGCAGAGATGCTATTGGCATGGGAAGAAATTTATCTGTGAAACACTGACACTGTGTAACCGCTAAGGTGAATAGATTACAATAGAAAATGAAAATAAAAAAAAACACACAACAAACATAGATTCACCACTGAGAATCAGACAGAGACTGTCCTCCCTTAAAAAAAAAAACAAGCCCATAGGTCTTCTGGTCAAGCAGCTTACTGTGACCCATAGTTACATTTTATTATTAGGTGACCTCGAGCAGCCATATTAATTATGATGGGAGCAAAGGAGGACGTCAGGTGACCTTGTGTAAAGAATGACAAAAGGAGACAAAAAGATTTTCATGCCAGAGACTGCTGTTCATTTCCTGTATTTCCTGAAATTAGGTAGTTATTAACATTGTTTTTATTATAGTAGCCGTGACAATGAAGATACACCACAGCCAGAACACCCCACGTGATTATTGCTGCAGCCCTGATGATGGAGGGTCCGTACAGCTTTTTAGGAAACATTCCTGTGGATCGTGCCAAAGGCAGAAATTACCCATATGGTCATTCAAGTTGGAGGACTTGTTGAGTACACGATATGTGTCAGGCATGTCATGTGACGAAACAATGCAATGCCACCTTCATGTGACACTGTTAGAATCTCTTCACAGTTAATTAAACAAACACTTAATTAAAGCCTTCGAGACATTAGTGAGTTTACTGATCTCGCTGAGATCAGTGTTCTAAATCCAAAAGAGCACTTGATAGGGAGATAAAGAGGGGGTGAGGTGATCTTTTCGTATTATTTGTACATATTACATATATGTCCAATAAGCTTGTTTATGCTTATTGGACATATATGTAATATGTACAGTTTTACATTAAAGAAATTCCCTTGTTTTATATGAAAATAATAAACTGTAGTGTTTGTACAAAAAAAAAAAAAAAAAGTTTTCTGTGGCAAAGCAGTTTCCAAAGGATACTGTACGTATGACAGAGGATTGATGGCCCCGAGAAAACATGACCTTGGTGGCACAAAATAGATAAATAAGAAAACATGCTGGTATAGAGCTATGTATAGAGAGACTCCGATTTAAAAAGTTGTGCAAGATCAGACATCAAAACTACGGATACTGCTAAAAATAAAGAATGCCATTAATATGCTTATGCTCATGAAAAACTGCTTGCTCACATAGCAGTGGCTGAATTTCTCGGGGTACATGAACTGGCAGCCCGGGGGCCGACACTTTGCCATGGAAAAGTATCGGACAGAGAGACACTACTTGTCCATGGGTGGTCCTGCAGAGCTGGGGTTCCCTGTGGAGCCTGTGCGCTGCTTACTGAGTTTCCCATGACCGTTCATTTTGTAAGGGCTTGGAAACATGATGGTTTATGAAGGCTGAGGCACAATGCACATGACAAAGCACACCGAGAGAAGACGGTACAGTGCAGTGCTGCTTTCAGCCTACCACGCCTCAGACTTCACATAGGCTACACTATGCTTTCATAATGCTTTATCTCCTGTCCATCTTAATGCTTAAATTTCTTAATGATAAAAAAAAAAACAAAAAAAAACGTTATCCACTTGGCTTCCTGTTTGCTGTTATAAGCTCCCTGCCCGTCATCTTGCCACTGATTGTTTTTTTTTTTTTTTTTTTTTTGGGGGGGGGGGGGGTTTACAAAATCTTGACTTTCCCTGATACTTAAACTCAAAGTTATCTACCCTTTTCTCTTTCCTCCAGCGGTTACCTATGGCTTTTGGGTTCTCTACACTATGACAGAGCAAAGAGCACCTGCCTTCGAGCTGTAGGACGACTGTAATCCCAGACAAAGACGCTGGCTGACCTGTCAAGATCAAAACGTACCGGTAAGGTTTTTTTTTATCACTTAGAAACTTCCTCTATCACTCATTCAAACGGAATAATTCGGTATACACTTAATTTCATTAAGAGCTGCCGTGAAACAAAATCAGTGAGCTGTGTGCTGACTCTCATTCAGAGTTTAGTGTCAAAGGTGCAACATTACTGCGATTCTAATTTAATTACAGAAGTAAACATAAAATCGAGCATCAGTGGAGTTTACATGCAACGCCCACAAAGGAGAAAAAAGGCAGTGGTACCACAGTATAACAGGTAGCAACACACTTAAGACAGACACACCAGCACACATGCAAATGCACACAAAGGCTCCATGTAGCATCGATGAAAACCTTTAAGGCCATGAGTCAGGAGTAATGTATTAGAAACGGAGGTGGATGATTGTGACATCTGTAGCCTTGACATCCTTCCTTTCTTGTCAATGAATTACCTCCTCTTTACATTGAAGCCTGTACTGTCGTTTACTCTATTTCCCACAATTTTTTTTTAAATTGGTTGCTCCACAAATATGTGAATCGCTGCAACTGCCATTGTAAGACTGGTTCTCTGCAAGACTTGTCGTGATTTGATTGGATGCTGTAATGGCCATGTTTATTCTGCTTCAGAGTCCTTTGCTTATGACAGGAAATGATGTCAGCAGATGTGGTCGCAACCTCATTGCTCTTACGCATTGCCATTGGCTGTCGAATGTTGCCATGGGGAAGAGAAAGGGAAAGCCTTTTTTCTTGGGTGCAAACATTCTGACACGAGTTTCCCATAGAGGCGCTCATACAACAACATGACTTCCTTAGAAACCACACAAGTAACCAATTAAAATGCAGCCTGCAGAGGAGGTCAGCCAATGAGCTATATGACTGGTGGGATAGCTAACCCAATCACAACGAATGGTTTCACATAGCCACATGTGCCATGTAAAGTCTATAACCAGATTATGGTGACTTCTTTGACTCTGGCGTTTATATGATCTACATTCAGTGCAGTGACGTTAAAAAAGGCTGGTTAACATGGTAGACCAGGGAAGAGTGGAAAACACCCCACAATCCTCTGACTACGCTTGACTTTGAGAGATTATAGGTCTGGCTCCCTGCTGTAGATAAAATAAGAGGCCAATCAGTCAAGGAGATGTGGTTAAAAATGCTTCCCTGCTGATGTGAAGTTGTGATGTTGGAATTACATTTCTTGTGTGTGGGTTCTTCATGTATCAGGGTTTGAAAACCAGTCAAATTAATTCACTAATGCTATTGAATTTTAAATAAATAAAGTGTTATCAGTGCGAGCAAATGTCATAACTTTACACTAATTTTGTACCCAGCAAGTTTATAAGTCACCCACTGGCTGGTCATTGTGATAAACATTAGCCAGTCATTAAATTATTTTGTCATTATGTTTGATTTTATTAGATGTAGATCAACAATCGATCAGAGGGATTTTAGCCATGAATTTTTGGCTCCCTGCAGCAAAAACGCTCCAACAACAAAATAAACACAAGAACATACAACACTGTGCAAATGTTTGAGTGAGTGTGTGTGTGTGTGTGTGTGTGTGTGTGTGTGTGTGTGTGTGTGTGTTTGTGTGTGTTTGTGTGTCGCCGGCAAAATGTCATCCTGGAGACACCCACTGGAGCAGGGACTACTACAGGGATCCTGTCATGATGGAGTAACATGTTCATGCTCTGAACTCAGTAGTCTTCTCTTATTACTATGACTACATGAAGTCCTCAGCAATTTTAAATCACTTGCTGAGAAACAAGCAACAGAAATTCAACTTAATTAGCAGTGCAGATGTTAACCAGGTATTTGAAAGAGGAACCTTTTGCATTTCCATTTTCCTGCTGCTTTTTGTAGCCCCTCTGTTATCTCTATTTATCAATTCCATGACACTATGAGGTCTGTGCTGTTAGAAAAAGGTAAAACACTGAAAATTATCCCTTGGGATGCAATACGCCTTCTGATGTGATGCCCAATGATAGCCAATCTGAGAGCGTGTTGCATTGCAAGGCTAATTTGCATTATTTTACCCCATTTTACCAGTGTAAGACCAAAGGACCACAACAATGCTAAATAGATATGCAGGAGAATTGGAAATGCAGAATTAAACAAAGAATCCCCCTTTTATTGTGAATTCAGTTTGTTCAATTATTTATTTTATTTTTTTAAACGACCTTTTCAAATTTGTTGTTGAAATTTCATTATTCATTTAGGAAATCATTCATTTTCTTAAATGATGTATTGCTTTATATATATATATAC
>CM076650.1:25802305-25901392 GCA_038496675.1 Rachycentron canadum | reverse complement strand
TATATATATATATATACACTACAATTATTATCAAATAATTAATATTTTTTTAAATCTTCCATATTCCATAAAAACTGTATTTGATTTGAAGAAAGTCTATGTAACCTGTAAGTAAGACAGGAAAGATGTTCTGTGAAAATTTTTAAATTATTTGCAGAGCATGCCAAGGTATCGACTTGTGTTCATCACGTTGAGATGAAGAGCAGTTTATGAAAGCTGTGTGGAATCTAAGTAAAAGGATTAAAAGTGAGAGGAGCAGAGAGACAGGAAGCAAGAGGGAGAGAATAGAAATTTTTGACAGTCACCCCAACCAACAACCAAGGGTGGTGTGGATCCACGCTGGCCTATTTTTTCACTCTGGTTACGGTGTCACACTGTGCATACTCAGTGTTTGTAGGCTCGCATAAGTGTGTGTATATACATGCTTGAAATGATGCCTCTGTTTGGCTTGGAATTAAATGTCTGTGTGTATCCTGAAAAAAAGGCTTGTGTTCAAAGTTCTACCATACATGTGTACAACACTTGTGTTAGGGGAATCTATCTTTTCTGTGTGTGTGTGTGTGTGTGTGTGTGTGCATGTGTCAGAACCCCCTCTGGTGCTTATTTGCCATCTCTATGACAGAGCATACAGCTGCATCTCAAGGCAAACTAGGCCAACAGCAGCTCTGTGGAGATGGAGCTGCTGACATTTGGCACCTGTTATCCAAACCTCTAAAGACTTTGTTATATCAGAAACTCTCAGGTGTGAACAACTCTCTGTGCGCCTCCTATCCTGACCTGGGTTTCTGTCCTCTGTGTTCCCATCCCGAAATCACCAAATGTGGGCTGTACACATAACTGCTCCAATTTCACTGTTATGTTAGGCAATGAGAGAAATCAACAGAGACAATGTGACTGAAACTTAAGTGCTGCAGATTACCAATGCAATATAGCAACGTAATATCAACACAGTAGTTGTTTACCCTGGGGATGACTAATATTTTCTCCAGTATCTATAGATAGTGGCTGTAAAATCTGGACAGGATTTAGACAGCTGCTTTTGACTGTCAGCATGAACAAAATACATAATAGCCACAGCAAACCTGCTGCTTTTCTGTTTGTTTTTTCTTTATTTTTTATTCATCAACTCAAGGCAACTATGACAGTGGAGATGTGCAGTACGTGTCAATGAGTGCGCAGACTGCTGCATTTTTCAACCCATGGCATAACAATCAACAGTGCGACCAGCGCGCTAAAGCGGGGGCCCATGACACTTGTGCTATTGAGTCTTTCAATTTGCGTGTTTTATGAAAAAAATGTTATTATTACATTATTTCAACCAACTATTTTTCATTTCAATTTTCTTCAGGGCTCGCAGAAGCAGAAAATGTTTGCACAGGGGTCAGTCACATTTATGTTATGCTAGAATTTGTAACTTGTGTGCTGGAGAAGTGTAACGTGCACTTGCGCACTCACTGGTATCTGTCCGACCCCATGTCACTTACCCCATCTCAAGAAAATCAAATAATGGCATTTACAGACACAAAGCTAACTAACCATGAAGCCATACAGCCAGCCAAACCAAGAGTACAGATTTCTTTTCTGAAGGTCCTTCGACAGCACACAGTTGTCAAGAAGTCCGCACTGGCTGTTTTATATATAAGTGAATTTAGGTTTGTGTCAGAACTGATTTCCTGCTGACCTTAAATGCTGCTCTTGGCAACAACACACTTTGAAGCAGGAGCGAGCTGTATGAAAACAGCATCTCTTTCTGTAAGATCAGAACAGTACATACCTTTTTATGTCTGTGGCGATTTATGCCACAGAATAAAGGCAACGAGAGGCGACATAATTTGATGTCGGTTAGTCCAACTTTATTTTGAACAGCACTCACCGCTGTTCATGACACAATTTGGGGATTTCACTTGATGTCAACGTTGTGTGAGCTTGTCCATCCCATCCCAATGCCAGAGTCTGAGGAAACAGAATTAATCTCTGGCATCTCATTTAATGGGGACGGGCTGCTCTTTGCTGTTACAGTCCTACCTTGTGGTTTAGTCATACAAAAGTGTGTGAGTGTTTTTCCCCACATAAAAATGAGCTTGATGCAGCCTTTAAGTGCAGTATTTTGCACCTCAAACCAAACTGGGACAACCCAAAGCTTCAGAGATGCAGACGTGACATTTGGCATTCACAGCAAATCTCCAGAGTTCCTCTCAGAAATTCTATTCTTATCTCTGTTTCCTTAGGTATGTTTGTTTCCTTGCAGTTTCTGTTTGACTTGCTTACTTTATTATTTTTTTTTTTTTTTGTTGCAGTCCTCTGAGAAATTCAGCTTTTGAATAATTATGTGTCCATACCCCTTTATTTTTTTATGTCTCTATGACCTGATGTTGGATAAAAATTTAAAAGAAGCCCAGTAGCCTACATAAAAAAGATGTACATGTTCAACTAAAGTAAAATAAATGGGTTCTTTGTGATCATTGGACCCTTGCAAAGATGAGAACGTGATGATTTCAATGATTAATTTCATCATTAGCCGACCAGATTGATCTGAAGGAAGGTGGTCAACAGACTATATCTGTCCATTGTTGGGTCCACCACTTCGATCTAGATTGAATAACCTCAACTGTTGGATTGATGGCCATGGAACTTGGTACAGACCTTCATTTTCCCCCGTTAAAAAAAAAAAAGGCAGTGATGCCCACTTTTCATATTCAGTGAAATGATTCACTATCATCTAGTTGAGTTTTGAGACATGTATGATGCCACCCACTGTGAGATGGATTTCCATGCCATTTTTACAGACGTAAACGTTGGTGATATTTTTATTATTCTTTTTGCTGGCACCATCATTATGTCAACATTTAATTTACTTTGGTTTGCGACACTAAACCTCTCTTTATGTTAGCCTGGCAAAACATCCACCCATCCATTATACCATTAATCCTGCGACAGTTGTTGGTAAAATCCAGAGCGGAAACTACATTCACATTTGAAACTACAGCCAATTACAGCCAAGTAACTGTTGGGGGACCTCTTGGACACCGCCATCGCTAAGCCCAACGCTAAGTATACCGGACCTTCCTCATCATGCTTACAGTAATGAATGTGTGCTTAAAGGTGATAATCTGGAGCGGGTTGGTTTGGTTAAGACACAAACACTTGGTGAGACGGGTTTGAGCTGAAACAAGTACTTCTTTTAGGTTAGAGGACTTTTGTCATCGTAGTAATGGTAATAAACATGCAGTTAATGTTGTGAAACAGTCATGGATACGATACTTTTCGCACAGGAAATGAACTGTCCTGTGTTTTGTCAATCTGTTCATCCACTCCAACTTTGAACTTTGTTACTCTGCCTGTATTACGTCAGCTGTCTTCCTACTTTGCTCCTCTCACAATTATCACAGGCACAAGCGGTCACCGAAAGAAAAATATAACTATGAGTCATAAAAAAAAGCTGCTGGCACAGATGACCTATGGGGTTTGTTTTTTTTTTTTTTTTTTTTTTTTACAGGACAGTCTCAAGGAAACATGTGTTCATAAGCTGTGCTGTGTCTGAGCGTGTGAAACAGTGAGAGTTTATCCATAGGCTCTTATTTCCCATTAGTTTCTGTGAATAAAACAGGGTTTTATAGCAGCTTTGCCTTATTATGCAGTAAACAAGCATGTCTGACAGCAAAACCTTTTTTTCGCAGAAAGAGGAGGGCAAGTAATAATGGGTGAGGTTTACACACCACCACACAAAGACACACATACACACAAGGGTTGACAAGCAAGGGTAGTGTGCATAGTGTGATAACTTCATCTCAGCATGGGAGCCAGTTGTGGGAGAGTGAAGCACCTGGGGAGAAAAGGATTATGGGTAGGGAGTGGGGCGCGGCGTTGAGACCACACGCTGAGTGAGAGGACGCTTGACCCAGACAGAGAGAAAGATGCTCACACAGTCGCACACACGTATATATACAGACACACACAAATGCATACCTTTACTGGTTGTGTTACAAAGAAAACACACACAAATAGATCTCAGTCTCTGAAACGCACGCACACAAATAAGTACACACTCCCTCCCACAAATCTCTCTCTTCCAGTTCCACGATGATTCTATCTATCGAGACGAGTACCTTTGACCCGGACAGCTGTCCTTGTCATTCCTCTTTGTCCACCCTTTCCATTTCCCTTCATCTTTTCTTTGTTCTCTTCCTTTTGCTTTTGTCTGACTGCATGGCGCTCCATTTGACTACCGGTTACCATGGCAAATGGCATGCACAAAGAGCATGACCTGAACAATTATAGATCTGTCCATCTCAGTCACACACAGACACAGCGGTGGTATCACACTTGGTGCACTCTGACCTTTTGGTACAGAGAGATTTAAAAATGTGAAAGAGGAAGAAAAAGGATAGAGTTGAAAAAAGAGGAAAAGAGCAGCAATTAAAAGATAATTATCTACTGGAGAAGGGCTGCAACTTTAATAGCGTTTGCACTGCTGTAAGAAAGATGAAGACGGAGAGTGAGTGGATTCCTTTTGGTGTAAATGTCAAACCCTAACTTTGACCTTCTGCTACTTTCTTGTCACTCTTCTGCTGCACAGTGTCCTTCTAATTCAGGCTGACTGCTTACAGTAGAGCTTACACCATCTTCAGTGAAACAACTAGACTCCCAAGAGTCTAGTTTCTGCAATCGCAGAAATGTATCCATGATTTGTATGAACTTGGATAGTTTTTAATCACAAAGATCTCCAAAATGTTTGTTGAATTAACATACAAGGTCACTTCAGTTGATCACTCAGTTAGTCAGTGCGATGATCTGTCACGCCTGGTCTGAAACAAACTTTTTTTGTATCTGTAGGGTCATATGTTCATATGAGTCTAATTATTAATACTAATTACAAATAAGCCCATGAAAAAAGCCACCCCCCCCCCCCCCAAAAAAAAACAATAAAAAAAAAATCAGTTTTACCTTACTAACAAGTGTTGTGTATGTGCCCCAAGTCTGATGGATCTCATAGCCACACACACACCAGTAGTGTGCCCAACGTCTTGTAAAAATGACATTTATATAAGTAACAAATAAAGTGCTGCAGTAAATATTTTTGCAGGAAACATTGCGACTGGCTGGATCATGTTGAGAGGCAGCTTTTTCAATGAATGAGGGAATGAAGCCACATGTGCACTAATAGCTGCAGAGTTGCCATGAGGTGGTTGCGATGGATTGCAGGTGTACCAGATGTGCGAGTGTCACAGCGGAGACTAGGGTTTGCATCTGGAGGGTAATCTGCGGTTATCTTGAGGCAACAGAGACACTTTGGTTAAGGTTAATTGAAGGTGGTGTTTTTTTTTTGTTTTGTTTTGTTTTTTTCCTCTCTTTTTTGTTTTTTAGTCAGTTACCCGAATATGATCTTACCCAGACTGTGACCAAGTCTAAACAGAACCATAGCAAGTGTAATAATACTGGGGTTACTACAGGTTGATATTGTACTGCCATTTCTCTTTCTGCCATTTCAATTTTCTGTGGACATTATACAGATATATTCAGATATATTCAGTATTCCTCACTATGTTAATAAAAAAAAAAAAAAAAAAAAAATCCTACAAAATGTATATGCTATATAAACATCATTTCTCTTTATATATTCTTCAAGCTCAGCTCCTGGGAGCTTGAGGGTTCTGCGCAGTATCTTAGTTGTTCCTAGCACAGTAATGGGACTATAGGAATAAATAATAATAACAATAATAATAGTAATAACAAACGTGAGGTGAGGATAACATGGCAAGGAGTAAAAAGAAAGAAGAAGAAAGAAGAAATACAAAGACCACATCACATAAAAGCAAGTCTATAAAAATTTGTTTTTAAGAAGTGATTTAAAAGAAGTCGCTGATTCTGCCTTATCTCCTTGGGGACATGATTCCAGAGTCGAGGGGCCCTAATAAAAAAAGCGCAGTCACCTCTAGATTACCAGTCTCAACTAATGGAACAACCAGAAAGGCTCCACCCGAGGATCTAAGGCTGCGTGGTGGCTCATAAGGCCTTAGTAGTTCAGTTTTGTAATTTGGAGCCAGGCCGTGGCTGCTTTGAAAGTGATCATTAAAATCTTAAACTCTTAAAATCATTTCTAAAATGGATGGGGAGCCAACAGAGCAAAGCAAATATTGGAGTGATGAGATGCTGTCTGTTAAAAGCAGTAAGAAGCCGAGCTGTTATATTTGTGTTTGTATATTTTAACTGTTATATTTTGGACAGTTGGAGGCAGGATAGAGACCTGTGATGTTGCAGTAATCCAGTTTTGAAAAATATGAAAACATGGATGATATTTTCTAAATCTGAGTGTGTCAGGAATGGTTAAATTTCATCAACCCACCCTCTCTCATTTCCAAAGGTTAGGTTTGAATCAAACATTAAACCAAGGGTTGAATATTTGGAAACCAGGGACCAAGAGCATTCTGAATGGGAGAGATGGCGTTTGTTGGGTTAAATAATATTCATATCATAGTTCAGATTTTGAATGATTAAATTGTAGGGAATTTTGTGCCATCCAACAGTTAACATCATGTAGTTATTTCACAACAGCAGCTAGGATTTCTGGTTCACCAGGCCTTAGTGGGAAATATATCTGTGTATCATCTGCATATCAGTGGAAGGGGATGTTGTGACGTCGGATAATTTGGCCAAGAGGAAGCATGTAGATGGACGGACCTAAAATAGAACCTTGCGGTACACCACAGCTAATGAGTCGGTTCCATCTAAAAGATAGGAATGAAACCAACTAAGTGCAGTATCCTTGATGAACAACAGCGTCAAAGGCTTCACTTTCATTTCAGGCCAGAGTGACCACGTCAATTTGGCCCATAAAGGATAAAAGTTGGCTTGAAACTACTTTTTCCAAAACTTTGGAAAAAATGGCAGTTTGGCCTAAAATTGGTGAAAACAGGGGGGTCAAGGTTTTTTTTTTTTAAAAGAGGGTTGGACCACAGCGTGTTTAAAATTAGATGGACAAAATCCTTCTGTTAAGGAACAATTGATAATTGATAAAATACAGGGTGTGTGTGACATCTTGAAGTCTAGTGGGCAATGACGTCGAGGCTGCACGTAGATGATTTCATTTCTGACATGATTTTGGTTAAGAAGGATAAAGATATGGATTCAAAATGGATGAAATAGCTATGGATGTCCCTGCTGGTTTCTAAAACGCAGTCAGGTGGAGTAATTTGTTGCCTTATATTGTTAACTTTGGTTATAAAACCATTTTAAAACTTCTCACATATCTCTTGTGAAACATCTGTAAAATGGCTGGTGGAGGGGGTGGTGACAAAGTTTATGACTTTGAATAAAATTGTGAATGATTTATTAAAATTTGGTTGAAAAAGAAGGATGCCCTTGCTTCTTTTGACTTTTGATAGTTTTTTTAATAAAATATTTGCAAACCTCTTTTTTTTTTCCATTTTCTTTACTTTCTCTCGAAGTCTCTCTTTCAAATTTGGGTGGATTAATTTAGCCAGGGCTGGGATGGTGTGTTCGATTTCTTAATTTTCTAGAGAACAGTAGAGTCCAGGATTGTTTGGCAGGTATGATTAAAACGGGAGACCAGCTCCTCTGTGTTAAAATGTGGGCCAGAAGCAGTTAAAGAAGCAATAGGAAAAACATCAGAGAACTTGCTTGCAGACACTGAATTAAAAATGCAACGGAAATGTTAAATTCACCATAGATCATAATTTTGTCAAAGTTAGCAATAAAATGGGACAAAAATGTTGAGAATTCTTGAATAAAAATGTTTTTTGGTCTAGGGGCTCTGTAGATTATTAAAATTATAAAAGGATTTTTTTTTTATTCACCATAAAAGCAAGATGTTCAAATGAAGTAAAACCACTCTATAAAATATGAGTACCTATGAAATATGTTCTGTAAATAGCAGCAATCCCCCCCACCCCTGCCTGACAAATGGGGTTGATGGAGATATGTGAAATTAGGGAGGGGGGGTTATTTGATAAGAGAACTACAGTCCCCCTGAGTTAGGCATGTCTCTATGACAATAAAAATAAGTGTTAGAAGCAATAAAATTGTAACATAAGAAGGCTTTGTTGTTGAGGGATCTGACATTTAAAAGACCAAAAAGTACCATCTTGTCATTGGGGCATGGAAGTAGTAGAGAGCGAAATGGGGCATGAATTAAATTTTTATGGTTGACAGCAGAGGGCCTGACATGGGAAATGATAGTTCGTTTTAGAGAGGGTAGGTGGATAATTAACTGTCCAGGGGAGTTGGTCGGTGGAGGAGGTGATAGTGACTGTCACCTTTAGGGGACGACAGTGGGAGTTTGTCCAGGATGACAGGGACTGTAGCTCTGGGGAAACAGCTAGCACCGAAGAAACGGGTGTTTATGGATTATGGGATTACCCACTATTAGTGTGGCTGGAGAGAAAAGGGGGCAAGGAGGTGAAGGCTGGGGATTGTGCTGCATTGTTCCAATGACCACACGGACCAGCTTCACTTTCTGCATCTTCTCTAGCTCTTCACTCAGCCCTTGGTATTTCTCAAGCTTTTCGTGTTCTTTCTTCCTGATGCTGCTGTCGCTTGGGCTTGCTACATATGATCACTACTGCCTTCTTTTGCCGTTTGTCCACCACTGCTATGTCCGGTTGGTTAGCCATCACATTCTCAGGGCGTGGTTCTTTCCAGTTCTTCATGCTTGAGACCCTTTTTTTGGATATCTGCCACTGTGATGGTTACTGGATCCTGTTCAGGGAGGGGGCTGTGGTTTGCTCTCAGGTCCCTGAACCACTGAGGGTTGATGTCATGTGATGCCTCCTTCTCACATATGTTTTTCCAGTCCCCAGTCTGGGTGGGTCTTCTCTTTTGTTATTCCCCTTCCACTGTGAGGAGTACTTTTACACCCTGATCATTATTCTTCTACTTATCTGGTGTATCTCTTTAGCCAGGTAGCCAAGGCCATGAATCTTTGTTTGGTAGTCTCCAGGACCTTAGGTATAGACTTCTATAGGTAGCCCTTTTTTCATCGCACCTTTCTGTAAGTTTTACAGCTGGCTAACTTCTTTCCGGTTGCATTGATCTTGGCCTCCAGTCTCCTTCTCCATGGAGGATACTGCTCCTCATGGCTAATGTTAATCTTGTAGCCAAGCTTCTCAAGGATCACTCTGGCATATATCAGCTTGTTGGTGTCAGTGATGGTAGAAGTAGGGATAGTATGTAGTTCTGCATTCACATCTTGTACTTCACTTAGGTATCCAACTTGGTTATTATCTTTAATCTCAAGTCAGATGCCCAGATGCTCAGATGCCCTCTGCACAGTCTGCACCTGGGGTCCTGCTGGGTGTGTTAGGCCCCAGCCTCTATTGATCTTATGCTTAGGGCATGTTCCTGTGCTGCCATGATTAGTGCCTCTGTGCTGTCTTTCAGTCCAGCCTTTTCCAGGCTTTTGAAGGATTTTTCGATATCAGCAACTTCTATCTGCTGGTGGTACATGCCATGCAGGGGTTTGTCCTCCCATGATGGATCCTCCTTCTCTTCCTTCTCCTCCTCATTGAGGTTCTGCTGTTTGAGGTATTCACTAAGCAGATCATCCTGGCAATTTGGCTCTGATGCCCACTAGTCCTCGCCTTCCTTCCTTGCTCTTAGTGCACAGTCTGAGGGTACTGGCCAGGGAGTACCCTGGGAACTCAGCCCACTTCTCATTCCCTACTTCTGGTTCCCCAACACACGACATTGACCCCGTGACCCAGGTGACGTCCAAGCCAGTGTGTCCCGTTTATGTTTTGCACTTATGACGTACGAGGTTGGCAGGTGGCAGTAAGGGGCCCACACTGGCCATGACCCAATCAGGAATATATATATACATACACACACACACACACACATATATATATGTATATGATTGTGCAAGTCAAAGGTTCTAATTTTGCCATGTGTTATAGAAACAGTGCCATTTTTTATGAAATCTCCAAACACACCAATGTCAAAAATCAAAGGTAAGTGTTATGATAAATTGCTTGTTGACAACAGCTTTCATTGTCGTGTGTAGTGCAGGGAAATTTGAATGATTTGTGGAAATTACAGTTCTTGTCATTTGTCTGAGAGCTTGAGAGCACTTTTATTCCAAGTCATCACAATAGAGTTTAAAAGAACTGTTAACACTGTTCCTACAAAAGAGAAGGCAACCATAGCGTGTTTGGTGTACAGCAAGTAAATGTGATGTCAAATGGGGGGGAAAAAAGATGTATTATCTTTTATTCGATAAAATAAAAAGTTCTGCTGTGTACACAGCGGCACCAGAAGAGCGAATACTTGTTCTTCAACTTCAGCTTCGACTTTATTGTCTCCAGTGAAAATCTGTCTCTAATCAGAGACAAAGTACACACTGTACTCTCATATAAGACATTATAAATAGGTAAAATATAACAGTCAATCAGCAGCCTCCTCAGATAGACAGGCTAATTTCCGACTGCGTCGTGGCAGTCTTTCCATCAAGCACTTCTTTTATTATTTTGCTAAAAGTTAACAATAAAGTTCTTGGACAGAGACAGACGTGTCAGGGTTCTGGATGAGGTGCAGCTGTAGGTTAGGCAGGATTCGTGTGAGTTGTTGCTCATTTTGAAACCCCGGTTTAATTTGTTTTTTCTACTTTTCTGTTTTGTCACTGACCTATCCAATAAAAAAAAAAAAAAAACACCCAGCTGATATTATGTCAGCCAACCATATTTTCTTCCGGGCATTTCTGGCCATGTCTGATAATATGAAATGTTTAATTCAATACAATGGACAAAACCCATTCCAATGAGCATTGATAAACATCAGTATTTATGTCACTCACAGCCTCTATCTCTAACAGAACGAGAAGTCATCCTATTATGATGCTGTTAAAACTGGAACCACCCGGTCAGTCCCAAAGAATCTATTGCTCCATCTCTGCCTTTTTAAACTCTTTAGCCATATATTTAGGTTGCCTTATATTATACACATAGATTGCTATTGACTGGAAAAGGTCAGATCAGCTTTTCTATTTTTCTTAAGATCTGTGTATCTGTCTCTTGTTCTCGGTGATCACAGGGATGCCTTCTTCGTCCCTTTCCTCCTCTCCCTCAAAATGTTCTTTCAATCAAAGAATTGGTCCCAAAAGTGTCTCAAATATTATGACTGCTCCAATAGCTATGGAAATCACGTCAATGCGTCGAAGACATGGCCTTTTCTGAAGGACCCCGAGGACCAAGCAGTCACAATGCAGTCTGGTCTGTCAATCTCAATGTTCCCTTCCACCCCTTTTCCACCTCCTACCTGATCGCACAACTAGAGTCTGGAAATGCTCATATTAATGCACTCACTCAAACACATACTGGGAGTCCCAGACACACTGCATGTGGTCAGTCGGAAAGGCACATTCATAATCAACTTAAATCCATGCTGCAACAGCTATAGACTTGAATAATCACACATACGGTGTGTTTCAGCAAAGACACATGACCGGCCGCATACACACCAACACCATATGCATGGATACTCAGTGTGCTAACTCCATGGGTGGTTTCTCTGTGAGCCAGTGCACTGTCAGATAACTGACAACTGTCAGATATGCGGTGTCAAAACAGTCTAATAGCAACCCCCTCGCATCTGCCGAGCTAAACTGCACGTCCCGATGCAAGTTGTGGCAAAGTTCACTTGGTTTTAGTCCACTAAATGGATTTATTAGGGTAATATTAAAAGTCAGTCTCGTATAATGCCATCACATATGCTGCTCTGCTTCAACCAGGGGAAACACCGCTACAGGTCCGCTGTTTCTCCATACAGCACATTTAATAGCAGTGAATGAATCCCCTTTCAAAATAAACTGATGATTGTTTGTCTGTTTTTTTCGTCTTGCGCCTTTTTCAAAACCCTCTCGTGGTCTGTTGAGCTCGTTCAAAATGCGTTTGGTAATCTTCTTAATGAAGATATTGTGACCCATAGTTAGGTGACATCTAATGGTTAAAGCAATTATGACAGGAGCGGAGGGAAAGGTGTGGTGATGTAGTTCATAAAGTCCACGTCGGGAGGAGGTTCAGGTTGGATGGACGGGTCAACGAAAAGGGAACACGAGCGGTGTTTGATTCCCATGTGAAGGTAGCAGTTTATGTTGTTTCTATTATCGTGAAAATCCCAGAAAGTTAACCATCTTGTTATGATCGTAACAATGAAAACAAAGATCATCTAATGAGGGAACGCTTATTTAAACCCAACCACCATCTTTTCCTGAAACCTAGCCAAGACATGACAGTTTTTTATAGTAACCATGGCGACGAAGGTAGGCACACTGCTTTTGGTTCAGTCTGTGTGTTTCCACTGTGTGTGTTTGTTTGCTGTAACCATGACAGCCAATGTCAAGGTCAAGGCCTGCCGCCATGGGGTGCTACAGGAGAGACGTTTTCAAGGCCGAAAAAAAACAAAAAACACAACAACCTATATTGTGGTTTGATATTTTATTCAGTCATCTTATCATTGTCATCTAATCTCCACATCTCTGCTGTGTTATGGTGTCAATAATACATGATACATCCCATTTGTCGGATCACGTACCCGATCAGAAAATACGTGACGACAAATTCCATTCCATTTCCACTTCCATTTAAATTAGATACATTTTGATAACTGTGTACAATGCAGCATGCTCACAATAACTCCTCTTATAAGTGTCAGTTTTTATTAAATCTGTTTGAAAGAGGTATTGGTTTTTATTTATTTATCTATGTTCTATGGTCATGCTAAGTAGGCTGTAATTTGTAGAGCTGTTAAACTGTACTAGATTACTCTATTCCTAATTTGTTCTTCCCAGTTATATGAATTAAGGTTAATAAAATATTAGAACGGTACCTCAGAGAACATCCACCAAAATGAAACAAATTCTATGCAAACTAAGAACTATAATCCTCATTAAGGTGAGATCTGTTGCAGGCTGTTTGTATTACACTGCATTAGTTTCGTGTAGGTGTACCTAATACACTGGCATGTGAATGCAGATGGATTTAATTACTGTGAGTCATAGCACAACACTTTCTCTGAGCTGGAGAAACTGTATTTTTACTGAGGAACTTGGCTTCAAACTGGAAATGGGTTAAGACATGGATTTATTTCCCTAGTGGAGTCATATGTAGTAAGACAATGTAAGAATGTAAGAAAATATCTGTCAAATGTAGAATGTAGAAACTGGCAGGCTGTAACAACAGACGATAATGTTAGATTAAGTCATTTTCAATTATATATATATATATAATTGAGAAAAATCAGTTTTAATCTTCTGAATAATACTTCATTCTCTGAATATTTTGATGGGGAAAAAATAAGGAGTCTGTAACAGAACTGAATGCATACTTTGAAAGTAGGACTAGCCAACACAGGCACTGTGTACAGGCGCACGGTACTGTAATTGGAATCCTTGTGCCTTGTGCCAAAATGAAATATTTCTTTATGTTATGAGTGCAGACCATAAAACTGGGTCATGATTCCCTGTTTTTTGGTTAGTCCATAACCAGAGCGTCTTAATGAGTTTGAGTCTCTGGGAGAAGCAAAATTTATTCAGTTTCTGTCCCAGGCTGAGAAAGTTTAAAGAACCACCACAGTAGGGGATTTTCAAGCAGCCCCATCCTGTGATTCTTCAAATACTTGAACTGTCAAATGGCTTGAGTTTGGATTCAATATATGACATAGAGGATAGCCCTCTATTCTACATAAACACTCAAAGGAATTATTCTCGGTATCCTTATTGCTGTCAGCCTTTAGTAATAGGTCAGGACCAAAGAAATAAGGCGTTGGTTTGTTCATCAAGTCAAGTCAAATTTTACTTACAATATAGTTCAATATCACAAATCAACTCCCATAAAAGTCTTCAATGTGGAAAAAAATAAGGTGTTAACAATCAGGATGACATTATAGATTATAAATTAATTAAATGAATTTGACCCAGGGCGTCACTGAGCAACTTCCAGTTGGAAGAGCAAACATAACTAAAACCATGCAAATTGTTCACACATCTAGGAGAAGGAAGCAAACACACAGGGGGACAGAGAGACAAGGAGTAAGCTGCGAATCCTGGAGGACAAAGATCTTTATCTTAAACATCTGGAGTGGGCATCCTACAGCGAGGAGAGGGAGGGAGGTCCCAAGACAACTGACAGGACAGAGTGGACAGGAAGGAGAAAATGGCAGGAGTGGGGCAGTTAGAGAGATAGGCTGCCTGCCTGGTTTAGAGGGATGGAATGGTTTCAGAAGACATTGGAAACAAAGGGAATCTTTCTTTATTTCTAAACTTTAAATCATGGACTTGAAATAAGGTCAAGGGTGCTCTCATTATATTATATTTCAGGTAAACGCTGAGAGAAACGTGCTAGGCTGGATGTTGAGCACTGAGGATGGCGGGCTGTAAGTGTTAGTCCTGACGGCTGGTTTTAAGGCCTAATTTCTGAATAAAGGGGTGGGCATTTCTCTGACCACATCGATATTTTCACAGCATTAACATGCAACCTAGACCTGATTTGTTATCGAAACATACATAGACATCTACCTTTAAGGAGGTTTAAACAAGGCACAAGTCGGACAACAGAGCTAAAATGTTACTTATGCAGAAAATATAAGAAGAGAATGACACAAAAACAGGATAATAACAAACCACTAAGAGGTAAGAAAAAATTTGACCATTAGACTTTTGTCAACAGAAATGTTTGAAAGGTGATTTACAATAAAAATGAAAAAAAAATTAAAATAAAAATTAAAAAAAAAACAAGGGAAACAGGAAAAAAGACTCTAACTTGTTCTCAACTTAAACCAGTGCAGAATGGCAAAATGCCAGAGTATAGCTGTCAGATCACAGACAAGTACAAGATGAAGAAAATGAGGAGTAAATGTTTAATGCACCGTCCTGCAGGAAGAGGCTGTGCCAACGAGAAGCACATACTGACACATTTCGAAATGTTGTACAGTTTTGTCGCAAAGCACAAAAGTAAAGCTGGCATTTTGTGGTAAGTTGTGTTCATAACTCTGCAAGTTTTAGCTACAGTCATGAGTGTAATTCCAAAACTTTTACTATGGTCTAGCATTGGACAGGTTTCTATAGTTTTATAGTTGTTTTTCTTGTTTGGACAGTGTAAATTAAGATCACAGCCTTAGGTAACAATGATTTGCGAAGTGAATTTGACAAGTGTTTTGGATAATTATTTCATATCGAGGCTGAAAAATTAAGTCATGCAGTCCTAAAGACTGCAGTTCTTTGAATGACCATTAGAGTCTGGCTCCAAAACTGAGTCAATCCCCATAGACTCTCATGTTAAAATGTCCAACTTTAGCTAATTTCTTAGGCTAAATGCTGAAATGTAAACTTTGAAATGTTACTGAAACAATAGTTATGTTTCTCCTAAACATCTTAAATACTGTCACTGTCAACCAATGCCTTGAGCCCTGGTTCGATTATAAAGAAAACATCTCTTCACACTAGTGTGCGAGTACTCTCTTTGTGTTGCCTGAGGCAAAAAAGTTATGTAAATCAATAAGCCTTCAATCTGCAGGACATCGTCAAAGGTGAACATGGAGGCTGAGGTCAAATAAAGTTGGTATTGTGAAATAAAAGCTTCAAGCAAGCTTTCACTTCTCTCAGTCACTCAGTAAGAAAGCTGGTGCGCTTGAAATAAGTAGATAGGTTAATAAACAAACGCCCAATTGGGAAGCAGGTATTATCTTCCAAAATTATCTAAAATAAAGTAACAATGACACAAAAAAACCTGATCCTTGATGTGGCTTTAGTATAATACAGTATTGTTTATACTGTATTATGTAGAAGACCATTTTGGAAATTTGTCTTATTTTGCCAAATAAAATCAATCACAATTTTACTGGAAAAGTCTTCTCACAGCTCCAGAGCTGTCTTCTTTAGATTATTATACAGTCAAAATATTCATGACTATGTTGCGGGTTATGGTTTTTTTCTAGAAGAGATAAAGACTTTTCTTCTTCTTTGTGTTTGTGTTTGTGTCCACTTACCACCTAATTATTTCATAATGAGCTGAAAATTACCAAATTAATTTGGCCATAAATCAAATGTTTCTAAAATTGAAAGTGACCTCACTTCTACTTTAGAATTGCTTGAGCTATGATTTTAATTCATACAATAATAATAGAACTTATCAGGAACTCTTATCATGACGATCAGAACAATAGTGTGCTAATAGTGACTGTTTCAGATAAACATCTCAAATAGCATCTTCATTTCCTTAACTGAAGGATAAATGAGGCCAAATGAGTATTGGATTTTTAGTGTCTATAATAACATTATGATACTATGATTTTGCTTGTCATTAGTGTTGAATTGTAGACAGAGTTTACTTTTCCAGAATGACATTTGGAGCCCAGCACACTAAATCAAATTTCAACAATGAACAATGAGTTTTTACAGACCATTTTGTTTCATTTAGATTTTTTTCTCCAGAATAATGCAGTGTCAGTGTCTACATGCCCATAATTATTCCTAAATGTTTCCAAAATTGCCATGTCAGTGAGTCAAAAAAATGATTTTGCTGCTTTTATTTTGCCTGAGTTGAAGACGCTTTTTCTGTAATAACAGACTTTTATAGATTCTGATGTAATAATGTGCTGTGTGAAGAAGTAGTATAACTGCCATAAAGATGACAAAAACAATATCCCTGACAACATAAAGCTGGTGCTAGAGGAGACGAACTGCCATGGAGAACAAGAATCTGTGTATGTACATAGATATATGCGCATATAAGTGTGTGTGTGTCGTGTGTGTGTAAAATGTGCGAATGGCTCCATCTTACAGCATCCTACCCCCCTTTTATTTTCCATGCAAAAGTGCCCAGTCAGCAGGAGTTAGTGTGGATCCACCAGCTTGGATAGTTTTCTCCCCAGACACACACTCTGCCCCGAAAGGAAAATTAGACTGCTGGATATTGGCCATATTTCATGTAAATGGTGTTTACTGACACGTCCTTTTTTTTCTTTCCACATTGTTTGATTTTTTTTTTTTGCCCTTCCATCCTTCCTCCCAAAGTCACCATCAAAATAGAAACAAACAAGATAGAAACAGTACCATATCGCTGCATTGTGGCCTCTCTGTGGCTCACGTAATTAAACTGGCCGTTATCGCTTTCTTTCCTTGAATTATAAAACATGCTTTTTTTTCTATCATCTTTTTTTTTTTTGCCACAGTAAAACACTGAGTATTTGAACTAGCAAATATACAAGTCTATTTAACTAATTGTCCCAGACCTTGATCTGAGTTAACATCCTCTTTGGGCTAAAAGAAAAAATGTATCAAATTTATTGATGACAGTGATTTTTCACAGAGGGTAATATTGTTACATTTTTTCTTCATTAAGAACGAAATTGAACGATTTGCATGACAAAAAGGAATCCTTGATTTATCTCAACTATCATCAACCATGACAGTTTTTACAGATTTTAAATAAAGGAGGCTAAAGCAGTAAAGTTTAAGGTTGTTGAAAATGAGCTCATCCAGAGTGCAATTGATATCCAAATAACTTTTTCTCTTTTTCTTCAAAGAACTGATTACCTTTTCCAGTACATGACACACTAAAACCAACCACTGCAATCTGACATCACTCACACTGATCAAAAGGACTGTGTACCTCTGCTATGAATCAGTTATCCAAATAATGAGACTGACGCAGCGGACGTTCTCCATTCCTCTTCCACCGTTCAAGATGTTCAACTTTATAACTTTAGTACTTTATCTGCTCTAGAATACTAATTCATCAGAATTTCTGGAATTTTCCCCTTTCACAATGTGAATCTACTTCAGTTCTGCATTTGCTGGAATGGTGTCCATTGCGGTTGATCACAATGGACACCACGCGTCACGTCATGTTTGCTGGGGCTTAGACATCTGAATGGTGGATTGGGCAGGACACCTGACTTTCCTGCATAATGGACCAACAATACATTGATTTTATTAACTTTAACCACAATCTTTTGCCAACATTAACCATATAATAAAAAAAAGAAAAAGAAGGAAAGCACATACCCACGTGACCATGCACAGATACTGTTGAAAGTAAAAATAAAATAAATTACTAAAGGTAATCCAGGGTTTGCAAATCGTCCAACCAAACACATGCATACTCTCTGAGTTTGATCAATTGTTCAGAGATTATTGTCTTATAAAAAAAAAAAAAACCATCAAGGGTATTCACTGGTGTTAATTAAATACACACTAAAATACATGGCATCAGATACTTTTTGTAATCCCCAATACCTGATATGTGATATGAGATGAGATCAATGGATAACGTACATTATAAATAGTTGTGTATGTGGCATCCTTCAAAAAAAAAAAAAACACAGTCCAGGGCACAAATCATTCTCATTCAGTTTAGAGGACCTGAATGGACTTTTAATGATGTGGTGATTACGTTGGCCACAATATAATTGCGTAGAAGATGTAATTGTCAATGTGAAAATTATACATGGCAAGACACTCGCAAAATGCATTAGGATCAAAATGGACAGGATAGGGACACTGCACGTTACGAGTGGCGTAAGAAAGAGAAAAGATAGAGAGACAGAGAGAGAAATGAAGAAAATAAGGAAGGAAGAAAGGTAAAAAAGAAAAGCCAAATGACCTCTGTGTCTAAAAAAGGGCAACGCACACATGCACTCAGCTAAGAAAACACATTTAAAACCCCCTCAAGGCAAGTTCATCTGGCACTTAACGTGTAGCCATTAGGAAAGTGATCCATGAATGGGAATTTGTGCATAGTGTGTGTATGTGGGTATGTACGTACATAGGTACATGGGAGACTGACACAGAGACATCCCCGAGTGGTTTCAAACATATTTTCATAGCTGTATGCGTGTCCATTTCCCCATGAGTCAAACATTCCTTCAATTAAGTCACATAACCACTTGAACCCAAAACTGGTGAGAGTGTGTACTATACCGAGTGTGTGTGTGTGTGTTCATACAGACACATATGCAGGAAATTGCTTTCACATTATCAAGTTTGTACCTGAGAATGAAACAAAAAGAGCAACATGGTCCATCTGTCTGTTTCACTGTGGATGTATTGGAACTAGTTCCCTCTTTGTTTTCAGATTGTGTCACGCTCACTATATACAGTATACACAAACCAACCATTTTGTCATCTAACCAAATGTGTTTGTGTCATGGCTAAGAACCTGGTTATAAATTTGGCCACCATGTCCATCTGAGAGGAAAGTTATCAAAATCAACAGCAACATATCTAAATACTGAGCTTTCAAACTGCACTATGACTGATTGAACCTTTAAATTACACACACCATAGTACATACAAATATACGAGGCCAGACACACAAAACAATTAGCCTGCACTTTTTGCAATTACAGAGATACAAACTTATCTTTGGAGGATTGTAAATTTGTTGTCTTGTATCAATTCACCAGATTCTTTAATTAGGCGCATATATTTCACTTTAGAGAAACTAATCACTTAATGTACTTACTGCAAATTACTGTGAGAACAGTCTTCAGGTGTCAAGCTCACATAAATCATTTTGCACAGTTAAGTTGAAATATTCTGCTCAGTGCTGTCACGGCAAGCAGTGTTCGCCCAAGCTAAAAATAGATCAATCAATCAATTAGTACGACACACTAAGTGGAAGTGATATCTCTCCTTACATCTGATCTCAGAACAGCTTCCTGTCATATCTGAAAGGATCCGATGCCTGTTTGCATTCATCATGTAATTTACTGCCCTCGTGGGTGTGACCATGTCCCAGTGATAAAGGCTGGAGCTTATTGAGCGGAGAGGAAGAGAGAGAGAGAACAAGAGTGAGAGAGAGTGATGATGTTGGCGGAGCAGAGCTAACTAGTTAATTAGAAGTTAGCGGTACAGTATATGCACACAACCGGTCCAAACTGCACGGACTTGTGCGGTGACACTTCTAAAGTAGCCTGGAGTAGTATGGGCACCAAGGGCATTGTGGCCTTAAAAGTGTGCAATTTTTTTTTCTGGGCCATCACGGCTGGAGGGATGGGAGGAGGGATCCTCAAATCATCGATGCCCCCCACTGATCCCACAAAAATGTGCCTTAGTTCCTTAAAAGTGTTAATTATAAAAACAACCCGGTGACTCTCAAGCTAGATAGTATGTTTATGTCCATATCTATACACACTGGCATACGACCATGTGACAACATGTGATGTGGGAGTTATATCATATCCTTGTTGTGAAGATATGGGGACACTGGCTTGTCCTAACACTTGGCGAACTCATCTGTTTGCATGTTTCACAAAGAGTGTTGTGTTTGCTGCTATACTATATACGCCTTAGATCACTGACAGCATGACAAAGCTTTTGTGCTTAACAAAGATTCCTGCATATCGCTGAGCATCACCCTTAGCCAAAACTATATACTATTACTCGCTACCCGCATAGACACACACACATGCACACACACGCTGACAGTGACACAGGGAGAATTTTCGCTTGAATACACACCTGTCCTTTCGCTCTATGGTACACAGCACACAGCCTGACCATGACCACAGGCCATGCTCTGTCTGTGTGTGCGTGTGTGTGGTGTGTGTGTGTGTGTGTGTGTGCGTGTGTCAAAGGGCCTCCACAGTATTCATGTACACAGACAGCTCCTTGTGTCCTATCCAACAGCCTTACACTCTCTGTCCCCCATTTTTATTATCATTATTATTCTGTACTTTTCTCTCAGCTCCCTGTGTTTCATTCTTACTTTCTGCATGTCTCTCTCTTTTTCACTCCCTGAGGTTCCCTCTCTTTTGACCCATAGGAGGAATAAATCTGCATGATTTTCCTTCAGAAATGTCCCCAGATGTAGTGTGTCAGTGTGTCAGTGAGTCAGATTGTGGCATGTCAGTGGGTGTCTCAGTGTTAGCGTGTGGACACTTAGGTGTGTACCCATGAGTCTGTGTGGGTGTGTGTTGCGTGTTTCAATCTGGGCTACAACCTAGTTGATTAAAACTTGATCTACTTAACACATATTTTGTCAGTGTTTCAAATTAAACTACCAAATAAAATACCAACATTTTTGGTAAATTGATAACCACAGACAGAAAGAAAAGAGAAACAAATAAGAGAAACAGTGAAAGTACTTAAGACTCATTTCCCTTCTTTACTCTTTTTCTCTGTTTCTGTCAAACACCGTCAGGATTGGAGGTTGCCATTGCTTCGACTATTTACTGGCACAGGCTTCATCTTGTTTTATTAAGCAAATGGCTGTAGATTTATAAGGGGCATGGGTCCTTGTACAAGTGAATACGATTTACCAATGTTAAAAAGCTTCAGTTTGAATTTATGTTGAAAATATATCTATGAAGTCGTTTTGTGGCTGTAGTTTTTTGTACTGAAGTCCGTTAAAATGTGCAGGTCTCTGGGGTAGAGTGAGGATTTTTTTTTTAGTATTTGTTTTTATTTATAATTAGCATTTTTCTGTGAGCGAATCTGACTGTTGGTTGGTGCTTGCTGTCAATGATAAATGGCAGCACTATTTTAAATAAAACATCTATTTTTTTTATTTATTTATTCATTTATTATCAAATTGATAGTCAATTTATCACCATTTTCAATTCACATACATTTCATCACATCCACTCTTTTATCAAATAAGGTTTGTGGCTTTGATCCTTGAAGCCACTTTCCTGAAATGATCAATTTTGTGTTGTGAATAAGGAATAATAAATGTATGCCTAGGAAAGTGTTGAAACGTGGCTTGGTTACAAGTAAATGTTAACAAAGTGATGTTTTATTGCTGGCGCATATTAGTACCACCAAGAATACATCAAACCCTTGCATGTGACAGTAGCGGTTCCAAAGCTCAGCTTCTTTCTCAGTATGCTGGTTCGCAAACCACGTCATTCCACTTTGAACATGTCCTTGGTCACGTGCAGCCAGATGACATATTCAGGTTCAGGCTCATCCATGACTGTTGGCCATGACTTTATCCCCACAGTTTTCAGTCTTGTGTATAGGGGAATAAATAAGTGAACCCACACGAATTACTGATGTTTATGTAAAAACTTGTCTTAAAATATGGCCGGACTTTGATCTGTGTTACAATGGTGGACAAACACAATCTATTTTAACTGACTTAGTAACCCATAATTCATTGCATTGTTCTTGTGCATATTCCACTCAAGCTAATTACATTAACAATTGGAATCAGCAGTCAGATATAATCATTTGAATCGTACCAGCAAGTGAAACTAAATTCAGAAATTGAATCACCTGCAAATACTTACAGTTGAAATGTAAATGCTACTGAATTTATTGCACCAAAATATTGAATTTACATTGTCTCAATTCCACTTTGTGAAGCACTTACAAATTTCAACAGCACGACTGAATTGAATTACAAGGTTAATTATTTTTAATTTCCTTGTGGCACACAGTAGTTAGGCAGAGAAATACTGTCAGACAGTATTATGTTTCTATGTAACCATTGTAGTTATTAAAAACACATCATCTGGAGATGCAACATGAAGGGTTTCTTTTTAAAACCTTGGTACAAATATTAGTTATAATTAGAGTAATATTACATACTACTTTTTTTGTTTGTTTTTACAAATACATGTATTACATTTTGTCCAATAATTAGTCTTCTTTGTGATTTTTTTTCAGTCCACAGCCCTGTCTCCATTTACATTTCAGCCTTTTCACTGTCCCCGCCATATAAGCCTGCCTGCCCAGAAACCTTGTGCTTTTTACGCTAACCATACACCTTACAGTGGCCCCTAAAAAACTCACTCTTATGTACCTCTGTGTCTCCCCCCTCCCCCCTATTTATTTTCTGTGCTGTATACAGATAGAAGGCAGCGCTCAGCTGTCCACTGAAGTCAACACACTCCAAAATCTTTCTTGCTTGTCTTTTATTTCACACAGAATTAACAACTAACTGGATCATAAATTACTCACCAGTTGTGTCCTGGTTGTGCCCTAGAATATATAACGTCTTCAATAAGGTCTTTATTTGAGACAGACACGCACTATTTAGATGTTTTACCGTTTACTAATTAGGTTACTCAATATACACACAATGTGTTCATTGTTGTAGAGTTAAAAGGTTATGTAGTAACGACACTTATCCAAAAGTTTTAATCAGTAATTTGATAGGATTCCCAAAATTATTTATGTTATGCTTCTAAAATTCTCCTCCAGAGGCGTAGTCTCTGAAGTGGTCTGTGCAGGAGTGTCTCCCTTTCTTCCACACTGACAAAACCAACTACCTCGAGGGGAAACTTTCTTATGCATATATGCTGAATTAGTTACTCAGAGTTGAATGTGTCAAGTCAAGTCACACTGACATTATTTTTTGTAATTACTGGAAGAGTAAATGCAATGTTTTACTTGAAAATGCGCTTCACCATAGCTTGCATATTGCAAATAGAAGGAAATATGATGGTCATGTCAATATAATACACAATGTTTAGTGTGTTCACGGTAACGGTGCAGACTTTGGATTGGTGGTTTGTTAATGACAATGCCATGTTTGCTTTCGCTCCAAAACAGTCTCTGCAGTGTATCTATCACAGTGTCTCGAACAACTGCATGATTATATTATAATTACGAGGACTAACCAAAGCAGGGGGAAATTGCAGTCATAATATCTTGACAGCCTCATAGGAGTATAGTATGATCCCATTCAAGTCGTTACTTTGAGCTGACAAGTTCTCATTACAATTATTCCCAAGGGACGTGTGCAGCGTTTTTTATGCAACATAATCTTTTTGTTATAGAATGTGCACATCACAAGTTATAACTTAACCAGAAAATCATTTATTTATTTATTTTTTTATTTTTATGCTCAGCCATATGGTTTTGCTTAGGGTACAGAAACTTAAGTAATCACCTCAGTATCAAATTATGCCCCACCCCCACCCGATATTTTTTTTTTCCTTTAAAAAAGAAAAAAAAAAAATTTTTTGTCCATGTTTTAGTTTGGATTTCTCAGAAGAGTCACTATCCTTTCCAAAGCCTCTGATTTACCCTGATTCATATATGTTGTATAAACACATGGTGACTGAATTTTAGACCTTTTTTTAAAGAAAAGGCTGTGGACCTTTAACTCTTTGACAGACACCATGTGGGTTTGGTTGGAGCCTCCGCTGCAGAGACTGTAGGATCGATCATTTAGTGCGCGTCCCCCCATGAATGTCTCTCAGAGCATTATTCATTATTCGGTGTGAATTAACCGGTTGCTGAGGCCGTGCGGCTAGTTGGGTCCCTATTTATCAGTCTGATGCACTATCCTGCGTATCTGTGCGTGAAGTGACAGACTGGAAAGGGAAAGCCCTCATTAACCGGGTGTCTTCGGATGCGGGCTGCTCGCGCGGCTGCTCGCCCCTCCGTCGTCACCCTGTCACAGTCGGGGCGCACGGTTCAAAGTCACGGCTGACCCCCCCCCCCCCCCTCCTTCCCACCCCGCCGGCCCCACCGCGGTTCCCGCACCGATCGCTCACGCACGGTGAGCCCCGCGCGCGCGCGCACGCCGGCAGGGACGTCAGGATTGGACGCAGCGGGGGATCCCCAGCGTTCCGTTTCTGCCTCGTATCAAAAGACGGCGTATCATCGTCTTTTAGCGTGGGGGAGGGGGAGATAAGCTCGCGCCCGCTCACACTTTCAGAGGGCAGCAGTAACTGAGGACAGTCTTGTTTTCTTCGTTTCACCGGAGTGCGGTCCCCCTCTCTCTCTCTCTCTCTTCCTCGTTCTCCCTCTCCCTCTCTCTCTCTCTTCCTCTCTCTCTCTCTCGGGCTCTCTTTACGTGTAGCAGACTGGTTTACTGTAGCACGCGCCGGGCGGCCGGGACGGCGCGAGGAGAGAACAGAGAGTAAAAGGAAGGGGGGGGGGAGGAGAGAGAAAGGTGTTTCTCCACCAAAGTGAGTTCCTTTGAAAGAAAGGGCGCTTTGGACGAACAACGCCGAGCTCTAATGAGCCGGTTTAATTGTACTTTCCCGCCGTAGAGACCGGAGAATCCACCGTTGGTCAGACCCGACACTTCACCCATTTGACTCGTGCGTTCCGCGCGCGCAGTGCTGCCTTGGACGTATCCAAGTATCTTTGAGCCTCCGTGTTGTTGTGCGCTAAGCTTTTCCTTTTACAAAGAATTTAACTCAATTTTTTTTTTTTTTTTTTTTTTCAGTCTTTCACATGAAGCTCACTGGGAACCGTTTAGAAAGGCCGGTAAAAGTCAAAAGGACCGTGTGTGTCGATACTGTGCTGTGAACGCGCTTCTGCTAGTTTTGTTTTTGTTTTTCCAATTTCCAAAAAAAAAAAAAAAAATCCAAGTCGACAAGATAAAGAAGTAGACGAAGTTTTTTTTTTCTTTCTTTCTTTCTTTCTGTGTGGAAACAAGTGAAAGAAAAGAGGCGGCTGCATGACGGTTGCAGCGAAGCGGGAGAGGAGGATCCCCAGCACCAGGACGAACAGGTAGGACAAACACCGAGCACCACGATAGAGAGGCAGAGGCAGGGAGGGCCGCTGTGCACCGAGCCCGGAGACCGGCGACCGTCCCGGGGTTTGAACCTCGCGTGCGTCGTACCCGTCGTCACGGACTGCCGTTCTCTCTCCGTTAAAAAAAAGATGGCAGGTCGCTGCTGCCTGGCTCGTCGGCACGCGCCACCGAAGGCGCGTTTTAAATAACCTCGATGCGCCTCGGTTCGGCACCAAACGGTAACCGGCAAACGCTTGTTTTCACTTTAATACACTTGGAACTTTTTTCCCACTCTGGCTCTGCCGTTGCTCGAGCAACGGATGGGCTTTAACATCCTGATCTAAAAGTTGAATCTATTTCAAAGCGTGATTCATGCGTGTGTGTGTGTGTGTGTGAAATGAAAGTTTTCACTTGTCCTGTTTTCAAATGAAAAACAGCGTCCTCCACGTATCTGACACCCAGTTCGTGGGAAGCTCCGCAGTTCACGGTGTGTTTTACCGTCTGATGTTTGCGGAGACAGACAATATCATCAAATCGATTTATCCCACGGTGGTTTGGTGTTTGAGTGCGCGCGGAGGAAGGGGGGGGGGGGGTCAAGAGTGGTCAAAGGAAAGGAAAAAAAAAAAAAAGAAAAGAAAACTCAAGTTGAGTGAGTTCGCCTTAAAAAAAAAAAAAAACACCAAGCAAATCAAACGGATTACAGGTGGGGGAAAAAAAAAAAAAAGTCTTAATTAATGCTTCCGTGTGCACGTGTACGAATTTAAAACGACACCCGCGAGGTCAAACTCCAGTTCAGTTCAATTCATTGCATCGCTGCGGTTTTTTGGAACCGAGGAGATGCAATGATGCAGGTGGAACCCATTGTTACAACTGTCGTCCTCCCTGTGAAAAAAATAACCCCGGAATGAAACCGTTCCTCCAAAAAAACAAACAAACAAAAAAAAAAACCCCACAGCATATAAAATGACAGATTATTACAGTTGGAAAAGTTGCAGCTATAAAACAGAGTATTGCTGTTCTGTTTTGGTATTGATTACAAATAAAGACTACACTACTGAGAGATGAGTGCCTGCCTTTGTGTGTGTGTGTGTGAGTGAGAGAGTAAATGTACTTGCACGTACTTGCAGACTGGTATGAAATATTGAAACAGCAGGGATTATGACCAGTGATGGGAGCGGTGAGACAGACACTGACTTCACCTCGCCTTCTACTTGATAGCTGCCGTGTCTCCTGTATTTCTAGTGGCTCTGTTTGGGTGGTTACCCCATATAGGTCCAGTGTTGTCCTTAATTGCCCTCATGAAACACGTGCACTCTATTTTTAGGCCTATTTTTCTGATGCTTTATTCGCACACTCACCAAATGCGTTGACCTCTAATTCTTCTGTTATTCTGATGTCTCGCCTTTCATTCTTCTGTGTGAGTCATAAAATAGAGACTACATATATTTTCAATTCATTCAGTTAGAAATACGAAGATTATCTTTGTCCCATTCGGTTACTATGCATTCATATAAGTGGTTACGATATTGAAACTAAGCTTCATGGAAAATGTTCCATGTTGCTCTGTGGTTATTGTACCAAAAATTGTGAGTTTCTAGTGAGTGTACAACACTAGTGTGGCTGTTAGTGGGGTACTGCAAAGGTGAAGTGTGTGTTAAACGTGACCTTGAGTAAAGTCATCTATGAAAAGAATTGATCGTTTTTGTTCTTTGCTGTTTTGAGGTGTTTTGGCTGGCTGTGTCTTTAACGTGTCATCGATGAAGTGATTTTGATTAGTGAAGGTAAAGAAGTTGGGTTGTTCAGTTTTCATCATTATTCTAATCTTACGTATTATGAGAAAGTGATAAAATGGCTGTAGCTGTCTGCTTGTAAGTGGGAATGTTGTTGTATCGTGTATATAACTGCTGCTCATGAAAAGTGCAATATTCATATATTCAGGTGTATTGTGAGACTGGAGTATTATGTATTTCACAATGTTTGAAATAATTATATATTTCACAATGCTTGTGCTTCCAGTTTCTGTATTACACCCAACTGGTACCGATTTCTGAGGTTCTGGTACTGTCACCACTTGTCTTCTCCATTCTGATCTAAAGCCTTTACAGTAGAAACATTAAATGCAAATTTACCTGTACCTTTACTCTGTGACGTAAGTAGGGTTCAGTATTGTGCCTAAACCAAGCCAGAATCGATGCTTTTGATGCACAAAACGAAGGTCAAAACTATTAAATATTCCCTTTTGATCTGTAATAATATGATCAATTCTTATTATATCTGAGTATATTTTGTATTTTCTATCTTCACGTAAACAGCGTGTATACGATTCGCAAGAGCGTCTGAGGGTGACTTTCACATTTGTTAAAAAAACAAACAACAACAACGAAAAAAAACAACCTCTATAGGACTTCCGCAACAAACCAACTGTGTGAACAACTTAACAACTTAGTGCTGCGACGCGGTTGTACTGAGCCCACCCATGCTACTGCAGTGTTGTTCGACTCTGCCCAGGCAGTCGCTGGACGTTCATGTTGGCCATCACGTCAGCCAATGTCAAACACACCTATTCTCACTCCACCGGCAGAGCCAGGGATGCCTGGCAATGGAGGCCCGCAAGCAGATACAGTGTGTACTATGCACTGCGAGGTGCTTTGTCAAATTTTACCTGTTCCCCTTTACACACTAAGGTTTTATACATTTGTTGCATGTGCCAGTGTTGGAATCCTTCTGAGTGAAACACAGTTGCACCTTAGATCATATAGTTGTGCTGAAATGATAGCTACTGGCCAAAGGTAGACTACCTCCTTTCATCAGGGCAGTAGGTAGTAGTGGTCTGTAACTTCTATTTCTGAACAGCAGAGGGCAAATATTTCAATTGACAGCTCAGGCATTTAAGTGGTCCAAAAAATGAGGCACCTAAATCTATGTCTTGATTTGGTCGGTGAGCACCACTAATACAGGAACTTGTGCTCCACTGGCAATGCGTTTTGCTACCGAACCCTTTGTGTGAACTACAGTAGGCTGACCTCGCAAAACAGTCATCGGTGATAGTTAACAGACTTAAAGAAGGAGGTAAAATGAATTGGGAGTAGTGTTTGCACAGACAGTGTAGCAGTGTGGAAGTTTACTGTACACCACTGTTAGTTTCACAGATGGTTCAGGCAACCCCCTCACTAAACACAAGAAGAAGCGAGCGGATTGTGAGTTAAACAAATGTGTAGTATTGTTTCTTGAAAAAGGACGGCATTGAAACTATTAAAAACTGTGTGTGACAGCTCCAGGTTTAACAGGACACATGACAGACAGATTGGTGCCTATTTACGGCTCCTGTTTGAAAGATATTGCATGAAGTATGCAGCACATTCCAATTCAAACTTCTGTGACACAGTTTTTCGTGTGACTAACTTTTATCCCAGTTCACCTGTAGGTATCAG
The DNA here is from genome assembly GCA_038496675.1 of Rachycentron canadum. Lineage (NCBI taxonomy): Eukaryota > Metazoa > Chordata > Actinopteri > Carangiformes > Rachycentridae > Rachycentron > Rachycentron canadum. The sequence goes on along the minus strand of CM076650.1, from coordinate 25,872,531 downwards.
TCCGTCCAAATTTATAGATCATTGATATATTTGACCATTTTTGTGTGAAACATGAGATGGTGTGAGTATTGTTATAGCCAGGCTTGAATCACTTATCCATCACCACACACTATCACAAAAACACTAAAATACAGAGCAAAGGTGAAGTAACGATTGGTAGGAAGGGAAAGGAAGAAAAAGGAAGAAAAAAAAAAAGTACTGAACCGACCTCCCTCCCCTAGGGGCTGGTGCCAGTTTCACTCGGGAGACATGTTATTATTTTAAGTTACTCTTTTCTTGCATGATTTTACTTGAAACCTTTGGCTGGTAAAGGTGGAGTAAGCAATTCCTGTCCAATTCACGTTTTGTCAAATCAGGCAAATGTCTCTTCATTGTCCTCAATATCTGGTGTTACACAGCTTCTTTGTAATTGGGAGACTAACAAAGTGGCTCTGACTCACAACGCTGTCCCAGCCAATCAGCAACAGGGGGTGTTTTTGCTCATCCACAGGACAAGGGAAAGAGAAAGAGAAGAGAGGAGAAGGTGAAAGGGGGGCAGTGGGAGTTAGAGATGGAGCACCAGGCGCATAATAACAGATAATGCCAATTTAAAATGACCAGGGAAAGAGATGGAGCAAAGGTTGGGAATGGTTCGAACCACAGAAGAGAGACCGGTACCGACATTAAGGCTGGTGGCAGCGTGATGACAAAATGCGTTCCATAACATATTTGAATTGTCAGGATAGAGAAATGGTTCAGGGACACCCAAAGAGAAGAAGTGAGAACGTGTTTTTGATCAGGCAGAGGCGAAGAGCCGTATTAACAGCAGTGACGCTTTCTAGTAGAAGAAGAAGAAACTGGTTGATCTGATGTTAGCTATAGTAGCAGGAGAGTTCTGAGATTTGCTTTGTTGGTTTTGGAAACTATCAGCCTCCGTTTGCTTCCCCAATTGTTTTCTTGAACAGTGGAATACCTTGAGTTGGATGCATAATTCAAAATGAAATGCAATGGAAATAGCAATGTTACTTTCCTTATTAGCTTAGCTACAAAAAAAAAATAATAATACAGTCCTGCTGTCACTCTAGTTTTATAAAAAATCTAAATCTAAACAACTAACCCATTAGTTTTCAATGTTGTGTTTGTATACATTACGCTTGTATGATGAAGTTTCATATCACAAAGTTGCTGTGCCTCAGCTAAGAGTATTCACTTGGTCTGGATTCTGCTTGGTACATCCAAAAATTGAAGGAGCACTGGAATGAGGGTTGTGTTTGTTTTTCAAATGTCAAATGTCTAAAATAAGCTACTCCTACAAAATCCATATCATCCTTTTTTTTTTTTTTACACAGTCAATGAATTATTCGTCTTGGTTTCAGTCCAAAAAAAAAAAAAAAAACAGCTTAGATGGTGTTGAATGTTAGAGCGACACCGTAGCACGCCATATGTGCTGTTTATTGCTTTTCCCTGTCTACACGCAGTTTTAAACCTTGAGACCATGGAAAACGAATTCCTTTCCTGTTTTTGTTTATTCTAATAGAATTTACACTGGTTATTTTTTATGTTCAACTGGTTGGTCACCAGCTGTCCCCATAAAACTACAGTGTCCTCACACGGAAGACTCTGAGCCTGAAATTGTTCTGTAACGCTGCCATGAAGTTTGTGGGTGAGCCAGAAAGTTTTTCTGGCCATTGACAGTCGCTGTAAATGAGTTCTCAAAATCCTTGATTTTATAACGATTAAAAAGATTCATCCATGTGGTAAATTTCTCAGCTTATCAGCTAATTTGATGAATGTTGATCTCGTTGGGGCCTGGCATTAACATTTGTCTCTGGTGGTCCGGTCACAAGCGGACAGTTCTTAGTGCAGATATGAACGCACGTAAAACGCATCGAGGATGCATTTGAGGTCTGGTCATTGGGATTATAATTCAGAAGTGGCCTGGCCACATGTGGTCACATTCACGCAGTGCAGCCACATTGAAGAACCGCCACCTCCGCTGATGTCCTCTGATTCATCCCACCACGGTTTCGTATTGAAACAAAAATAATTTCAAATATCAAACGGCTGAAAGCAGTCTCTCACTGCAGTGCTGTGCCCAGCACACTAAATACCTCAGCCCCTCCATGCCCTGCTCTCTCTATCTTACCCTCTCATCCTTTCTCTCACACAAACGTATGGCTGCCTTAAAACGACAATGCATTTGTGTTTATTTTGCATATTGAGCGGGGGAGCGAGATGCACGTCACAAGTGGTCGCCCGAGACGTGTCAACACATTTTGAGGCCACATGTGAACTGACACACTAAGAGCTGGCCACTTGTGGTTGGATCACCTGACACGCATGTTGATGCAAGTCTGAGTAGGGCCATTTTCTACTCAGTATGTAAATATTTAAATTCACGTTTACATTTAATTTATTCATGAAAGTGCATTTATTTTAGTTGTGCGCACTTTGCCATAAAAAAAAAAAAAATATATATATATATATTAGACATTGTGTGTGTGCATGTGTGTGTGAATATTTTAGCCAAGCTAGTTAATTGGCGAGAGAGAGAGAGAGAGAGAGAGAGAGAGAGAGAGAGAGAGAGAGAGAGAGAGAGCAACAAACTACACACAGACACACACTCACACAACACAACTCACACTTGTCATTTGATAATAACGGACTAGTGTGGTTGTGTGTGGTGCACATTTTGTAAGATATTTGTGGATGTTTAGCCATATATGTTGCCGTATTTAGTTTCTATATTCATATATTAACAGTACTAAGTGAGGCTGTGTGTGTGTGTGTGTGTTTGTGCACATGTGCTGTATGCTTGTGTATGAACATGAAAGTATGCTGCATGTGTGAATTTCTGTGTATAATACTTGTGGGCTGTTTCCGCTCCGCATCACACGTGTGTGTGTGTGTGTGTGTGTGTGTGTGTGGGAGTGCGTGTGCGTGTGCGTGTGTGTGTGTGTGGGAGTGCGTGTGCGTGTGTGTGTGTGTGTGTGTGTGTTCAATAATTACCACGAGAACCCTCAAACTGAAGATTTATCCATGTAGTGTGTGTATGTGTTTGAGGATGTGTGTATTATCCGGGGAGTGCTCAGACTGAAGATCCAGCTGATGAAAGCTACCTGGAGCTTCATAAATAGAGCTGCCGTCCAGCAGTGGAGCCTGCGTGTGTGTCTGTGTGTATATTACTAAACCAAAATCTTTGCTGAAAGTCCAGTGTAAACAAAATGTTTTAGCTTCATCAGAGTTTTGTGAGGGATGCCACAGCCTATGTACCCCATATCTACCGCATCCACAGAATTTTGAAAGAGAAGTTTTAAAATTGTAGTTCAGTTAAATTGATTAAAATACTATGTTTGTTTTTAGCTAGCTTGCCTTTGGGGACGCATAACATTTTATAAAATGTTCAATCTAGCTATTCAATTTATTTTATCTCCATTTTTTCGAAATATCAACAGACATAAGGATGCATTCCCAAGCTTTTAAAAACAATTGAATTTACATGTCACGTGAGGGATTGAGTACATTTAGCTTGCTTCCTTTATGTTACCAGTAGTCTTATAGCTCAGCACAAGTTGCAAATGGCGGTTCATTGGCATGATTTTCACAGTAGCATTCAGCAAATTGTTGAAATGAATGGAAGTCAATAAATCTTCCCATTATGTGATTTTGGTTTTGTATCAGAATCCAAATCTTTCATTTTGTTTTTTTAGTAAATAATAGTAATATAATGATACCTCCTACCACAGTCCAAAGCCAGTGTTAGCAATCATGAATGCTTGTTTGTCTATTTATATGTTGACTGTGTCATACACTGGCAGTCTGTCCAGGATGCACCTCACTTCTTGTATATTTATTTTATTTGTATAACTGAATAATAATAGCAGTTATGTCAGATCACTTTTCATCTTATATTTAATATATACACACACACACACACACACACACACACACACACACACAGCGCTCAAACATTTCCCCATGAGCAAACACTTGGTGACAGTGGCAAGAAGAAAGCCCCTTTTCACAGGTAGATACCTTCAATAGAACCCGACTCATGGTGGGCGGCCATCTGCCTCGACCGGTTGGGTGGAGGGAGAAAGAGAGAGAGAGTGGGTAGACATGGGAAGAAGGTGAAGGTGGAGAGAAAGTGTAAGAGCAGGAAGAAAGAGAGCATAACATAGCTTAGGACAGGTAGTAGAACTAGACTAATGACAACAATGAGACAAATATTGAAACAAATAATGCTAATAGTAAGACTAATAATAATGATAAAGAGGCTAATAAAAAAAGACTAATAATAATAATTGTAGCATTAGGCGTTGAGCTCTTATTAAATAGATACAGTATGTAATACTTAATACACCAAGACTGCGCTAAAGATTTGGCCATGTCCCTTACTTGTAAGTTCATTAAAAAGCATCTACATAGTGATTAAATCTAAAAAAGTAAAAAAGTTAATATTGTGACAAAATTCTCTCTCTCTCTCTTTATATATATATGTGTGTGTGTGTGTGTGTGTGTATAAAATCAAATGCACAAATTTGTGAAATTAGTGACAATTTATGAAATAAATTATATTTTATCAAATGTTAGAAATATATTGTTTTTATATTTGCACAATTTTTTGATCGTTTAAGTATTTCCTCATGAGCAGTTTTATTGTTTTCATGCTCATCCTGTAATTTGATATATTTACCTGTTTTTGTCCTTCGCCCTATGTACATGAAACACATTGAAGCCAGAAGATAGCTTACTTCGACCCAGCCTACTTGGGCAGGGCTGAACAGTTGAAGTTTTTTGGTCCTACTGCTGATTCTGATATCATTGGCCTCTTCATTTTCATCAACCTTATTGGATCAGCAATCCTGCCAACTTATATTGTGTGAGTCTTAATATTTGGCATATATTTAAATGGCAATTCCGTGGTGGCCTGACAACTGTATAATAGCGGTCCTTTGTGCCATCATGTGGACCAAGGGTCTCTCGGCAACTGCCAGTCCTAGCTGCTCATGGCAAGACAGTGTGTGAGGGATTGCAGCCCTCTGTTTTATTGACTGCTCCAGCCTGTAACATAAAGCTGCATGCTGAAATTCTGATTATGTCAGATCTTGTTGAGACTGTGTCACGCACCTGCTCGGATGGCATTGAATACAAACAGCATGATGTGCAGTGTAATGGTGTTTTTATAGCTTTACCAAGTGGTGGTCACATCAATAGGTCCCACTGAAAAACTTAACAACCCTCTCTGTAGATGATAGACTGGGCAGTTTAATGTTATACCTCAAAGCAGTAAAACAATACATAAATACAAGGTACCATGGTGTGGAGAAATGCTGTGTGGAGCACAAGCTGAACACACTGCTGCACATGTTCTTTGCCCCAGAGGACTTTTTTTTTTTTTTTTTTTTATTGACAAGACAGGTAGAGAGGGAGGTGAAAGAGGTGTGGGGCAGGGGAGTCAGCTGATGCTTAGGGGCTCCAAGGTGTCGGGCGAATGAGGGAGAGAAGCGAGAGGTCCCAAGGGGCCACAGCTTGGTTATGAAGTAAGCAGTTCTCTCGAAGAGAAGAGGATAAAGCCAGAATGGAGGTCCTCTGGCGGTCTGTTTAAGAGTGGGTAAATCCTTTAAACCTAAAAAAAAATATATGATCTTATGATAATTAACGAAAACTTCAAACCTGAAGGCATCATTCAATGTCTGTCGCATGTAGCGAATAAGCTTATATTTATACAAATGCATCAATCCTCATCAGCTAAGAGAAAGAACTGCAAATGGGTGAATTTGGCTTTGAGCATTTTTTTTTCTAATCCATTAGGTGGCGGGTCAGAACTGTTCCAATGTTTGGTGCTGTGGGGTGACATAGGGGCAGACAACCTGACAAAAAGATAGTAGATGGTAGAACCACAGTCCTCAAAATTAATCACAATGCATTCTGTTTCTGGTCTATTATTGGGAAATTGACATTTCTGACTTTCCACCTCGCCAGCCCTTATTTCAGATGTTTGCCCGTTCGCCGCTACTCTTCACCCAATAGGTGGTCTTCTGTTTGCACATTATGTCACAACCAATCGCACATTTTGCTTTGGTCATATTGCATATTCATTTGGGCAGCACTGTTACTTATTTATGAGGTGATACGTGTAATTGTTTTGACTTGAAAGTTCACACACCGCTGACTGCTGAGAGTTGGCCGTGGACTGCAGCTAACTCTCAACATAGATAATAGTATAATAAGCATATTCAGGTGGAGGTAGAGTCTCTATTTGGACATCATAACTATGTAGGAATGTCCGCCTGATATTTTAAGATCAAAAAAAAATCTGGAGCAATCGGGAAAATCTTACAAGCGCAGATCTTCAAAAGCAGCCTTTCAAGCCACAGCCTGTCTGTATATTTTCAACCAAGGAATTACAGTATACAGCAAACACGAGTGTGCCAAAATGTCACCTAATTGAAACATAAAGTGCAAAGAATAATGTTTTCAGGTCGTCGGTCTATCCCATTCTCATCAATGCAATATCTCATCAATGTCACGCGGAAACTTCAAAATTTGGACATTTGATTAGATCTCGTGGACAAAGGTTCAACGTGACTGTGACCTCACAGAACATGCTTTTGGTTACAAATCACTATTTGCATTTCTACTCAAATGATGAGGATATAAGGATCAAAATGGTCCTATTTTTACAGATTTTTATCGTACAATATTTCATATTTAGTCTGCTTCTGTGACAGAGGAAATATTTCATGGGTGGATGGATCATAGATAATCTGTGCACAAATGGGAGAGGTGCCATTCCTCACAAATAATTCTTTTTTTCTTTTTTTTTTTTTTTAGATTCAGGTTTTGTTTTTTTTTTTTGTTTTGTTTTTTTGTGATTTGTGATCACTGTCCGATGTGAAAAACCCCTCTGTTTGTTGAGACTGGGACTCTTTCTTTTTTTTTCAGTATTAAGGTATAAACTGTGGTTCATTGTGCCACTTACCGTTATACTTTTGTGAGCACATTTTTTCTAAGACTGGAACCAGTCACCAGTTTTAATTTAACAAATGATCGTTTTGCTGTGGTCTCACTTTTTTTGGTTTGTTTTCGTAAATAGTGAATTGTGTGTAGTGTCGGTTTTGCCTGGCACTTCCCTGTCTATTGTAGATAGAGTGGCTCTTCCTTTGCCTCTCAACCACTGCTGCGGCAGTGTTTTGGTTTATGTTCACTGATCACTTCACTGATGGTGTTGTACCCTCTTCCATTTTCAGGAAATCTCACAATCCGGTTTGAATGATTTAACAATTTTGTGATACTGAATAGGGAGGCTACTCAGTTTCATCACTGTACAATGTGCAGCATATGCTATGTGCTGTTTTTTTTTTTTACATTCCGTAGGCCTTCTTCCAGATTTCCTGCAGCAATAGAAGTAAATTGCAGCTGGACAGTTAATGCAAATTGTTTCAACAGGTTCGTGACTGTGTAACACACTTTCTGCACAAAGGCAGCGTTGGACCAAATTGTAACTCCAACCTCTGATGCGTATCTAATTATCTAATTGGGGCAGTGCTGTACTGCAGGAGATAGGACTGTATATTGCTGTCAGAATGCTGAGAAAAAAGACCAGTAACAAAGGAAGACAGGATGATTGACCAGTGCTTCATAATAGATAAAGATAATGAGCCACAACATTGGAAGAGCATGAGATGGTGGTTTAATAATGTGAAGCCCAGCACCTAGGGCTGTCGCAGTGAGGTACGGCCTGCTGTTATTTAGGCTTCAGCACCTCATCTAATCATTGTTTTCACCTATTTCCATATATGTACACACTCAGTGTGTTCTGGTTGCTGAATGTTAAAATGAAATGCACTTTGATGGCAAAGTATCACAGAGAATTTTTCTCAGTTTGTTATGTTCTGCTCCGTAGTCTGACAAAGCTTTTTTCTTTCCACTGCCATCGTCTTGTTTATCGACATTTCATTTTTTTTTTTCTCACAGTTTTCACATTTAAACTTAAGGAGTTAAGTTAAGTTAGCAGCGTTGGGGTAGGATTCATAAACAGTATTAAATTTCCATTGTAGAAAGGTTGTGACGGGTGTGTTGAGTTGTTAGATGAGTCAAGCATTCAAATCAAAGAAGCTTCTGCGATTCCTCTTTTTTTTTTATCTTAAACTGTTTATTTATTCTAGTCTTTAATTTTAGAAACACTCATTGGATCCTGTAAACGTTAAGGTGTTAAAAAACGATAATGTGATTGTTGCTGTGGTGAGCAGAGGGAAAAAATAAATCATCAGTTTTAGAAATCTGTAGTCTGTTCATTAATGCTTACTTGAAAACACTTAAATTACTAATGTTAGTTATCTTGATGAAGACAGGTGAATGTCCTTTCAGCTCCGCAGGAGCTGCACTGCCGAAAAGACTGCTGCTTCCAAGAATAGTAATGAGTCCGTGTGAATTCCACAGATGGGCACTGTTCACACTTTGCTGACATCTGTGAGTTTCAGGTTAGAGTAGTCTGTTTAAGGTATTTCTGTGGTTTAGCAGTGAGTTTGTATGGAGCTACAGGTGTAGGCTTGAGTCCCCCTAAACGTGACAGCAGTCACATATCAAACACAGGCTGCTTCAGTAGAGCACATAATATGTGGGAATCCAATGCGAGAGGTGTACACTTCTCTCCTACTTATTTTCTGCTTCTTCCCAAAGGCATGAGACCTGTCATATTCCAGCTGCTTCCAGAGCAAACAGATATATTTCTTAAAGATGAACATTGACAGGGCAGATGTAACACTATGATGCCTATATATTGAGTTGCAACCGGCATGGGATGTGTTAAGTTACTCATTTTATTCAGACCAATGGAGTGCTGTATGAATGAGTCCTAAAACCTGGGAATCGGTTTGAATTTCAGCATTTTCAGTCCGCGGTTTCAGTCAGTGTTTTTTTCAGCGGGTTTTTTGGTTAGATGGCTGATATAAGGTCTGCGGTCTGTACATAGCGTTCTTGTGGCACTCTATATCGAAGCTATGGCAACAGATTTAAGTTGTCCAGCAATGGTTCTGTTTCCCTCGGGCGTCTGCATACAGACATGTTCACCAAGTGGCAACACATGGATGGGCCCCATGGGCTCTTGAGACAAAGCACAATTTGAATGTAAGTCTCACTGACAATTGGACAATTATTATTATTAGATTATGACCATGCGATACATATTCACATGGTTAGATGCCTCAAAACAAAATCATCTAAATATCTGCCGGACAAATGTGCAGCAAAGATTTGTTCGTTGCCCATTCAAGGCTTCATACTTCCCTATACAGACCACAATGCAACCCTCATTTTCATATCTATGAAGCATAAGATAATAACCAGTTTCAAGATAATTATACATCTACTTAATCTCAATTGTGTCCAAGGTGTGAGGTCTAAAAAAAAAGACCATTTATGTGTCAACTTTCACCTCTAATGATTGTTTTTATGATTTGGTTTGCAAAACACAATAATGCATATAACATTATGCCAGGATAGAATTAGAGGGAGTAGTATCTTATAAATAGTTGCCAGAAACCACGGGAGTTGTTTTCTTGACATCATTTCACATAATTGAGATAATTGATTACTTTTGAATTCAGGTAATTTGAGAAGTTTTTTTTATGTTAGCAAAAAAAAAAAAAAAAAGGAGATGCAGTTTTCTTTTCATTGTTATTTGTATGAATTGCTTGTACTTGATTTTTGAATTTTTTTTCTAGCATTTTAAGCTGTTTTTCTACTTTATATGAATTAATTTAGTGTGTGGTTTTCTTAATATATAACTGTTTAGCTCACAGAAATATCTAGAATGCCATACCAGTATTGTTGTAGGCATAAACTGGCCACAACTGAAGTCCATCCATCCATTATCTATACCGCGTATTCATCAGGGTAGGAGGGGCTGGAGCCAATCCCAGCCGACACCGAGTGAGGACGGGGTGCACCCTGGACAGGTCAGACAGACCTGCTGAGAGAAACAACCATTAGCACTCGAAGGTAACTCAGACTGTGGGAGGAAGCCGGAGTGCCCAGGAGAAACCCATGCAGCCACAGGGAGAACACAACAAACAACAAACTCCACACAGAACACGCAAATCCAACCCAGAAACTTCTTGCTGTGAGGCAACGTTGAGGTTGTTTGGAAGGTTGGTAATGATCCATCCAGCCGAACCATCCAAACCACCCTCAACTGGGTGCTTGTTAATCTCATTTTATTTTTTAACAACAAAAATGTGTTTGGCAAACAGGTCTACTGCCATTTGAGTGAGCCCCAGTATGAGTGTATTGTTCTCGTGCATCTGAATGACAATTCGTGAAAAATCGACTAAACATCGTGTCATTCTGCAGTTCATCCACGCCACCTGTTTTCCTGACGCAGCTTTTCTTCATGTCACTTATGGTTTATGTTGCATTTACAGGGGATTCTTAGGTCTGACTACAGACTGAAGCTATCTGTCTTTTAGAATGCACAAACAGCAAGAAAAATACCCTCCAATGTACCGTTTAAGTAAATGATCTCTACAAACATTGCACTGTTAGTTATAGAAAGGTCAGTATTTCTGAACAATTCTGTTCATTTAAACAGACATAAATCTAATGGAGACAGATACATCATTATCCATAAAGCAGCCCAGTTCTTTGAAGCATTTCTCTCTTTTTCAGTCGTTTGTGTTCTGGCGGTGGTGCAAAGAGTGGAAATGTGTAAAATTTGACTGGGTGTTAGCACAAACAAATATGAGTGTGTGACACTTACAAATAGACACAGGGAATTGCAAAGTATGAAATTACATGGCAGAAGCGCAAAAGAAATGCAGCTGCTCTTTTCACAGACTGGGCTGACTGGTCAGGCCTGAGATGAGTCCAAAAAAGTCAGAACAGATTCACAGCAGTAAGTCGCTTCTGATCTTCCGTGAGATGCGCGGCTGGTCTGCAGCCCAGGTGCACGCTCGGCCGTACTCATTATTAACACATGCATATGTGCACAGCTCAGCTTGTTGTCCCTCTGAAGTTCATTATACGTCAGCTGGCCTGCTACCTGATTCTGGCTGAGATTTACCTGCTCCTAGTTTTTAATTTAGGAGCAAACTCAAAAATTCAGTACCAACCCATTTCAGTTTCTATGTAGTGTTATTTTCTCTCTCTCCAGATGTGTATGTTTATACCTTTGTTTGCTTTTATTGTGAAATCCCACCCTGTTGTTTCATCTAGGAAGTAAATGGAAAAATGCTTGATTTACAGTTGGTGACAAAAAAATTGAATCACACCAGAAGCAAAATTGAAACCCGTAAAAACGCCCAGCATCTTTCTGTAATGTGCTACTCAGTGTTCTTTTCTCCTCTTACAGTTTCTAATATGGAAACTACACTTAGTAAATGGGACATTATTGGAGCGCCAGTGGGTGTTTGATAAGTGCACAGACCTGACAACTTGATGACGCAAACATCACTTAAATATTATATGCAATTTAAGTGATGAGTCTCTTCCCAGCATATATACTTTTTTTTTTTTTTTTTTTATGAATAATGATGGGAGGGTTTGAACTCAGCAAGAAACTTGGCAAGAATAATGTTTCTCTTAATGTTCGTGACAATCTGAATGTCCCATGTGCTCTCATCTTCACAATGGTTTTGGACCTCGGATCATAGGTAACTGCGTCGTTTGCCTGAATTATGCAACAAAATGCCTCGACCAGTTATTTTTTACTTGCAGAAGATTGTAGTGTCTTCAAATCCAATGCAATCTGAGCATCCCTATGCTGTAACACAAAAGCGCTGATGAGATTTAAAGAGAAAAAGAGCATTGCAGAAGATTGGCCATGGAACACCAAGATAAGTCCATCAAATGCTGTCTCTGTTTCAGTTTAGTTATCTGACGAAGTTGCTGGGCTGACACGTAACCCCTGAAGTTTTTTTATTTAGATCATTTGAAACAGTAACACTTTTACTCTTACACCCAGCTCTAGAGCCCTGATTAATAGGCTGACATACTGGGCCCAGTAAGATCCCAACTCCTTTGGTGCATTTTTTTTTTTTTTTTTTTTTTTTAGCACTGTGCACTGCTGTCCAGTCCTGACCAACACTGATGCTTCAATGTGAATGTGAGGCTCCCTTCTGCATCACACCTGCCAGCACAGGTAATGATGTATGACAGCACACACGCGCAGACACACACAGATCCATAAACACAAATGCTTTGTCTGCCGCAGGGGCTAGAAAAGAGCTACAGGTGCCAAATAGGCCAGTGTGCTCGGGTGTGTGTACGTGCTTGTGTATATGTGTACGTCACAGCTCACTTGGTCCTCAGGACAACTGGCTGAGTTTAGCTCTTTCAACGGTATTGGCTGTTATTTGTTGTACAGGGATTTGGTGGAACTCCCAGGAAGTAGCATTTTAAGCCATAAACACCCAACACACAGAGCTGGAGCACATTATTCAATTTTCATTTCATTCATGCTTTTCTCTGTCGGCTGGCTAAAAGCTGCAGCTTATCACCACTGTTCTGGACTTAAAAAGCTGGGGAAAGAAAGTAGGGAGGAGGATGTCTGAAAATTTTGATAAACCTTTTTTTTTTTTTTTTTCAGTTGGTTATATTTCAATGTTTTTCAGTGCAGTGCTGTCGTCACTGTTGCAGAATTTGTGTGTGCATTTATGTGTATAATATAAATCTGGCAAACTGGCTCATGTAGACATGACAACAAGGATAAATCAAAATTAGTGTTATTTGAGTAGTGTTATATATTTTATGTTTTTTTAATTTAGGTTTTTTGTGGCGTTTGAATGCAACATTTTAAAGAAAAGAGCCAGGGCTGATGTGTTTTGTCATCGTAACCCACGCTGTTGAAAATGTGTCACCTCAATATTTTAAAGCAACATGTCATCACATCTATTCCACTCTATTGATGTCTTTGTGACCTATGCCAGCCAGCCAGCCACAATGTCAATATTCACTTGGATGTTTTCTCACATATGGTCTAGCAGGAACTTTCTAAATTATTAATCTAAACTGATAATTTTACTTCCAAAAAAAACAAAAACAAAAAAAAAAACAGTGGTTAGCACTGTTGCCCCACAGCACGAAGGTTCTGGGTTCAAGGCCTGGGGCCTATCTGTGATGAGTGCATATTCTCCCTGTGCCTGCGTGGGTTCCTGCTGGTTTTCCTCCCACAGTCCAAACACGTTTGGGTTAACTAGTCGCTTTAAATTGATGTGTGATGTTGTCTGACCAAAACACTAAAAAGTCCCGTGGTGCTTTGAACATAACATTATGCTCATACTCACGCATGCACTGAAATGTAGAAATACACCCACACGATATTGAATGATGGCCTCTGTGGTTCTCTGTGGTCTAAGTGGGTATTTTGGCATTTCACGCTGGATGCATAGCACACACAGGTACACATATCCATATGCAAACAGACTTAAGCAAATGATGTAACCACACACAATCTTACATATACACATGCAACATGTGACTGTACATACAGAACATACAGATGGTTATATGTACAGACCGAATGTTAATGTTGCATAAAACTAGAACTATAGAACTATAAAATAGAATATATTTCAAATTAGTTTCATTGTCTTGCACATCCCAACAAGTCAGCAACAGTGTTTCTTGAACATTAAATTGCCTGAAGTACACATTATAGGCTAAACTGTCAAATGACTTCACAGTTACAAAACTGGTAGACCAGGGATTTATTTTTCTTGGAAAATGCAAACTGAGTAAGACAAATGGCATACAACTATACATCGACATCAGCTGGTCAGTCGGTGTCAGTTGGAACTGACTATCTACACAAGTTCGTTGAACTTTCATGACCTCACATGTCCTGGCCAGAGATAATATCTCTTCAACAAACACTGTTGTTGTCATGTTAGTATACAGTGAGTGTCAACCCAATGTGATGCCTGCCGTTTTAAAGCATCGAGTTTTGAATTTGGCCGTTGGTCATCTTTATTTTATTTTTTTTTTAAACCAGTAGAAACAATATTTGAAGGAGATGGTGGAGCTGGCGAGGAGTGAGGGGTGGATCTGCCCTGCTCTGTGCTCTGTCCTATCAAACCCAGGCAGGTTGCCGCATGTGGGACATGTCGGTTGATCTCATGGTAGCCACGCAGTAACGCTTACCCAGCTTTATAGTCTTAATAATTTTCAATAATTTGAATTTTCATCAGTTCACAAAACATTTTCCCAGTATGTAGTTTTTAGCTTTTTCCTCATTCAGGATTCTACAGTGTGATTTTTGTGTGGGATGAATATCGCTCATAGTTGAAACCTTTAAAATTGTTGTGAGTGTCCGAAAACAAATTTCAAATCCCTGCAAACATTGCCACACTCTTCCAACGTTCTGACAGAGTTTTAGATCTGTCACTGCCCTCCTGGTGTATTAGCCTGATTCTTTAGCTTTGAAAGCTTGTAGATGATGATCTTAAAACTAGTCCACATGTGGTGGAGAAATTAAAGTATTTTGAAACCTTTGATGCAGATGAGTTGAATTAGTTAACACTCCCCCAATACCCAATGAATAGGTATTGAGTGTAATGTCGTTTGTTCGCATGTACACTTTGTTCATGCTCATATGGTGCTCGTATCTATAGACAGTGCATTACCTGCATCACTGCTCTGCCAGGTAGGAGAAGCAGCATCAGAAGCTGAATGATGTCCTGCTGTGAATGGGAACATACGTAAAAATGACTATAAAAATGAATAACAGCCACAGAAAAAAAGAAAAGATCAGCTCAAGTGTATTAGACATGATATATATTTTGAATGTTTTGGAAATACATTGCTCAGCCAAGGAACTACCATGCTACTACTCACAAGCACACCACCAATGTTAAACTCTGACTCAAACAACTGATCTGTGAAATAATATAGTCTGCACTGTAATGCACCCGTGTGTGGTATACAGAATAGTTCACAAACTGCAGTTCCAAAGGAAACTACAGCAGTGAAAATATTCTGAATAAAGCACACATGCCGGTACTCTGTGCTGGTGGGAAAGAGAAAGCCAATACTTTCACCTCCATATTTAATCATCAGTCAGGAAGCCTCCGAGTCGACTCATTATTTCTCAGAAAATTTACTGCGGTGTTTTTGAGTTGCGTTATTTATAGAGTCTCAAGGTGACAGCTTTGCAGACTTTAAAATGTGCCAACCAGTTCCTACAAGTCTCTACAAAACCAACTGTAATGGAAACAGAACAGAATGGTAATAGAAACTGTGTGACACAGAGCAACACAAACTAACGCAACCTGTTGGTTCGTTGCTCTGATGCTTACAGCTCAAACCTGAATGTCGGTGAAGTCAGCAAAACTAGGTGTGAAACAGATGCCGGCATAACCTCCTCTGCTGCTGTCCTATGTGACTGACTCTGACATCTGACATAGCTGTCAGATGTCGCGCATCTGTCTTACAGGTAAAACATGAATCTCGTGTACTCATGTAGCTTTTGGAAAGAGATGGTGGCGTGGAGCTGCACTGTAACTGGGCACAAGGAAGAAGAAAGAACAACTAGCACGTGACTAATTGAGTTGCTCTGCAAATGTGAATTGTAATTAAAAGCTAACAAATTTGAAATTGAAATTTGCTTTTGACCTGTAGTCGAAGTATTTTGGTAAATGTAGTTGAACACACTTCACTGCGTTGCCTTGAGGTAACTTTGTTATGATTCGGCCCTATATAAATAAAATTTGATTTGATTTAAATATTTTCAATATTATATTTTGATCGTTCTAAACATGATTCTTCATGTTTGTTGAATTGAAGAATTAGAAAAAGATCTATCCAATTTACATGTAATGTTGATGTTTAAGGTGGTTGACCTCTGGTTGAGAAAGGAAGAAGAGGCTGCTCAGGAGGATGACTCAAAGACCTGATGGATGAAGCCACTCCAGAGGATGACCAAAAGTTAGGATGGATGGATGAAACCACTGGGGATGGCCAGAGGGTACAATGGATGTGCACAAGGACTGAGGAGGATGACTAGAAGGCAGAACAAACTGGTGGGAGCAAGGGTCACGTTAACTGAAAATTTAGTCATTAGTCATTTAGTCATTGACCACATTTTTTTCAACAAGGATGAAAGAATCTGGAGGCTATCCGTCATTTGGTCAGATTAGAGCAGAGTGAGGCAGCAGGTTCTGTGGCATCATGCTCACGCAGGTAGATGCACAGACCTTTTCCACTTACCACACATGGAGGTAACAAAAGTCTCGGAGAAACACGTCTTGCCATCCAGGTGCTTACAACACATTACTGAGAGAAGGCCCATGACCTCCACACAGCCGCATTCTTGTTGCAAAGAGATTGCAAGCTGCGGGATTTCCTCCAGGTGAAGCAAGTGCTTGCAAGATTGCGAAATCCTAAATTGAAAGAGTTTTGTTGACTTGTAATCGTTTACCTGGGGGAAATCATCCCCAAGTAGTGCAAATAACTGGCTGAAAATAAACAGGAGGGAATAGTTTATGACGAAACTTTTAAAACCCTTTTTGTCTTAATCACAGGCAAGAAAGTCATATGACATAACATAACCTCTGGGTGAGAGTTGTCTAGTAGGAGACAACAAAGAAACCAGAGCAGACACATATGCTGGAATATGTAACTGGTAACAGGAATTCAATGGGTCCTACATTGGTCCTACAATTGCATGGCTACAGGAAACCATAGATGTCAGTGAAAACTTGTGACTGGAGTGCAGGGCAGGCAGATGATGCGGCAGCCAGGAATGCTGACTCAGGTCCCAACGTGGCATCGGCCATCGTGCTGTACAATGAGACTCTGGGCTGCTGTGGCCAAAGACTTGGGCGGATGAGAGGACCAACATGTTCAAGTCATAGTGTTAGGTCAAAAGGGTGGTATTGGATTGGGTCTGTAATCTTAGTCATTCACGCTATGCTGTGCAAAGGCAACTGAACTTACTACAGGTGTAATTGCTCAAGCAGGTAGGGCCCTGAATGCAAACTTCAAGACGAGCCAGATATAGTAAAGATACTTTGAGGACAAAGGCATTCTTAAGAGCAAACAGGAAAACAGTGTTGACTGGCAGGAACAAAAACCACTCATCACAGGAAACTAAAAACTAAATGAGAAATACTGACAGAGACTGCAGCAGCGAGAGGAGGACAATAGGGCACAGGTGGGATCCAGAGGAGAGATGCTGGGGCCCTGTGGACAGGAGGCAGGGGAATGGAGGCGTGGATCCCAGGGGAATAACAGGAGGACTGGTCGGCTGACAGCCTGGAGGCCTGGCAGAAATAGGCAGAACTACTCATGCAGGAGGTGGCGAGGGCTGGGACAAAGGTAGGACCACTCTGGAGAGCTGACTTAGATGCTGATCAGGAAATCAACAAAAACAACAAACACAGCAAACAGGAGGGTGAAACGGGCATTGGTGGAGGCTGGTCCCTTTAGGAGGACAGTGGCAGCCACCCCAAGGTCGACCCGAAGGCTGAAAGATAAGCAGTGTGCCCAAAAGAGTAATCGACGGGAGATTTTGGGTTGGCGTCGGCTGGAGTGATGTAGAACAGATGATCGGCAAAGACCCCCTGACTCAGGAACAGGTGGAAATTTAGCAGGATGTGTGCAGGCACAGCCAACGCAGGGTCCATGCCGGTGGAGGTGCTGGGCAGCAGAGGCTTTGAGTTACACAGCAGTGGAGCATCTGTAGTACTGGGCAGCTTTGAGGATCAACATCTCTGTGATTCACCCCTCTTTGTAGATGCTCTGACCCCCAGATATCTTCCAGGAAAAGCTATGTGAGGTCCCAGGAAAGGAAAAGATTGCTCAAGGTCTTCAGGCTCTGGAACAGCAGGGAAGTAGTCAGGCAGCTGGCTAGCGAACCTGGACCTACTTGATTCAAGAGCAGACAGCAAGTTAGCAGATATTGGAACGGTCTGGGAAACAAGACCCTTGCCATTTGGGAGTCTTGTTGCCAGGTACAGCCAACCCAGATGGACAGGTGTTCAGTTGGAAGGCTCCAGCTGGACAGTGTCTGAAGCAGAAATGGCCATAATTCTTTCCAAATCAGCAAAAACCAACGCTTATACAAAACAATATTCTGAATCAATACCTGAACTTCTTTCTCTTCAGTCTTTTAGTCTCTGAATGCAGCGTATCACCTTATTTACAGGCTGATTGATATCCTTGAAAGTTTGTGAATTTGAGGAAAACTTCAGAATTAGAATTTATTACTTATACCTATGCTTATACAGGCTTATATACTTAGATTATATATATATATAGATTATATTTATATAGGCTTATATTTTTTCTTCAATCGATAAACACGTCTGTCTCTATTATATATTTATATTTTATATTTATATTCTTACTGTGCTGTGTTAGAGATGACAAGAGACCACATTGTCTGCCATCAGTTTATCACAGTACAACCGAGATGTGTTGACACATTCAAGTTATTGCAATTAGAAAAAAAAAAAAAAAAAAAGTTTTAATCTGTGTCTCAAACAATGCCATGTTGGATCCTTAGTAGAGATCGGGCCTTGAAAGTCCTTTGAACTCCACAACTGGCTTATATAGCAATGATACTCTCATAATAAAAGCCGACTTACATGCAGACAATATAAAGATGTCGACAGGCAGGAACAAAAACCAGCCATCACAGCTAACTAAATAAGAAAAACACTGGTAGCAGGAACACAAGGAACACTCTAAATTACAAAAATTGCATAATACTGGATTGAAGGACACCATAATTTCCAAATTGTATTATTTCATGGCATTTTGATGATGGTGGTTGAGAGCACTGTCGAACATGATGGTCTTGTAATCTTCCTCAGGTGTTCAGTTGTGTTGAGATTTGTTAGTCCAAAGCATTGTTCACATCATTTTCGTACAAAACATTCAGTAGGCCCCTCATATCTCATGGATGGGAGGGCAGCAATTTTACATTTTTCCCTTAAATTAGTCACCCAACTGCAATCATGGTATACATGCGTACACATGTCCAAACGCACTCACTCGTATACGCGTCTGTCCACACATCTCACAGGGTTCGAGCTCACACTGTTCACCGACTCTTACCTTACAGAACCATGCACACGTGAACAGTTCCAGTCCGGCAGCGTCATGACCATGTGACTATGTGCTGTAGATGAGCTCGACAAGTTGATGTTGATGTGCGTTTTTCACAAGAAAGCATAGGAGGTTTTACTCCAACCACGTGCAAGTTGAGTTTGAATGAACACTTTAACACTCGTTAACAGTTGTTCGGGTAGTGTGTTTATTCGATATGACCACACCGTTTCTTTCTTCCTTGCAAGTCATCTTTGTCAGTGATGATCACATTACTGTTGAGAAATGCGCAATTTAGATTTATTCTGTGTTACCCTATTTACAGTATCTGCATGTATCATTGCATGCACTGCATTTTACATATTTCACCTGTCCAATGGGTCTCCCCTAACTCTGCTGGGAATTCCCTCTATTTGACAATGAGCATATAGATTATCTGCATTACAGAATTAAACTTCAATGGTAATTTGTTGGTTTGTGTACTTGCTTAAACTTTTTTTGATTTTTTTGATTGTGTTTGATTCTCCATAGATCTGCGCTGTTGTCCATTCCATTTCACTCATGTTATTTCATTACAGAAAACAAAAAACCGACCCAGGCTCTCTAAGAATACAGCAATCAAAGCCCTGTGTTGATGAGATCCAGCTAGTTATTACCAAGGTCTTGTTAGCATATTGTTGATGTAATTGTAAATTTAATTGCTAATTAGGAGGCTAATTGCTAATTGCATTGATTGGATGTGTAATTGATGAGTGGTGATTCTCTTGTTATGGTGGTGAAGAGAGTGGAGAAAGTTTTGCTGGTGACTGGGTCTTTTGGGTGGGTATTTTCTCTTCATTGTGAAAAGTCAATTTCTTCTATTGTTCTTCTATGTAACATCTTTATATCTACACTGCACACATACCACGTACTGGGCCAATGCTTCAGACATGCTGACTTTTATTGTGTAGTTTCTGCTGTGTAGTTCGTAGCCTTGATTGCTGGGGGAAAAGTGCGCACCGCACAATACAGTTAGTAAACCACATTCTTAACTCAACCTTGCAATGGAATCACGCTGGAGAACAAGGTCAAGAAGGAACGTTTCTGTTGAAGAAGAAAATGGAGGAATTACGAGAAAGCTTGAAACAAAGAGAGGCAATGAATGATGCTATGAATGAATGATGGCCAGTAAGTGGATAATAATAATAAGTGTATATAATATATGATATAATAATAATCATTTGTCAATAGCCCCTTTTGGACAACTAGTTTGAGGTGGCGTTTCACCCAGAGGATGTGGTTGCAGAGCCAGAACGACCTCAGTGGAATCTTTGTATGAGCCTGTTGATTATGGAAGGTATAGGTGATGAAGAGGGATAGAGCCTTTGCGAGAGGTTTGCTAAAACATGCCCACCTAACCCAGAGCTACCAAGCCATCTAGTGAAACTGAGCTCGATGCTACCCTGCATTGCTGTCTGGTTACTTTTGTCTTGTTGCCCTGGGTTGGTTCCCGGTCATCCCAGCCTATGAGGCAAGGTAAGTTAAGATAAAACTATACAGCAAATGTTAAAATAACGGTTCTTGAGATTATACTACACAAGCTGAATAATGCTTAAATGTTTTTTTTTTTTAACATACATCATTGTGGTAATTTATAACACTTGATACTGGGCTAGTGTTAACACGAACGAGTACAACATCCAATACATCTTTAGCAATCTGAAGCAAGTCAGTGAGCCTGACTTTAGATTGTAACATAACTTTTAGGTAGTTCATTATCATGTCGCTTGATCGTGCAGGAAGCTAAGTTGCACGTGATAGCAGCAATTTAGGGTTTTCTAACCAAAAATGTCCTGCAGGTGCTGCTTTCAACTGCATGTTATATTTTAGCCTTTTAAATAATTATACCAAGCAAAAAATGAGATTGTCAGTGCAGATGCATGAGTCTATCTTTCCCCACATCGTAGTTGCACGCCGTGTGCATATTTATGGTTTTGACACAGCTAGACATCTGTGCAGGACCGAAACACTGACACTGTAAATGACTGAACATATGACTGAGAAAGAAGGGAATAGTTATGCTTGTTCCAAATTGTTTCCTTCTTTCAGTACATTTGTCCTTCATGATGCCCCCACTCCACCTGCCTACTGCTCACAGTGTACACTGTAAATACCAGCTGAGGCCACTTGACTTCTGGCAGCCGATGTTAGAATTTCTTCAAAGGACAAAAAGTACTCAAGGCAAAGGATCCAAAGATCCATATCTATATTCTGAGCTGTTGCTCCAAAGTTACATTTCATCCAACTTCAATATAATGGTATTGTCAGTGAAAAAAACTGGAGCATCCTTCATGTACTTCATTATCTGAAGCATTATATATTCTTTCCATAATCACATTGTGGGTCACTGGTGACAATTACATTTTATGTCTGCCATGGTACCTGCAGAGCTGCAGAGACGAGGGGAAGAGACTTCAGCATGCTGGATGTCTGTGTCTGTTCATTAGGGCTCTTTTTTTTTTTTTTCCCACCACCCGCGAGGAAGAGCACCACCTGCCTTCCTGATCATCCACTGTGGGAGCAGCGTCAAGCTGGTCACCGTGGAGGAACTATACCATACTCACATCCAGCACCCTTCACGTTTTCCCCTGTGATTGTCCGATCATGTCCATAGTGATTAGCAAAAATATATCATCTGATGCCACCCCTGTAAACCTTGTCTCCTTTTCCCCTGGACCCATGGCTCTGGGTCCATGCTGGGAATAGCATCCCTATTAGCAATTTGCACAGGCCCAGACTGTTGATTTCATTTGACTAAATGTGTTTACTTTGACATAAAATAAAGTTAAAGTTTAATGTTGACCACCTTTTGTTTTTGTGTCTTTTTATTTCAAACATTATTTCAGAGTTAACGCATTTCCACTGAATTCATGTTTGCACTCCTTTTGTCTTTAATGCTGACTGAAAATTGGATCACATTCAAGTCTAACCCTCAATTGAAAGGTCAAACAAATTATACAGCACATATGAAACAAAAAGAATTAATTCTCAACTCTTTTGCCAAGAGATGTAGTTTAAGTAGAGAGCGAAAATACTCCCACGCAATATTTCAGTTTTCTGACCTTTCTCAAGACTGTGTGGGAAATGTCTTGAGAGAGGTCAGAAGACACCATAACACTGACAAATAATTCTGCCGAGTCTATTTCTGTGAGCGCTGGAGGATTTTCATTTTCTACTGGAAGAAAACGAAGGAGCGTTACACCCTGCGCTGCCTGCATACTGAATGGCCCTGAAAAAGAAAATCAAAAAGAAACATAATCTCAGCTGATTGAAATCTGTAAATTCAACAGTAGCAGTAGACTTTAGAAGATAGAATGTGAATAGAATGTGGATGCATTTGATCTGATCTTTTGTTATTTTGCATTCATAGAAAACATCAGTTTTAGAAGTTTTTTTTATAATTTGGAACACATTTGGAATAAATGAAAAAAAGAAGCCTGTGTCATAGTTTGTCATCTTTGCCCTCGGAGGGAAAGACAATGGACAGGTCCTGCCCCAGTGAAAGGAGCTGTTAAGGGGCAAAACGAAACTAATTGCAAAACTAATTCACTGCAATTTACAGGCTTCGATTTCACAGATGTCACTTCAGAGGAAGGAATACTTAAATACGGTCTTTTGTTTTTTTTTAATCACAATCAGTTGATTTCGGGAGAATAATAATCTTAAAATCCATTTTTTTTTTTTTTTTTCCCTATTAGCATCAGCAATTTAGAGTCGACCCATTAACCTAAACGTGCATGTCCCGGAGGACCTGCAGAGAAAACGGGGAGAACATGCAAACTCTCACATAGAATCAAATCCAGAACCTTCCTGCTGTGAGGTGACAGTGCTAACCACCACACCTCTGTGCCACCCACATCGGAGTATATGGGGGTCTTTTTTAGGTTTAAGTTTAGTAGTATTAAGTAAACATCAAGTAGAATACAGTAGGTAGAGTACAGTAGTACTATTGTTTATTATTTATATACATTCTTTTCCCATCCCACAAAACTGAAAATGTTTGTGTTTGCTTGAAGATAGACTTGCAGTAAAAGGAAACCAAACAGTGTAATGAAGTTAAACAAACCTTCTACCACGTCTCATGTTACTGTGCGGTGCATCTGCGTATGGATCAAAATGTGCACATTTCCCTTGTGTGTATATACTGAGGGATACAAAGTCCAAGCGACCAGTGCTCCCTGATGGCCAGTGTGATTGTTTGATTGATTGTTTGTTTGTTTGTTTGTTTATGCACCGAGTACTGAACAAATTCACACTAAGCTTGGTGGAGGAATGGATCCACTGGAATCAGGGGATTTTTGCTGATGATCCAGTTTGAGAGGCAGAGCCAGGATTTTTTTTTTTTTTTTACCTCCTTTAACACTGCAAGATCAGCATTTTTTCCCACAATTTTACCATTTCCTTCAGAAATAATGTTTGGATCTATGGATTTATGGAGATTTGTGCTTGTATAGTTTGGTGCAGATTCAGATATTGTCTGTGAAACAAATCCAGCAGCTTTTTCATGTGTTCTTTTGGCAATTGGCAAACTTTTTTTTTTTTTTTTTTTGCATTGTCACTGAAACCAGATGCTTTCCCTCAATGTTGTGTGTGTGTCTGTGTGTGTGTTTGTTTGTTTGTGTCAGGGGGTGCATTGATGGCTGAATTCATTCTTGACACATCAAGACCAGGACAAAGAAAGCACATTTCTGTACTCCAAGACACGTCACCTCACCCTCAGATTCATTTTGTTTCTGAATGTTTTTTTATTTTTTTTCCAGGTCTGTGAAATGATTTTGAATTGAAAATCAGAGGTCTTTTGCTTCATTGTTTCCCAGTAAGCAGTTGAAATTGACTTTTCACAATATGTCACTTTAGTTCTAACCATCTATCACCCCATCTTGCTCTACTTAAGTCTGCTTGTCCTTGATGCAGTGACAATACAATATACTGAAGATTGATAAAAATGCGTGATTAGTTCTCTCTTTATGTGTGTGGTTAAAATGGCACCTCAAGTGGCACCATCGAGTCAAATGGACAAGGTCATTTTTGCAAATGCAATTGCTGGTAGGTGGTGAAACAACAAACAGGACATGCACAGGAAATGTCACACAATGATGTTTTAATTGACCACTAGTTAATTTTC
Organism: Rachycentron canadum; assembly: GCA_038496675.1. Taxonomy (NCBI): domain Eukaryota; kingdom Metazoa; phylum Chordata; class Actinopteri; order Carangiformes; family Rachycentridae; genus Rachycentron; species Rachycentron canadum. The sequence continues at coordinate 25,848,338 of CM076650.1, read as the reverse complement.
TGGCTCTTGTCCCTGTTCTCAAGTTCACTGGCAACAGCCAATTCCATTTTTGCCTTTTATATCTCAACTCAACAACAATCATTTCAGCAATATCAATGCATATTAACATGGAAAACAGAATCCTCTGCTTTCATCCCCGCACTTGATGTTTAATGAACCATATTAATGGACTTGTCAGGTTAAACCCACCAAAAGCAAGGCACCGGCACTTTGGGCATCTGGACCATAATAAATGAATCACAAATCCACTGTGCATACTTCGATCTGTCTCTGTTCAGCGGAAGAGCCTGCACGCTCTAATTAGCTCTCACCTTCCCGCTAGTACATCTTCATAGGCTCAAATTGCTCCGAGAGGGCCTGTCATTGGTCCCTGCGGTTTCCGGCAGGGAGGGACACAGACGCAGATAGACAGCAATTCATCTACACACCCACACAATTAACATCACACACACACACACACACACACACACACACACTACCGACTGTAAAACTGCATCATTCATGTGCACAGTGTATAGAGCAGCAGAGCTACAAAAGTCCTCTCACATATGTTAAGATTCGGGCGCTGTCATGCCTATGTTTTTTGCCAGATTTGTCAGCTGATTTGATGACAGTATAACTTTCCTACTGAACAAAAAAAGTTTTAAAAATGGATTAAATTAATATTGTCCTCACTATAAAATTTCACTACTTGAGTACAAAGTAGAAGAATACAGGGAATTGCGGTGGAAAAAGAAGTTCAGGGACATGTGACTCAAATACAGGAACATTAGCACATATTACCCTGTAACAGTGGTACTGTTACCTTATTTGTTTTGTCCTTCAGTGTCTCAAGCAATTGTTGCACTGCTTCAGAAAGAAAAGAGCACTGTTTAACCAAAACAAGAATCTATGCCATTTTTGTTGTTATAACATATTAACATAAAATAGATTCTTGTTGTTTTTCTGTATTTTAGTCGCAGGTCCTTGAACTTCTTTTTCCACTATAATTCCCTGTATTCTTATTCATATTAATTTAATCAATTTTTAAAACTTTTTTTGTTCAGTAGGAAAGTTATACTGTCATACACACACACACACACACACACACACACACACATATATATATATATATACATACATACATACAGTACTGTGCAAAAGTCTCTTTTTTTTGCAAAAGTGCAAAAGTCAGGATGCTGTGGACCTTCAGAAGGGGAACAGAGTGAAAAGGATAAGATATGTTAAAGCTCACAAAGACTGGAATGAAGATCAGTGGGAAAGAGGATTATGGAGAGATGAATCCATGTTAGTGATGTTTGGGTCCAATGGTCGACAGCAGCTGAGAAGAAGAGTTGGGGAGAGATGAAGAATGATGCTTGAGGCCTTCAGTGAAACATGGTGGAGGCTCTGTCCTGGTCTGCTGCTGCATTTCTACCAGTGGTGTTGGTGATATCGTCTGAATTGATGGGATCATGATGCTGAAAAGTACAGACAGGTTTTAATTCATCATGTCATTCCTTCTGGAAAGAGCCTGAATGGGAATGGTTTGATTTTTCAGCATGATAATGATCCCAAGCTCACTGCTAATGCAGTGAAATCATATAGAGAGAAAACCAGCTGATAAAACACTAACAGTCATGGACTGACCTCCACAGAGTCCAGAGCTGAATATTATAGAGGCAGAATGGGATCAGCTGGACAGAGAGAGAAATAAAAGACTAAATCTAAAGAGGAACTCTGGTGAGTGCTGAGAGAACCTGGTATAATAGAGCAGAAGATGACTCAGAAAACTTCAGGACAGTCTCCACAAAGAGTACAACATATGCTTAGTGCCAAGGGAGTTCACACCAAATACTGACTTTTGCCTGTGGAAGTTTGAAAATTGTGTGTTTTTAAATTTTGTGTACTTATTCCCTGTATTTTCTGTTTGTACCTTAATAAAGAGACCGGAAAATAAATATGGATGGTCATTATATATATATGTATATATATTTCAAAAACAGATGCAGATTATATCTGATCTATATCTAGATCTATATATAGATCTTTGTTGTCAGAGGGAGAAATAAGGAAATAAGCCCTCATGTCTCGATGGAGTTGTTGTTCGGCAGCTGTCAGTTTCACGTAGCAATCTGAAACTCTTCAGCAGAAGCATTGAGCAGCTGTTCACTTAACATTGGTCAATACTTTGGATATTGTTTGGCGAATCACTGGATGTTGGCAGTCAGTTGCATCACAGTTGGTTTTTTTTTCTTTTGGTTTAATTTATTGTTTCCATCATGTTTACTCCATCTGTTGTTTAAATTCATAATTTACTTTTTGTGGTGAACAAGGGTCACAGAAAATGTTGTATTTCATAAACTATTGGTGAAGACTACTGATCAAGGACATTGCTCAAAATTTGCATTCCTAAGCTTACATGATACATGTAAAACCGATTTCATCATGTCTGAGACTTTGACGTCCACGCTGCCACGACCACACTGGCAACTACCCTCACCTGACAGCCAGACACGGGCTTAAGGGAGGCTGTGATGACTGAGAGAACGATGGGAGATGGGTGTTGGAAACTCTTGCATCACAATAACAACACAACATTTCTGGACAATTTAAATGAATGCATGGGAATCCCACTGTCTACGCCGCCTGTGTCAAACAGCCACCTTTTTCTAAATTTTTTTTTCTCCTGAACAGCAGCACAGATCATCAGGGTCAAGACATTTTTTAATGTACTCCTAAACATTATTTTCTTTTTTGTCTTTTTTTTTTTCCCCCCTCATCCCATTATGATTGAATGTTTTAGTCTGGAGCCTTGGACCAGAATTGATTTTAATAAAAGATCAATATCACACCCATGTATCACCATGATGTAAACCTTTACAACAATATTAACACAACTGAACACATTCTGCATAGAGGAACCAATTGGCCCATGGACAATAAGTTGCGACAATGTCAAATGGCTCATTTGTAAACGGTCATTATCCCTGTTTCATCACATAGATAAGCCCATATGATGAAAAGGAAGTGAAGACATGCACAGCATCTGTCTGGATTATCAGGCTGCTGGAGGTTACTTATGCATTGATGCCACATAGTTGCTGCTCTTTTGTGCCCTGTATGTGTGAACGTGGAAGGGGAGGAGAAAAGAAAAACTAAAAGTGACAGGTCTGTGTGTGTAAAGAAGAAAGACAGTGAATCCTTAAGTGTGCTGCTGTGTTACTTTTTCTTCCTCGTTGTGTGCATGCGTGTGTATGTCTACATGTGTAAAATAACTGCAGGCTCTGATCACAGATAACCTTCTTGGTGTCCTCTCACTGACTCTATCAAACGCATTTCCAATCTGTGTGTGTGTGTGTGTGTGTGTGTGTCCAGATGCTGAAACCAGATGCTTTCCCTCAGACTGCAGGCGCCTCAGATAGTGACAGGGAGCAAACACACACAAGGTTATCGCACACAGACTCACTAGTACACATCTCAGGTAGATTTCCCGGTCACATTTTGTGCTCTATGATATATCATCGCTTTAATACACACTCTACTAATGGCCACGTCCTTTACTTTAAGGTATTTAAAGCTGAAATGAAACCAAAGCTGACAAAGTCTGTCCAAAAGTCAGTTCAGCAGTTATTTCAGAGTGTTTTATCACAACATCATGTTTTTTCCAATGATGATCATGGTCACCACTGATTTTGGTCCAAAAATCAGGGGCTTGATTCCTGTTCAGGTTATGGCCAGTGTGGGCCTTTTGGCAAGGCCCTTAACGCTGCCTGGAGGGCTGCATCGCAAGTCACCCTAGTGAAAGGGGTTATATGGAGAGGATGTGGGAGTCTCAATCACAACAAGCCCTGGCAATGCAGGCAGGCTTAATACAAGAGCATCTGACATGAGATTGAGGATCTTAACCAAGGTGGACACCTGGAGCCTCTGTGGCCAATCGCCAAGACCAACTGAAGTACCCTCAGAAAGTCTAGTAGAAGAGTTGCGCAGCACTACAGAAAATCCCTACTGTGACCATCACTGACACAAACAAACTGATATACACCGCAGCGACAGTGATCCTTGAGATGCTTGGCTACAATATAAACACCAGTAGCCATAAGGAGCAGTATCCTCCATGGATCAAGGCAAGACGGAGTGAAGTTAGCCAGCCAGTCATCCAAAGTGTTCTCTTAGTAGCAGGGTAAAACACAAGATCAGATCCACCCAGGCTGGAGACTGAACAATACCAGACAAACATATGGGAAAAGGAGGCATTACATCAGTGCTCAGTGGCTAGTGGACCTGAGAGCAGACCACTGACCCTGAACAGTATCCAGTAACCATCACAACGGCAGACAAACAAGAAAGGGTCTCAAGCATGAAGAGCTCGGCAGCTCCAGGCCCTGACATGATCCATGCCTACTGGCTAAAGAAGCCAACAGCACTGTATGAACGTCTGGCAGCAAAAATAGACCAGCTACTAATGCATGCGACCTACCCTGAGTGGTTAACCGAAGCCAGGACAGCCCTGATCCTGAAGGATCCCCAGGAGGGAGTAATTTCATCCAACTATTGAATGATAACTTGCCTCTGCACAACATGGACGCTCCTGTCAGGGATCATAGTGGCTAAGATGAGTAGACACACAGCTCAGTACATACAAGAAAGGAATTGGTAGGAACACCAGAGGAGCAAAGCATCAACTACTGGTTGACAGAGAAGTCTCTTGAAACTGTAAAACAGACCAACCTGTGCACCGCCTGGATTGACAACAAGAAAGTCTATGACTCAATGCCACACACGTGGACGTGTCTCCACTGCTGTTCTGCATAGGCCTGAATACCCTCAGCCAGATCAAAGCAAAGAGTGGCTATAGATACCAGTTAGGAAGTGGAGCAACCATCACCAACCACCAACTCACTCTTCCACACCACCAGAATCTAGAGCAATGACATCGGAAGGTCATTTGGACGAGATAAGAGTGGTCAGATGGTATCAAAGAGAGGGCAGGTGATCAGAACTGAAGTGACTGGACTACCAGAGTGCAACACAGCAGATATTTAGGGGCAGCTACAAGTAAAGATGAGCCCAAGTGATGACCTGCTTAGTGAATACCTCAAACAGCAGAAACCCAATGAGGAGGAGAAGAAAGAGCAGGAGGAACCGTCATGAGAAAAAAAAAAATCTTACCAATGGAAAAAATTACCAGAGACTGGGGTCTACCACACCAGGCTGGCCCCAGCTGCAGGCTGTACATGGAGCACCTTAACCAAGCTGCTCTCATATTATACAGAAACATCTGTGCCAAGTATGGGCTGGAGGTTCCAAGGTCAAAATGGGACACGCCTCCAAAGGTGGTTGAGAATGGCCGAGCTAAATCCAGTGGGACTTCCAGATACAGGCCGACAAACTGCCGGTGGCGAAACAACTGGACATAGTTGTGGCGGACAAACAGCAGAAGCAGGCAATAGTTGATAGATGAAGTCGAGCGACAGCAACATCAGGAACAAGGAACATGAGAAGCTGGAGAAATACCAAGGGCTGAGAGAAGAGCTAGAGAAGATGTGGAAAGTGAAGGTAACAATGGTCCAGAACCCTCAAGTGCAGAACCCTCAAGATATATATAGATATATAGATATAGATATAGATATAGATATAAAATCTGCTTTTCTCATCACGATGGAAAAGCATTTGAACCTGCATGAAAAAAACATCATTTGACAAAAATATGCTGTGAACTACAGACAATAGAACTACAGTAAACATATCTATCATTAACAAAGATGAACAACAACCTTGAATGACACAAAGTCTTTCTTGCAGACATTGCAGCACCAATTACTTGAGCATGATGGTCCTAAATTGCTAGCATTGTATTCTTGCCCAGAATGAATTGTCTCAATCAGGTCAAGGCTTTGAATTACAGAGATGGAATTTATTACATTTCACTACTCTTCCTCTCCTCTTACCTGTCATTTCAGCCCAGTTCCATATTTTGGGCTAGACTGGCAAATGTGAATGAGAGAGTGATAGAGTTGAGTTAGTGATGAAATTACACCATTGGTTGGGCAAGCGTTGGGCTTTTCCCGTTCAAGATGATTTAGCATAAAGACTTTGTAATTTATCATGAAATGATGTTTACAGCAGATCTACCCAAGTTTTCATCTCATGTGGTTCCTAGACAAGTTTCAGGGGTCTTTCTTTGCCTCAGCTGTGACAGGTCCTCCTTTGAGAGAGGCTTGCAATATAGCAGGCCTTCATTTCTAATTTCCTCTGTGATATGTCGACTTGATCACACTGGTATTTTCGCGCAATGCCTCATTTTGATTGATTGATTGGCTCCTGTTTGCTCCGTTAAAGTCGCTGCCTCACACATTACGACAAACTCAACACTCTTTGGACCTTTTTCAAATTAAAATCCCCTTAGCGTTTGATTGGACAGAAACCCTTTGTTTGTTAACAGGCCTTTTATTGGGGTGCAGTAATTGTGTTGTGGTAAATGCATTGCCTCATTTCCAGTGGCTGGTGTTTCCGTTTAAAGATCGTCTAGTTTCTTTAGCTTAGCAGTTACCAATGGCCTCTTTCTCTTTCCCTCTCTCCTGGTCTTTCTTACTCAGTGTGTCCTATGTTTAGTTATTCCTCTGCCTCGATTAGAAGTAACGGTCCTCCACCAGGTGAGACACAGAGGACAGACCTAGAGGCTCAATCTTAAGTCCACTAGTTCAAGTCTGATCTGTTTCCCTTTGCTGAGTGTCCTGTCTCTCTCTTTCTCTCTTTCTCTGTCTCTCCCCCTCCCTCCCTGACGTTCTGGTCTCTCTGTTGCAGCTATCAAAATAAAAAAATAAAAAAAACTTGGAAAGAGCTATAAAGAAAATTCATAAATTGGCACATTTGGCCCAAAGGAACTGTCCATGCTACTGAGAGGGGGAACTGACTGACACTAAATTAGCATTTAAACATTCACAGCATCTACCATGTGTCTTAATTAGGAAAGGACAAACCACATAGTTGGACTGGGAAATAAATTTTGCCCTGGACTTATGTGGTGGCAAGGTCCGACATTATATTAGGTTTATACCTTGTTTTGTTAAATGGCCTCACAGCCACACACACAAATAATCCTTCCAAACAAATCCACGTACTGGCTGTCATGCTGAGAGACAAAAACTCTCTCGTTCTCTTTGCCGCACACACACACGCGCGCGCGCGCACACTCACACAAACATTAAGACACACAGTGAGCCTGTAAAGTGATGGTTTCATAAATAAATTATGTTCCTCAGTAATGGAACATTGTGGTGTTGTGGGAACAAGGCTGACGCTGCCATGACAACCTCAAGGGTCATCTGTAGCTGTTGCTCTAAGGCCATCACACAGTCGCCTGTGTCGGCAGTCGTCTCTCCGCGAAGGTCGAGTGCATGTGAGTTGGAGTTTGGATTTTTGGCTGCTGTATTTCTATATACTTTACTGTTTGCATACTGTGGTTGGTTATGTTTTAAAGTGAATTAATCTGCCCCTTTTTTCGCGCTCAACGACCCGTAATGAAAAAACATCTTTTTATAAATTTTTTGTGAATTTAGTGAAAATCAAAAATTTTAAGTGTGTAGTAGGACTGAGACAATATTATCTAAATAACTGGGTGCAGATTTGATATGTAGCCAAATGTGAATCACTGTGTTAATTAAAAATATCATTAAAAAAAAAATCCTTTTGCATACGTCAATTATTTTAAATGCACCCCTAGCATTCACACCCTTAATTCAGCACTACACCACACTTAGTACTTTCAGTAGAAAACTGGCAGAAATGACAGTTTCCAGTCTTCTTGAGTAGGTCTCTACTAGTTATGCACTGCTGGATTTGTGCAGTTTATCCCAGTCTTTCTGGCAGATTCGCTCATGCTTTGTCAAACTCGATGGGAAGTGTCTCTGAACTGCCATCTTTAGGCCTCTGCACAGATGGCCCGTGGGATTTAAGCAGTGGTTTTCCAACCACCAACCATGTGGCAGCCCTGCATAAAATCCTGCAGATACAGGTCAGGAGTTTCAGTTAACGTTCGCATCAAACTTCTGAATGGGGAAAAATGTGACTAAGGCATGATTGTTGGTGGCAGACAGACTGGTTTTAGTATTTTTGAAACTGATGACCTTTTAGGCTTTTTTTTTTTTCAGAATGGAACCAAAAGCTAAGAACATTCAATGTAGTTGTTGTTTTTGTAGATACCTTGTTGTTATTCATAAGAGAATGCCAAGACTGGTTAGAGCAGACAGAAATACTCCGGTAACTCAGATAACCACTCTTTACAACATGTCCACCCTCGGGTTCCACCTCTGTCAGCCAAGAACAGAAATCTGAGGCTGCAGTGGACACAACACACACTGTACAGATGAAGACTGGAAAAAACGTAGCCAGGTGTGATGAAGTTGAATTACTGCGGAGGCATTAGATGGTAGACTTTGTCACGGGTCACCTCAAACGGGTCACCTCCCCATTCACCAGATCTGAATCCAACAGAACACCTATAGACTAAATGATGGTTAAGAAATCTGGAGACATGATTTATAAAGATATTTTTTTTTAACTTTGTCCTAATGGGTTATTGAGTGTAGTTTGTAGTTTGAATGGCAGATTTGTTAACAATAACAATAGTTAATGGACATGGGCCATAGTTTAAGGAAAGTCTCCAACATCTATGGTTCCTATTAAAGTGCTTAGTGAGTGTATAGTCCCCCCTGTTGGCAAGAATTCACTTTAAGTCTGTTATGCTTGAAGAGTATCATTGTCTTTTACTGTGCAATAAACTATTTTTTATAGTTTACTAATGTGTTGCGGTTGTTCTTGCTGCGATATTATCCAAAGCCTTTCTCAGCCAACAAATCTTCCTCACTACCTTCATTGCATTCATATTTCATTGGTGTTATGAATCTGTTGTAATAAAATTATAATTACATTTATAAACTGATCATATCGTTTGATTTTAGATTTGTTTGGATCATTTTAATTATTAACTAACATTTTTATGAACATGATCTATATATCAAGATTGCATGTGCTTACTGTGTGCCATGTATGACAAGATCAGAACAAAGGGAAAATGGTAACCAAGGCAACAAAATAAAACAAATAGTGTAGATACAAATATAATAGATAAATATAAGATATATTCATATATAATACAATAAAATATATAATAAAACATATTCCTTTCCCTACTACCAAAATGAATAAAGTAAAAATTAGAAAATAACCAGAGGGCAGACAAAAACTAAACTGCACGTTTCAGAGCGTCTGTTGCAAAAATCATGTGCAGACAATGAAATATCTCCAATACGTGAAATATCTGAGGTGATAGAGTATTCGCTTCATAAGACCAAATATAACAACCTAGAAATACAAAAGATGGCACATCATATCCTTGCAACAGAAATTAAATCTCCGCAAAGTGAATGTGGAAGATATGTTTCGAGGAACAATTATTATGTCCCGCCAATGTCATTAAACTAAAGAGGATGCAGAAGAGAAACAGATTTTCCTTCTTAAAAATTCTCCGTGCATTATCTTCAGAAGACGACTGCGAAATGACTTCTTAAGATAAGTCCTTGCTCCATGATCTTAAGAGACTCACACTAACTGGCCAAATATTCTGCGATTAAACTTCAGAGTAGTGCACTTCAGATGTCATCATGGACCCAGCTGAGCTCAGTGGCCAGCTTTTTGTGTAACAGCTGCTTTATTGTCTGTTCACTGAGTGTTTTCCACTTCGGTTTTTCCTTAATTATAGTTTACGTTATTCCGTTGTCTATTTACATTTTGCCCTGTTTTAGTGTTGATATTTGTAAAGTGCTTGACGTAGCCCAGTGTTCTCAATGTTCTCACATCGCTTCAGCTTTAGGCTTAGTCTTTGTCCCCTATGGCATCACCTTATTTGTGGTTCTCCAACTAACTAACCCACATTAGACTCTCACTAAACTCAGACTCATGAAGGAGTTTGTGAACCTCCTGCTCCAGCTCTTGTCATTGTGGAACACTTGATGGTTTTCCTGATGAACCTCTGTTGGGCCTCCAACCCCTTTTGCGTCATTACTCAACAAAATGCATTGTATGTATCCTAGCAAAAGCACTGAATGTCCTTCCCTACTCATAAAACATTTGCAAAGCTCTGTACTGTTATATACACATTTATTAGGTCAGTCTTCTTCTTCACTTCAACATCAGAGACACACAACATTTTCAAATAACTTACCCACAACCATCACTTTGAACCAGTACAGATAATAGGTGGATGGGCTTCTCTTACCTGACTTTTTTTTTTTTTTCATGGTGCAGTGTCTCTCGTTACCAGACTCGTTGTATTATTTAAAAAAAAAAACATTTTTGGCTGTTAATTCTCTGAATCTGTGTGAGTCTTAATGCAGTAACAGCTAGTCTGAATTCTCATATAACGGATGATAGTCATTAAAAAGTTAAATGGCTTCATTAGAATTTTACTGTTTGTCTGTTGAATTTGATTGAGAAGAGAATGAGTTCCATCCTAACCTCTTATTATATAAACCATCACTATGTTTGATTATGTGTAGGGTGTGTTCTTGTTTGTTTTCCCTCTCCGTTGATTGATCATTAACCCTCAAGCCAATCAGCAGAGAAAATCAGACTTTTTAATAACCGTGTTTATGTAAATATATATATATATATATATATGCAAATGAAGTATCTCAGATCACCAACGGTTCTTTAGAATAAAGAAAAACTCATAACAACATGTTCAGTCAACCTTTATTTTAACTCGGAAAAACATTTAGTGAGAGACTCATTTACAAGATAGCTGAGTAAAAAATAAGGAAAGGATCCTTGAGAAAAATGGCAAATATAAAGTACAAGTAATAAAAAGCTCAATTAGTAAAAAGACATTAAGAATAATTAAATCAATAAAACAAATTAAACAAAATGGAATTGTTTATGTAGTATATCTTAATGTCTCTATGATATATAAGCTGCAACATGGTGTATGTAGCAATATTTTATCAGGGAAACACAACAGTCTTACCAGTTATACATATCATTTTTAAAAACATAAAAAGTCCTCATAAAAAAAACCCTAAATATTTCACTTGCCACTGTCTTCCACTAAGAATGGAATTATGATGGCGATTAATGTCCTCATCATGATGTTAGGAGGCCTTGTGACGACAAATGTATAAACCAAAACTTAACAAAGTTTTTTTTTTTTTTCGCATATACATATACATATACAGCAGCTTGTATGGCGCCCCCTATGGGTTGGGCTCAAAATACATTCACAGACTTGTGAATTTATGTTCCAAGATTTATTGCCGAGCCCCATCCTTTGCAAAATCATTGAGGTTGAAGGCCTCAATATTCTTTTATTCTTTTTTGAATTATTTTTTTTTTATTTGAAGTCAATAGGACCGGCAGTTTGGTGGGGACAGTGTGTGTGAGTTACACATTTTTGGTATTTATGGTGACCCATATGGGATGGGCTAAAATTGCACTGGTAGACCTATTGCCGATCCTGCCAGAAGACCCCCCCCCCCAAAAAAAAAAATTATTTGTTATGGCCAAATTTGTTATGGCCAATAATCACCAAACCAAACTTAGTGCTGACAGTAAAAATCCAAAATGTTTTCATTTTACATGCTGAATAATCAAAAATCCAACATGGTGGACTTTTATGGTCCAGGAGGCTTCATCGTCCAAACACTGAGCTGAACTCAATCACGTTTAACTGTGTGAGTTACACGGCCTTTCCAAAATTACATTTCTGGTTATTCATGACAGCGCCATCATTAGGGATCATTAGATCCTTAATGATGGCGCTGATATCAACAGAGGAGAAAACTACACTTGGACGGACTGCTGTCGATGCTGGATTGTAGATAACGGTCAGCGTATGAAAGACGTGCAACAACGTGGTGGGATGCTGTTTGAAACCGAAGCGACTCATGACTGTAAACCTACTTTGCACTGTGGAAAAACCCACTGATCAGCAGGTACTATGGAAGGATGGACAGATGGATAGATAAATAGCTGAAGGATGAAAAGGAGATGGAGTGGGAGGGGGTGTGGAAGCAATTCCTTGCACACCTCTTGGTCATAAATATGGAAAAGGAACAGCACGGCTCAGCCAGCCCTCCTACGAGCAGAATGTTATCCTGCTTACTTGGCAGAGTGAAGAAAACCTCCAGTTAAGCAAGCTACAGAACGCAGACAAACGGATGAATGGATTTACCTATAACACTTGAATTTGGGTAAACTGTGTTCAGTCATCAGCATGTATTATCGGTACGCTACTTGTCAAAGGTTTCAGGTAGTTGAATGCTTCACTGTATTTTGGATCTGAAGCTTTGAACAAATAAATGATGGAGAGTTTTTTTTGTTTTTTTTTTCCCCTTAGCTCTAATTTAATTGAGACTTTTGAGCCATTCTACAGCACAGCTGTTGTTCTTACTTCAACGTGAAATCAACTATTGTCAGAAAGTTGGTCCCAGCATTGTTGCAGAGGTTCCCACTATAATTCATCAAACCACCAAACGCTTTAATCTGCTGCTGTAGCTGCCCCCGCTCTTCCGATTCCAGACTTTTCCACTTGTCGGATCCGGGCTGCTGGGATTTGCTCCCATTCAGCCACAAGAGCGTTAGTGAGGTCAGCCACTAACGTCTGGCAATACGGGCCGACTCGCAGTCGACGTTTCAGTTCACCCTGCATGCGCTGGATTAGGTTAAGGTCAGTCCTCTGTGCAGGCCCGTCAGATTCCTCCGCATCAAACTGAGGAAATAGTTTATTTGTGAAGTGGTGTTATGTTGAAACAAACACACACCGGGACACACTTAGATTTTAATGCAGAAGCATCAATTGGAATCCATTATATATATATATATATATATATATATATATATTGGGATATATATGCACACAGACTGGAATGCTTCACATGCTCCACATGGAGCACAAAGTTGCTGTTAGATTTTTGAGTGATGATGGAAAAATGGCACCTCAGTTCACAGACAGATGGACTTACATTTTGGCTGCAATGTAGGCGAACTGTAAGGCTTCATATGTTAAAGAGGTGGAGAGGTGACATGGTGACATGTGTCTCATTATCACTGCGACACTGCCAAGGGCTCTTTGGAGCGGCTCTCTCCGATTACATTTTTGCAGCTGTCACTTTTTTTTTTTTTTTTTAAATGTGTTTAATATGTTAATATCAATCATCAAAATTTGTGAATATCTTCTGAATTCTCAATCAGAAAGTGTGTTATTTTATGATTGTTGTTTTTTTTCTTTTATAAACCCTGTTTTTGTTACTTCAAATTCATTTTATGTGTGAGTAAATCAATATTTTAACATACGAGCTCCGATTTTCTCTTCTACGGTGTCTCATATTTTCCAACCTTCGTATTTAACCTCCTTCAGAAAGGGAATCTGTAACAGTGGAGCCTTCATCTATCTGTCTCTTTATATTGCAGCACAGTTTTACAATGACTCCAATCCTGATAGGTCTGTTAAGGACAACGCAGCAATACTTAGATATTTTTTCGTATGCAGGAGGGAGCTCAACCATCCTTCCTTTTGTCTTGTCTTCCACTGCAGGAGAGCTGCACTGTAAATCTTGTATGCATTTGGTTCTGATTATGACTGTGAATTTCTGTGACTGTGAAGTTTTTTTTGTTTTGTTTTGTTTTTTGCCTCCCACTGCCAGGGGAAGAAACATGAAATTTAAATACACTCTTACAATAGGCCGATCTCAGATTTGGGACACCTCCCCTACAAGTTCGAAAGGTCTAGTTTACAATATTTTAGCAATTTTAGTGCATTTCTTTGCATAAGTCCTCACTTACTAGTCGGATGACAATTATATCCACAACTTGAACTCTTTTTCAAACGTAATCACCATGATCACCATGACCAGGAATGGGTCATTTACTGGCCAGGTGGATTATACAAACACCACAACCCTATGAACAAGTTTATTTGTTGAACCAAGAGACAGCAAGCAAGAGCACGCGGGTGAGAGGGAGAAGTCATTGCTAAGTGCGTAGCTATAGTAGTAGATCTCAATAATGTGTGAACAACTGTGGAATTAAAAGAATGAGAGAGCTGAGTGCATGAGTGCGTAAGTTCAAATCTACAGCAATAAAGTCCCTTAAAACTCCCATTAAGACACTATACAGTGCACTGCTGCCCCAGGATCCCTCTACGTGGGACTCCTGTTAATGTGCATTGTAGCTAGCATCTATCATTGCCTGCGTGTGAGGCATTCAATGGACATCTGTAAATTTTAGTGTCTACAGATGCCACTGTGTTGCTGTTAAGGTGTATTAGATTATAAAGAGAGGTGTCTTTTACTTAGCCTGCCTCCATTGATTTACAACCCAGCAATGTCTATAGACTGTGTCATGCATGTGTTTCGTATGGGTCTATTGCTTCCAAATATAGATTATTGGTCTTATTATTATTGACTACTAAGCATTGCAATCAACCCTGAAAAAAAAACAGCAAAAAGCTATATTGGTTGACCCCAAACATTTGTTTGAATTGAACATGGTTAATATATAAGGTGGTGGTGTCCTGCTACAAAAACACTTTGTGGCTTTGGTGAAGGAGTTGGCTTTACCCTGTGAAGAGTGGTTATGGGGTAAATAGTTGTTTATCCATCGTCATGGAGTAGATTTGGCTGTTGACATGCATTAGTGAGTAAATACGAATCCTCCTCTGCACTCTAAAAGCTCTTCTACTGATTAGTGAGAAAGAAGGGGAGCGCTATAGAAAGGGGGGTGGGGGTGGGTTATTTATCAAACACTTTCCTCACTCAAATCTGATTAGCTCAATGTCACATTGAAGAGTTGGACCTCTTTAGTCTCTGGAGTGTGTGTGTGTGTGTGTGTTCCTACATGCAGCATTTTGACTTTGCCTGCAAGTCTTTATTTGATCACTATAAAAACATTAGTAGCTGTATCTCTCTCAATCTGATTTTCTGTTTTATGTTCAGTGTCTCTCCCTGTTAGCCACACCCCGGTGTACACAGCGCTACACTAAAGTGGGCTTTATATTCCATCCAAAGTGCTTGTCAGATGGTTGGATAACTAAGGAAACCCCTACACCACTGAACCTTTGATGGTGGGAGGGGAGGGATAAGCTCTGTGACACCACAAACCAACGATTCGACATTCATTCTCACGTCATGCCATGATTGGCGTCTGTGAACGTGAGAAAAGAGCCGAGGTCTGACCTTCTCTCTCCAGCTCGCTCTCATTTGTTTCACTTTTAACGCACACAGGTCCGACAATGTCTTTTAAACGATATCACATCTCCCTCATCTCTACAACCTACTACCTTTTTCACTTTTTTACTCCTCGGCTGTTCATTGTGGTCAAACCTTGATACATGGCTAGTCTTAGGCTGTGACTCAGGAGGTAGAGCAGGTCGTCCGATGGTTGCTGGCTCTGTTTCCAGCTCTTCCAGTCCACCTGTCAGAAGTGTCTGTAACTCTTATTTGCTCCTCGTGATGTGAGCATGTGTGTGTGTTTGTGTGTTTGTGTGTGTGTGTGTTCACGCATAGGAAATGTGCTATAAGAATGTGTGAGTGAATGGGTGATTGTGACTTATGGTGTAAATCACTTTCAGTGGTTGATAACACCAGTAAAATACAGTCCATTTACCGTTACCTTAGTGCACACCGGAGTTTAGGGACGGTCACAACCTCCATCTGCTCGTATGTATTTAACCTTGACATAGACAGGTGCTCTCAGACTCAAACATCATAGAAATTGATTGAAAAATCAAATATTCATACAGTTTTATTAGAGACTTCACAAACATGTGAGTGGACACAGACCACCACATTTCAACTTCCTCGCCTCCTTCCTTTCCTCTTTTCAAATTCACATTTCCTTGTCCTCCACCCGTTTTTCATTGGAAATAATCATACAACATAAAACTGAAATATAATTGTGAATAAAAGTAAATCCTATTCTCCACTGCTGGAAATGAGACAACAATAAAAAAAAAAAAAAAATTGGTTTGTCACAACACACAAGCCACATTTTATTGAATAATATTGGCCAATTTTAAAGAGTCACAACTCAAGGAGCATTGTGTGTTCTGTTAATCATTTACATATTTTTCTTGCAAACTAAATTGCTGTAAAACATTAAGGAATTAAACAACCGGGTACCAATTTGCATGAGTTCCGTCTTTTTGCACCCAAAACATGCCAAAACTCAGTAGCAATATTAGCAAGAGCCCCTTATCCTGTTTGTGTGACTTTCATTTTGATTCCTGCCCTGCTATTTAAAACTATGAATGAATTACAGACGGTGTGTGACTGCATGTCATCTTTTTGTCCTCTGCCACAATTACAAAATGATGTCCACCTGTGGAGGCTTGAAAGGTGGTTGTTAAAAGTTGGCAGGCCAGTTTGAACTCACGCCATTTGGACACGTGAACTGTGATTCGCACCTCTGATGAACAGTGAAGTTTTTTTTTTTGTTTTTTTTTTTCCCTCTGTGAAGAAGAAAAGCAGCAGCAGCAAAAGACCACAGAAAAAGCTGTTTACACACATGCTTATAGTGGACCCATGAACATTTAGCATTAATATTAACATCACACTTAACGTTTCCCGTCAAGAGACCTCCTGCAGTTGTGCAATTAACGCGAGCCATTGGCTGCGAGGCGAATACTGTGCGGAGTAAAAAGCAAAAGAAGGATCATGTGGTTACATCTCACTGAATACTCGTAAATCACAGGCATGCGATTGTGACTGCATATGATGTTCCTCAGCAGCAACTTTGTTTTAACCGTTATAGGTGATAAATTATTAAATCATCATTCATTATTAATTAACATTGAAAAACATCACCGTAAAGAGAGACAGAAATAAATGAATCTCTGTCGTGGCGAGCCACGGCAAAAAGGAAATGAAAACAGAAAACAAATAAATGAACATAACAAGAATTTTGGATTGATAATTTTGGATCAAGGATCAGTTGCAGTGAACCTCCATCATACAGTGTCCGAAGTGGACCGCACTGTCTGGTCCAGATCTAGTTTTTATTGTTGACACCGTGCAGCATGCTTCCTCGAAAGTCGGCTCACACTTACAGGAAATCCCCTAATGTGGTTTTAGAGTTCATGCTCGTATCCGGGCCTGGTCAGTTATTGTTTCTGATTTCATGCATTTCCTTGTCTTTCTGACCTTAGCTCTGGAGGCGCAGACGGGAATGCCACGACTCATCGGCAGACCAGCGCCGTTCAGCCGCTAGACCGCTCGACACATCGGTAGGTTCAACTCAGACCTCCTGCCTCCTCTCCTGTCTGTGTCTCCTGTTCTCCTCATCGGGTCACTGCTAGCGCTGTCTATCTGCCTCTCCGTTACCCCCGGTGCAGCAGAACTGTCTCTCCTGCTCATTTTTGTTGCAATTGTTTCGCGCCGCTTCTGCTCTTTAAATCTCTCATTAAAGACTGGGGGAAATTGGCGCCAATTTTCCCTGATTAGGCCATTCTTCTCACTGTTGGAGGGGGAAAAAAAAAAAAAAGAGCCAGACAAAAACACGCTCTGCGATTTGAACACGTGCAGCCAGCAACTGATTGCGATCAATAAGGGAAAAAAGAAAAAGAAAGAAAAAAAAAAAAACGAGCGGGGGGGGGAGAAATGAGAAAAAATGAACAAGTGAACAAATGAATTGCCAATTTCTGCTCCTGACAAGTGTTTTTTGGAAGGCAGCTCTTAAATAAGAGCTGTTTCCGCTCAAGGACTCTTGAGAGCATTGTGTGTGTGTGTGTGTGTGTGTGTGTGTGTGTGTGTGTGTGTGTGTGTGTGTGTGTGTGTGTGTGTTACAGAGGGGGTGAGGATGCATTCAACAGAGTTAGATTATCACAATTTTTTTTTTTTTTCTTTCCACAATGGTAAACAAATTACAAATAATACTTTATGATGTGTGACACTGTTTGTTTTGTTTCTCCCAAACAAACAAAAAAAAAAGCCAAAAACCAGCAGATCCCAGGTCACTGCGGTTCCAAGTGTTCAAAACGCTTCCTGCCACAGGACGGAGAACATAAAGTGATCCGTTTGAGTGACGCTCAAAGCTCCAGTGACAGACTGAACGCAGCAGAAATGTGTTTCAGTGCCAGAGAGTTCAGGGAGACGCACTTACTGTTGTGAACATTAGTTCAGCCAATCAGAGCATTGCTCTGCACATATACACATGTTCGCGCACACACACACACACACACACACGCACAGAGTACTGAGCAAAAGTTTTAGGAAGGTGTGAAAAAATGCTGTCAACTAAGAAAGCTTTCAAAAATGGAAGTGTTAATAGTTTATTTTCACCAACTAACAAAATGCAGTGAATGAACAGAAGAGAAATCCAGGTGGGTGTAGCTGGGTCCCGCTGGTCCCTGACACTTCTGAGCTGATGGCGCTGCTGGACATCTTCCGATTTCCACGGAATATAAGCTTGATGTGTTTCTCATCTGCCGCGCTGCGTCTGCGGTCGTCAACGCTGCCCGTTTCTTTGTGCTCCTTCAAAAGAGCTTGGGCAGCACATCTTGAAACCCCAGTCTGCTCTGAAATCTTTGTCTGGGAGAGACCTTGAATGAGCGTGTATTCACATTACTCCATTTATCATCACAGACATTAATACTACAAGCCACAAACACTCCCTCTCAGCCCAACTTTATTCCCAATTCAAACCTGAATCATAAACACAACTCCAGAGTCTAAGTCTCTTGGACTGTCGTCCAAAAGTCAGACCGATTAGCTTCGAGAGCAGGAATACACACTCACACATACTTAACTGTGCTGGCAGAAAGACGCCCGTACGGCTTATGAAATAGCTCTGGTCTTTAGAGGACCAGAAAGCTGCAGGAAAAAGGAGGCGTAAAAAAGCCGCTGTGCGATTCAATTATTAATTCAAATATGTAGGATTTAGCTCAGTGATTCATTTATACTGTATCACACCTGTGAAAAATACCAGCTTCTACGTATGAATAAAAAAAAAAAAAAGTTTCAAAAGCTTTCACAGAGAGTAAGAAACACATTACTCTCGGTGACGGTGATGAGTATGTGTGCATGTTTTTTTTTCACTGCTATGTTATCGCTCTCAAAACACAGCAGGTGGCCTGTCTTGACAGATCGAAAATAGTCAAGTGAATTTTCTTTGCAGAAGTTCACCTTAAGGCGCCTTTCAAACAGAGCAGGTCTCGGCCTTCTCTTTATGACATCCAATGTGCAATTTATGGAACTTGAGCAGTTTATGCATTTACACTATCTAAGCCCCAGCTAGTGACTGATGTGACCTGATCTTTGAAACAGCACCAACTGGACAAAGTTGACACACTGGGGCCGACACTTGCTGACCCATGCTAGGCCAATTGGAGAATACACAAAAGAGACATTTTAGGCAAATTCTGCAGGAACTTAGAGGAATGTAGTGTGTCCACTGTCCAGTCTTCTCTGGACCCTGCGATGAGTTAAATTTTGGCATCACTCGAAAGGTGAAACCGAGTGCAACTCGACTGGCCAGCGGGCCTGGTTCTCACATCGCAAACGGCAAATGCAACAAACGCTAGCGTCTGGGGAAAAAAAAAAATGTCACGGGATGAAGAAACAACAAAAACAAAGCGACTTGAGGTCGTTGGATTATGGGGGCCCGTGATGGCAAGTCGTGCAGAGGTGACCTATGCCTTTTTCCCCCGACTGCTCAGTTTGGTCAGGTTTATGAAGAGACCTGCTTCTTCCATTTAAGAGCGATGGAGGTCAGTGTGTTCTTAGGAACCTTCAATCCAGCAGATGTTCTTCATAGCTCTCCCCACATCTGTGCCTCAACCAAATCCTGTCTCTGAGCTCTGCTCTTCCTTCCTCCTCGTGGCTTTTTTTCTTGGTTCTGCATTGTCACTGGCGTGTTATTTGGAAATGCTCTTGCATTCTGTGGATGAATCCTCTAGTGAGCTTTTAATCCACGAATACCAGCACCTTTTAATGGTCAACGACAAATAAACTGCCCCAGAGATTCAGTTGTTTGGTGCTGATTGAATGAATCAAGTTTATTTTGAAGAACAAGAAAACATGGAACAATCCCGGTGCGTCTGTTTCTTGCTTTGCCCTTTCTCTCTCAAAGGTGTGTGTAAGATTTGGCCAGAAATTTAATTCGAAAGGTTCAAAAACAGTCACAATGATAATGTCATGATCAAGACCTCCAGCTGTTGTATTTCAGAGATATCTACTGAAATGACTGAGGACTAAGAAGACCAGCCTCCTCTGGAGCTTGAAATTAGTCCACAGCTCCTGACTAGCTTTGTAGCTTTTCACCACTGGAGATGATGATGATGATGATGATGATGATGATGATGATGATGATGATGATGATGATGATGATGATGAGAGATGCGGTTTGATGCAGAGCTCACAAGTTTTCTTAAATTTCCCTTTTCAACCAAAATGAGCCAGTATAACCTGATTCAAGATTGTCTGTCTGGTCAGACTGAAGATACACGGGCAATTCTAATAAACAAATAGAAAAAAATAAAAAGACAGAAACGCCTCTAAGTCTTGTAAGTAATGTGAGCACCAGCTAAAAGGTGACGGGCAACATTGCCACTGTTCAATGCTACTGCTCAACATTTCACACTCGCAAGTGTTTAATATGCTTAATCTTAAACATGACCAAAACAAAACTAATTTAAGGACAATCTTCCCCCAACCTCAACCGTATTATAATTGCAATGGGCATTATATGGGGGCACTGCGGAACTTAAATCAGGGCTACAGCTGAATATGCTACATATTCTGAGATATATATGTATATTTATTCAGAGAAACTTTATCCTTACATCAGATTTATTAGAATTAAATCCCACATTCTTCTCATGTCCAACGTATTATTCCTCAAACTAATCCAACTAAATGTCAAAATAGGAAGGATTCAGATTTTGTTTTACACTATTGATGTTATTAACATTGTTATTGCAATTGCATTGTCTCATTGAATCAGTGTGTTGTCAATGATCCCACTCACACACCAGGTTCTGATGTGGTAAAGCATGTCAGTTTTGATAACGGATAATAATGGATAATGAATCAGTAAAATGATTTTTTTTCTTAATTACCAGACAAGTTTCATTTTTTTCAGACATCACCTAGTATCCATATGCATGTTTTTTTTTTCACAACAAGATGAAAGGTTTAATTGCTTTTTTTGCTAATTCCTCCATCATCCTCCGTGTCATTCTTTTTTTTAATCCCACTTTTCTTGAGCATATTATCGATCTTGTTTTTCCCCTTATCTCTCAATGCATTGTGGCACGCTTACACAGAGAGGTACACATGCACACAATGTACAATCAGTCTTTTGTGTTGTAACCGGATGAAAGCTGCTGCCAGAACAGTGTGAAACTGATTTGACCTTTTTGTGAAAAAAAGAAAAGAGAGAGAGAAAAAAAGATGTACTATCATCTGAAGTGTATGGGCTATAAAACATCAAACATTAAAAGGGGATGAAGAAGGAGGAAGAGGAGAAACAAAATGAGAGAATGGCAGGATTGTGAGATAGAGGTGGAAGGAAAGGGGGAAAAGAACGAATGAAGGCTTGAGAAGAGGCTGGGAACTCGAAATCAATGGACTCATTGTTAACAAGCGTCAACCTTCCCTCCCTCCCAAACTACACTAGACCTTCACCCGCCCTCCATCCCCCACTCCAACTGCTAAGAGTATCTGTTTGTGTGTCGGGTACTGAATCTATCCACCACCTTGGATTTCAGCGTGTATCGCCAAACAGATGCTTGTGGGAAGTTCTGCCCAGGGCATACTGAGTTCACTTCAAAGTTCTTAATAAAAAGCTCATCACTGAAATGTCGTTCAACCTCAAGGGTTCTTCATTAGTGAACGGTATTGAGGCTTATCTGTGATTAATAGATTTTTAAATACATCAAATATTTGAAATTTGAGGAAATGCTGTTTTTGTTTTTTTTTTTTTTTTACTCACAGGACCGGAGCATCTTTATTCAAGTTTCCATTCAAATGTATAGCACTGGGAATCTGAAAAATAAAATGAGAATTACTGCAAACGTCCATCCCGTACGTTGATACTGTTATACTCCTAAACTGAGTGTGAGATTTGGCTGTTGGCCTCATAAAGATAAACAGCTGGCGGTGCAACTTCTCCAGTCTGTGCCATTTAACCGTTGCAGTAGAAGAAGCTGCAATTAGATCATGTAACAAAAGGAGTGCCGGTCAAAAGCCGACGTGATCCAAAACCTCAGTCAGGTTTTCACAGTTTCTGTCACATTGTGCATTAGCAGTACATTTGACAAATTAAATCTAATCCCAGGTACATTACAAATACAAAAAAAACTCTTAAATGTGAACTTTAGAAGTGTGCAGATGGCCTGTATTTGACCTGGGAACGCTGTCCAACACTGATCAATATATGTGAAAACCCTGCAATGTGTCCATCTGTGTTGGTTTGCCCTTGAACTTGACACCGCACCCCCAACCTCTTCCAGGGGTGTTGCTTCTGGCTGGCCGTGCTTTCACCCTGACCCCCCACTCACGAGTACATACATAGGTCAGTACAGTTTCTGCAGCAAAAAACAAACAAAAAAAATCACACCAACCCCTCCTACATACACTTTCTCTCCCAGTTGTCTCCCTGCCTCACTTCTCTGTCCATTTTTTCAGTGCACGTTCACATGTGACTGTGTAGGTCCCTCACAGAGACAAGGCCATCCTTGCAACTGTTTTTCTTTCTGTTATCCCTCCCTCTTTTTTAATCTGAAAAGAGAGAGGGATTAGGTAGGAGAAGGGGAAAGGTAGGGAATGGAGAGAGAGAGAGAGAGAGAGAGAGATTATCCCAGCAGATTTGCACTTGTGAACTCACTGAAACTCAGGTCAGATAATGTGGGAGGTATATGGACAGAAGGAAAGAGAGAAAGAATGAGGAAGAGGAGCAAGAGAAACAGCAGTGAGAGGAGGGGATGGGGGGGGTATTAACAAAGAAAAAGGAATGGGTGGATTATTTCAGATGAGCATTGTAAGTTTGGCTTGATTATTCTTCTGAAACGAGCACAGCTGGGGCAGATGCAGAGAACCTAAGGTAGGCTATGGACTGAAAGCAAATACGGCATACAAGTGACTTCCTTTCAATCTTCCATACATCCCAAAGGAACCCTCCCCCTCCCCCCCACCACCACCACCATGATATCTGAATATCATAGCCTTTGTGTTTACATATGATGTCTTGTTTGCCACATGTGATGATAAAGTCTGCCCACGCTGCTCTGTTTTTGGAGTAAAGTTTGTGCTGTTGCCAACTCATGCTACGTCACGTATTAAGTTAAGAGTTGGCTGCTGGTTTCATCACGAGTCTGTCAGATTTCGAAACACGTCAAGACCTCTCAGCAGTGGTGTAAATGTGCATCAGTAGTTATACATTGTAAGGATGGCAAGAAATAAAATAACTGAGCGGGAGAGAGAAGAACAATAACTTCATTCATCTGGTTAGGTCTGCGTTGTTAAACCGGGGCCAGTGAGGCCACATGGACAATGTTCTCGAGGGCCCATCAACCAATCATCACCGTGATGCTCACGTCATCCATGGCTTTTCATATTTTCAATGGGGCCATATTAAACATTGAAAGGCATTGTTTGCTTTAATGATGTACTGAAAAGGTTGATAGTGCATGCAAGGCCTGGGCTGATATTTCATGTTTAATATTTCAATATTCCCTCCCTACCCCTCCTCCCTCATAGTGATTTCTGTAGTTTTTCACACTCACATTGTACCTTGGCATGTGACAAACTTTGACCTGCTGTTTCATGGCAGCATTGGTTAAACCTGAAACATAAAATACAGCAACAAAATTCAGTTTATGGAGCTTTTTTTTTTTTTTTAATCGGGGACATTTCACCCAGCTTTGTGTTTGTGAACTTGATTGTATTGGCTTCTCCAAAGGCTCCTCCATAGGAGAACAACAAAGGTGTGCTGTGACAACAATATAGATACAGCAAATGATATGTGAGGATATAATTATTGATGTCCTTGATCCATATCAGCTGAATTGGCACGATTTTTGTTTGCGCGGACGCAGGATGTGTGCCATCAAATGATGACGCCCGTCATAAGAAATGAAGAAGCCCGTTTGAAGAACCGATGAGCAGGGAAATGTTCCGCAGTAGCAGGTCCGGAGAATCGTTTCCTGTTTGAGTCAAAGCAAGAACAATGAAAGTGAACAGGCTGATAGATGGCAAACACTGAAAAGTGCGGCGCGTGCGTGCATGTGCCAACGTCAACTTACCCTAGAAAGTGGCGAGTAGTGAGAGAATTACTCAGTTGACTAGCGTGTGGACAGGGTCAGCAGAAAAATCGTGTTTTCTCTGGGGAGACGCTGAATATTACAGCGAGTAGCTTCTGCTAATGGCAGCTTCAACCTGAAACATCACTGTCAGCAAGTAAAAAATAATTTAGTGTGTCTGCTGTGGTTTTGTGTGGCTATGTTTGTGTGTTTGTGCAGATGGTCCCAACAAAGGAATGAGAGACAAGCTATGCCCAAAGGCCCCTGAGATGGATAGTGTGTGTGTGTATACTTGTGTGTATGTTTGCACACGTGTGTATACTCCCTTGGGCTGTTTTAAGGGTGACCCCCGACGAGACGGTTTTGCCTCTTGCAGACATACACAAAGACACGCACACCTTTTCGGCTGTTGCAAGTGACAGTGTCAGTGTTAGAAAGCTATAAAAATGGAATTATTATCAGTCTTCGGTACAAACAATGTGGGCGATCTGCTTAAAATAACTGTGCTGATGTCTGCCTCTGCAACCATGTGTTGCAGAGGCAGACATCTGTTCACTGTTACAAAGGCCACTGCGTGGGAAAACTGGAAAGACTGAAAATTAGGAAAGACATTGCGGAAATTTACCAATTTGTATTGTTAAGTTGACATTACAGACCCTTTCGACTTTAACAGTTTGAGTAGTTTTTTTACTGCTTCATTTATGGCGATACACACAGGAGATTCCCATTCATGGCACACTTCATTCATCTCTTCTTAACATTGTCATCACATAGATCAAAATATTAAGGGGCGATTTTAAGAGCAGCAGTAGCAGCACAAGACACAACCCACAAAACAAAACACAATCGGTGCTGCGTTCACTATAATCTGTGCTTTAGCCTGAGCAACCAGTCGACTTTTCCAAATGTTTTTTGATACTTTGAACAGTTTTTGCTGGGGTAAGGTCAGTAGACGTGGTGTCCTTAAATAACACCAAGGAGCCAAATGGGAATAAATGTTTCCTTTGGATCATTTATTTAGAAATGAATGCTGCAAACTAGTTTTATTTTCCTTTTTTTAATTCAATTCATCTCTCCATCAAGGCTCAGATGAAAATAAAAGACTTCTATGATTTCCTTGGAGTTACGTGCCATATTGTCGTGAGTGTGCGTGCTGGTGTGTCCTCTGCTCTCACCTTTTTCTCCAGCAGGAGCACCAGGTTGAGTATAAAGGAGGAGCGGGGAGGACAGACCAGGACTAGAGTGGGCCATTTGGCAGCTGAGGAGCTGGTGTGGCTGTTACCATTGGTTGTACGTTATAGTGCTCTTTTTGGTTTTTGGTTAGTGTTAGGTTCATCTTGTGGCGTATGCTATGATCAGTCCCCTGGTTTTCTGTTGTAAGTTTATATTTATTAATAAAACCCCAATCATTTTTTTTTCGTGAATCTGTCGCTTTTTGTTTAGCCCAGTTTATCATTTAATTTATTGTTGCTTCCTTGAACCCCTGGATTTTAACAGGGAAGGTAACACTTTTTTTTTTTTTTTTTTTGTCATACAGTTAAATACTTTAGTCAAAATACTGCAGAAATGATACCATTGTCTCATCGCCCAAGTCACTGTCTACAGTCTCTTTGTTTTGATTTGATTTAGTCAAACAAATGGACTATAGACATTGGCAGGTGACAGTACTAATCTATGGAGGTGAGGTGCTCCCCAGATCCCTCTTCCTCTGCATAAACCTGGATTTTTCCTTTTACCTGAAGGGACGCAATGAATTGAAAGCATAATACTAACATACTAACTGTCTCTTTGTACAGACAGAGAAATGATGCTCATTGGGAGATGGTGTGTGTCAGAACTAAACCCACCCCAGACTTCTTCCCTGCCTGCTTCGTCTTTACTTTTTACTTTCTGTTACATTCATGTCTAAATGCTTTTATTTTGTCTCTAGAATGATTTTTATGTACACCATTCATTCTGCCACAGCGCATGATTATTGATTTGGGGAGGGAATTTAATCGCACCGTCACATGTATTATGGTGTCAGGTTCACATAAAACATGAACGCACCCATGCACCACGCACACAAGTAAGGCATAAAGGCATCTCCTGCCTTGTATTACCCACCAGATTCCTCCTTGTGGGTCTTCATTAATATTTTTACACGCACCACTGAATCACATTGTCCTTTCAATAGCTACAGTAACATGTTCTGCTTTTCCGTATAGTGAGGATTTCTGCTTCTGTTTCTTCCTTTTAGAATTCATTTCCTAAACTTAAATGAGAGGAAGGAGAAAAAATGGTGAACGTTTATTTTTTAGTTTCACAAATATCCATTTCTGAATTCGAGTTATGGACACTTATGTTCATCCTTTGCACACATGAGAGCCACTTGTCACACACACTAAAGACTATTTTTGATATATTTTTTATTATATATATTTTTTATTATACAATACAATGTGAGATCGACCAATGACGATGTAGTCAACCTTTAATGCCTCTGTCACAACCTCTATTCTATAAAATAATCCATCTGTCTGTATACAAGTGTTAAACCTTGAGATGGGAACAGTAGCAGTAATAATACTGTGATAAATGCTTGAGTACTGCCATTCCATTGACAGAGACAGGGACAGGAAAACAAAAAGAGAACTGTCACCAGGTACATTCATTGAAATAATTCTGCAGGATGGAGCGTATGGATGAAATATTATATTACACACGGTTGCATGTGGCTAATGACGAGTATGTGGAGTCAGGAGTGGCAAAGCATATTATATCAATAGGTTGGGATCATCAACAATGGAACTACAGCATATGGTTAAAGTAGCTCATGGAAATTGGTGTGTAATTTAATCAAAATGTAATGTCTTGGTGTTGTCTGGGATATATCTTGAGGTTGTAGCAATGTTTTAAACTGTATTTACTTTACAAATATTGAGAGCTATATTCAAATAAAAATTAGTGATTTCAGAGAATTAGGTTGTTCTCTCTCTGGGCTAAAGGTCGTGTAACGTGATGACTCTAATAACCAAGGTTCAACTCATACGTGCCCTACCACAGGCACATTTCTCTGAATAGAAACAAGAACATGTGGTAAAAGCGTGATTAGGGTCACTAGTACTCCAGAACAGCTTTAATCTTCAACCTGCTGTTATTAAAAATAAGATTATACAAAATAGGATTAAAGGCAATCACAGTCCAGACTGTTGTCTTCTATGGCTCCCAAATGGTGGAGCAGGCTACTGAAGTCTGCTAGAGCAGGGGCATCTTTCTCTGTACTGAAAGATCTCATGAGGACTCATCTGATCCGTGAGCACCCCCTCCCTTAACACCTCTAAAACCCTAACACGCCTAACTAGCACTTACCATGCACTTTCATTGCACTTCTTTACTTGATCACTTTGCATTGAGTAGATGTGGTACTTAATACTTACACCAAGGTCTCCTGCTGCACTGAAGCTTTAGTGATGTCCCTCACTTTCAAGTCGCTTCGGATAAAAGAGCCTGAAAAATGAATACATGTAAAAATGGGAATGTAATTCTCATTGGCAGAAGATTTAGCCAAAAAACAGTGGAAAGGAACGCACAAACTTAACACCCTGGACAGTGAAGTTCATCACAACCCAACCACACAAACATACACATTAATAACACATACACATGCATGTATTGCCAGAAGGTACAGGATTTAAGGCTCAGTGTCTCAGATTAAATTGATGGCTTATAAAGTAGTCTGACCATCTCTGGCTGTCTTTGCTTCCCACTCTCTCTCAGCCTTGCTTAGCCACTCTTTATGTCTTTTAGACCAAGGCGTGGTTTATCCAATTTTTTTATTTTATTTTTTAGGACAACTGACAGCAGAAACCAGAAACACCTCATTTATTTACTTATTTATTACTACATTACTTTACTTCCCTTATTTTCTGTTTTTAATGACAAAACTAATTTACCATTCAGTGCCTACTTTTATTGGTGGATGGGCCTTCAGCGCCTCTTTATACATATACAAGGCTATTATTTCATTTTATTTATTCATTTTTTTTTTTTTTTTTAGCTGTGTACTTAGCAGAAGTGTCAAAATTGACTTTTTATACACTTTTAAACCACATCTTTAAGATGCACTTTTTAGATATTGGTCAATTTTTACTATACATATATATAATCATTTGGACTAGATATTAGATTATTAAGAAACAAGCTGAGCCACTCAGAGATCCGAAGAGCCAGACCGTATCTGAGAAACACTGATTTTTAACGTGAAAATGCTTCAGTCGTTTCTAGTGGTTTTAATTGCTTTTTATCTGTTTGCTTCGGATAGTAGAGCACCACTGTGGGTAAACCTCTGGATCATAAATTATCAGAGAAGGTTATCAAAGAAACAAGCTGAGCAGATTTTAGTGGCCAATGTGTGGACCTATTTGCCTGAATTCTATAGTTCACCATGCTGTGAAGACGGCTGGTGTTGACTTGTTAGAATAAGCAGAGAGTGAGAAGGTTTTACCATAAAGTAACATGCAGTTATGTTATGATGTTATTTAAAACAAAAACTTTCTCTTCATCTTAGTTTTGGACATCTTTTAGATATGTCTTATATCTTGTAGATATCAAATGGGCTTAAATAAAGTATTAGTAAGTAACAACTGACACGCTCAAATTCCAGCAAAGCTGGAGAAAACTGTTTTCCTTCAGGAGGAATAATTAATGATAATAGGTTGTTACCTGTCAAACTTGGGGACATTCAGTATGAAACTGGGGGACGCACTGAACACTGCCCCCTCATATAAAACCACACACACCACTTCCTCTCCTGTTTTCCACCTCAACATTGGGAGCATTTTTATTCATAAGAATGCCTTCACATGATACATAGAGAGCCTCTCATGCTTTTCTATCCAAATAGTGCCTCGGGTCAGTTACGCATGCAGGTACATGTGGTTTACACGACATCAACCTCCACGAAAATGCAGTTTGACTTGGAAACTACATTTAATTGTTTGACTGACGAATCAGTTCATGGGAAAAGCGTCAATGAACCAAAAGAATAGAACTACAGCACGATATAAAGGTCTCGTTGTTAATTAAATAATAAAATCAATTTCTTTTTAACCTAATATGAATTTGCTCTCTCCTGTGTTAACCTTTTTAGTGTGTGTCTCTTTTACTCTTTTTTATGAAATACAGGGTGTCTGTGTGGGTTTTTAATGCAGGTAAAGTCATTAAAAAGATGTGATTGACTCCTTTCACATTGCCGTTCAAGGTTTTTTTGTTTTTTTTTTCAGTGTCATGTTCAATGTGACAGACTTTGTGGTAAGCAGCATTAAGACCAGTAACTGCCTCTGACACAAGGTTAAGGTTACGCTGATCACAGCTGGTGCAGATAAATACCTGTGACTACTGCAGCATCAGTTAACTTAAATGGGGGTAAATGCCACTTCCTTTTAAGCTTGATGTTGCTCATCAGAGTTTTAGCACAAATCACACAGAAATACACATAGTTAATCCACTATTCTGCTCAGGAGTACATAATGTACACGGTGTTGTTGTCGATTAATAAACACTGATGTCACTGTAGGATGTTTAGTTGTTGCATTGCTTATACTTTGCCTTTGTCATTAACTGCTCTTTTTTTGTGTCTGTGTGTTTGCAGGTGGAGCCCAACAACCCTTCACTCTCATTGTCTGGCTCTCTCTGTCTGCTTTCATCCTTTATCTTTGTCTGTGTGCGTGCGTGTTTTTCTGTGTATGTAGCTGTGCAGCAGCATGCCTGTATGTTTGCCACCGGCACAAGCAAAAGCATTATGGAAGTGAAAGAGCGACGTCCATACTGCTCACTCACCAAGAGCCGGAAGGACAAGGAGGGACCATATACTGGTGAGAGACCTCAGATGTAGCTCACTCAAAAGAATTTTTTATTCGCTCACTTCTTTGATTTATCAGTTGAGTCTGTCTGCCAGTCAGTAAATCATCCCATTTGCATTCAGAGATCATTTGCTGGCCTAACAGTTTTAGATAAATAATACATTATATTACAGTATCTTTAAGAGTCACCTCAGTTTAGAAGAGCAAACAAGATCTTTGACGAGCAACAAGGAAACTGCACTAATCTCCTGCATGGCCACTAAACAAACACTGACCTCGACACTTTGACCCTGAATTTCCCCCTGCACGGCCAGCAGCCTGCGACGTCTGGGTTGCATCCCATTGTGGCTGGCAAGTGCAACTTCACCATCATAGCTCACCTCTAGGAACCAGTTGCCCAAAGAGACTAGCTGGCATCAACTATCAATGTTACTGTGAAATGTTTATTCTTAAATAAGAGACCAAACGGATGCATGAAAGTCAGGTCAGAAGCAGCAAGAAGGTGGCAGACAGTTTAAAGTAATGCTGATACTCCACTGACACAAACACTTTCCAGAGCACAGCAAGCACACACATACACACGCAGTCAAATCTTCAATTTGCTTTGGTTTTACTATTTTAGTTTCTAGTATATTTTTTTTAGTTTGAGTCAATATCTGATTGTATGAGACAGAACATTAAGAATTCCATTTTGTAAATTGTGTAATTCTGCATATGGCAATAAAGAATTTGAATAGAGCATAAATCTGCACCCATTTGTAATTAGACAAAGGAGAACAAAGAACTGATAATAATCTCTTGAATGTAGTCGGGATTTTTACTTAAAACAGTCAATACTGTATATTAGTGTGTTTTTATAATAACATGCCTGTTACACTTTTATCGCACTTCCCTGAAATCGAGAAGCCTACAAACGAGTTAATCTACTTAAGTTATATAAATAGTCACACTTATTAGTATAATAAGATTTTTTTCCATCTCAAAATGCTAAATCTACAGTAGGAAATATAAACATGTTGATAGTTAAAAGAAAAAAAATATCTTTAAGCGATAGAGCCCTGAAAACATCTCTAAGAGATAGAGCTCTGCCCGATGAGTCTGGCCTCCAGGACTCCACAACCTGTGGTCGGTCAGGATTCATCTTGGTCGGAGCAAAACACGTCTCCTTCAAGTCTTTAAAAAAAAAAAAAAAAAAAAATGGAAGAGAAGCTCCAAAGAAAATACTCCAATACATCATCTGTCTGTGGGTGGCTGTGAGCTCTTTGCACCCATTCAGATTTGAACTCACTCGTCATGTTGAACAGATCGCCTTATTGGGAATTGGTCCTGTTTGGACACAACTCTACAACATAGGAGCGAGACTCCCCAGGGTGCACACAAATATTAATAGCTTTAATTGGCAATTCACAAATAAGCCGCTGATTGATGTGCTATTGATTTGACCTGCTACTTCTTCTCAGGGTCATTTCTTCTGTTATCAGGCCTCACAGACAAACTCCAAAGTCTGAGATTTAAAACTCTCATTCATTTACTCAGAACACTTTTGTGATTCTATATTCTCTGACCTTGGTTTTAGCTGAGTGAAGTTTCAGTCACTTTACTCTAAATGTGTGTAATTATACTTGCATTTCAGCCACGTATATGTAGCAAATAAATGACAATCACTTTCAGCAGTTTGTTAGTTTTTACAATGAACTGGAAGGATTTTAATAATTAGTAGGGTGCTCTCACATAATATAATACATATATAATATGTAGCAATAGAATACATAATAGAGAGCTGTGAAAATGTGTATCTTAGAATAAAGTGCTTCATTTTAGAAAAATGAAATGAAACGAAAAAAAAAAACAAAGCTTTGGTGCCTGGACCATTTTCATACATGCTGGTTCTCATCTGTGAGCCTTGGATTATATTTAGTTGAACAAAGCCGCCACGTGTGGAGTTGAATGTGATCAGGGCTACTTTCCTCAGACTTGGAACAACTGTCTCCAAGAGACAGGAGTGAGGAATCAGCAGGGTCAGTTCCTTGGCAACACTCTTTCACGAATACGTCTGCCTGGAGATCGATCGGCTTCGCCTGGAGAGGCCCCGCATTTTTCCATTTGAAGTGCTGTGTGACTTCCTTTGAGACCCCATCATCTGCGATGACAAGTGGGTTCTGTGAGCTTCTTCCCAAGGCCGAGGCTGTCAAAATGTTTTCAATCAGCTTTTCAATAAAGTCAACAAAAGAAGATTCTTCTCTTCACCCTGAACCTGTCCGCGCACTGCTGGGACATATGCACATGGCTGCAAGTCTCACTCGAACACCTCAGGTTTCCTCTTGAGACGGACATGTCTTTACCAGCTAGATCAGTGTCTTTATCGCCTTACTCAGTGTCTTTACAGGCTCTGTCCGTGTCTTTCAGTGACTTTACTGACTTCATCAGTGTCCGCACTGTCAACAGTCCAGTGTCTGGACCATCAAAACATGTAGAACGTTTTCTATATTCTTGCTTCTTCAGTTTCTGTACCTACTGGATCAGTCTTTGTCTTTACCAGCTCCGTCAGACCATTGACCGACTTCTTCAGTGTCATTACAGGCTCCATCAGTGTCTCTGTGGGTTCTGTCAGTGTCTTTACCGGTATACCTTCTCGTCACTGCCACCGTGAGTAACAATCATTTACAGAAACTTTAAGGGAAGATCGGTCAGCTCTGGCAGTGCCAAGGCACTGATGAGCAGTGAATGAATGTGATTCTGATGAATCGATCATACTGGGCTTTCTTGAGTGGATGTGCTGACCCAGGCCTTGGAACATGAGACATGGTTTTGAACTCCCATTTGAAAGAATATGCATGTGAGTCAGTTCATTCTTGAATAAGGGCACTGTCTACCTTTCCATTTTTAGAGCATGTCATGTGAATTTACCTGACTCACTGACTCAAACTACTCTTGTCTCATCTCTCCCCTGTATGTGTGTGTGTGTGTGTGTGTGTGTGTATGTGTGTGTGTGTGTGTATCTCACTCACTACCTTGAGTCAGAATGCAGAATCAGAATGCACAAATATATTTGGTTGAGCATCATGCGGGGATAATTTACAATGCATGCAATCTGTGGGTTTCCTGAGCCACAAAACCAGACAAGATTCTGCTGAGAAACCAATCATCCATTGAGCAACCTACAACCAGCAACTCCCTAAGAGCCACAGAATAATGGTTGCTCCCTATGCTGCTGTCCAAAGTGTGAACAACAGGACGGCGAAGAATCGTTCTGCTGCCAAACTGTTGCCTCAACAAGTAAATATGTACCAGCTTAGCCAGTGTGACTACGTGGCTCCTCCACATTGTCGATCAGTGGTTATGAGATGCACTGGCTACACGTGAAGGCGGTCAGCGTCTGCAGCCTAAAATAGCCACTGAGAGATGATTCCCTTTAAAAACCCTATTAAGATGGAACTTGGCCACAAGTCCAAAGTCATTGAGCTTTTTTGGGACGTTTTGTTCCTCCAAAGGTGGGATATTTATAAAATGCTCTCCATGCTGGAGAAAGAGAGCATTTCTTTACTGACAGTGAGATACAATGAGTACAAAGTGCCAGTGAATGAATGAGAAACACAAATGATAACCAAAGAATGATGTCAGTTGGTCAGGAGGGGGAGAAGATCTTGCTGGTTTGATTTATAGATTTGTGAGCCCGGCCCACTGAGATGCAATGCATCTCTGGCAGAGTCTCAGCTCTGCCCTCTGACTTCCTGGAGGAAAAGTAAAAGCACCACCAACCAGAGCAGACAAGGGGCGCTTTCCATTCCTGCCCTTGCTCCTTGATGACCTAGAAACTGATCAAGGTCTGCCATCATCAAGGACACTGCAGGCCCTTTACTTGTGTCGTAGAGGAGGTGAAGAATGAGAGAGAGGAGGCTCCTCAAGGAGCTCAGAGCAAAGTCTGTGGGGAAGTGTTTTAGCTGGACAACAACACTTTGATTGGTCAAGTTGGTCATTGATCACCTGATTTGAGAAGACAGTGGTCAAGCTGTGGAGGAAACAGCTTTATTATAATGATAATAACATGGCCTGATTTGAAACAGAGCAGAAACAGACTGACCTTATAAACTACGTGAGCTATGAGTTTACTGTTGTTTTCATCTTTCTCGCTCACATCTGTTCTGTTCTTTCAATAATATACAAAGTACAATTAGCCCAATAAAGTCGTGTTCTGTTTGTGTCAGTTCTGGCTGTGGAATTCTGTGACGCTCGTATGCTACATTACAAGACTATGTATACTATACTAATATAGGAGCAGTAGTTAGCAGGCGATGCTGCGTGGAGATAATTCATTTGCAAACTTTTCTCAAAACTTTTCTGTTTTAACATTGTGGGTGTGTTTGTTTGCTGTTTGTACAGGTTCAATTTTTTTTTAGTGCTATTGCCCATTCTTATTATTTATTCATTAATGCTGTTTTGTTTAGCACATTGTTTTTTCCATGTTTTTTT
This sequence comes from Rachycentron canadum, assembly GCA_038496675.1. Taxonomy (NCBI): domain Eukaryota; kingdom Metazoa; phylum Chordata; class Actinopteri; order Carangiformes; family Rachycentridae; genus Rachycentron; species Rachycentron canadum. Next base: position 25,813,751 of record CM076650.1, on the reverse strand, counting down.
TTCATAATTGTAAATATGATTATTATAGGTTCATCGGGGGACAGTGAAGACTGTGCTATCAGCTCTCAAGGACTCCGGGTCCCAACTCAGAAGTCCTACTCCTCCAGTGAAACGCTTAAGGCCTTTGATCAGCACCAAGACCAGACTAGGTTAGAGATGGGATTACACATTAACAATAGAAAAGAAACCACCTTGAGTGGACTCACACAAACACATCTTTTTTTTAACGAATGCGATTTAACCTGACGCAGTTTTGTTACAGTCATATCTCTGCTGATAATTCAAGAGAAGAACTGTTACAGTTTTTGTTCTCTTGAGAGGATTGTTTTCGTATATTCCCATATCCTCACTTACTATATTGAATAGACATAGTTACCTTTTGATAAGATATTTACTTCTTCCCTAAGAAGGACACTGATTTGTTCAGCGTACTTTATCATACTGATGATTTCATCGCGTCGTCTAGATTTACAGTTTTAGATTATTCAGTAGGTTTGTTGCCCGAGCAATTAAAATGCATTCTACTTTTTAGTTTGGAATCACAATACATACGTGGTGTCGTGCATGTTGAACTAGAAGGCCACGCAGAGACCACACACTCTGCAAAGGCCAAATGTCAGTGTCAAACAACATACACCAGACTTCAAAGAAATAATCTAAATTCTGAGAAAATGATCTGGATCTGTCCCAGAATGTATTAGGTTATCCGCTTTAATCCTGCTGATACATGAACAGAGGTTATATATACATTACACATATATATACACATATATACAGTAGGTAGAACTCTAGGAGAAATGACGGAGCGATCTTGGGTGTGCTTTTTTCTCAGTGAATAAATATCAATTTTACCAGAATGCCATGTTTTTGAACAGCGACCCTTCATCATACAGTGAAAATCAGCGGCTGTCCTTTTGTCCTTGTAACACAACATTTTTGTCCTTGCTTGTGCACAGGTTACTGTACGGGACAACCAAGGGACACAAGGAGATGGTCCATCGCGAACAGGATGATTATAGCAGACAAGGTGAGAATTTATACACACTTACAGTACACAGGTACAGCATGTTGAATGTGCCTGATGTCTGAAAGCTTTGGCGAACCGTTGACTCGAAGACTCATCGAGTCTCGTGAAAGAGAAATACAGAGGTTAGTCAGAATAGTATATTTCTAAAAAAAAAAAAAAAAAAAAAATACATCGGATTGCATTCATTATTCTCCAGCCCCAATTAACATTGCATCAATATGTAAGAAATGAAAAATTCATAATTACTCTATCATTTTATCACGTTCGTTTTCACTGCCGGCCTAATTGGAGCTAATTTAAAATTAATATAACTTATAATTGAACAGTAGTAGTCATTATCTCTTGTTGTGCTATTAGTTACAGAAAGCTCTTATAATATCCCTTTTCATTTGCTGATTAAAGATGAGGAGGCACATACTCAGATTTTACAGATAATTTAACAAGGATTTAATATTTCCCTTCTATTCATTTATATTTTAAAGGATTCTCACGCATTTTTTGAACCTGATTTCAGGTCATTTTCATTTGATGTGATAGAGTTACTTCTGGTGATTTATTCAATTTAATGAAAAAGGTAATCTAAATGTGTAACCCACTCATGACATATTTATACTGCATGTGTCCAAATGTTACCAAAAAATGGACATAAAATAACACCTTTTTTGTTTATTCTCACAAAAGCATTCTATTCGATGCAATAACTCGAGGGTCCACAGCTTTTCATGCATTAATTCATTCCACTTCATTCATTGAATTGTGAGTATATGATGTGAACAAGTGACAAATACAATTGTTTTAAAGCAAATCACAGCAAGTATGTATTTTAAACACATTTCCCCATTTAAATCTGATAAGAAAGTTTTACTTATATAAAATAATCACAGCCTTGATATATAGGAATAAGAACCACAATATGATAAACACATTAACAATATACTGGTATTAAAAGAAAACGTTTTACAGGACAAAAAAAAAAGATTGTTGCTTCTTTCAGCTTTTATTGTGTAGACCATAATAGCTTTCCATTTTGAATTAACCTGTGTTCTTTCAGTAAATTATATGTCATTAAGCATATACTGATGAGTTACTGATAGAAAATCTAAGATATCAATTTGTTTGTATTGCATTTCCAAAAGCTGTATTAATCATTTACTCATGTTTATTTTCTCCACTAAGATTACTGAGCATTATTATGCTCTTTAAATCTGAGCTGAGCAAATGGTGTAATGGAATATAGCATATTTTGTGGAAACAGTTAAATTCATGATATCACAGATGTACATCCAAACTTAATCTGCACCACCCTTTCCTTATATTGGTCTCCTGTAATTATATCTCCTATCCTGTAATGATTAAAAGAGAGTTTTCTACAGTTTTTTTTTATTATTATTTTTTTAATTGGTAAGAATATTTAGAACTTTTCATAATATATATAAAATATATATATATCTTTAGTCTGGTTCTCTGTAACCTGTGTTATGTGGTTGCTTTCTTTCCTAACTGAGAATCTTCTTTGTTCCATACCTCCCCATACACACTAGGCCTTTATATATATATTCATTAATGTATGACACATGAAATAGTAGATCAGCAGATTTGATAGATCAGCATTGTTATGGAGATGTTTTGATAATTAATGAATCCAAATTATTTATCATGCAATGCCAAACATTCTCTAGTTCCCACTTTACAAACGTAAGAATTTACAGTTTGTTTTTTGTTTTCTGTTTTGTTTTTTTTTGTGAGTGTGCATGTGTGTGTGTGTGTGTGAGTGTGTGTGTGTGTGTGTGTGTGTGTGTGTGTGTGTGTGTGTGTGTGTGTGTGTGTGTCATAGATGTCATCTGATGTGAAGGAAAATATAAAACCTCTGATTTTTACCTGATTATGAAGTGGGTGTGAAACATGAATTCAACAGCGTGTGATTCTTGACATCTACAGTCATTCATTTGAACTCAAACATGACTTTGTCACTAGTATGTCTCATAAGATTTTTTCCTGTTTCAGGTCAGCACTTCAGCCTCCGCCAGCTGGGGATCTGTGAGCCCCCGTCACGTCGTGGCCTGGCATTCTGCTCTGAGATGGGACTTCCCCACCGCGGCTTCTCGGTTGGAACAGCCCCAGACCTGGACACCGACAGCCAGGCTGTGATGTCACCAGAGCGCGCCATGCGTCTATGGGGCCGTGGCGGTGTGAATAAATCGTCTGGGAGGAGTTCCTGCCTGTCCAGCCGCTCCAACTCAGTGCTGACTCTTACTGACACAGAGCATGACAACAAATCTGACAGCGACAATGGTAGGATATCATCTTAACTTTTCCTCTCTTGTTGGCTTTATTCTCTTCTTCGTGTCTTACTTTTAACTGTTTGTATTTCTTAAGTTTAAAGCAGTGGATCATTTTCTTATTGCATGGTTGAAGTTCTCTTCCGGATTTATCCGTTCTTTACTTTAGTCTTTACTTTAATTTTGTCTTGATTGTGGTTCTTCAAAAGTATGCACAATGTTTTACGCTCATGTTAATGGGATATGTATATATTCAGCCAGCTCAAATGTCCAGTTGAATAGTCTCATATTTCTCAAGTTCAGATGCAAGTCGATGTCTCGTGTTGCCCATCTTGACACTAAGTTCTAGGAAAAGAATATTTTTGTCTTCAGTTTATTCAGAATCAGTTTTTGTGATTTAATGATACAAATCTTATTCAAATTTAAAAAGACAATGACAAGAAAAATAAAATTGCTGGTTTTGATCTTTTTACTAAAAGACTGATTAACTTAAACAAAGACTTTCCATCCCTTTGTTCATTTAATCATACAACTGAACATGCTCTCTGGTAAAACTGTTAAATAGTGATCTCCTTTTTATCCTAAGCAGAAAATCAGCTATGTGATGTGATGAGGGAAAGAGGATAAGGTGTGCTCACTTTTTTCTTAGGCTCTTGCAGAATTTTCTGATCTCATTGTTGTCAAGTAATTCATTATAGTAATAGTGGTTATTGTCAGTGTGCTTTATTAATGAGGGAACATCCACGTGTTTGATTCTCTGTTTGGTTTATATAAAAAGCATTCTTACCAGTGTTCAATGAGAGAATGTTTTGCTCTGTGAAAATCTTTGCATTTAAATTGTTTTAAATTACAAAGCCTTTTTTAAAAAGAGAATCAAAAAAAATAGAAGCATTTTTTAAAAATAATTATTCACTCAGCCCTTCAATAGATAAAATATATTTCATTTGTGATTGCATCTGTCAGTGATTTGACTAAATAACTTAAACAAAAAAATAAAATAATAATGTAAAAAAATATGTCATGACAAAAAACAATATGATAGGGAAATTTATTAATTTCCCTATCAGATAGGGAAATAGGGAAATTTATTAATTTCCCTATCAGGCCTATTAATTGTCCACAAGTTAGTCTACTTGAACAGGTGTAAATTTTATTCTTAATGAAGGACTTATTTACACACACACACACACACACGGGGAAACAAATACACAATATTTTCAATAAGCTAGATAATTTTCATTAGGAGATGTGATGCCATAATTAAGAGTGAGACAACATGCTGAGTCAGTGTATTTCCTATATTAAGTTTGATAATGTTTTTATTAAATAGCATTATGCTGTGGATGTTGGTGCTCTGGAGGATACGCTTCTCATCTCTAAAACTGAGTAGTCGTCAAGTTTTCAAAGGCTAATTGACTCTTTAAAATGCAGCTGTGTGTGTGTGTGTGTGTGTGTGTGTGTGTGTGTGTGTGTGTGTGTGGGGGGAGGGTCTCATTTTGAAGAGAAGTCAGCATCCAGGCTTACTCTTAGTTGTGAGTCTGTGAGTGCTTTAGTTGTAAGAATTATAATTGATAGCGCAACATTTTTGTAACTTTTCTTTCATTGACAGTTTCTCACAGTTTATCAGCATGTTCACAATTGACGTGAATGGCGTGCCCTCCCTCTCTCTCTCTCTCTCTGTGATCATCGATGGCCATTATTCAAGGCACAGCAGCAGTTCTGGCGGCATGTGTCGCGTGTGTGTAAGCTGCAGCAGCAGTTCAGCAGGTAGCGGTCATGCACAGGTGAGGTCAGCAGTGCGGCACAAGTTTATCCGCTTTGCCTTTGTTAGTTTCTTGAAATTTGACCAGCACAGAATCAAATCAAAGACTCAGACTCTGCGATACCTGCGATGTCTCCTGTTCCTGTTCTCCGGAACTAACGCTTTGTGGGACAGGCTATCACAGGTCAAGCACAAGTTGCGTTATCTTGTTGACTGTCCAAATGACAACCCCCGTCTCGCAGACTTCAGAGGCAACCTTAGTTGAAAGCGTAGCGTGCACTTTCATAAAGACGCTGGATTCGCCAGGAATGTGTAAACATTGAAGGTTTACAAAGTGCTCGCCTGTTACAGAAGAGCATCCAGTGATGACGGCCCTCTCCACCCTCTGTGCCTGTTACCTCTAGAAAGTGACTGTTCTCCTTGCAGGTTTTAGAAGTGAGTGTGGCAAAAGGTTTATCAACACATTGGGCTCATCAGCAAACCTGGCAACCCTGTCCCTTAGTGCCAGTGTTCTTGAGACTGTGCTGGAGCTCAGTTCTTGCCTCCTGTAATAAGGTTAGGTCATTAGGACATATAAAGCACTGAAAGCGTGTGTGTGTGTGTGTGTGTGTGTGTGTGTGTGTGTGTGTGTGCGTGCGTGAGTGCGTGCGTGAGTGAGTGCGTGTGTGTGTGTGCACGTGGTAACAACAAAATATTTTCTGTCACCCTAACCATTACAAGAGGAAGTGAGATAACATGGAAGAAGATCAAAATGGGAGAAGAGAAGACAAGATCAGAGAGCAAGGGGAGAATGACACAAAGCAGGGGAGAAGTAATTCTAAAGAGAACCGAGCAGAGTTGAGAATAAAGGCCGAACAGGGAGAGGGAGAAGCCTCTTGCATTGTTTGTTCTCCTGAGAGGAAATATTAGACCAGAGACGTCTGGCGAGCTCCCCAGTGGACACACACAGCAACATGCACACACACACACACACACACACACACACACTCGCAAACATAAACTCCTTTGTGGCATCTTGACCCCTGTGTTCCCAGCTGCTGCGAGCCTGGTTACTTGATATTGGTGATCTCAACTACAGGGACAGAAAAAAGGAAGATAAATGAACATTTCTCTTGTTAACATAATAGTACAGGTGTGTATTTCCTTGAAGAAGTCCTCAGATACACAGTGGGCTTCATTTCTCAGTCCTTAAATAAACAGAAGTGAAAACACTAATTCCCAGATATTGATGGAAGCTTACATACTAGACTCATATACACACGTATATGTGAACAAAACAATGGATAAAAAAAACTCAATACATAGCAGTATTACGCTACGTGTACATGGAGGGAGCAACAGACAGACATCTGGCTTTGTCTTATAGCAATGAACTTAGTTTATTAGCTGTCTAATCTCTTTAAGTCTAAATGTGTCGCTTTTGTGCGGATGTGTGTTTGCGTGTGTGAAGAGAGCAAGGTAGAAGGGATAAACTGGGACCATGAGAAAGACACGATGTAATAAAAATGGAAGAAAGGACAATAAAGAAAAAGGTGAATAGGAGGACTGGAAGCAGACAGGCAGACAGAGAGGAAGAGGTGTGTATCTTGTCTTTGCTCACCAGATTACTTTACTATGTGTCAACAGAACACTTAATCCATTCAGCATTGCTAAGCTGCTTAACACTATAACCTTAGCTATTATACACACACACACACACACACACCGAGTAGAGGAAGGGGATGCAAAGAATAGGCATGTGTCTGCATTCTCTTGAAAGCTGACATAAAAACTGGGACGGGGTCACTCAGTGCAGATATTTCATTTATCGGGGCCCAGTAAAATGCAACCTTTCTTCTGATGCCTTCGCACAAAAACACCACAACGTACATGTGCCATGTGTTTGAGCACAGAATACTACAACACCCTCAAACCTGTTGCTTATTTGTGGAAAATAAGCCAGTTCAAATCAGTAAATGAAAACATCTTAATCTATATTATATTTTGGTCTACAGAGCTCAACCTTAACATAATATTAAAGTTGTAGTTGGATGTTTTAGATATTTGTTATATTGATATACTTTGATATAAAGTTGTTTTCTCTCCAAATCTTGTTATTTGTGTTATGGACACAACCACTACACACACACACACACACACACACACACACACACTCCCCCAACAGAAGTGAAAATTCTTTCAACCAGCTTTCAAAACGGGAAAGTCGGTACTATTACTATTATAACTGTATATTATGCCCAAATATATATATATATATATGCCCAAAAATGTTGAGATGAGCAACTGTCACATTTAGTTCTAATATTTGTCTGTGTGTCCACATACTTTTGGGCGTATAGTGTAGTACGGGCAGTTGCAGGGCACGTGCATGACTCGGTTAAAGTGCAAGATACGTCGCTGATGTAGTAAACTGTAAACGTGTAAAGCCAGTGGAAAATGGCATCCAGTGCCACCTGTCAGCTGCAGACCAGAGGGTGGGATGTGTCAAATGAAAGTGTCGCCACTGACAGAGCCACAAACAGGATGGCAGACAGATGGAGACGGACAGACAGGGACATAAAGCAGATAATGATGGATGGATCTTTTCATGCCCTGTTTGCTCTCACTCTTTCAGTGAAATTCGGTTTGGTTCAGTTGAATGTCTGCTTTATTTTGGAAGGTGCGGGAATGTGATCCATTGCCAAAGCAGATGGTGACAAAATAAAATTACCTTCACACATAAAAATACCAAACTAGGGCAGATTATCTGGCCTGTAATTATTCTGCATTCAGCATTGTTGTCAGTTTCTCCGATGGTACAACAATCACATTTTAATGCTGAATCGCACACTCGGAGTGGCACAAACATGAATACATGGCTTTTTGAAAATTGCTGAGATTTGTCGTTGGATTATTTTTGAGAAAATAATCAGTCATAACATTTGTCACTGTGTGTGACTAGCTGAATCCATTTTAAGCATCATTGTGTCCTTTTTTTTTTTTTTTTTTTTTTAATTTCACAACTTTTCTTTTAGAATTTCTCACTGTGGCCTCCAGACAGTAAGAGACAGAGACTTTACAAGTGGCTGATGCATCTGAACTGAACTTTCCCTTCATCGTCATTCACTCACTTATCCTAATGCCTGAAGTGGAAAATAATAATTTTTATATCTAGTGATAACATATTGATTGGAATATTTAGACAGTCGCTGTTGCTGGTGTTTATAGGCCTGTGAAATTATGGCTAATAATTGAGGCGCACAGTTTTTGTCGAATAACAAGACAGAATCATTTAGCTTTAGCTTTTTTTACTTATTGTTACAAAACCAGATGGATTTGTCTTTTAAAATGGTTATTGGAAAGAAAATATCCCTAAAACATCCTGATATGCTGTAAATTCTTCCTCTTTCTCTCATTCTGCCGTTAAGTGACATCACATCACCCACTCACACACACACACCAGGTCGAAGTAAAATAGCATTGTTCTACTTTGTTTTACTTTTTTTTTTATTGTGAAGAAGTCATCAGAAATACACTGTGTTAATTAAGATAGTGGAACTTCATTAGTGTCTAAGGTAAACAACTTAACATTGCTGCTCCCAGCCATTTTGGAGTCTGACTGCAGCCCAATGATTGAAAAAGCCTAAAAGGTACCAGATAACAAAAGAGGACATCATGTATGTATATTTTATGGATATTCACAATATAATCTTGTCTATAGGAGAATCTGTGCAAAATAGACGTGACTTTTTTTTCTTTCTCTTACTTAAACTTTACCACTAATTACTCCACACTTGCCACTTTCTATCTATATCTTTCGTTCTATTGTCATATTGTTGATTTTATATATATATGTGTGTGTGTGTGTGTGTGTGTCTATATATTTAAACATATCATTTAAATACAAAATTATATCAACACATATTTCTCTTAACTAACAAGATACTGTAACAGAATAATAACGATAATAATGCTCGTTATTATTATTTCCATTATAGCTGTTGTTGTATACTTCAATTAAGCAAATACCAGAATTGATATCAGACAACTTTAATCTGAATTTATTACATTTATTTCTTACAGTTAAGTTTTTTTCTGACTTTATTCCTCTTGATATTGCACCAGAAGTATTGGTAGATCAACCCTATGCTCTCATAGGAATGTTCTTCTGTGTGTGTGTGTGTGTGTGTGTGTGTGTGTGTGTCACTAGTGCCTACAAATTCCATGTGCTGTTTAGAATACTAAGTAGCCCTTAAAATATTTATATTGTGAGTTTATTAAACTATACATCAGGTAGCCCTAACACACTGTTCATATGCTCACGACTTATTTACTCATGCTTTCTCAGAGGAACTCCATATATCAGAGAATTAAAGCCCTCCCCTCCAACCCATTCACCCAAACACACAGACACACTCATCTACAAATGCACATGTGCACACATATACACATCATGGTTGATAAAGAAACGACAGAGATGACTGCTCGAGAAGACAGATCACTGCAATAACCAGGGTCCATATGTAAGTAAAGAGAGATGATACAGTCACATTCACCAGGATGCATTTGAAGACATTTTTTTGTCATCTACGCTTGAGTGTTGATACATAGATATTACTGTTGGTTATGTTTTTTTCCCATCTGGTGCTGGATGTTTCATACAAAACAGCCTTCAGGAATAAATAATGCATCATCTCTATTGTTCTCTCACAGCGAGAAGGCGTGGAGTGTAGCAGTGAATATGTTTGTTACAAAGACTGCAGTTACTAACTGCAGATGTATTTCAGGCTCATCTTTCACACTCTTCCAAGAACTAGTTGATATTCTCTATCTCTGTGTGTGTGTGTGTGTGTGTGTGTGTGTGTGTGTGTGTGTGTGTGTGTGTGTGTGTGTGTGTGTGTGTGTGTGTGTGTGTGTGTGCGTGTGTGTGTTTGTGTGTGCGTGTGTGTGCACGTAGATACAAGTTCCTTGTGTGCCAGTGGGAGGTCACGTGTATACAGAAAAATAAGTTTTCCAGTAGCTGAAATGTACTTGAGTTCTCAGGATGCACACCCCTCTCTCTCTCTCTCTCTCTCTCACACACACACACACACACACACACTTACACACTTACACAAAGCACTGGTGCCAGTCATATTCAATAGCAATCTAGTGCTGACCAGAGAAATCAATGAATAACAGACTAACTGACTAGAGGGTTTAACTTTGGCGCCACTAATGAAGACACTTCATTCCATCAAGTGGCTAACATTAAATCATTAACCATACAACAGCGCACTCTCCTTCTTCACTTAATTTTCTCTCTTTTCATCCTCCCTTCTCCTGTCCTTTTTATCCCTTTTATTCATTTTACTATCTTTGATGCTTCCTGTTAAAACGCAGCTCATTTACAGTAATTGAAACAGATGCCTTCTCAGGATGAAAAGTCTACTGTGTCATCAATTTAGACAACTGCAATAACAGCAGTGCAACAATTGATATTGTTCAAATTTATCCAGTGTCATAAAATAAAAACAGGCAGAATGACATACTTACTGTAAAACTGTAATCATTTAACTAGTTTACAAACTTGGAAATCAACTTACTGTTCAAATTATGTGCAAAGCTTTCAGCAATACATTCTAAGCTTCGGTGTTTTGTAGATAATTTTTAATTCTAAATTCTAATTGTAAAAGTTATTGGTTATTAGTTTGTGACTGAGTTATTAGTTATGTATCTATCAGATGAATTTATGGACACAAGCAACAAGTCTTCTCCTCTCCTTCCCTCATGTCGCCTCCTTTCTTCTTCCTCTCTTCACTTGTGTTTCTCAGAACCCATTTAGGCAGAATCCATTACCAGAAGTGCAGAGGGAGAAGGAGCGAGCGAGGCAGATAGACAGAGAGAAATGGAGAGAGGGAGATATAGGGAGTGTTCAGCCTACTAAATTCTACAACAACGAGTCTTGGGACCTGATAGATGATGGCCTTTTTAGTTGTGGTGACAGACTAAGCTTTCACTGCGGCTCTGCAGAAACCTCATACGGTGACTCAGTTTAGCTATTCGTCTTTGTGTTTTGCCCAAACTTTACCGTACTTTAACTCTCATTCAGACAACATCCTGAACTCCAAATATTAAAATTTTTTAACAGTGGCTGGTTTCAAAGCAATGGTCAACCATGCCAGATTTTTCATTAAAAATTATAAGGAGGCATCCCATCCACACTGGGAAAGTGTCACTCTGTTCCCTCACATTAAAATCTAAAGTCACTCGTGGGACATTCTCCCCACACTAGAAATTAAAAATTTACATTTCAGAGTGAAGTGTGCCCTAAGTGGAATTGACTAAGCACAATAATATAGGATATACACAAGGGTTCAAATTGTGGGCAGTTTATGTGTGTGTGTGTGTGTGTGTGTG
>CM076650.1:25743600-25801922 GCA_038496675.1 Rachycentron canadum | reverse complement strand
GGGGGGGGGGGGGTGAGCTCAGTGATTGTGGTTGTTGGTATCAGGGGCTGGTTTAAGTGTGCCTGAAAATGCTGATTTCCTGGGATTTTGACACACAACAGTCTCTGGGGTCTCTCTCTCTGAGTTTTTACTCAGAACTGAGCCAGAATCAAAAAAAACGCATCCAGTGAGTAGCAGCTCTGTGGTTGTAAATGCTTTGTTGATGAGAGAGGCCAGAGGGGAAAAGGCTGAGGTCATAACCTCTCGTTGCAATTGCTTGAATGCGCAACATCCATGATCCTGTGAGCGGATGAGCTACGACAGCAGAGACCACGCCCGGTTCGTGTCAGCCAAGAACAGAAACTTGAGGCTGCAGTGGACATAGGCTCACCTTTGATGGATATATTGCCCTTCCTGTCTGGTGACTTATATTCTAATCTTGTATGTTTTATTTTAAATTACTTACTAAAATCATTTGAATAGTTTTAATTAAATATCCATGCAATATTTGCGTACCGCCCCAACCGATCCACTGATGCCACCTCCTGCACTCTGCCCTAACCCACCTGGAGAACAAGGGCATGTACATCAGAATGCTGCTCGACTTCCGTCCAGCATTCAACACCATCATCGCCCAGAAACTGGTGAGAAAACACAACACTCAACACTCCAACATACAACATGGATTCTAGACTTCCTGACAGGGAGACCACAGTCACTTGGGCGGCAGAACCTCATGCACCACCATGCAGTACGCAGGCGCCCCCCGAGGCTGTGTGCTCAGCCCACTGCTGAGCACACAGCACTGCCAAGTCTGAATCCAACCTCATTGTGAAGTTTGCTGATGACACAACTGTAGTGTGCTTTATCAGCAACAAAAATGTAGCATCGTACTGACAGGAGGTGGAACAACTGGTCAGCTGGTGTCAGGGAAACAATCTGTCTCTCGTGCAGACAAAACCAAGGGGATGATTGTCGACTTCAAGAAAAGGCAAGCCGACCACCCTCCCCTGCTCATCAGTGGCTCTGAAGTGGAGAGAGTCCGAAGCACCATGTTCTTTGGTGTGCACATCTCTGACCACCTCACCTGGTCTGCCAACACCAGCTTCATCGTGAAGAAGGCACATCAGCATCTGCACTTCCTGTGGAGACGTAAGAGAGCCAGTCTTCCACCGCCCGTCCTCACCACCTTCTACAGAGGCTCTCTGGAGAACACGATGACCACTGTGTGGTTCAGGAACTGCATGGCACAGGTCCCTGCAGCACACAGTGGGGTCTCACCCTCCACACAGCCTGTTTGCCATCAGGCAGAAGATTCTGCAGTATAAGGACCCGAACTCCGAGGCTCTACAACAGCCAAGCAACAGCCAAGCTATCAGAGCCCTAAACTCCCACCTACCCCCCTCTATAATATGGACATCAAGCACAACTTAAAACACAAAATGGCGTGTGTTGGAATGGTCACTAAGGACATTACAATTGCACAATGTCCTCTGTCACTTCACTTTATATGGTTTTTACTACAGTCAAAACCAACTACTGCCTTGCACTTATAGCACTTTACATACAGTCCTGGTCTACCCACTACTCAGCCCTTTGTGATTGCAACAATACACTACTGCTATTGTGATGCTGCTGCCTGTTTGTGTGTCCTGTTGTGATCTGTTTAATGTTGCTGTAGTATGTTTGCACACTGAATGTATGTAGTATGGTTGCACCGTGCAGCCAGACTGTGTGCACGACGTCGAATGTTGCACTAAGCATGTCACTGGTCACACTGGATCTATGCTGAATGTGCGGTCGCTGTGTTAAAGGTGTGGTTGCTGTTGCACCCTGGACCATACAAAAACATTATTTCGTTCAACTGTACACTATATGTGGCGAATGACAATAAAGGCTGACTTGATATTTGTTTTGTGTTTTTGGATGGATTGACAGCCTGGGCCTACTGGATTTATTTCAACCATCTAAATCTCAATGAGCTCAGAAATCAAAATGTCTAGAAGAGGTGAAGAAGACCCTGTCACTCTGTCTGTGGTTCACAAGTTGCTAGAACAGAAGACTTGAGCAACAAGAAAAGAGTTTACAGGCCATGCTTACAAATTTTATCTGATTCCCCTATCGCCAATGTTGGTGGTCTTCTCAGGGGCTTCAAACATGCCTAAGGATATTTAGGAACTAAAAGTCTCCAATACACTCAGGCTGACTTGGATGACTTGAATGGCAACAAGGAGAAAAGTATGGAGTAAATCAGAGCTTTAACAGAGACTTTCTCTAATCTCCACACCTCTAAATGGCCTGTCTTCAAAACTGGATTACCTTGACGACCTATCAAGGAGAATTAACTCACACCAGATGCAAAATCGGAATCATGATTTGACACCGAGAACAAAACAAAACCAAAAAAAAAAAAACTTCTTTCTAACTAACTCAAAAATGACCACAAGCTGATAGAAATTAAGAGAGACCAACTGGACTTCAAAGATGCAAAAATCTTTGTTACTGAAGAGTTCTCAGGAAGAAGCCTGGAATATATTTTGTAAACTGTCTTTCCAACAATGTCCCAATGTTCCCGAGTGTTTTTTTTTTTGTTTTTTTTTTTCATGATAATATGACGATAAAGTCCTTGAATCAGGGATCAAAGAGGTTTCGTGTTCGAATAAATAGGGAAAGGTGTGGTGCTTTCTTCCTGTGAATATGTACAACATCACACCTTTATGATTTCTGAGCAGGAGAAATATATTCTGTTCTGAGTGTTTGCTCATGTATACAGAAGGTGTGTGTGAGTGTGTGTGGGGGTGGGGAGGTATTGAAAAGAGTTGAAGGTGAGAACTGAGATCGGCTATCAAGCGGATCAGGTTCAGGTTGGGTTTCATATCTGTCACAGTGTAATGGGAGAATTGATGAAATGCCATGTCAGAATCGCACACACATGCGCATTCACACACACACAGACCCATAAGAATACACATCTACACACATATTTGCTCTTCGCTCTTTCTCCCTTTTTTATACACAACCCAGTAAACTACCTGATTTTCTTATACATTGTTATTCCACCTCCCTCTTGGTCTCTCTCTCTCTCTCTCTCTCCCACACACACACACACACACACACACACACACACACACACACACACACAATCATTAGTATGTTGAGCTGTGTAATAGCTGGATCAATAGCTGTGCTGGTCTTACAGGATCATTTGCCCTCTGAAGCAAATGTTCTGACAGCCACTACATCATTAGGACATCCCTTCTTACTTCCCCCCTCTCTCATTCTGAGACTGCCCTCCTGTAAGCAACAAGCTCACAGCTTGGCTGTGCAAGCATCTCGTTACAACCCATAGTTAGGTTTTATGCTGGATGACCTCTAGTGGCTGTTAGAGATTAAATGGAAATTAAAATGTAATCTCACAATTAAAACGGGCAAAATGATCACGGTATCATTATTATCCCATTATTGGTAAATGTGCTGAGCTGAAATCATTTCGTCAAGTTGTATAATGGAAACCACAGATAAATAATGAGCAGCACTTTGTTTGCAATTAAACATTAAAATGACAAAACTGCCAACACATCTCTGTCACAGATGACGACAAAGGACCAATAGCAGTTCTGAGCTTGCCTGCTGAATTGCCAACTCTTTGAACAAGGCTGTAATGTCTTTCAGAGAACAGACGCTTTAAACACCACTGTGTTAAACCACAAACGGCACAGCTAAACAGTGAGCTGCAGCCCCAATATAAGTTTTGAAACCACAGCCACTGACGGAGGCATCTCACATGGAGGCTGTGACACTGACAGGAACACCAACCCAGAGATGAGAGGTGACAGATCCATTTTATCCAGTTCGCAGGGCGGCTGGCAGCTCACTCTCTCTCCCCTATGTGTGCGGTAGTGCTCTGTGTGCGTGTGGGGACATTTCTCTCCACAGTGTGTGTGTGCTCATTTGTAAAAGCAGCCAATTGTCTTTTTAACAGGTTTGCCTGCTTTCAGCCATGTTTTGACTCACACAAAACAAACCTAATGCATGCCACCCTTGCATCAGTTCAATCTCTAGTGGCTGTAGTGATTATGACAAAGGAGCAAAGGAGGAATTTGGGTGAAGTCCGCAATAGGAGGATGGTTGTGGTAGACAGGGTGAAGGACTTTAACACAGGAGACCACTGGCTGCTTCATGTGCGATACCATAATATTCTTTATTTTATCAATAGTTGTTTTTTATCCTTAACCATGTGTTGTAATTCTTACTGTGATTGTAACCGCGACAAAGTTCCTCTAATGTTGAGGACACGTTTTTAACACAAATCACAATCTCTTCCTAAACTGAACCGAACATTCACCAAACTATTCCACAAACATAATAATAATAATTATTATTATTATTATTATTAATATTAATAATAATAATGTAATAATAATATTATTACAGTAACAAAAAAGGTCAGGTGCTCCTGCAGCTGGTACTTCCTTATAGGTCATATTATTGTTACCATGACAACAGAGACCCAGTACATCTGACGTATAGTATATAGTGTTTGTCCTCTCTTCTCTTGAAAAACAGTGTAAGATGATGTTTTTGTGCTGATATGGCCTAATAGTAAGTACATTCCTGATGACCACTCAGATTCAAACCCCCCCCATCACCCATCACAATGAAGGAGCTCGCCATTTGGAGTGATGTGATTCGTCAGCAATTTTGGTGGCGCATCAATTGTACCTCTGCTAACAGAGATAATTAAATACTCTGCACAGGGAATTGGAAAGTAAAGTGTTTGTTGTATAGAAGGGGGACAGGTGTGCATGTTTATTAGTGGCATTTTAATCAACTGTGATTGATTTAAAGAATAACCCCATGCCAGCCTGAAACATTACTGTCTTTTATTGACATCAAATCCAATCTCCAGCCATCCAGTCTCATGCTGAGCCCCTTAAAAACAAATGGGAACACAAGAGACCATTTGGAACTAACACATCAACAGATTATTTAAATCAGGAAACGTTCACCTGAAATCAATGTATTAATTAAACAAAGAATAACATTTTTCACTTTCGTAATCGAGAACCAACAACTTTTGTTTCATTTTCCTCCCTCTCTTTCTCACACAGACACACACTCGCAACATGCTAGCCTGCCCGAGAGTGTCTGGAAAGCTAGTGATAGTGTGGCTGACCTCAGCATATGGGTGATTTAACTGAGAAACTTCACACGTAACCCCCCCCACACACACGCACACACACACCTCCCCACCTCCCAATGAATGCACACACACACACTCATGCCCAGCATTGTGTTGTCATTATTTCCGTCTCTTAGGTTGCATAAAAACTGACACTCTCTTTAGTCGTCTCATCTGTCCTTGGCAGCTATTTCTAGTGTCATATGGCTTCCACTAAATGTGATTATGACACTAACAAAGGCTGTCTATTTGAATATGCGTGTGTGTGAATGTCTGTGTATATGCATATGCATATGTGTATATTAGTGGGTGGGCCAGTCTGTCTGGCTCAACAAGGCACCCTCAAAGCTTTCTCATGATAAACATCACAGCTAGATAGACATACATACAGTACATACATATCCTTTCCATTCTTTCCCGATCATTATGAAAGCTACTACTGGTAATGTTGCTGCTTTACATGAAAAGCATTCCTGAAAAAGCATCTTTTTATTGTGAAGAAGTTAGTTAAAGTAAACAGTATTAACTTGCTGTGCGGTGCATTGGAGAAAGACACTGTAGCAGCACAGCCTGGCTGCTCTGACTACATTTCCCACAATGGATTCCTCTTTTGTCTATGTAAAGAATTGTCTTACACAAACACTTGTTTTACACAAGCACTGGTTACCAAATGACAAAATACAGAAGGTCATCTATAGGAGAGAAGATTCAGTCCAACAAGAAAATACATTATGTTTTGTTTACTTGCTGGGCCATTCGTAGAATGAAGGTCTTTTTCCTGGATGGGAAACAAATGGGAAAAAGAAAGTGTTTTCTCAAATGGTTGAACCTCACATATCTTTGATTTTCTTCATTGTCACAGAGGATTAGACCAATCGTCTTTCCTAAGAGACAGCACTCACAGTACATTTCCTCGTTCATCGCCTTCTTCCTGTTTTTCTTCCATCCTAATTACTATGGCTACTAGAGGCTGCCTAACAATAAAACCTAACTATGGATCATGAAAAAACAAATACTCTGTGGGGGCATAAGAATAAGAAGAAGAATAAGAACTTAGTATAAACAGAATTGATCTGAACCAAAGTAACAAAAAAAAAAAAAACTAACACAATGGGGAGCGTATTTAATGGCTAATCAGACATTTTATGAAAATATCATCCATCACACAAAAACAAATATTGCCATCAGAGCTAACAATATAGTATAAATATATATGTATATATATATATTTGATTAAATAAACACAGTCTAGAGATCTTAATCCTTTTCCCATGATCTAGTTGGCACATCATTTCATTTGAAAGAGGGAGACTACAGTCTGATTGGCAGCTTACTGTATTTAACAGTTCTGCTACTTTTGCACGGGCCTGACAAGATATCCCTGTGGCAGGAGAAGCCACAAGCAGCAACCCCAACGCTGTTAAAAAGAAAGGGAAATTAGAACAACTGAAGGTCAACTTAATAGAGGACAAACCAGCGCAGTTGTGCGATGCATGGTCCACATATTGCACTAATGTTCTGACAAAAACAGAAAACAGAAATTGTTAATGGAAGAATAAAATCTGGGTCATTATTTATTTTACGTGTGCAAAGTAAATGCTGAGCGTCAAAAGGTCAAACAACGTTAGGGACAACACAAGCTGCACAGTGTAAACGGTGGAGAAAATCAAGGAGACTGTTGAATGAACAATATTCACATCAGCGACGTGGCTGTCACACCCATGTTGGTGCTCAGAGTGGAGTGTTAGCTAAGAAGCAATAAACAGCCAGGACCATTACGGACTCCTCAGTACCTGCCCAGTACAATTAACTAAGTAGCTACGCTTAACAAGATAGGAAATCACCATCAGACCAAGTGAAACCAATCAACACATAATTTCATAATTCAATCAAAAGCAACACTGGAAGTCCTTCCACATTTCATTCTGCTATCCTTTTTAACAACTTATTAATGTTGTTTCAACATTAAGATGGTGTGAAGGTATGCGAGCTAATAAGCTAAAAATGAATTCCATCATTCATGAAATTGGTCTGGATCTTATTATTCATGTTTTTAAATATAATTCTGCAATAAACACCATTTGTCAGAGCTGCCTAAGATATAAGGGCCTCATCACATTCACAAACCTGCCAATGTGCTAAAACAGAAACGTGTGTGTTTGTGTGTGTGTGTATATGTGGTTGAGAGAGAGAGAGAGAGAGAGAGAGAGAGAGAGAGAGAGAGAGACAGGTTTGTTGCTCGTGTAACAGGGGGTGAGGAGGTGGGTTTTGAATGGCACCTCTGCTGTGAGCCAACACACTCACTCACATACACATGGGGCCATGCATGTGCAGCCCTCTCTCCCTCCATCTCCATGAGCATGATGAGCGGATGGAGGCTTTTAACTAATCACATCATCTAGGAGGAGAGAACAAAGGTGAGAATGAGACAAGAACGGTAACGAGAAAAAAAAAAGAAAAAAAATCAAAAGCTTCTGTGAAGGGAAGGTGAAATATTTCTCATGAATGAGTCATCCAGTTTTATAACCCCCACCCCACCCCACCCAACCCCACACACACACACACACACACACACACACACACACACACACCCTTTCTCTCAGGTCTTATCTCCCTCACATTGCACACTCAAGGTATTTGTAATCCGCTTATACTTGTTCAACCTTCCTCTACACTGTAACTTAATATGGGCCGTGCCCCAATATATGTATGTGTAATAGATATCAGGTAAAGGTATTACTGTATTTACCACCTGACTATGTGCATCCCCTCTCTCTCAACCACACACACATAGATGAAGAACCCAAGGTGAAAGGTTCACAACATAGCTGTTCTTGTAAATGATGACAGAGTGAGAGTGATGGGCTTTGAGAGAATGGAGGGTTAAGGAAAGAGGCTAATTATAGGAAGATAAGATAGATAGAGAATGAATGAATGAGAGAGGGCATGAACAGGAATAACAGAATTACCATAAGGATAAGCATCTGCAATTATACATGACAGGGAATTAAAGGCTCTGTGAGATTAAACAATGTTTTAAACAATAATGTAGCAGTAAAGTAACTATTTTCTACATAAAGCTATAGTTGAGTCATGGTGTCCCGAGTGGAGAACGAAGACGATGTAATCTGAGTTTCTTTGTTCTCTGTTTTCTCTTCAGATGAAAGCAATAGTGTTCAGGTGAAAGTAAACTTCCAGAATTTCCTCCACTGAAGAAACCACTTTTTCTTTATCTAAAAAGGCCTTCAACAAAGAGAGAGATGAGACCAGAGCACAGGCCAACTGCCCAAGGGGCGTACTGGTTGGCAGTGGACCGTCAAAACATCCAGATCGTTTTTTTTTTTTTATGGTTTTATCTACCAGGTTAATCATTGCCTTTACCGGCTCCTACAGTGTCATTTGTGTGAACATGGTTCCAAAAGTCCAAATTTGAATTTCTTTACTAGGCTGAGGACTGGACTGTTTCCAAATTAGTGTTTTTGTTGCTACATTAACTGACTTTTCAGGCCCCTTTGGTAAGGTGGCCCCAAGAGCTCAACGTAGCTGCAACTTAAAGGTGCAATGTGTAAGATTCTTTAAGATTTGGCCAGAAATTGAATTTAAAGTGTTCAACTGTACTGAAACTACTGTTAACTAGCTTGCCCTGTTCCATCTGGTGTTTTGACACTAGATACTATGTGAGTCAGTGTAGCGTTGAGTCTGCCCCCGGTCCTACATAAGAGGACAAAGAAGAACGGCTTCCTCCAGAGATTTCTAGCTTTTCACTGCTGGAGACAGCTCTTGGCGAGTAAAGAGAAGCCGTCTGATGCCAAGCTCGCAACTTTTCTTAGAGCGCAGCAGAGTCATGGTGTTTCTGGTTTTTAATGCCACCGCATTGGACAGGTGACATGTCTACGTCTGTGTGCCCTGAGAGACGTTGCAGCAGGAGAAGGAGTGAAAATAAGCAGGTTCATCCAGGTGTGTTTACGCCAATGCAGGGTTGAACTTTATCTATTCCTGCCCAGCCGTTGTGCGGCTAGGCTTAACAACTGATGACTGTACATTGAGACTGTATGGATCCAGTAGACCGATTGGACACGTCCATCAGTTCACTATATTGGAATCACTTATATCCTGTATCTCAACAGCTTTTGGTCAAATTGCCACATAATGTGATTTTGTGACCAGCAACTGACTTTGCATTGAGTGGCACGATCAACTTTCAAACAATATGTGTTGATTTTTCATGGTCCCTGGTGCATGATTTCACATCCAGACAAACTTTTGTGTTTGAGCCATTGTCAGGCCAATACATCCATTTGCATTCATTAAATGTATTTAACACATTTACGCTCCCCTGAAGATAAGCCCTTGTGGCAATTTGATGTAGTGGTATTGTGAGGACGGTACCACAATTTGTCTTTTCATATTTTTTGGTGTTATTAACATTTGAGCTTCTAGAGGTTGCTTTCCAAGCGTGAGGAAACTCATATGCATAGAAAAGGCGGAAAAACATTCCAAGCTAGATTGAGTAATGCTATATTCACACACACAAATGCACCTACACACAGCTGGTCCTGGAATGTAAAGTCCCTAATTGAAAATGTGTTTTTGTTTATAAGCGCACACTTTCTCCTAACACTCAAACTCGCTACAGCTTTACAAGCTCTCAGAGAAACAAAAAAATGAAAGAGAGAGAAAAGAAAAGTGTTTCCCTTTCTGTTTCTGAAATGCAATTTCAGTGTTTTTTTTTTTTTTTTTTAATAATCCAAAATAGGTTTAGTTTGTTCTTCTCATCTTGTGGTTTCATTACAGTTCAGATTTGATCAAATGAAGAGTGAGACCTCTGGGCAAGGCTTAACTGAGATTATTTTTAACCAGCTTTGCTATGACCATGTCCAAGGTCAGATACCACTAATATACCACTAATATTGGTTAATGTTGGTAACCTTGCATTTTGGATATTGGGATGAAAGTTGATTGAGCCAATACTGTACTGAAGAAGGCTCCGAGCAGCAGGTTAGCACTGCTGCTACCTGGACCATCAGCTCTCTGCAGGCCTGCTCACAGCCGACTGTTTCACTTCGCTCTTCCAGCAGCAGCGACGTGAGTGCCTGTTTTAGGTTTTTTTTTTGGTTCCTCACAAGCCAAACTCACTGCCAGCGACCACAAGATAAGGTCTGCCAGCTGTTTTTCAAAGCAACGGGGCTACAGCAGAGTTAGTGTGGAAGAGTTACCTCTGTAAAGAGAACAAAGGAGAGACCAGCAGTTTCCTCTGCAGCACCATAGACGTCAGGACTCAGTCCAGGACGCGGCTTAACCAGGAATTCACTCAAACTCACTGGAAATTTAAGAGCTTTCCTCTTTTTGTTCCAAGGACTGGGCTGACTGGGTCTAACTTCAACTAGCACAGCACAGCACAGCACAGGATTGTTAACTGTTGATGTACAATCTGGTTATGTAACAGTGGCTAACCAACAGCCCTAAGCAGACACATCAAAGCTCATTAAACTGATGTTTCTATCTTCACTCACATACCTGTAACACATCTTAGAACTGGCATGCAGCTAACCCTCTTTTAACCCGGCACCCTTTAGACTACCTGAACTGGCTTAGATAAAGAAACCCAATAATATACCCATAAGTATATCTACTGTTGTGTTTAATGTTGCACAAAGAAGAATATTGCCAACCTCTTCTCAACTTTATGTCCATGTGGTCATTTTGGTTATAATTATTTTTTTAATGATTAATCAGAGTTCTAAATTAATGGTCAATCAATTCGAGACTATATCAATATTGGCCTTTCTTTTGCCATTAGGCCCCAGTGCCCCAGAGAATACTGTCATTAATTTTAGAGTTATTATTTAATATTAATAATTTTAATATTAATACTTTATTAATGTCTGATAGCCAATACTTGATGATCTACCTATGCCCCAACAACAATATATATGCACTTATTTCTAATTAGATTTATACTCACTGGTGTGAAGGGACAGAACATGAAGTCATACAGAGGGAGCGACATGGAATACATGAAGGAAAGATAGACAACAGGCAAAAAAGGGTTATATTTTTTATTATTACTGTTAAACGTGACATTGTAATGTAGCAGTGAAGGCATTGGAAAGGTGCTGTGTCTATTTTTCAATTGAGCAGAATGTTTTTCTTATTGATTCTAAAGGAAGTCAAAGTTAGCTGTTCATGGCTGAGTGGTGGTATAGCGGAGATATCGCTCCTCAATCACATTTCCTAAAATAGTTGCCAGAAGACAACTAGCTTTTTTGAGTTAGGGTTCTGTGAGAGGCTGATCTTCATTTCTAATTCCCCCTGTTTGATAATATAAATGTTTGTATTATGGTACAAAGCCTTGTCTTGTTTAAAATGTGTAACTTCGTTTTCAATTAGTGTTTTTCATTTGTTTTTCATGTATTCAAGTTCACATTTTTTTTCCTGATTTTTTTGTTGATTTATATGGAATATTTGGTGATTGAGTCCTTTCCACCGAGTTCTTACATTTTCATGAATCTTGAATTTTGTAGCAATTTTGTTTTGGGTGACCTGATACCCCTAATACCTGGCATTCCTATTTTTTTGGGTGTGATTGTTGTCTCTCTTGGCTTTTATATCTATCTGGATGGTTTTGCAATGTGAACAGTCAGACAAAGAGGCATTATATTTTTGGGTTGTGTTCAACTTTAATTCACTGTGCAGCTACCAGCAACTTTCAAGGTGGAATGTTTTCTTGGTTATCCCTTAATGATTGATGTTTGGAAGTCAATCAATACATCTGAAATGTCAATGTGACAAATTTGACCACAGACACACATTAAACCTGCCGATAACATGGGTGTGATTTGTGAGTTCAGTGGTTTCATTAGAAAAAAAAGATGTCATCTGCATATCAACTGACATTGAGTTTGAAATTTTTTGTTTGCATATTTGAAGAAATTCCTTCAGGCATTCCTTAGATATTGTGTACACAAGGATGGCACACAGGTTAAGTCTCAGTGACCTTGGCTTTTGACCACCAAAAACATTCCTTCAATCAAGTTCATTCTTCAGGAAAAGTGAATTTTGGTGTAAAATTTATTGACATTCAAGACACAACCCAAAAACATAATGCTCTGCCCACAGCTGTTGTTGGCACTGAGACATAATTAAAAAGAAAAATAACACAAATCTAACTTTTCCCATTGCAGAAACTCAAAGTCCAGACAGTTTTTGTAATTGCATACTGCAAGATGAAGAAAGTGTAACAGGGGAAACATTAACAAACACAGGCAGCACTTATTGTTTTCATCCCCTTTGTCACTAAGGTACTTTACAGATTTTGGGGGCCAAAATCGCACAAGAAAGCACCAAAGCGCATAAGAGTGTAATACCTTGAGATAAGTGATTATTAGTGATTCCCAGCCGAAGAGAGGTTTGATCCATTAAAGTCCAGTTTCCACGGGTCAAAAAACCTGCTAAGGTGTTACCCTCAGTCTTTTGTGGGCAATGGAAAAGTCAAATTACTCTATTGGCTTGTGGCTGAAGGTATGTGTCATGTCTTTGTTCGGTTTGGCCAGTACCAGTGGTTTTCATGCATGGGGTTATAATTCCAAATAATTAAATTTCATGGATCACTGTAATATACAGAGGATATTTGATTCACCAGAAATGTTTGTAGAATATTACAGGATACCATGAAGGCATGGAGAAGAGCTTTCTTGTCCAAAGTTCATTATAGTATTCCAGCTTGCTACAGATAGAGGCATGCACCAGTTTCCCCAAATCTTGCTCTGATCCAAAATCTATGGGTAATAAAGCTAACATTAGACTGCTATATAAGATGACAACCGTGGTAACAGTAATATCTTGGTTCTTAACACTATAATGAGCAGATTTAGAACAGTTCTGAACTTTAATTCACCTTTGAGATCTATTGGCAGACCACATCCACTCCACTCTGTCAGCACTGTGTTTTCGTAAGTGGACAAATACTGACCTGGATAGACCAGTGTCCAAATTGCTGAATTCAAAAGGGTCAATAACTGTGTCCAAGTACACAACTAACTAAAACACAATGTCACACGATTTACAAGGAAAAAAAAAAAAAAAGCCCTAACTGTCAGTATTATTTCCAGCCAAATTAGCTAACTACCCTGGATGTTACACTCTCCTGACTGGAGGTACCAATTTTGTTGTAATCCTAGGCATGTCCATCTATGCACAACAACAACAAATCAGCGCATTGTGACACACTTGAATAACAGCTACCTCTTTTTCATAATGAAGTGAAAATAGATTTTTAAAAAAATAGAGAAAAAAAAATTTAAATTATAAGAAAATACAGAAATCAATATATAGAGTGGAAATGAACGCATAAAAATTAAAAACTGATACTACTAAAACTTTACCTCCCTCATTGTATTTTAAATGCGATGCAGTTCTCATTGATCATATACCTATGGATATGTTGTATATGCATGGTTGTCTGCATTGCTGAGCAGCTGCTAAACTTAAACCAGTGTTACTTTATGACTGATGAATGGAAGCTGTGCTAAAAGTGCTCACGCAATGGCATTCAAGGGTGACACACACCTAACGAACCTTTTTTTCAGAGACACATGGTGTGTGTCCTGTTTTTGTCATCTGCCTGTGGATTTGGCATATTTTCATCACGTGACACTTGTAAAGACAATAATCCGTGTGGGTGTCCTGTTTTGTGTGCGTCTTTGTGTTGTAGTGTGCTGTGCTTAAACTACAGGTGGGTGAAACAGCAGGTCACCATCATTTATCCTAAATGGTTTAGTCCACCCCCATGTGATCTTAGTAATCACTGTTATTTAGAATGGGCTGCACAAAGGTTGACAGTATAATGTGCACACATATACACACATATACACACACAAATTCGCTGGCTGCTGTCTTTTGCTCCCTCACACACAGCTACAGGTGCACTAGTCAAGATGATTACTATTATTTTGTAGTATGACTAGGAGGCCGAAATGTCCAAACTCACACACACACACACACACACACACAGACGCATACACACACACACACACACACACACACACACACACACACACACACACACACACACATATAGCTAGAGGGAGCTGTGCTATGTTATCGCACTATCAATACAAATCCCCACATAGTGAATGAAGGATTAAGAAAAAACAAAAGGCTCTCTTTTCTTTTCCGCTCTTTTCCTCTCCATCTGCTGGTTTTCAATTCTTGCCTCATTGTTTTTTCCCCCCTTAAATTCACCAGCTGGTTTGTTTAAGCCAGCCTTTTTATTTCTCTCCTCTTTTTGTTTTTCTGCCTGTATCTCCGTCTCCCCAATTTTCTTTTTTTCATTTTCATCACTCTCTTGCCTTCTCTCACTCTTAGTTTGTGAATTTCCCTAGAATGCGTCCCATTCAAAAAATGAAAGGGGGACCCATATCGCCCACACTCATACCCACGTACACACATTGAAATGATGAGAACAGCTGAACTTGCACACACACACACACGCACGCACGCATGCACACACACACACACACACACACACACACACACACTCTGAAGGCGTATAGAGTCTATATTGTGCATGTCAGTGGGGGGCACAAGCAAATACGCTGGTGGAAAAGCCTCACTGCTGGAAGGAGAAAGGGAATAGAAAAGAAAACGACCCAGGTAGTCTCTCTCTTTTTCCAGCTTCTCTTTCTGCTGGGAATTGGGATCTAAAATTGCTAAGTAGGAGGCTGTTTTTTTTTCCCCGCCAAAGTTTATTTTTAATGTGGGAAGATGTTCAAAAATGTTTGAGGCTCAAATGTAATCCTCTCCCCTTGAAACACTCTTCGTTTCAAGACAGCGACTGTGAAATAGAAAATCAAGCACACTTTATTTTTCAGTGGTCTAAATTGTCTGACAAGCAACAATTTTGACATCAGAAAAGTGTGAGGGAAGAGGTTGAGAACAGCATTGTGTTTTCTAACCCCTTCCTTGTATTAGGCATTTCTGAGACCTGTCTTGCTAGCAGTGGTTAGTGGTACAGGTCTTGTACACCATTCATGTGTATCGAGATCAGCATTGAAGAACATTGTTTTTGGTTTATCTCTCATTTTCACAATTTCTGTCAATTATGGAACCATATTATCAAGCTAATATTTTAGAACCCCGTTTTTAATAATAGCTATAACAGCTTGGTATATATACTGCCAATTGTATTGTTGTTATTGATTTGAAATACTATGCAACACTGACTTTGGACTGACTTTTAAAGAACAGCTTGGAATGTTTAATACTCATTACTCATTTATTACATAGGAAGGTTTTAGTTTCACAGTGAGCCATCCCTTTCTTCACACTGGAAATCCAAACCACCAGGCTGTCGTCTGCAATTACTGGGAGAGAACTGCAATCTTTCACTACAACAAAGCGCAAAGAAAAACCAGTAAAACCTTTGCACACCAGCAGCCACCAACTTTCCAGACCCTTTGTGTTGTTAGTGAAATATCACAGAAATATCTCCCCCTTATACCATTAGCTCATTCACTGGCAGTGGTCCTGGTCAGTGTGAGATTACTCATTGGCTAATATGACACTCAGTTATTGGCAGACACCCATTCACTGGCTTTCAGTGTGCTGTAACAGGGTAACCAGTAAGCAGACCCTGAGTGGGACGCATGGCCCGCTAAAGAACTGAAAGCAGATGTGGACGTATTTACAATACAGGCAGACATATGTAAATACATGCAATACATAGCAATTGCATATACCAGTGAAATATGTTAAAAAAAAAATGCCATTGAGGATTAAGGATAATTCCACACTTAGATACCCCCATATCCTTGCCAGTGTCCTGTATGCCAAAATCAATACTCCATTAACCTCTAGATAATGCTTATATCATTAGCTTGTGTGTGTATATGTAATGATGATAATGATATATAGAGTCATAAAATATTTAGGATGCGTGTGTGTGATTGTTTCTGTGATGACAAAATTAGTTCATTGGGCACAGGCATATGTTATATTTCAGAATCAAATCAATCCATAAAAACAGACTGTCTTAGCTGTGTGACAGGCAATAAAATGTGCTCTTCTGCTGCTCTTCTTTTCTTGTGTCTATCTTATGTGTTTTCATGAGTTGTTGCACATTCGCCCCATGATTTATATTCCCTCATTTGTCCTCAGTTAAAAATCATCAGCCCCTTCCTTGAAGCTGAGTTTTTCCTTTTGATTTTTAGTATGAATTCTTAAAGGCAATGTTCCAGGAGTGCAGTGTATATGCAGGCATATGGCATCTACACACTTTTTTTGCAGTCAGTATTGCCATGGTAGTAGTGCGCAAGCAGTGTGCTGCACGTCCATTGCACGTTATTTGTCTCTGTCTCTGATTGGCTAGTACTCATTGCCTTCATAGGTTGGGTCAGTTAGGTTTATGCATGAAGAGTAATGCTTGGTTAGGGTAAGAATATCAGGGAAAGCCAATCTGAGACAGGTTTATGGTGGCTCATGCTTTGCTTTGCTACTCTGGGGGGGGGGGGCAAAATACTTGTCGGTTAATAACTCAGTACAGATAATATTTAGTTCAATACATTATGACTGAGTGTTTGTTTTGTTTGTGAATTTATATTGAGAATTATAAAATTCAGTTTCATTCATTTTATAAAATCCAATTATAATTTTACATTCATGCATTCGACCTGTGTGGGACCACAAATATAACTGACCTTTGACAAGAATGTTAATTTTATAATGGTGGCAAACTCTGGCCTGAAATATCTGTTGAAAATCAGCTGTTCCAAGAGAAACCAGTAGCCCATGGAGAATTTGCAAGATTTGAGAATATCTGGATGAACTAAGGAATCAGAACTAGAGGCATACCGATGGAGCTGTCTCACCCTATGGTCTGCGGGCCAGTAGTTATTGCAAAATATGTCTCTTCTATGGTGAATGTTAATGTCATAATGGTCTGCACTCCCTGAAGACAAGCAAAAGTTGAGTGACAATGTACAAATTATACTGGCCTGTTCTCGGGCGAACTAAATATGCAAGAGTAATCGTGCACGTCACTTTTAGAATACAGGGCATTTATCATTTGCTGTACAGACCACTTTTTAAAAAAAATGAGGCATGAAGTAAGACTAAACCCATCTCTACAGGTACCACTACACCACTGTGAACAGGCAGTTAACCAGCTGGGGCTCTGAAGTTGTTGCCCATTTCTTAGCCCTGTGTGTGACCATAGTACTTTGTTGTTGTGAGTGTTGACAGTCTGTGTGTGGCATCACCACGTTTGGAGTAATGAAACAAAGAAAGCTGATGAAAGCTAAATACCATCCTTTCAATAACGGGGGAGGAAACAGCACTGAGTGTGCAGGAAGTTGCCAGTGGTACTGGTACATGTTGAAATTACGCGAATGAAGGGAAATATCTAAGTTGAGATGGCCAATGTCTGTTTTCTGAGTGAAAAGCAAGCTTAGCAACGTGATGCCTCTTCCTAAATGCTTTGGGTTAACAGGTAACACTGCGTGGTTATGACAATCTGCAGCAGTGCGTACAGTTGAAAGTGCATCTCCTTACAGTGTCCAGTGTCAGTTGTCAGTCAAGTCAAGAGAAACTCTCAGTCAGAGGCGACCCATAACTTTTTTATAACCTCAATTGACAAACCTTTCTCTTAGAGATTACATTTCTATAAAAATGCAACAGCATTATTATTATCAAAATTCACAAAATGCTCCAATTACTGACGACAGCACAGATGCCAAGTGGTGGTTGGGTTGGATAGTAGGATAGTCCCATCTTGATGGAAAAGTTGAAAGAAATATTGTTCGTTAACAAAGTCCATATGAACCTTTGAATCAAACCAACCAAATATAATCATGAAAAAGTTGAATAATTCTGTAGTCACTCTAAATGGATACTCTGCAAGATCTGATATTTTATTTTCAACAAGCCAAATATGTAAATGAATAAGATAATTCTCATTATGTTAATAGAAAATGCAATTTGTTCACAAAATTTTGTTATGTATGTATGAGTGAAGTCCTCGACTTCCACGATTTCAGCAAAAGTGATTCGTTCCATTGGTATGGTGACGAAGGTTGGCCACCTCATTTCTGAAATGTAAATGGTGTTATGTTACATGCGACTGGGGATAAAAATAACAGCATTAAATATACATCAAACAGCACTGATCAGAAATACAGTGTGAAACACCATGTTCAGTTTAACATAAGTTGTAAGGCAATATAAACTATGCAAAATGACATGTAAAATGAATACTTATCATGCAACAGAAGTGGTGGGAAGGTATTGACAGCCCTGGAAAAATCAAAAAATGTGATTGTTTCTTGAATGTCATGGTAAATCTCGGGCCTATTACACTGCAAAGGGGCTCATTTTCTCACTCAGGTGTATGGCAGCTTTCTGCCTCCATTGAAAACACAGAGCTCTGTTTTGTTAGGGTCTCGGAAGGGTGATATAAAACTCAAATGCACACAGGGTAAATAAAGCTGCAGTGGACATTTCAGCAGTCGTTTTAATGTAAATTGTGGACTGTACATACTGCTACCCAAAGACAGTATGGATATCCCTTTGTGTTTCCTTCCTCATTAATCTTTTTTTTTTTTTATTGAATACATCAAAAATGTCTGTAAAATGTATGTCCTCTTGTGTAAGCTTTTTATTTTCTTTTTTACCCAGCACTAAAATATTTTTGAATATATTTTTTGGGACATTCAGTCAGTGTCATAGCTGAGAACACATTAAGTCTTTTCATTAAACGTTGTCTGCCTTACCTTTGTTGAAGCTGTGTCGATGCTCTGTGAGTGGCCATCGCCTCATCCTCTGGAGGAATGATGTTCCACCTCCTGAGCAAAATATTACAACTGAATAAATTTGGTATCTGCTATGGAGATACCAAATTTATATATGTTCATAATTATTCTAACCCCTAAGTACCTGATAATTACATTACATTCAATACTAATAGAATTTTAGAAATTGCTGTGACACTTGCCTCCAATTTCTCTTGATCATGTAGATATTTCTAGACCTGTGGTGGATTCAGTTTATTGAATATGATTTGTGTAGATGCACAGTTCAGAGAAAAGCAACAAAAAAATGTATCATGATTGTTTAAAATTACATTCAACATAAAATGTGAAACACACACACACCGTGTATTTTAATCATATACAATGAATAATAAAAAAAAATTAACATTGTCAAATATCATTAATGTTCAAGATTAACACACTAGCACGCAATGCTCAAAAAACATGCATCAGGCATGTTCACGCTATCGTTCTTTCAACACAGACACACACGCGCACTAAAAAAAACCAACAACCTTTTTTTTTTTTTTTTTTTTTTTTTAATAGCAAATGTCAAAATGTTGAAGATCCCACAACAGGTTGACTTCAGCGAGGCTCCGACGGAGCCAGAGCCTGACCTCGGTGGCTCTGTTCCCGCCCTCCTCGGCCTAAAGGTCAGAGGTAACGCTGGGAGGCGGCGCTTCTACCTGGACACGGGCACGCGCGCGTCTGTCTGTCTGTCTGTCTGTGTGTGCGTGCGTGCGCGCGCGCGCGAACACCGCTCCTTCAGCAGCTGAACCCGTTCTTGTTGAACCCAGCCCCCCCCCACCCCCCCCCTTTCTTCTGTCTCAGTACCTTTGGTCTACACAGCAGCCTTAAAATCTGAGCCCCCCCGCGCGCGCGCACGCGCGCCCACAAATCCATGTGTGTGAGACAGAAAGGGAGGGCTCGTGCGTGAGCGGCCGAGGCGTGTAGTTGCTGTGCTATGAATACTTATGTGGTCGGGAAATCAGGAAGATCAGAGCAAAAGAATGTGGGGAGAGAGGGAGAGAAAGAAAGAGAGAGAGAGAGAGAGAGAGAGGTAAAGGGAGGGAGGGAGTGCCCCGACCCTCCTCCTCCTTTCGTCTCTCTCCCTCTCCCTCTCTCTCTCTCTCTAAACATCCCCACCTCAACCCTCCAAATGAAGAAAGCAAAAAAATATATATAAAATAATAATAATAATAATAATAACGGCCCCTCCTTCGACACCCTTGCCCTCTCACGATTTTCTCTCTCTAACCCCCCCCCGTTTGTGTCAGCCAATCACATTGTTCCCTCTGCTCCCCGTGTCCTCACGGCTCCACCCCCCTCCTCGCTCAACCAGCGATAGAGCTGCAAACTTACAGAGGCAAGGGGGGAGAGAGAGAGAGAGAGAGAGAGAGAGAGACGGAGCGAGGCGAGCGCAGGCACACACACACACACACACACACACACACCGCAGAAGTGGCATAAGCAGGCGAGAAGGCGTCTCTCTCTCTCTCCCTCTCTCTCTCTCTCCCTCTCTCTCTCACTCACACACACACGCGCGCGCTGACAGAGGCAGCGGCGGGCAGAGGGAGGAAGGAGTCGGAGTAGAGAAAAAGGAAGGTAACTGTTCTGGAGCAGGCAGAGAAGGAGGGGGAGAGGAGAGCAGGACCGCCGTGTTTCACTCTTCTCCTTCTTCTTCTTTTTTGTTGTTGTTGTTTGTTTTTTTGTTTTGTTTTTCTTTTTGTTTTCCTTTGCTCCCTCTATCCGGAGCTCCCACTTGGAGCGCTGAGGCTGGAGGAGGAGGAGGAGGAGGAGGAGGAGAAGTGAGAGAGAAGGCTGAGGCAGTCCCCGCTTCGAGGAGAGAGAGAGCTCGTGTTTCTCTCTTTTTCTTTTTTTTCTTTTTTCATACATTTTTCCAAAGAAAGGGTGGCGGAGGACAGGGACGGAGGTGTAATGTCATTTCCCCCTCAGCAGCAGCAGCAGCAGCGGCGGCAGCAGGACGGCTCCGCGTTCCCGCTGCCTGTGCGGATCCTCTGTGTTTTCTGGGAGCATTAACCCTTTATACCCGGCGAAACTGGAGTACACACACAGACAAGGTAGACAGCTGGATTCAATTCTCCTCCTCCTCTCTCTCTCTCTCTCTTTCCTTCAAGCGACACATGTGTGTGTGTGTCTCTCTCTCTCTCTCTGTGTGTGTGTGTGTTTTTGTGCGGCGGCGGCGGCGGCGGCGGTTGTGTGTCCGTGCGCGCATTGTAAAATCTCTGGCTCCCTGCCTCTCGTTGTGTGGATTCCCCGGCTGAATGTGAAATGTGATTTGTTGAAAAAAAGTGACAGAGCAGCGGCGGCGGCAGGAGGAGGAGGAGGAGGAGGTGAAGGTGAAGGTGGAGAAAATGCTCCTCTCCCCTTCATCTCACCCCCCCCCCTCCAAGTCTTTATCTTCTCCTCTCCTCGGTCGCCGTCAAACCGACCGGTCTGAAGACTGCTCACCCTAAACCAAGCAACAGTCACTCATGCAAGTGCTCGTTTTTTCCCCCTTTTTTTCTTTTCTTTTCTTTTTTTCTTTTCTTTTCTTTTCTTTTTTTCTTTTCTTTTCTTTTTTTCTTTTCTTTTCTTTTCTTTTCTCTCCCCCCCCTCCCCACACTCAGCTGCTGAGTGCTCCACACACCAACCAGAGCCCCGGTTCATCAGGTTGTATTCATCTAAATCACTCCCCCAGTAAGAAGCCTGTGCTGCCAATCAATTAGTGACTACTGCCTTTGTCTCTGTGTTACACACACACACACACACACACACACAGCGACAGCACATGTATAAATATTTCAGTGGTTGATCATATAGTAAGCATTAGCCTCCAGGTCTGGCTCTGATTTTGAGGCCATTAGGTAGGAGTGATATTCAGAAGGAAAGGAGATGGGGAGTTATTACCTTAATCATGGTACTAATCAATGTGGAGGACATAAAGAGAAACACTCAGGACAAACTGCTGTCAGTCACAGTCGCTGACAAAGTGACCAAGGCCGTGCTCAGCCCCCTGGATGTCTGCTTGCCCCCCCCTCCATACTTTCTCCTCATATAACTCAAACCGTTTCGAATGGAGAAACTGTTGATGGCGAAGTGGCGGAAGAATGAGGGAAGCTAAGAGTTGGGACCAGCTCTGGCACGAGCTCGGCACCTATCAGTGTAGTTTTATTAATGCCAACTCAAAAACTAGTTTGAGATCCAGGATGGGCAGAACTCGTTCACGCGGCCGGACCTTTAGAGGTCAAACCCGTCAGCTGATATCGCGGGCCGGTTAACCAACGGCAGTTTCTAAAAAAAAAAAAAAAAAAGGGTGTTTTGGATGACGCTTTCTTTGGTCGAATTTCTTGCTCGACTTTTAAATTCGCGCTGTACTTTGATGCACATTTTGCATTTATGCTTTCGGCAGCCAGCCGAAGTGTGACGCAGGGATAAGCACCCCGTGTGTGAAATTTAGAGATTTCTGTTAAATGAAGTCGAACGCAGAAAAGGCAGATGCAGCCGCGTTTTGATATTTTGTCATTTGCTTGCCAGTGCAGTATTATTTTTATTCTCTTCAAAAAAAAAACAAAACAAAAAAACACCACACCTTGTGTGGTTTTACAGTACAAGTCAGTCTTCTGCTGCACATCAATATATATATATTTTTTCTACAATTGATCTGCAGCTTGAAAGTAAACACAAATCTTGAAAAAAAAAAAAAAAGAGGGAACAAAATGACATATTTAAAAACAGAAAATAAATTCATGCGTGTGTTTCATGTTACCTGGGCAGAAGTGAGTTAAGTATATTTAAAAGTAAAAGGTAGGAAAAAGAAAGGAAGCAATCACAAACCTGGTTTGTTTTTCTGGCAGTGTATTGCTCCTGCTGTTTTTATTTTTTATTTTGTTTTGAGAACCTTGTTTGTAATTGTGTGTGGCGAGGTGAGGTGAGGGTTACAGTGGTAGGACTTGCTGCTGGTGCTCAGAGACGGAGAGAAAAGACAGGCTTTGGCTTTTTGCTTAATCACTTCCAGACATAGAGATTTGCTTTCCATTTCTTTCTCTGCCCGCTGTGTGTGTGTGTGTGTGCGTGCGCGTGTGCGTGCGCCCGCCTCACTTTGTCTCTTTTTTTCTCCCTTTCTTCCTTCTCTCTGTCTTCTCCTCTGAAGTTTTACTTTTTCAATTACCAAACATAAATTTTGCGATGCTACTGAGAGCATGCGTGTGTGCAACGAAGCAAAGAAAGGAAGTAGGTGATGGATTGAAGGAATTAAACTGTCACTCCGAAAGGGAAACACGCTCAAAAACAACTTCGGATGGACAGATCGTAAAGAAAGGAGGGCAAAGACAGCGGTAGAGAGAAACATGTGCAGCTGATTAAGATTCCAGTTGGAGTATTGGGAAAGATAAGACGTTGGAGCGGGAATAAACGTGAATAATGTAAATGTATAAAACATTTATGTTTTTCATGTCAAGTTCACAGACGGTTTTGCACAAAAGGTCAAATTGTAATTCTGCCAACATCTCTGAATGTATTTGCTCACATAGATTTTGAAGAAGGTGTTACAACAATTAACTTTATGAACCTAACCAATATTTATGCATCCTATACGAGGAGAATGGCAGTGCTGAGAGGATATTTTTTAGTATTAGAGTGGGTATCGGTAGCAGTTGCTGTGTGTAACACAAGATTTTAATGTGTGGCTTACTAAGACAATTTAAAGAAACTTACAGCCCCCTCACTTAACTTGCACGTGTGACTAATATTTTACCTGATGCATCTGACATGCTTGTCAAGGTAATTCTTTTTTCGTGCAGGCATTGGGGCTTTTTTTCTGCCTCTCTGGAATGTTTCATTGGATTCAGCGGACTGAGAGTCTCAGACCAACCACTGTGAGAGACAATGGAGTGAGTCAGTCAGCACAGACATAATGGAAATAACAATAAGAAGTTTTTACCTGTGTGATTATGGAGCGCCTTCCGCGCTGCGGTGCTCATACACTCACATACATAACATGCACGCATTATTACAGTATTATACAAGTGTTATTTGCACATACAGAGCCAGAACGAGTTCATAATTATCAAAGTCGCAGCCACAACAAAGCGATTTAAATGTAGTTCAGTGAATGACTTTCTATTATGACAACTGAAAAACATTTTCTAAATGTACCGACGACAAAGAAGCTTTTAATTGAATTGCTGTGAAAATGTGAAATTAGGTTTGAATCGGCAGCAGTTTTTAGTAGCAGTTATTGGGCAACAACTGTTTGAACTTACTGGCTATATTATGATCGCTTTTCATACTAGGCCACGCATGACGTTTCATAACGTCCTTTTAAAGGCAATTAATGGCAAATTTTGCGTGAATAAATGGAACTGCTTACGAAGGTCTGAAACCTTTTTTTTTTTGCTGTTTGAAGGGAACACATTTCTCCTTTTGAGTGTGTTTTATAAATACGTTTTTATTGAAGACAGGTGTATCCTTATCATTTCAAGGACCAATCCCATGGGCAAAGAAATACAGAATAAGTTTAAGGCCAGAATAAATCGTAACGCACACGGTAAAAATACAACATGTAACCACAAATTGACATTAGACCAAAGTGGCACTGCAGTTTAAACACACTTATCAGTAGCAGCTGTTCGTTGTCAGTTTATGTATATCAATAAAAATCTCATGCAAGTGAAGTTTCATCTGTTTTTATTGTGGAATGCCCTGTTTCCTCGATGTTTGTAGTTCTGAAGTTTCTGTCATATTGTGTCAGATTTTCAGATTCAGAAGCTTCTCTGCAGGCTTTGTCACAATATGAGAGATGTGTGTCCAGATTAAAGGGATAGTTTGTGTGAGTGATTGCTGGGGCAGACAATGTGACCAGCCAACCATTATGACCTGCTGGATCCCACCATTCCTGCAAATGGAAGAACAAACACACACACACACACACACACACGCACGCACAGACACATGCACACATGCCTGCACGCACACACAGTGTAAAGGTGTTTCTTGAGACATTCACCCTGCTTCATCCTGCACTTTTTTTGTGTGTTTTGTCACACGTGTCCTATGTCTCTCTGTCACTCTCTCCACAAATAGAGCGCCATCTCCTAGCAACAAGGCCTTTGAGAGTGTCGTGTGAGATAGATTGGGCGTCTGCGATATAAGCATGTATGTGTGCGTGCGTTTGTATGTGTGTTTCAAAGCCTAGAAAGATGATGAAAGTCATCGGAGGAATGACATCATTTTGAGACAGGAGTTAAGGAATGAATGCAAGTCAGCGGCTTGTCCTTGCAAACAAGTAATGTGTGTTTGGGTGTTTGTGTGTGTGTGTGTGTGTGTGTGTGTGTGTGTGTGTGTGTGTGTGTGTGTGTGTGTTTGCAGTAATTCTGTTGATGGACCACATTACTCTAGATGCTCTGTCTAGTCAGAAAATGTTTCAGTCATTCTTAAAATGTCCTGGACCGGTACATCACACATACACACATGCACAGTGATATAGTGTATAACATTATTCTTTTGCATGAACAGTTTGACCACTATTTTACTTGTTTTAGTATTGTCATTACATACAAGGACATTTATAGTTCATTCATCATCAGTTGTGTAGCAGTAATGTTTATTCATTGAAGGCTTTATGTGTACGTGTGGGCTACTTTGTGAGAGAGTGCGCGCTTACCTGTTAACAGGAATGTGTACTGGTGTGTGACGTACCCAATACGTCCCTGAAAGTGTTTGCTCATATTCCACCAGTGTCTATGGCTGTCCACCGAATGTGTGAGTATTTTCAGACAGCACAGCACTTTGTGATCTCCTTCCATTTTACTTCTCGTCTCAGGATAAAGAACAAATCAAACAAAAGTTAAAGCCTCCACATTAATGTGAATCAGAGTCTGTAAGGTGGCGACTGAACATGTGTAGGCCTCCTCTGGCTCAGAAAAAAAATTGGTCTGCATTTAACAAATGCACGAAGCATATTCGCTCTAAAAAATACACACAGCAAATGTATTATTATTTCACATGATATTTCCTTATGCTACAGAGGGAGTTACAATAGTCTTTTAATTGATTTAACAGGGGATATGTCGTCACATCTGCTTTTCTTTATTTGATCAATCAAAACATTTTTTGCCTGTAAAACTTCAGAAACTAGGGATAATTCCTCATCACAATATCAATGATATGTAATCATCTAAATGGATTCATTCTCATAATACGTAAAAAATATTATTAAAATATTAAATATACATACATACATGTATGAAAGTTTGGATTTAGGGATTGTGTAATGAGTAGGGCACTTTAGTAATGTGTTCCATTCAATTCCCACTGAACTGAAGAATATATTTGCTCTCTGTTGACAGTATGTGATTTGAAAAAAATAAAAATGTAAAATTGTTGTTGTTTAATTTTCACTCTGGCTTTTTTTTTTTTTTTTTTTTTTTTTTAGTTAATGCTGAGCCACAGGAGCTCCTTAACTCACAGTTTCCCCCACTACTACAATTTAACTCTTCCATTCATTTTTATTTCTACAACAACATGTCAATGAAGAAGAAGAAAAAAAAGAGAGAATTAGAGTGTTTCGAGTTTCGGAAGATTTGAAAAAAAGTTAACTTTTTTACTTTTTACATAAGTTTTACTGACTGAAAGGGGGAAAAAATAGGAGTGGGAGGGGGCTGAGTGATGAGGTGCCCGCTGACTAAACGCTTCTTATCAGGGACTGAGTCCAGATGGTTTGCAAACAAGCGCCGCTTCATCCCCTGTCTCGCTTTCAGTTGCCCTCCCTCGCTCCTCATCCTCCCCACTCCTTACTTCTTCCCTAGTTCCTTTGTCTCTTAACCTAGCTTTCATTTCATATCTGACCTCTAAAATTTTGTGCACACTTATTTATAAAAGCTGAACATAGGATAAGCTTCGGAATGATCAAAGCTTCACCTAAAGAGCTGCACTCACTGGATTACTGTCAAACCTTAAACTGCAACTGGATTTTTATGACTTTAACTTGTAAAGTTAATATTAGGTGAGGAGTCTCCAAATAACAGCAAACTGGGGAAACATGACTCAGTAGCATGGCGTTAAAAAATACTGAGTAACTTGTATATGCACGCACACACGCACATACAGAGGACAGGACTCTGGTATCACTAGCAGGCTCCTTTCAGCTCTTATCTAGCTGCTCTGGGCAATGAAGACGGACGATGTGATGGGAAAATGAACCGTGAGCACCTGGAGGTGGTAATGTGTGTGTGTGTGTGTGTGTGTGTGTGTGTGCGCCTGCGTGCGTGCGCGTGCATGGGTTATAGTTTATTTATGTCGTTGGACTGTCCCTTCTGCTTGTTTTACGATGACACTTCACATATCAAGCTGCCGAAAACGAACCTGATAATTTGCGTTGTTCGTGTAAAAATATTTGGAATGAATAGAATTACAGTAAGAGGAGCTGAACAAAGGCGGTGGGTGCAGACCATGTGGTGGGATCAGTGAGTCCCTGGTTTATTCCTTGGACCGGCCGGACCATTTACTGCATATTCCACACAAGCACTATCATATTTCATTCAAAAACACGCTATGCAGGACAGGGAAAAGACTAAAATGCAGTTGTCTCTTTTGACCAGCCGATGAATAGGTAGACATACAGCAGCTTAATAGCGGTCTCGAATTTTTGGGCGTGTATCTTTGTGTATCCTTAGGCATTTGCAGCTGATTGCTGACTCTGTACTGTTGTAGCAGATGTGTGTAGATTAAAGGGTGGTGTAAAGACAAATGAAAAGAGGAAATGGTAGCCAAAAGGTACGGAGAGTGTTCTTTCATTTCATTCCATAAAAACACACTTCAGTCAGGGTGGTTTACGAGAGAGGGGATGTGAATGCGTACCTCTTCCATTTAAATAGTCACACTTGCATAAAGACAGATACTCCACGCAGTGCAGAGACAGATGGATGGAGGAAGGCTGAGAGAAGTGATAAGGAGAGGAGACAAAGGGGACGACAGATACAGAATATAGGACATTCATTTTTACAATTGTCTTGTTGTTTGGTTTTTATTTACTTGATTAATGTTATGTCATTAAACAATATTTATGATAACGTTCCCTTATTATAAATAGAAAATTCACTCCAAACCAATGACATCAGTGAGCTAAAGTGTTCCAGAAAGACCGAGATCTGTGAAAATAACTGTTTACAGAGGGCGAAGAACACAAGAGCACACACACAAACACTTAACCCTGTGGTTACCCCCGTGCCTCCCTCTCCTGCTCCTTTTAACCCCCTCCTCCCTCTTGCAGTCTTTGTTTGGTCGAGTCAGAAGCAGGGCCAGTTCAACACCCCAC
Source organism: Rachycentron canadum (assembly GCA_038496675.1). NCBI lineage: Eukaryota > Metazoa > Chordata > Actinopteri > Carangiformes > Rachycentridae > Rachycentron > Rachycentron canadum. The sequence goes on along the minus strand of CM076650.1, from coordinate 25,773,640 downwards.
TAGGACACGGGGTCAGCTTACAATGTGACGGGCACTGACATATGTGGCTTTGTTAATGTGGTGTTGTGATTCTTTCACTTTAGAACATATAGTTATGGCGACAACTGAACACACAATTACACACAAAAGCACATTTCTACACATCTCACACACACACGCACGCACGCGGACATGCGCGCGCGCACACACACACACACACAGACACACACACACACACACACAGACACTACCTAGTGGTTTGAGTGAGAGCAGAGACTTCACCTCTGATCAGTGTTACTTGATCAGCACCATCCCATCATCCCGTCAGTAACAGATGCATCATTGTGTGTATCTGTGGATTCGTGGATGTATGTAAATAGCTGCGTGATTGTTCATTCTCTTTTTCTTTTTTTTTTTTTTATTCATTTTGCTCTTCACATCTCCCCCCTCGCCTTTTTTTTTTTTTTTTTTTTTTCCACAGTTTTGTTTTGGGGATCATTCGAAGAACTTATGTCTGACATTCTGAGGAAATGTCACAGCAGATGTATCGGTGGCAGAGAGGTAACTGAAAAGTGAACAGTTGTCTCGGGTCATAACTTATTTAGTGATGGCAGTGCAGACGCAATCGAGAACAAAGTGATAGAAAATGTATATTTTACAGCCGTTGCTCTGCCTCCTGCTCTGTTGTGGCTGGAGGAGAAATTATATACTTTGCTTACTCTGGATGGAATTGATTATTAAACTTGAGTGTAAAATGGTACCTCTGGAAAAAATTGTATTCACCGATTATATCTACTCTTCACTTTTTAAATCCAATAACAGAATAAATACAGCACCAGCAGGCAGGAATTCATGTTCATACAAGAAAACTCTTAATGTGATTTAGAAATAAAATTACCATTTGCATTACTTCAGTACCAGTGCATAAAACGCCATAAAACACCATGTTACTACATCTTGGGCAGGGAAATTATTGTATTAGTGTGTTTACTGTTCTTAAGGTATACGGGCTTAGTAATGCGTGACCTCTTAATGAGAAAATGCTGTCAGATGAAAACAAAGTGTAGTTCATCCGTCTTAGGTTTGCAAAGGATACTAGTTGTGGCCCCTTGTCAGAACTGAACACACCAAACAGCCCTGAAATCATTTGTCTTGCTGTCAGAATATTCCCAATATTCCCAGTATGAACTTTTATTTCACTTTATATTGTGTCACATATACCGCTTGCATCCTGCTTCTGTGTTCATGGTTCATGAATCAGTATGGGTTAAGTTCTTTTTAAGTTAAGTTTTTTTTTTTTTAAATCTATTCCCACAAGAAGAAAGTCTAAATAAAGATATTGTATTTAATCAAATATAAATATTGTATGACATTAAAGAAAGGAAAAGCATTAGTAAAAAATAAATTTTTGATAAAGGAACATATTTCTTTATCTTGGTGATTTATATAGGAGTACTAAATATCTTACTGTCGTCTGAGTGTGTGTGTGTGTGTGTGAGCGCATTTGTTTTTGTCAGTATGGCCAAAGGCTGAGCTTAATGCAGCAAAATGTCATTTCTTAAGTCCTGGTTGGGGCCAAGGACTCAATTTGGTTAATGTTGTCAGTTAGGCTTACTTAAGTCAAACACACACACACACACACACACACACACACACACACACACACACGGACAACCACTTTCATCAGCGCTCATTTGATTTATGCATTGCATTTTATTTGAATGTGCAGGGCAGATGAGTGGATGTGGCTCAGCTGTAGTCTCGGCATGTAATTGCAGTTTCTGTAGTGGACAGAGACAGAGGGGGGGGCTACAGTAAGAACGGCACATACTGTCGAACTGTTCTCTGCCTCGCGTTCACACAGACACACACACTCAAGCGCACACACGGTGAGATGTATAAACATGACACACACGTGTTGACTTGTCATCACCAACCTGTGGGTTTTGGCCCAGGTTAGTGCACAGTGGACCCTCTGTTTTCTGCCGTGGCCCCTCGTGAATGTATGCGTACGAGTGTGTTATTCAAATAGTCTGGTTAATTCCTTTGCGTTCAGACACTCAGACAGGCTAATTACCTCGAAACTGGTTGACTGCAAGACTTAGCAAGTTTCTTTGAGGGGAGTCCTGACGCAGTTTGTAATGATATTTCATTGTTTGCTCAGGGAAAATCTGAATTTGTCTCTAAACTGGCTGTGGACCGACTGATATCCAGGATTAATGGCTTTCTCGTGCCAAGTCGCAAGTGGATGACGAGACGCCATGAAAACAACAGTAAAATATCCAGATTGCTAAATGGCACAGCTGTGGTGAAGGAAACAAAGCGCTGGAAATGTGACGGCTCCATGTGCTGTCACATTTTCTTGTTAAAAAAAAAAAAAAAAAAAAAAATGCACCAACATTTATATTGTGGCAGCCTTCATCACAGGCTAGAATGACTGTGACCTTTCGCTGTGTTTTCAACCTTTCTCCATGTTCCCATTAGATGGACGCCTTTTTAACTCAGGGGAGATGAACAGCTCACTTTGCCCAGAATTTGAAAGACATAGCTATCATAGAGAATGATTGCAACTGGTGTGTTTTCACCACACTCGGGCTCCTGAATGGCTGCAGCTGCTATAGGTGTACAAAGAAGTGTTTATTTCTTCTCTTACTATCTTTAAGTCCCCATTTCTAACCCAAAGCCGACTCACTGCCTTCAGCCTAATTGCTCTAGAGAGTTACAGCTCACCATAAAACAACTCAGCATGGAAAAAGACAGAATCCTGGCTACTTATCTAATTTTGTTAGGCTGTCTACATGGCTGGGTGGCCACTAGAGTTAGTGTGCGGTACAAGCACATTTCCAGATATTTGGTTAAAAAAAATGCTGCATTCAACTCCTAAAAATGAAGTTTCTATACAACTAAACTACAAAAGCAATTTCATTTTTTAGGAAACATAATCAGACGCGAACCTTTTGTGTTCGGAAGCAATTTTTTTTCTTTTGAATGAACAGCTGCGGAGGTGGCACAAGGTGGTTGTGCGGATGGTGGATGTACAAAGCACTATCAAACTAGATACAAGGGTATGCATCCACGTTCCTTCAGAGCTTTAGACGACAAAAGCACTTTGGTTAAGGTTGGTATGTCAGTAACAGAACTTTTTCTGTATCAAACCGGACCTCAATCTGTCCCTGACCTCAACCAAGAGCTGTGGAAATCTCAACATAACCATAATGCTGTGGTCACCACAAGTGGATATTGTGCTGTAAGATACTTTGACGGAAAACAAAACCAATGTCTACGAGCATTTCACTGATTTAGTATCAACGTGTGATTTGAAAAAAAAAAAAAAAAAACCTCACACAGATCAAACAGGAGGAATTCTCTCTTAAACTAATTGAATATATTTTTTCTTCATGTGAAGTTCACGGTTATGACTTACGACATATTATTCTTACAATGATTTTAAAGATGTGTCGTGTCTTTTTTCAATTTCTGTGAAAGCCTGAGGATGTTGTGTGTGTGATTCTTCCTTTCAAAGAGGAAAGCTACCAAACCAAATCTATGAAACTGTTTGGCCGGGAGATGAATTAAATATGGCCTCGCCATGAAATTCAAAGTTTAGTGTATTCTTGTGCACGTAAAGGCACACGCTACAGCGCCATTTGTATTTATTCCTACTTTATGCTACTCTAATTTCCACACTGTGCCTCGACACAGAGACGCCTTGTGACCTAAAGTAATCCTCTGGAGTAGATCTGCAACAGATGAAACCTAATGTTATTCAGTTGTATTGACATACTTACTGGATAAACTGTGTTCAAACTGAAGGATGAATTTATCAGACTTCATCTCCCAAGGCCTGCTGCCAACAAAGCCTATGTATGGGAGATGTGCTTTAAGTTTAAGGCCAAAGTTGACTGTTGCATTGAATCACATCCTATTGTTTCTTGGTTTCTGGTGAATTGGCCACAGAAGATGAAGCGGGACTGAAATGATTGTGTGCCTGTATGCATATTTACGCTCACTGTTTACTCAGTGCGCCCGCTGTTTTCTGGCTCACACTGTCTAAATAAATATTAAGTATGAGTATTAATGAAAAAGGCTTTTGAAAACATCAGGTGGATGCATCCTCCTGTGTAAGCTTTGTGAGCTATTCTGTATTCATCTGTATGTGTGCAACACATTGCTATTTATCATCCAACCAGTCCCGCACCATCCACCTCAACAACCACATAGGTCGCTTTTCTCAAAGCTAAAGGAGTGTCTCTTGAAATAGGACAGAGAGCCTTTACTATAATAAGGATCACGGCTTGGTTATGTTTAGGGAAAGGTGGCGATTTGGGTTAAATAGGTACTTGAGCAACATTAAAGGATCTTCGTTGTCAGGGTTACAATAATATCAACGTGGTGAACTTTGTTCGATGGTCATCAATAGAGACAACATAAACTGCTATGTTCACCTGGGAATCGAACACCTCCTGCGATATATTCCTGTTTCCATCCACCCCAACCTCCCCCTGACGTGGACTTTGTCGCTCTATAAACGACATCACCACTTTACTTTTCGCTCCTGCCACAATTACTATGGCCACTAGATGTCACCTAGCAACAAAACCCGACTATGGGTCATAATAACCCGCTGCACAGATGACAGATGATTTTTTTTTTTTTTTAGTCTCTCCCCTCGTTTCTTCAGGTATTAGACATTAATTTTGGGCTAAAGCGTCCGCATGAAATACAGACAGATGCTGAGTGGGAGCATCAGCGAGACTGATGTGGATATTGATGTGGAGGTCTGTGGAGGTCTGTTTCCCTGGATGCCACAAGTCTTTGTTTTTTTATGAGCCAGGTTCCAAGAGTAAGAAAATGAATTATCCATTTGGTTCACGGGCTGAGAAGACGAGAGAATAAAATAGCTTATAGAATCAGGGGCTATTAACCTTTCAAGGTCTGCAGTAGTGATTTTGTTGATTGGTTGTAAATATTTATTTTGTCAGAATAGAAAATCTGAAAATCACAGCCTCATTGAAAGGCAATTTAGTATTTCAGGTCACCTGCATGAAAGGAAACCGTGTTGAACGTCTTTGTCCGTTAAACAAACGTACAACGACTGAGCCATTTGATGAGACAGGCATATAGACCTGAGTATCTGCGTGTGTTTGTGTGTTTGCTTGAACAATTGCGCCATGTTTACTTGATACTCTACAATATCCTTCCACATTCTTGTAAACAGCTGGGCTTCTGTCAGACATACACACAAATCCCCATACAAACGCAAATGAAATGATCACAGATAAGCAAAGAGGCATATTGTGAGGAAAAACAAAAACACAGCAGAGAGAGACGGAGAAAGAGATGCACAGAAAGAAGTGTTAGAACAGAACATGAGCAAATGAGAAAAGTGAGTGACAGAGAGAGCGAGAGAGAGAGAGAGAGAGAGCCTAAATCCAGTTCCACCCAGAGATGCAGAGATGTGTATGTGGATTTTCCAATAAATGTACAAAGCCCGGTGATCTGATTTGCTGGCAGGCCATTGCTGTGGAAATGGATTAGTGACCTAAATCACAGGAAGGTCCCACTCAGGTACAATGTGTGTGTGTGTGTGTGTGTGTGTGTGTGTGTGTGTGCCTGCGTGCCTGCGTGCATGCAACTGTGGAATAGAGTAAATTTGTGTTTGTGCATAATACGGTCCAACTTTTGGTGTATGTGTTGTGCTCAGCATATTGCTGCGTAAACAAAGGCTGCATGCACACATTCTGCATAGTGAATAACTTAAGTGCATGTGTGTATGTGGATCATTCAGAAGGAAGCGGTGGCTTTCAGTCAAAATATTCAGTTATGATTTTGATTTGTTTGTGCTGATTTTATTTTATTTTTATTTTTATTAGAAAATTGCTGCTTCATGACTGACTGCTGTCCAGTTGTCCCTGGAGATTGCAGTGACTGACAGGAGACTATAGTTTTTTTTTTTTTAATTTATCTGTGGCTTCCACGTATTGATTTTCTATTGTTTTTACTGTTTCAAATTGGTAAAATCTCATTTCATTTTTGAGTTGCACATGGCGCATTGATTCGCTCCCCCCTCTGTCTCACAAACACATTGACTCATCTGTCATAATCACGCTGGCCATCGGGAGCATGAGGAGAAACACTGCCACATCAGTGGCACCCTCTGAGTGTGCCTGTCATTCAGAGTGCACATTGGAGCATATGTACCGGGACTTGGCTCAGCGGTCATAACTTAACAACATTAAAGGCAATTTGAATAAACGTACATTTTAAAGCTACAACTTTTTTTAGCAGTTACATGCCGGAAGTGTTGAACTTAAGTGCTTTGATGCCGGCACCGTCAACCTGTCGGTCAAGGTTTGAGAAACATCCCGTCTCGGCTATTCCAAAAAAAAATGGAGGATGCAGGAATCATACTGAGGCTGTTCACTGTGCACTGCCTTTGTTGTTTTGTCACAATGGAGTGTAACACCAGGCAATCGTCTTTCCAGTACTTAAAAAAACCACCTTCATTGTATTAACGGTGTTGTTTACAGTCTGAACACCAGATGAGACCTAGAAAATAACATTAAAACTGTTCAAACACGTCTCTGATGCCAGCTCTTCACCGTCACTGTCCTACAACTTTTGCGCAGTTTCAAAACACCACGCTTCCTAAACTCACTTGCAGATACACTCAAAAAAAGAAAAAAAACACACACACGGGCGACATGGGCACTGCATCAGAGTAATCTCCCTCATCCACAACGGCTGTCTTTCTGTCCCGGTTATGTTATGTTTCTACTAATTTCAAGGTGGACAATAAGTGTCCACTGCTAATGGAGCTTTAAATGACAGGGCTGGGAGGTTAGTGTTGTTATTATGGCCACATTTTTAATGTCAGTTCTAATATAGCATTTAAAGTCTAGATAATATTTAACAACTGTTTGCCACAACAGATGGGGAACAACATCAGGCCGTGTCACGGCTTCTGTAGAGGTATTTGACAGCTTGATAGTAGTGTTTCTGTGGTGATGATGTTGGTTGTGTGCAGTGTCAGGATTGTTTGTGGCTTTCATCTGTTTGGCTGCTACTGTTCTGATTGGTCTTTTGACAAATGCCAGGTCATCTGTAGCAGATATCAAGCGTGCAGATCGCAGGTACAAATCATGCTGGAGCCTCACTTCACGGGTCTAAGAGGAACAAGAAGTTTCAAGGACAAATATTTCTTATTTTTTACATCAGTCATCTCTGGTTCTTCGCATAATGGTCTGAAATGGAAGCTGAACGGGCATGTCTTGTACACCTGCAGGCCTCAGTGAGCACAGTTCACAGGAAAGGAGAGGGGAGATCGAGGGAGAGTCAAACTGAGATGAGGAGAAATGTTGTCTGTCAGAGACAGTGAGGGAAGAGGAGAGTGGGTGGGGGAGTGACTGGAGCAACGGGAGAAAGTAAAGCAGAGTAACAAAAGTCTTTTTGTTTGACGTCTTACCAAAGGAATGGGGTAAAAATCGATGTCTTGACAATAGCATGCCTTCAAAAGAAAGGACAACAAACCCAAGTAGAAAGAAAAAAACTGCGTTTGAAGTGACATATTGTATATTCAAAACACAAGGTAAAGAGAGAGAAAGAAAGAGGAGGAGGACAGCACATTTCTTATCGCTCTATTAAAATGCTAATACAGTGAAATTATCTGTCCAGTCAACTGCTTTGTTCTTCCACTTATCCATTTGTCTTAATCCATAACCTAACACTCGCACAACTCGGAGAATAGAGCTGAAACAATGGATGGTGCACACAAACACATTGGCATTCGCACTCGCGCACGTACACGCGCAACGGGTGCTAGACTTCTATGTGAAATGACAGCGGGGTCTGCATTGGCATTTTAACTGCTGACCCATTTGTCTGGATGAACAGCATTCTCTTTCTCTGACAAGTACACACACACACACACACACACACACACACACACATGAATGCTTGGTAGCAGCACACACAAATCACTTGTGTTGAAACATGGTTCTGCATGTCTTTAGGTCTCATGTACAACCCTCAAGACAATTTTCCTTGTAGCGAGAAACTTCTTTGCAGTGTGTACGTTGCATCTATTCACTTCCGTACATGCACACAACCAGAGCTGCTGTGTGTGTGTGCATGTGTTGCAGATAGACACGTGGTGTGTTTGTTGTTCCCTATTTGACCGCAGGCTGCATCACTTCATATTCAGTTCACTCAATTGATCTTGACAGAAGTAGAATTACATAGAAATATATGAAAACAATGGAAGCAGGATATAAAAGGCTCTTTGTGTCCATCAGTGTTGTGCCTTGTGTGTCCATGATTGTTCTCAGAGCATAATCGAATACATTTCTGTTGAGCCAATGGATTATGTAGCTCTGGGGACGGGTGTGTGTGTATGTGTGTGTGTGTGTGTGTGTGTGGGTTATCTAGCCCCTTAAAAGAAATTACACAAAATACATTGCCAATGTGTTTCTATTTGTAGTCCGTCTTTTTCTCTCCACATTTGCACATCATGTCAGTACTCATAAAGTAAAACAGTGGTGTGTTTTAGTGTATGTGTGCATGTGCGAGCAGGTCCTCCATCTAAATGTTTAATAATAATTTGGTGTTCAGCGTGTGTAAAACTAATCTCTTATCCTTGAACTACTGTCTGCTTGCAAAAGCAATAAATCATTCTGTGTGTGTGAGTGAGTGACTGTAATAAATCACTTTCCTCAGGTTTTCTCGGACTGTGCTGCAGTCCGCTGATTACAGAGGGAATATCTGAAAAAGAAAGAACAAGTAAAGGCAAACCGGGATGGGAATGGACGTGAAGGAGAAGAGGGGTGAAAGAGTGATAGAGAGAGAGAGAGAGAGAGAGAGAGAGAGAGAGATCTTTGTGCAGACACGCTCATCTCACTAATGCACACGTGCACACAGCTGGATACCCTAACCTTGGCGGCACCCGTGTTTAACACCGCGGACAAGAACTCAAAACTCCGAATGGACTTAGCTTTGCAAACCCACCCGCTCCTTATTTCTCCGGTCAGATTCAGACGAGACATGCCTCTGCTCAGGTGTGTAATCTGTGTTATAAGCCTGTGTCCAATATAGTGAGGACAATAAATGTTTATTTATTGACAACAGCTTAGTAAACAATACATGGAGTGCATATGATGCCGGAATAAAAAAAGTCAGCATCAGTGACATTACAGCCACTGGTCACATCACTTATATTAGTATCTGTTATCTGTCAAGAATTCATGCATAGTCTGACCAGTTATTTACCATTAGATTACAATTTCTGTTGCAGTTACATCACTCTTTTTTATATTTACGTAACAGATTGTCAGTCCTACTGAAAAGTGATAATAGTCATAATAACCTCCTGAATGGCATGTGTCACATGTCACAGTCATTCAGGCAGCATGCTGCCTCAATCTGGATAATTATGAGTTCCTGAAATATAGACGATTATTGCAAACTGTGATCCACATAGTACCATCTGCTCTGCTCTGCTGCACACACACACACACACACACACACACACGGACTCACACACGTAAACTTTAGGACAGGTGTACACATCTATTCAACATATGTGACACACACAGACTGTGTATATCCGTGTGAATGTGTTGTATGTATTATGCACGTTAACTCTCTCTCGCTCTCTCTCTCTCACACACACACACACACACACACACACACACACACACACAATGACATTGTGCGTACGACACAGACACTGAGAGATTAATACTCCCATTGACAGATGAGCGATGGATTTCATTTCATTTGGTCAGTGAACAGAACAACTTCACACACCAGAAGCTGGGAAAAACACTAATGTAGCACACGGTCTTATTCCGATGCTGCATTTTATTTATTTTCCTTCCACCTACTCCTTCATTATCAGATCTTTGTGCGCTGTCTAAGCAGGGGAAAACATTTGAGTCTGAGAGTGCTCAGGATAATGTTTGGCTGTTGAATTCAAACAGCACTAGTCTTTCTCCAGAACTGAACTATACATCTTTAAAGCAAAAAAACAACATTAAGCGTCACAATGAGGTGTTTAAATGATGTTTAAAGTCTCCCTAAGAGGTTAATTGTGAATGTGTGGTTGAGGCAGGACGGATGGTGGAGTGAGACAGGCGGCGGGAAAGATGAGGTTCAGGGTGAGGAAGACTGACTGGAACGGCAGGAGGATGACGAGCCCGAGGCTCAAACAGACACAGGACGAAGCAGAGTCCAGGCAAACTCGAAATGTAATACATTGGCTCACTGAAAGCTCTGTTGGACTGGCGCGTAGAGCTGGAGACTTTAAACTGCTGCTGTTAGTGGATGGAGCAGGTGGATACAGAACTTCCTTTGTTGCTGTCCATGTCATGCAAATGAGTCGCCCAGTTTCCTCCCTCAGATCAATTGACAGTGAACAGGTGTCTGTCTCAAACAGAGGAGGGAATCTTCAACTTACTGCGACTGCGGGGGGAGAAGTGCAGGCTGCCTACATTGGAAATTAGCTTAATGGCTTCAACGCATTTTGTGCATTTTGTTTGCTGCTTTGTCAATATTGTCCCACTGCTTTGATAATAGTACCATCTGCACACACTTTGCATAGTAGCTTTATATATTCCACTTCCACCAGCACTGGCATGACAAGAGAGGTAAATCAGGACCAGAGGGAATGCTTGTGAGAACATCACATAACACACACACACACACAGACACACACACACAGACACAGACACAGAGAGACTTGGAGGTCACTGTTCGCCTTCAGGCAAAAGCAAATCAGTCATTCAAGACACAAAGAGGAAGTGCAGTGCTGTATATATGCACACGCCTTTTTGTGTATGTGTGACCTGGTTTGTCAATGTGGCGGTGTTTTCAGTAGACACTATTGTGTGACAGGCACTGCTCTTTTTGTAGCATGTCACATACACACCTCACTCCTCTCCCTGTGACCTGAAGCAGCCATTTTCTGGAGTCTGTTTCGCCTCGGGCCCAGTCCGCTGGTCGCACTGCACATCTTAATGGATACATGCTCAGTTTACTGTGACGAAAACAAGTGAATGCAACACGCCGAGACACATTTCACAGGTACGAAGCTAACATTCAAACAAAGACGTGTTTTGATTTTTGCAACACTATCACTTTAGTAAGCAGTTTCTTCTAAAGACAGGTCTACTATCAGTTAGATGTGGGTTTAAAGAGAGTCCACCATGGTCCAGTTGGCTTAAATTTGTGGAATGAATAGCCTTATGCCTTAGCATGTTTTAAAAGTATAAATAGGATTAAAATTAAAGAGGTTCATTTTATGTGCTTCAATTAATATCAAAAGATTTTAAGCTTATAGAAATAAATCCAGCGTTTTTAGTTGTAAACCTGTAAAATAGATCTGCTTGAGAAATTCAAGTTTGTACATGTGTAAGAAAGATATTTTAGACGATGCATGTCACTGGTTAGGTTAGACGAAGCACTGTAAAATACCACCATCACTCAATGCTCAAAGCTCCTGACCTCTGTGGCAGACACTGAGGTATGAATTTTAACCCTGTTTGTCTAAATCTGACTGGACAATGGCAGTAGAGTCCAGTCTGGTGTAAATCTTAGCTTCAAGTCTTCATAACAGATTTCCAACACAGCGACAGGGTCGTCATCCAAAATGAAGGTCCACAACAACTTTATTCATTTATGCACAGACCTTCACAAAAGCGCTTCTTTCATTGTCTTTGCATAAACCTCGCCGCTGACATGTGACCATTAAACTAGAGCCCCCATTCTGGGGGTGGTGCAAGTGATGTGATGACAAATCAGCATCAGAGCACAGAAAAGCTCCAAAACATAAAAATGGGCCGTGTGTCGGTATGACTTGCGTCACAGGAGAAAACATGAAACTTGAGTTCATCTGGGTTTTGAGGGGTGCCCAGGCAGGGCGGGGGCAGTGCTGCTCAGCACCGCAGGGACTTGGATGGCGTTCCTGGCTGAGTTGTTCTGGCGCGGTCAGGCACCCCAATTACTTTCCAGCCAAAAGCAGTTCATGGGTTGGATTTTAGGACTCAAAATCAGATTGCTTTTGAAGTGGAGCTAACTACTCATGAACATGTTTGTTTGTGACTGTGGCCTTAACTCAAGAGTTGGAAAATTGGCTCACGGGCACAGACAGGTAAAACGCTTCCGTATCATCCTATCCCCACACTGAAAGAGATGTGACCACTTGCTCTCTCCTTTTTTTTCTTTTTTTTTTTTTGCGTCTCTTTTTTGCATTTGACATGCTTTGTCTGTAAACTGAGCTTGATGACTTTCAAACATAACTTACAGACACTCACAAGGGGCTGGTTGCCTGATTTCTTAGCACTCAGATTCATAAATCCTCCATGCCCTTACTCGTGCCTCTTTACTCATGTCATGAAACACGTCGGGGGAATAACCGACAAATCCTCCTCTTCTGTGTTGCATCTTTCTGTGTGTGTGAATGCCAAACATCAAATCAATGGCAACAATATCAAGTTCTCACTGCTTGATTGTTTATTGCGTGCAGTGTGGTCCAAAAGTGTTTTGGGGCAGTTTGATTGTTGAAACATGTGCTGTTGTTAAACAGGGTTGCGAGGAGTCTGTGGTGGTATTTAAGATAGAACCACGAGCCTCAGCTTACCTTCGTGATGGCAAGAAAAAAAAAAAAAAAAGAACAATCAGAGGCCAGATTTATCCAAATTTGACCCAGATTCTTAAAGTAAACATTTAATCCTCTGAATGTGTTTTCATGTTTCTGCAAAGTGTAAACTTATGCTTCCTTTTCTTTTCTTGGAAGTTCCTTTCCTACATTTTTGATGTACCTTTAACTTTTTTATGCATCCAGATGTTTTCTAACAGCATTTTGTACTGACGGTCAAACCAGATGAGTGTGGTGTGTATTTAAGCTTTGGGAATGCTCTGAACTAACACTGAATGTGTAGAAAACGAACCCTGGAAGCCCGAAGTAATTCCACCTCAACAGAAAATCAAATCAATTTTCAACGGAAATACCCCACAAAAAGTGAAATGTGTCCAAACATCAAATCATTTTACATCTTCCACGGTGTTTCCTCTCTCTACCTTCGTGCGTGAGAGACAAAGAGGTTTGGTTGGCTGGCCGCTTGGCTCCCTCTGAGGAGGCAGACTGTGGCTGTTGAAAGAAAGGGTAATGTATTGCTCTCTCTGCTGTGGCGTCCCCTAATTTATACCACGCACAGATCATTTCTCCAAAGGCCACATTAGCTGAAATAACTGATACCAGGGGACAAAGCACACCTTGCTCATGCATGTGTATGTGTGCTCAGGTGCGCAGGTGTGTGTGCGTGCGTTTACATGCATGCGAGCAGTTGATTATACACCTGAGTATGTCATGGAAATATTATGATTGCTCTATATTTCCTTTCCTTTTCCCACCGGTAATGTAACACCTGTTATGCAAAACACCGTGGCCTGGGTTAGCCTGGGTTGCCAGATCCCATGAATCACAGGCCCTTTTTGTTTAGTCACTCTGGCACTGCCTCTCTCCAACATGATTTTCTCTAACGTCAGTGCTTGCCACAGTTGGTCAGTGTTTTGCCACAATAACAGCAGTGATGAGGTAAAAATAAACTAAATAAATCTGAGCTAACTAATGAAGCTGACTGAACTGAATTTGTCTTTCACAGTGCTGTTCTCCTCGACGCTCACATGTAGATCGAGTTTTCATTTCTGAGCGTGTGTGACCCTCCCTGTCTGCATCCCTGTTTCTGGAACTGTACCTGGGGGACATAGTGGATAAACACCACTTCATAATCCACTGGAGGCCGACCTGACCTCACACACTGATGAAAAAGAAAGAAACCGATTATGGGGGGAGAGTGAGAATGGCCGAAGCTTACACTAGAGCTTGCTCTTATTCATCTGTGTCCACATGAGTTTTAAGGTGGAACGCTAACAAAACAAAATCCTCTGGCGAGAAAGGAAGAAAGGCAGGAGTCTTGTGTGGGAAGGTTAGGTACAGGATGGGCAGGATTTATGTCTGAGCAGTTAATTGTTTGTGTCTAGCATCAGTCGAAATTGTGGGACTGAATGTTTTCAATGTATGCGTGTGTCTCTATTGTATTGAGAAAGAAGGAGGATGGAGTGCAAGTGTGGACCCCTCAACTAAGTAGCATGTATGTGACGGCTGGGCTTGAATCCTCATATTGATGATATGATTTATGATTTTTTAGACTAACGCAAAACCTTGGCTGACGCCTACACAGCAGGGCAGTGACAGTTACAGCAAAAACAATGGCGTTAGCCTCCCCTCGGAAAGTTCGTTACACTTAATTACACCGTATAAACTACTTTATGTCGAACTAAAAAGGTTTTTATTATCACTTGGAGAATGACGGCTGATGATTCTGACGTCCCCCCCTTCATGCTACGAGAGATCCTAAATGTACTGAGCAGCCACAAATAGCTTCTTCATTTGGGATAGCAGTTCTATATTTAACCATAATGATTCAGAGTACCCTCTGATCTTGTAAAGTTGATTCAGGCCACATTTTCTGACTTCAGCCATTAGATCAGCCCACAACACAAAGGGATTCTTTTTCACCACTGACTGAGACACTGCAGAACCTCACTTCCACACCCACAATTTATCGTGAGATAAATGATCTTTATCTTTGTCAGCACTAGCCAGTCAGCGCGCATTGTAGTTGTCACCTCCTGGTGCCCACATTTCCTGTTTCCAAAGGCTGTAGAACACAGGAAACGATGCACGGCAGGTTTGATGTGGAAAAAACAAAGTTTGATGAGTTCAGAATTAGCGTGGTACAGATAAGCTACACATCAGATATCACAATACTAAACCAACCATATGTAATATTTTTCATACTTTACAGTGAAATAGTTATATATTGTGATAATGTCATGTATGGGGGGCCGGATATATCACCTACACCCAACAGATACAACGGTTGCTCTTGTCATTTTGTGATTCTAACAGAGGAGCTGCACAGGACATGCTGAATATAACTGTGGGTGTTAGGTCACCAAATGAAAAATTATGACGAATTCTAAGTTTCTGTGACAAATCCAAATGTGTCTAAGAGCAACAGGCTCATGGAACCGTGGCACGTTGCTGATGTCTGCATTTGAAACCTCAGCAGAGCAGTCGGCTGCAGTCTTTTGTCTCAGTGTTGTCCAAACAGCATTAAGCACCCTTTTACTGACACAGCGCATTGTGTTACAAGTCCCTACTTTAAACTGATGTTACACATGTTATTTGATGCTGTTAATAATGTTATTCAGCATTTGTTCTTCTTCTATGGCGGCTGAAGATGGAGCTGTCTTTTTTCAACTTAACTGTTTGCTCATACCTGGGGTTATTAAGTATTTTCACAATAACTATATCACACCAGTGGCTCACTAAATGATTTCTATATTAATTCACAGTCTAAACACGAAGGTGTATATACTGTATATATATTTAGATTTATATATCACAAGTTCTTTTTTGTTTTTCAGTTTAGCCGAGCAACTCCACATTCTGTCCGCAACTGCAGAAGGTAACCCTCAGGGATAGTTTGGTTTCTCTGTTGTAGTGATTGATTCCTGGTAGGTAATCACTGAGCATCACAAAATGTCTTTCACACTTATGGTATCCTTCCTGGTAAATGTGAATACAAGGAGTCAGGGAAAATTGCTCCAATCAGACATATGGCCCATAAAGCCAGATATGTGCACTAGGCGCAATATGCAGCAGAAGGTATTGAGTATGTAAACATAAGCAAACTATTCAAGTCAGGCTTTACATGTGGAGATATTCTGTCTACTGATTGCAGCCTCTCGGACATAATCTCTGCTTCTCTCATTAAAACATCAGAAATATTGTTATATTTATTGTTTTTCTTTTCCTTTGTGCTGGGAAATTCCATCAACCAGCAGACAGCTAATAGCTAACTGCCGGGTGTCTGTTTTCATGACTATGTATGCATTATGCACCTACCCCCCTACCCCCACCCCTCTGTGTGTGTGTGTGTTTATGTGTGTGTGTGTGTGTGTGTGTGTGTGTGTGTGTGTGTGTGTGTGTTTTCATATATTTATGTGTCTCTGTGATTTAAATGAAAGGTAAAAGTCAGGGAATCTGCCAAACTTCAAATATTTAATAGTATTAGTAGTATAAGTATTTATTACCACAGGTATTTAACAACATCCTTTAACCAAATAAATTAATTCAAATTAATCAAATTGAGTAAAAATGTTTTTCCCCTTCATCTGAAGCCAATGAACCAAGAGCTGTACATGAAAAGTGAAACCAGTGTTATTTAATTCTATTCTAGTTTGTCTTGTTGGTTGAAGTACCTCTACATCTGCACTCCAGTCCAACAGTTGTCGTGGCTGTGATTGACTTGACACTCAAGTGTTATAAATCCAAGTGTTTGACTGACTGGAAACACAGTAGTGGGTGTCGAAACTGCTGGTGAATGAGTCAAGGTGTAAGTAGTGTGAATAATGTAAAGCCACTATTATTTTATTAGGTTGGGTCTGGAAGGCAGAAGTTGGGCCAGCCTTAGGCTGAAGAACCAGGCATATGTTGGGCCACAAGCGTCACATTGCTGTCTGGGATAAGGTTTTATTAGCCAGACATCTTCTTGTTTGGTCATAGGTTGATTCATTTTGTGTGTTTAATTGATCCCATCTATTCATTGGCCTATTATCAGATTCTGATTTGATCACATAGTTTAGTTTAGTTTGTTCCTGCACAAATTACATGTGAAACATATAAATAGTTTTTCCCCAGTACTACCCAAAAATAACTTCTGAAGATTTTTGTCATAAATCTAAAGGGGTGAAGTGATCGCTGTGGATCGCTGTGTCACCGCTGTTGATCATCACCATTAATAACCTACGTCTCTGCAGATGCTGCTTTTCCACAGAACGGGGGGGAGGGATTACATTTCTTCATCATCTGTCCAGAGAAAGTTAAAGAAGAAGTTACTGTCAGCTTGTAATGATTTGCATTAAATGTAACCTCCACTCTTATTGATTAATTCAGGGGAAGTTTTCAAAGCAAAGTAGAACACACCTGCTGTGCTACACAGCTGGGGGTGACTGGTGTGAACAAGAGTTCACAGGAGAAAAGAGAAAGTAGAGAAAAGAACTACAGAACGAGACGGGGGGGGGGGGGGGGGGGGGGACACCAGGACACTATAGCAAACAGATCTGTGTGTGTGTGTGTGTGTGTGTGTGTGTGTGTGTGTGTGTGTGTGTGTGCGTGTGTGTGTGTGTCTGTGTGCGTGTGTGTTTGCGTCTGCCAAAACCAAACCAAGCAGGGATGAAGAATGAGGTGGCACTGAAGGAGCCAGGTGTTCAAAATATAAAACACACACACACACACACACACACACACACACACACACACACACACACATGGGCTCTCTCTGCAACAGCTGGGAGAGGGCTAAGGTTGCTCCTGTTTTGTGTGATAAGGCTGCTGGGTTAAAAGGCTCTAAAGATGTTTTCATTGAGAAAACATAAACTGGTCACAGCTTAAGTACACAGGCAGTCTCCTGCACCACTGCTTGTCCCCAAATGCGTCCTGTTTCTGTCAAATATGTCTCCGGCACTGTCTTGGAAAATAACAGGAAGACCACGAAAAACTGTTCTACATTTAATTTTCTATCCACAGAGGCAGATACTTTACAAGATACTGAGAAAGTTTCAAAGAAGAAGGCAACATTCAGTAATAACTCGTGCAACAAAATGTGTTTGCTGCACTGTTTGCAACTCGATGTGTTTTTTCCCGATGATTTGAAAAGACTTTTAGCTCTCTCCTCTAGATTTACTTCTGGAGGAGAGAGCTAAGCTCTTCCGTGCTCTCCTGTCTTTTTTTCTTCTTCATTTTTCTTGAGTTTTTCCTCAGTCGATGTGAGGGTCTAAGGGCAGAGGATGTAGTTATGGTGCAATGTAAAGCCCTTTGAGACAAACTGTTTGTAAAAATGGGCTATACAAATAAAATTGCCTTGCCTTGCCTTCTTTTGTAGCCCTTCTTCCTTCTTCCACCTCTTTATCTTTTATTTCTCATACAGTCTCGCCCTGTTTTTCATGTGCTTCTCCAGTTGTATTGTATCCATATTGTATGCTTAATATGCAGCGTTTGCAAGTGTGTTTAACTGCCTGTGAGTACTTCCACCACGCAGTATTGGCTGATTTGGAGAGAAGACTAAATTTAGATCTGAATCCAAACCCTTTGGCGCAACAAACACCGCACTCTCTGAAGGAACAAATCAGCAAATGAGGGTTCTATTATCTTTCCCAGACACACCGCACACAAGGCACACACACACACACACACACACACACACACACACACACACACACACTGATCTGCCTTAGCAGTACAACCTCCTGCCTAATACTGTGTTGCTCCCACGTCCCGTGTCCTCTGGTATATGTCACAAAGCCTTAGACAATACCTTGAACTCCTTGTGACAGGGCTCATTATCCCACTGCCTCCATTGTCATCAGGTAATACCGCTGCCGTGCTATTTCCCGTTGCATTGTAGTTTTGGCAGTCAGGTGCCCATTGTAGGCGCTTTCAGTGATGGACAGGGGAGCAGCATGTTGCAAAGCACTGTGTGTTCAAACAGCTTTCCATCGTAGCCGCCGAATTAACATTTTCAGTAATTTGTAGAAAAGTTGGCTCTTCTGTGGGATTGGACCACATGAGCTAAACTTGACCCTGTCATCAGTTCACATTGTCCCTCCACTGCATCCTGACGTAGTGTTGTGGAGATGCTCTGACCCACCGCCAACATTTTAACTGCAGGAAGTGACTGCACACCTTCTGCCTAATGTATCTCAGGTGGCGTTAGAATGAGATAATCAACATCCTTCATTCCATCCGTCAAAGGTATTAACATTGTGGCTGCTCAGTATTTATATGAGCAATAATATATAGTACTTAGTGATATATATTCCAGAAAATAATCCCCAACAAAAGCAATATTTGCTCCTGAGCAGCACTTGTATTTGGTACGGCTAATGTTATGACTGAAGAAGATAGAATTCTGAATATCTTTTTGCGTGATTTTAAACATCTAGCAGTTTGTTCAGGTACTTTTTTTTTTTTAGATCGCAAATTATTGCAAAACAGAAGCTGCAGCCGGCTAATGTTGCACAGGGGACATGAGTAAAATGTTAAATTGAATTTAGTCAAGCAACACAATAATGTGCCACTCATTGTTTGCCACAGGCTTAATTCTTGTCTAGGTGAAAAAAAAAAAAAAAAAAAAAAAAACCCTTAGACTGTCACGGAACAATATATATATATATAAAATACAAAATTCATGGAGAACAAGCATTTTGACGATGTTGGTGACAAATTCAGGCACACTTGTTTAAACCGAGTTGAATGTTGCAGGAGGGTCAAGCCAAGTGAGGGGCTTTCTGTAGACAAACAGTTATAAGCATATCAGTTATGTCACAAATGATGCAGTCAAGCCCGTGGACCTTATATGCTATTCAGTAATGCCCAGTAGTAGCAGTAATCCTATGTCCTGTTTCTCCAGTGAAAGCCACTGGGCATTTTCTTTTTTTTTTTTCCATCAACAGCATCACTTTACAGAAGGAGTGGGAGGTGGGTATTTGATAGAAAAGGCCACATCCATTTGATTTTCTATCTGAGTGAAAGAAACAAGCCAGAAGGTATTCTAGTAAATAATTAACCAGAGACTGGTGTCATGTTATTTTGGATGTGTTTGCATCAAGCTGATGTATGTAGTTTTAGCCCGAAACTGTAAAAACCCCAAGTGAATGTCAGGACAGAGTAAACAGAGGATGGCTGGAGGGGACAAGACGTGTTTGGAATGTCTTGGGTGTTTGTGTATCTCTACTCATGCCTGTGTGTGTGTGTGTGTGTGTGTGTGTGTAGTCCTTGACCAAGTGACTAGTGGGAAAAACGTTAAACAAAAAGTAACAGCTCATCTTGGAAATGTGAGAGATTTAGAAAGACATATGTTGGGCTCAGACATAACATTTTATCTGTAAATCCGTGACCATGAGAAGTGCTGTTAATGAAATGTTTTTTTTTTTTTTTTTGTTTGCTTTTCAACAACTAATTGCATTTTTTTTGTGTCAGCGCGTTTGTGTGGAGATACCTGACTATGCACACGCACAAAGAAGCACAATATGCACATACACAAAAAGAGAGGGGGGCTAAGCGGCATGCAGAAGTCACTAAATGTCAAGGTTGCCACATCGATACACAATTGATTTTGCACAGTCTGCTTGTGAGTCTGGTCTCACACAACCTTTGCCTGGTGCTCAGACTGGCACCTCGCACAGTTCCATAACTTTGGGAAAACTTTCTTCTCTTTCAATCAGTCAGTCAGTGGTGCTAAAGACCCAATGTGGACTTTAATACTCGTAAAATACTAATGCAGGGGCGATGTGGATCTGGAAAACTGAAAAACCTCCTCTAGGCACAACATCCAAAAAGCTGGAAAGGGAGATGCAGTCCTGAATAAACAGCTGTGGCCGTGGTGGCAGCAGATCAGAGCGATGATGCTCTGTGTATATGCAGTGTGACTCTCCTGATGTTACTTTATCAGTCTCATGCCGCAGTTTCAGCCACACCATTGCCAAATATCGCCATATACATTACTGCTCAGTGCTTTTTTTGTTGTTGTTGCTTTTGTTGTTGCTGCTTTCATCCATTCCTCAAATTCATCATCACTTTTTTTTTTTTTTTTCTTTTTTTGGTTGCATTCTCCTATAGGTTCTCCCATGCCCTCCCCCTCCTGTTCATCATCTGTCATTGACCAATCACATCCACAGTCAGGCAGTCCGCACGACAACCTGTTGTTAAGCAACACGCCTGAGCCTGACTCTGAGGAAGAGAAGGAGGAGGAACAAGAGGAAGAGGAGCATGCCGCCCGAATATACTCACCTGTAACACATGGTAAAGGGACATTAATTGCTTCATTAGTGACCATTTTAGAAGCTAGAATTGAATTTTCTTTCATAGGCTGAACGGGAATCTGATTGACTTATTGGGCGGACGTTTCTCTTCCATGAAAGATTTGCTTTGTGACATTCACATTGAGGATAATGAACATTTCTGCAGAATATGATCTGTCAACGGACAGCTTTTCCATGGATAAAACAGTATATAGGTCTCTAATTGATTTGTTATAAGACAGAAACTTATTAGGGTCAGCTGAATTCATCCCTTCATCTTCCGCCTCCCTTTTCAGCCTCCCTCAGTGGTGGCTTGCTCATGACAAATGTTGAGCTTTCCTCACACTCATCAGCACTAGCCTTCTCCCAGCCTTTCTTGTTGAGAGTTGAGGTGGTAACGATGTTACACCGTTGACGTTTCCTCACTGGCAATTGCTCTCTCGAAATGCACACGTGGGCTGTAATTTCAATTTCACAACGGGTGGGACAACTGAAACAGAAAATCATGTAAACATATGACAGAAAACCACGGGAGCAGTTTTATTAAAATACCCTATGTGTGAGCAGAGGCAGTAGGAGAGAAGATAAAAACCAGCTGAAATATGAAGTAATGACATTGTGGTAGTTTTTTACAGCAGTCTTGTTTGCGTTGTTACATTCCCTTCCTTTCAGCTCAACCTCTGTGCCTTATCACCCAAAATCCTGAAAATATCTTCTCTTTAGAGAAACTAACAGATATTGGCGCAAAGAGAGGTAGTGGAACATTTTATAAATAATCTTTTGAAATTCAAAACAGCTATTAAAACTAAGCTTTTGATGTATTTTGGCTGCAGATGCCATATCCGGGGGTCTGTTACTGCCACACATTCAAGCTTTGTTAGTTGTTTGTCTCGTCTTTTAAATGCAACCCATGAGAGATTCTTCCATCACTACACTGCACAGACCAACAAAAATGCATGCTACATGGTTGTGTAGAGCACTGTCAAACTTGCCATTATAAGTAAAGAGAAGGAATATAACAATTGAACACATTAGTCAATTATTACTTAATTTGATGCCTTACTAACTGAACTTGAAATACTCATTGGTATGAATATAGTTTGTGTCATATTCATTTTAACTGAATTTCAACTGTGCGTTGAAATTGTGTCTTTCTAACATAGTTGTTCAAACTTAATTTATTTAGTTGAAATGTTACTTAATCTTTACACACAGGAGCAACTCAACTCCTTAGGTTTTTAAGTTGAACCGCATGAATCTTTTTTTTTTTTTTTTTTTACAGAGAACACAACCATGTCACATAAAGGTGAACACATTTAAATTATTTCACTGAGTGATATTCACCAATTAGTTTTGTTGCGCTTGTATTTATCAGAGTGGAGGTGGCCATCAATTAAAATTCAAATAATTTGTTTGGTGTGCCTCCAGAAGTGACCTTTTCATTCAGCAGGGTCTTCATGTGATAAAAGCATTGAATGTGCTTGTGTTGTGGTGGTTATAGACCTGAGTTCAATTAGACAGGCCGATTATTTTTCCAGAATTTTGAGCTGATGACTTAGAGTATCTCAAATGTGACTCGACTGAAACTGGGGCGAGACCAAAATTTTAGTGGAGTTTTGAAAGTCATATGATTCATGATCAATGACACGAGTCAAATCCGGTTACTTCTGTTATTTTTGGTCAGCAACTAAAGATTTTCTCACTTCGGCAGTGGACACCCGGATATACAACTGCTATTTTTGATCACGCACAGAGCTTATTTGACTAGAACGCAGGATTTGCTGTAGCTGCATTCATGCCCGCTCCTGGTGGCACTGCACATGGTAAATGTTTAAGCACAAGTTGTGGATGAAAGTCTATTCTGGCCGTTTGAAACACTGGGGCCACAGGGGCTGAGTTCGCTCAAACCAGAGTGCTGATCTGAGATCAGTTCGCCCGTGGAGATTGACAAGCACCAGATGCTGAGTTGTGCTGGCTGGCCAATGTCCCCAGATCAGCCTTCTTATAGCTAGAAGTTTGATAGGAAACAGACTTTGATGGTTTGAAGAAAGGAACTCAGACAACCACAATTAGAGTCAGATTATATATCAGGAGAGGGGGAATGAAAGGGAGAAATAAAGAGGGAGGAGATTTGGACGGAAGGGGAATGAGAAAAAGAAAGACAGCTGCGTGGAGTTATGGAAATAGAGAGACAGACAGACGTCTCCTCATATATACATTGCCATCCAAACATAATCAGAAACAGCTCTGAAATAGTGTCTTGAAATGGCTAAAAGGTTGTGCATGTGTGTTTGTGGAAATGTGTGTGGTCCTCTTTCCCCAAAGTAGTTCCAGTCTGACCCAACCAACCAATGTTCAGCCAAACATCTAAAATATCACTCTCACCACTTCCTGCACTTTTCAGACATGTTTTTTTTCTCTTTTTAAATTTATTCTCTCATATCGCTCCGCATCCCTTCCTCCAGATCTCCTCAGTCAAGCGCAGACGGAAAGTAAATGAGAGACCTGTAGCTGATTTTTTTCTTCTACATAAAGACACACTTTAAAAAAAAAAAAAAAAAAAACTCCTTGTTTACAAGCAGAAGAAGCTGAGCAGGGAGAAAGAGCATAGAATCTGAGAATAGGGGGAGAATCCCGGCTTTTCTTTTCCCTTCTTCCTTCAGAAAGCATTTTATGGGCTGGTTACAGGGACAACCAAGTGCTTTATGAAGCATCAGCGACAGAGGGAAACAGTTTTTTTTTTTTTTAGTCTAGAAAGTCAACTACTGAAAGTCTGTGTTTCAGGATGAGAGTCACAGAACATAAAAGTCAGAGAGATATTCATACAGACAGTGACAGTGACATCCAGGCTCACAGAGAACATAGTTTACCAACCAAATCTTTCCAGGAACATCAGGTTTTAATGAAATATTTTGTTTGACTCCATGAGCCCTCTTTGTCAGAGCAGATAGCAAACGTAGTTTGGCAGCGCTGCATCAGGTGCACAGTACTGCAGCTGGCCTGTGTCCTGTAATAATATCAATAAAATAATGGCAAAGAGACAGCAAAGTCATCTCTTTTCTGTCGCAACCATATGTGGCATTACAGTCATAGTGACAAGCTCACCCTAAAAATCATCGACCATCGATGATGGTGATTTTTTCTGTGGTCATAATAATGATCTCAAATGTAATTGTTGTTAAAATGACTTCTTGTCCATCTTTAACTAAATATATGGGGACAAAATAAAGTCTAAACAAACAGGATGTTAGATATTTCAGTAATGATTCGCCTGTCAGCTCACTGCTGCTTTGAAACCAGCTGCCTTCCTCAGCTCTTTCTCCTCCTGTCTCTCTTGCCTTTTTGCAGAGGGCATTTTTACCGTAATATAATTACATTATGTAATTTACAGATCTGACAACTTGTTTCCAGGTAAATGTCAAATGGCATAACTAGCCTACACTGAAAATATCACAAGGCTCCGCACGGTGGAGAGCGGTCGAAAATATCTGACCAAACTGTTTCACACCTAAAGGTAGCCCTACGCTCCTATGTGTAATTGTCATATACTGGAAGACAATACTGGAATTGTATGCCAGTGGTAACATTATAGTATAAATATTATGTTATTACACCATGATGTTGATGATACCAAACGAGTGTTGTATTTGCAATTGAGAATGCATATGCAGAAAAGTCATCTTCCCAGATTAGTGCCAGCTGTAGCTGAAGTGGTAACCAAATAATTATGTATAGCATTAATCTATATAGGCAGTGCCTTAATATACAAACTATTGATATGCTAAATTACATATAATAATCTGTTTTTATACTGTTATCCAGTATCCTAAATATACTTTTGCAGTCAGTAAGTGTATCTTGTGTTACATTTTAGAAAACAGTACATACGCACATTTGTCAGTACATATTTAAAGTCTGCTTTAGTGTCATTAGGGTGTTCATGTGCACGGAAATGTGTCCGAAGTGAGCAAGACTTCAACTTACTGATCCACACCACCAGAATCTACGGGTGGTGTGGATCAGGAATACAGGACTAGATAAGTGTGGTCGGGTGGCATCAAAGAGACACATGTACATATACACTCATAAACAGGTTTTGAGCGTGTCTTCTATGCTTTGCAGGAGCAGATTGAAGAGTCAGCCTTTTGTTTTTCCTTCTTTTGGGTGGGACACAGGCACTATACAGTATCATATTATATATATTTATATATGCACCGCTTTAGGCTAATGCTTTTTTCATTTTTCTTATAGACAACAGTGCCGCTGTATTGGTCGCTTAGAAAAATCCAAAGATGGTTCATAAGCAAATCTGTTAAATCATTGTTGATGGCGAAAGGTCATCGCTGTTTTTCATTCTGAATTCGGCTGGATATTATGAGGCTACTGGCATTCAGTTTTGGCTTTGAAAATAGGATAGCTGATATGAACCAGCTAACATTAGTGCTTGTTCCAGTAGATCTTTGCCAAAACTGCATAATGTAATGTCTATGAAGTTCATCTTTACGGGCTGATCTGATCAAAATGTACTTGATTTAATTCAGATCATTGTTTACTATGAATAAAAAATGCACTATTGTTTACTTTTATTACAAGTACAGTAAGTAGTCAACCACACTGCACTAGATATCTTAAGATAAGTGAACAAAGGCAGTGTAATAGCTTGCCACTCCTCAAAAACAAACAGTTTGTCTCTTCCCCCTGAGAGTGAAAAGACTCGACTGTCCAGCCTTTGGGTGCCTCCTAGACGCCAAGGCTATCAGCTTGGAGCGGAAAAAGCAACAGAAAAAAGATGAGTTTCTTTGCAAACAGCAGGATGACGCCAAAGCTTATTGACAGCATCTATGCAGGACTGACCAAGGTAGAGAGAGATACACAAATAACACTTAGTGTGCTTTAGGTTGGGTCCAACTAGGCAATTCTCCTCAACACCAGAACTAATCAATGAGTCATTGAATGAAAGAGAGGAGGAAGAGAGAGACAGAGAGAAAACATTTCTCCTCAACACCAGACAATCAATCACTGATCAGGCTAATGGACCTTGGGCTAGCAGCTGGTGGGTGGGATTTAACCCTCAAACACTCACATGGCAAAAGTCACACAACTCACATCTCAAGGCTGATTGCAGAATGGATTTACCAAAGTAAATTAAAATGTTGTAGCAGGCTCCATGGAAAGAGACAGAGGCAGAGTCAGACAAAGAGAGTGCAAGAGAGTTAGAGGATAGAGCGAGTGCGTGTCAGACAGTCAGCGCACTGTCCTGACTATATAATGAGACACAGATGGAAGAATGTTTTGAAATGTAACACTGCAGCCTTTTTGTCAGATTTAGACTTATGATACCTGGGTGTTATACTTTAATTGTTGTCTGTTGTCTGGCTTAGAACTGATTTCAGACAATTGCAGGGCTTTTTTTTGCAAGTCATAGTATCCTTGGTCACATTCATACTCACTACCTCTATGAGTGTTAATCTTACAGGAAGATGAGGCTGAATGTTTGGCATGCAGGATTTCACTAGGTATTGTAGGCTTTGGTTTGGTAAGGTTTTTATTGACAAAGCCAGTCTTTACATAAGATGCCAATGCTGTAAAATAACAAGTGAAGGTGTTGTACTTATTGCAAATTGTTTCTAAAATTTGTGGCAATAAATAACAAAGCTAAACAATCAAATGCCCCTATTACTAATGCCCTTGCATGTCTCTTGCATGTCTTGATATATTTCCCACATGCACCATCTTTAACATTTCAAAGTGCTATCTTATCCATTTATTTTATTCCTTTACTGTGGCTTTTTTAAACATCTCATTCCAGGGTAATGTTGGCTTTGGTTCTGCAGTGATTCATGATTTATATGCACAGAATGGACACCAATCTGCTGAACAAGCAGAAAGCTTATATATATATGTATATTTATATACATATATATGTGTGTGTGTGTATATGCATATATATGTGTGTGTGTGTGTGTGTATATATATATATACACACACTTATGGTATGGAACAGGCTTTAGTTGTAACTTTAAACATATTTATGATACATGTTTCAAATAAAAAATGTAATATATGAGTATATGAGTAGTGGAACTAGAACATGGAAATCTTAAATATCTTTGTTGTGGAAATCAAGAATTGAATTCAGGACTGTCAGATCTGTATGGAAAGCCTCTCGTGTGTTCTCAGTCTGGGAAAAGATAGACTCACTGTATAAAATAGGTTAGAACAAACCACACATGCCACCGCACATCTAAATGGAAGCAGCGCGATTACAGACAAGTGTGTCACAATTGCCAGTGGTACTATTCACCTGAACGTCTCTTGTTATACAAATTGCTCCTGAAATGTTCAAATTGACAAGGAAATAAGAAAATCAAGGCCTTGTTGTCGACATAATAAAAACCTCTTGATGTTTCGCTCTTTAAAGGAAAATCACTGACTCAATTACTGAAAGCTGAACTAACGTAATTGGGCATGCAAGGGCATGTCTGTGTTTGTTGCAAATTGAATATTATGCATTTATATGCATTCATGCTTTGTGATTTGCCAACAGGTCATACAACCTAAATGAAAACATTCTTAATTATACCCCAAAACTACCTGTGGGACACTCGGAATGTAGTTAAAATCACTTGGAGCAGATTAGGGAAAGTGTGTGGCCAAGGTTAAAAGAAAATCAAAGTGACTGCAGTCCCTCCTGTCAAACCCAGGCTGTGCCTAGCCTTCCACCCGAACCCGATCATACAGCATCACAGTACTTTCTTCTCAATCACCTGTGGTGTGATCCAATAGCCATTGCTACTGCTTCTCTGGAGAGCGCGATTAGCATTCCCATGACATAAAATATTGCTTGTCAGAATACGCAGACATAGGCTGTGTGCATTTGTCTGTTTAACCTTGGTTAGGATCTATAGGAACATCAGAGCCTTCTTCATTATGGTAACAGCAATAAACTTTGTGTAAACTGAACAGTCATAGATAGATGAAACAAAGTTTTGTTTCACATGAGAAATAAGTGGTCTCCTGTGTGAAAGCCCTGTATTTGCTGATGCATCCATGCAACCAAACTTTCTGCTAGTTTCTCTTATCTAGTCCTGTTAAAAGACAAAAGTGGTGTTCTGGTCAGTACATGATCCCACAGGGGAAAAACCCTTTGTGTTTAGCTGGTGAAACTATAGCTAATAGTAAAATTGTGAGTGTGTGCTTCATCCATTTGGAGAGAATCATGGAGAAGAACCTTGTAGCCTCAAAGGTCTTGGGCTACTTTTAGAGTGGTTGTTATTGAGATTCAATTGTATTTCAGTACTTTGAAAAAAAGGTTCATCTGATACTCAACCCAATAAAGCAAATTTAATTTAGAAAGATAGTTGGGAAAGCAAAAAAGGGGAACCTGATGGAGATAAGAAGAGCCCAGAGTACCGAGAAGACAAAAATGGATAGAAAACAAATGAAAGAATAAAATAGAAAAAGCAAAGACAGAGCCAGTGGCTTAGAGGATCGCAGTCCTCCATATTAACAACTTGGACTGAGCAAGAGAGTAAAAGAATGTAGAGAGAGCGAGAAAGAGGGCACCAAAAGCTGACTTGGCAGGAGAAAATGAATGAGAGAATGAGGCCGAAAAAGACAGGGGGAAGGGGGAGTGGATGACGGGTCACTGCACTGGTGCTACACTAAGGAGAGATAAATGTCGAGGACTGATGAGAGGTACTGAAAAGGCTGCAGCTGCCTATATTAAAGAAGTGAGTGGAAGACAGGGTAGGAAAGTAAGAGAGGAGGAGACCTCCTCTCTTACTTTCCTACCCTGTCTTCCACTCACTTGAAGAGGATGGAAGGAGCAGGGGAGAAACAGAGATAGAAAAAAATAAAGATATGGAGGGAGAGAAAGAAAGCATGCATCCATGTGTGTCCTGCATTTTGTCCAGTCTTAAGTTGTGTATGCTTTTAATCACGCCCTTGTCTTTTTGCATCAGAAACTGTCTGTCTGTATTTTTACGCACATGCACACACACAACATATATATGTGTGTGTGTGTCTGCGCTTGCTATCTTCATATAGTGGTATAGCCACTTCTTGAGACTTTTTTTCATACCAATACCTTTTTCGGCTGGTACCCAGACATGACCTCATTAATTCACCTCCTGTGCTCATCATCTCTACATGGTGAGAATGGGAAATGACAGGCAGACAAAACTAGTTGGCATACAAAGGGATAATCCTTATTTTCTGCTTTTTTGTATATGTGCTTCATGGTTCATTAGATATGGACATTATTCCATTAGTAAAAAACACACACAGAAGAAAAAAAAAAAAAGAATATTTA
The DNA here is from genome assembly GCA_038496675.1 of Rachycentron canadum. Lineage (NCBI taxonomy): Eukaryota > Metazoa > Chordata > Actinopteri > Carangiformes > Rachycentridae > Rachycentron > Rachycentron canadum. Next base: position 25,744,422 of record CM076650.1, on the reverse strand, counting down.
AAAGCAAAAACTTCCAGACTAGTGTTTTTGGACAGGACCCGTGGTCAGATCGTCTCTTGTTGTCCATGTGGTCATTTTCATAACTCTGTATTTTCTCCACTCACTTCCAACCTCATCAGTCTATGGAGATTATTTGCAAAGAGGGTCGTAGTTAAAAAAAAAAAGATGTTCTGACTGTTCACACCAGCTGGTCACCGAATGATTCTGCTTCAACGGTTCAGCCCGTCAACAAATGATCCTACTGCTCTGCTTCTTTTTAATCACACTCTTGAATTGATAATTGTTGCTTCTTTTGAAACAGTGAAGTTAAAAGGACCATCGCCTTGTGTGGTGATTTGCCTTGAGGGGTTTCTCTCCTCCCTGGGTGTGTGTGTGTGTGTGTGTGTGTGTGTGTGTGTGTGTGTGTGTGTGTGTGTGTGTGTGCGTGTGTGCGTGTGTGCGTGTGTGTGTGTGTCTGTCTGTCTTTCTGTCTGTGTGTGGATATTCACATCTGCCTAATTCTTGGTTTTGGCTCTCAGATTTATTTACTTATTAATCAAATGTGCAGTAACACTGTTTTGTACGATCTGGATTGTTGCGGCTTTAACCCATTTGTACTTTTATAAAATCAATTTAATCATTTTCAACGGCAGCTGCATGTGTTGTTAATATTAATATCAAGTGGTTCAGTTGTAAGGGAGCTGTCACACATATGGTATAATGTAACTCAAGGTGTCTTTTTTTTTTTTTTTACCAAGTGCACTTGGTTAAAAACACAGGGAGAAAAAAAAATAGGAAATAAAAAAAAGTATATATATATATATATATGTCTCTTATACACAT
>CM076650.1:25705319-25743215 GCA_038496675.1 Rachycentron canadum | reverse complement strand
TATATATATATATAAAGTTATATAAGGGGGAACCTCTGCTTCTGAATATTTTCAGAGAGAACTTTCCTCAATGAAGATTAAGGCGCACAGAGAATCAGCTGTGAAGGCCAGTCCTAATCTATTAAGAACTTGGAAATAGTTTATATTATATATACATATATTATATAAGTAACATGACTGATATATACTCCATCCTTTTTTCATTAAAAGTCTGGCTGCAGAAGAAGACCATCATCAGTGAGAGACTTGAGTAAATGATGCTGTCAGAATTTTTTTTTATAATTAAAAGGGATGAATTAAAAAGCAAGCATTACAGGCAACAATCTGAGGTCAAGGTTAGAATTAAAAAAAAAAAAAAAAAAAAAAGCTACCTGTGCTCCTGGGGAAACAATCATTTCCAGAACTTTAATAGCTATATTCTGCTACAGTGTCAGGATTACAGTCGCTGGCCATCTTTCTCCACAAAGTGTGACATTCCTCTACTGCAAAGGGACTAAAAGGGAGGAGGCTGGAATAGCTGACTGAGCATACAAAGCACAAAACTTTGACACCAGAGGCTGGGGTTTACTTACTGCTCGACGCTTCTTTTCATTTAAGTATAACAACAAGCACAGAGTGGTGTCTCCAAGCACTCCTCCTGTTTTGCCTCATGTAGGTGCAGCAGTGGGAAGGGGAATATAGATCAGAGTGAAGCCACAAAACAACAGCTGGACAAATAGAACCTAGTCAGAGTCTTTGGTATAAACACAGCGCCATACAAGGGAAAACAAATCAAATACATTAATTTTGCCTTGGTGATAAGGCAAAATTTCCATATTTCATTGTTATGTTGATTGAAAACATGATTCAGGCAGTATTATGTTTCCAGTCAACACATTTTCCAGTGTTGTATGTTTTTAGAAGGCAGGATGGGCAGTCACCTAGAAAACCTCGTCATTAGGTGGTAGCTTTAGTCGTGCCAATTTAGCAGGAGCAAAAGTAACTTGCCATGTTCGAGTCAACCATCAGCTGTAAAAGCAAGGTAATGTGTTGTTTTGCCGGTCCAGTGCATTAGGCCCCATGAAAAAGATGAGTCTGTGTGATGTTTTTAGAAGAATGCCCCCTCCTCCGTGTTTTTAAAAACTGCACCATTACAGACATTTTTCTCTCAAAGCAAGATTTTTTGTGCTACGAAACTGACAACTTCTCACACTCGAAAAAGAATAAACATAAGCCTGTTTTCTTTGTTATGTCAATCGCCCTGATTTTTGTTGCTTTAGATTTTTCTGGGTTTTTTTTTTTTTTTTTTTCCCCAATCCTTTCTCTGGTGTGGGTCACTGAGCACAGAGGGACACTCTCCGCTTACATGCCCCACTAAGGCTTGGAAAAGAGGCCTGGCTCTCACCTCTCTCCTTGCCAGGAGTCCAGAGGTGGAATGAGTTTTCATGCTTCAGGAACCTCAGGTCTTAACTCCTCTACTGATCTTTTTTACTATGTCGATGAGTCTTTTGCTTTTCCCAGGATCTATTCCCTCCTCTCTTTTTCTTTTTTGTCCTCTAAATCTCTCACTACTACTATCTGTGTATATCCCTGTGTCTCTCTGTCAACCTCTTGCTGTGCCTCTTACGGTCATGTCGTTCCCTCTCCACCTCATCCAATCTCTGTTTACCATTGTTGTTGCTTCTGAAACTTTTAATTGACTTCCTGTATCACCTCCTTTATCCTTTTCTATACCCTGTTTTCTTCAGTCCTTGTTCAATTTCCTGTCAACAGTGATGTTTAACTCTAATTCTGAGCTGCAACTGGCCTCACTGGTTCAATTTATTTATTTATTTTATTAAATTGATTTATTTCGCCATTTGTTGGTAAAGCTGTCTACACGGCCACCAGAGAACACCAAAGATAGATGATCATCTGATATTTAGAAAGATATTTAGATCCGTGTTGGGCAGCATTTTTTCTGACTGACAACTGCTCCCAGTCATCCAAACCTGAACTACCTTTTGGTAATTTGTCCCAACCCTCTCATACAACCGATAATGCCCCTGCAACAGCAGGCGTACTGAAATTATTTTGTCATGGTAACAATGGAAAACCCACAGAGTGCACTGGCCACAGTGTACCTGACCTTCACTGATTCATTCATTGATGGTTTGGTTTAAGTGCCAAAATCGTGGTTGACGTTAGATAAGGTTAGACAATCTTTGTCATTATGGTTACAATCACGAAAACACAATTAAGGTTATGGGACGGTCATGGTGCAAAGAAAGAATCGTGTATTGGTTTCAAAATGGAAAGGAACAGCAGTCTCCTGTGTCAAAGACCTGAGTTTGGTCGACCTTGCTATAAACTCCAACCTCCTCAACCAGACTTTGTTGCCTACAATAACTAACCTAACTGTCTCTTTTGCTCTTTTCATAATCACTACTGCTGCCAGAGGTCTTCACCACCATTGCCATCACTGCCGTCAGCTTCCCCTAGTCAGGATTTCTTCAGTGTCTTTCGTTCGGGAGGTTTTTACAGGGATGCAAATAATGCACCGAGTTCTCCTGTTCTCCCAAACAAATGGACCTGATGATGAAATGCGAGAGGAACACTAAATGAAGCAGTTTCACATTAAACCACCTTCTCTGATGCTATACAACATTTACAGGGTGTCTCAGAGGAGTCGTGAGTCTAGCTGCTGTTAATGTTAACTCTGTTTGTTTCTCTGTTAGCTTAAAGTGATAGTTTGGGTTATTTGATACGGGGTTGTGTACTCATCCATAGTCAGTATTTTACCTGCAGTAGATTCAGATCAGCGCGCAAGTGCAAAATGTATTTAGAATAAATTTATCTTGCAGTCAAAACTGCAGTTTGTGAACTGCACTGTATTACTGACATTCAAAAATATTAATAGACAGTTGTGTCGCACTGTTTATTGCCTTTTAATGTTTTACTGACCTTATCAGCAACATATGTAGCTGACAACTGCAGATCAATTTCTTCCCCACATGCCAGACGGATAATTATTCCATCTTCAGTAATCAAATCAGTTATCAATAATTAAAATGGCAAATCAATAGTTAAATTGGCTGTCAGCTTAGAAATGGCAGAATGACTGTGGAAAACATGACCAATGCAAATCTGCCAAGACACTGTTTTTCATTTTGGCAGTGAAGGATTAATTTAACACTTCTTAGGCCATTTTCACAGAACATCTAAAGGCTGTGTGTAGCTCCTTACTAACTGATTTAGAAAGAAAAATATATAACAGCTATGTCAGTCCTATTTTTAACACTTCTAGGTTTTAGAAGGTTATTATTGTTATTATTATTATTATAGGTTATTCATGAAGCAGAAATCTTCTGTTCGTCAGCTGAAGAAACACACGTGAACATATACGCCCACTCTATCCTCCCGTATGATGAAAATGAAGCTGGCTTAATGACCGTCACTGTACATGGCATCATACCTGTGACACAAGTCCATGTAACATCATCGAAAGAAAATCAAAATGTTTACCAACCATGAAGAGTCTCATGAGATTAATATAGCACAGCCACTGACAGTTGTCACTGTGTGACACTCATCACTTGTCAGTATCAAGAGCGAACTTGATGACTTCTGGGTTTTTTTGTTTTTTTTTGGGGGGGTAAGCGGTCTGAGGTTGCTGTCTGAGAGGCATCACAGCTCAGCTGGACATCATTTGGTGGGGCCCAGTGGCTGACCATGCAGCACGTGACCCCTCGCATCCAAAGCACAAGCAGTAGTTATATTACAACATGGAAACACGCAGGAAAAGATCCGATTTTTTTCTATCCTTTCGTGGACACTACTCACAGACACACTTAAATGAGAATAATCTACAGTGATATATGCCTTTCCCATACCAATGGCTGAAAATGAAATGCCACGCTTTAAAGGCTACAGTGTGGTTATTATTCCTTTCTAAAAGTTGAGTGGAGCAGCTTTGTGAATAGCTCTGATGAGGAAGGTCTTGCAGATATCTGTCAAAGCTTTGTGGTGCCAAATACACACGTCAGAAATATTTCTGAATTGATCCTGACACATCCATGCGTATGAGTGGATATATCTGCTGCACTGAGAAATCATTTTGTCTGTCACTTAGACTGATGAACCTCCCTGCGGCCTTCTCATTGAGATTTTTTATCTGGCAAACAATACATGGTGTTTCTTTTGTAGTGTGTGTGTGTGTGTGTGTGTGTGTGCGTGCGTGCGTGCGTGCGTGTTCAACTACTGTGGAAAGTGGAAAATTACTAATCTGACAAATTTATATCTATACCCCAACAACTCCTGCACATATCCATTCTCCTCTCTTTTGTATTTTTTCTTGCGAGGGGAGAGAATGAATAACAGCAGGACTGGGAAATGGAGACATGATGCTCTTTTTTGCAAATCAAATACCAGCATTGTCGTTCATTTCCTTCAGAGCACCCTAAGGATAGCAGAGGAGCCGAAAAACGCAGGGAAAAACAGCAGGGAAACGGTGAAGCCAGATCAACGTTGAGCAACAAAAACAAAGCAGGGTTTTGTAAAAAACCATTCACTAATCAGTATTCACTAGCTGAGATGAGTGCGGCGTTGGGTTACAGTTCTCACCAGCCTTGACCAGCCTGCACCACAAGAAAGAATTAACTTGGCTGCAGATTCAACAATATGGTGTGTTTCCTGGCACTAATAACATATAACTAATAACAGCAATCACATGATTTTTATTTAATTTCTTCATCACAGCCATACATACATTTCAACTGTATCACACTGAGAGTAACAAGAAATACATGATACTGAAAATCTGACTCTGCTGGGGGTGCTTGCTCCGGGGAACGGTGCCTCAGGGCTTAACTGAAATATAGCAGTGAGTTAGTACAACATGTGTGAACATAAAAGAAGAAAGCATTTGCAGTAAGCTAAGACTTGTTTATTCACTTGTAACAACCACTCAGTTATTCACTTTTGGTTCTTACAGATGCACACAACGAAGCAATATGTGCATTAAATCTCGTTGCCCCTGCTCAACATTTCATTTCATCTCAACTGGTCAAACGCCACAGTTAGATTTTATACTTTTAACTTCAAGCTACTGCATCACAGAAATTCATCCTTACATTTGATGGGAAGTAAAAGTCTGTGACAGTCAGTCACAGGTATACTTCTACCTCTTGTTGTGGTGCTGAGAGCTCTGCTTTACTTTGACTCTGCGTGTGATGCTGTGATGATGAAATGTGACCTAAGTTGGAACATGATGTGAGTTTCTCCTGTTAACAATGCAAATGTAACATTATAGTCTTAAAGCACACTCCCACCCTCCCTCTGCGAGTTGAAACAAATCTTAAAACAGTGTTACCAATGGGATCTCCACAATTAAACTGCAACTAGACACTTCACAAATGGATATAAATGTGATACAAGAACAATCTGCAATTAGTTGTGTTAGATTTGCATCCTTAATATATTAATATTTTTTTTTACACATATTCTTTGGACAAATAAGTAGCTTTTGTTTGTTGAAATCCTGAATGCAAGACAAATATCCTTCAACCATGCTTCTCCTCTGTTGACAGAGCAACAACCCAATCATCACGGCTGCACTTTGCCTCCTGTCCCCCCACCTCACCGCCAGCAGCCCTCAATAACAGCCCTCAACCAATCTCTGGCCTCGACGCACCACGCTGGCCAGTCCCTGAATTCGACGCGGCAACTAACCCCTCCTACTGGAAGCCCGGCCCCTGTGGCCGGCCAGTCACCAGCCGAGCTGCAGACCACACCCCCTGAGAGCGTCCCGCTGCAAGACAGCTGGGTGCTGGGTAGCAATGTGCCTCTGGAAACAAGGTATACTGACATTAACTCATCATCTTATTCATCGTTTCATCAAATTTTTGATAAGTTTTGCCCTATGCCTTAACCTAACACTAAAGACTCAGCCAGAATAGCATTGCTAATTATGGTGGCAATGGAGTGCTGGTAGTGACTGACACTGGATTAAATTTAAATGGCAGGAGCTAAACTTTGTCTTTCTACAACAGTGTCCTTAAGTGTCTTTAAGCAGTTTTCTTCCACTAAAATACTGAATTACTCACATACCAAAAAAATGATAATAAACATTCATAATATGTAATATAATAATTTTATGCCAAATCAGACACAAGTTATTGTCTAGCAGGTTTAAGTACCATTAACTTTATTCTAACCATTTATTTATTCTATTCACCCCAAATGATTTTTGTTCACCGTTTCAGTCAGGGTTATGTAAAAGGGCATACTAAACTGATGAGTAATAACTATAATAAAAAACCTATGTAGAATAAAAGTGTCTGCGTGACAGGGAGCACCATGAGTGAAAAAGATGTTGTTTTATTACTTTACTAAGCAAGAGCTTTTCACTTCCTCACAGGGTGAGAGAGTAATGAATGTTACATAAATGTACGTGACAAAATGGCATCATATGGCACCTGAGACCAGCCAATAGCAGATATGATTGAATAAAATCCTTGTCTCGGGTTCAAGGAGTCAACAGTGAGCATGTAGGTTTAGGGTTAGGGTCGTTATTATATAGTCATTATTATTCATTCAATCATCTTTGTCTGGTTAGATCTCTTTCTATAAGCAGGTTCACCCTCTGCTCATCACACTCCCTCTTTCACTCCTTCTGCACTCACTGTTTTTGTGCCTGGCCCTCATTAATGCCTCTGCCCCAGAGAAAAGTAGAGTGATAGTTTGATGCAGAGTGTGTGTGTGTGTGTGTGTGTGTGTGTGTGTGTAGAGACTATATTTTGACAGGTTAAGACCTGGTTTTAGGGATTAGGGTGTGTTAGGGTTGGGGTTAAGGTCTTGCTAATCGAAAAAACACAGTTAAAGCAGCATTTCGTCTGGTCCTAGGCAATACATCAGTTTGAAGTCAATCAGATCAGAGGTTGTCAAGACAGTCAGTCAGACAGAGAGACAGATTTCTCCATTTACTGGTTACGTTTAGTAGGACTAGTTATAGTGTAGTGTCTGTTCAAAAGCCATTCAAAATGTTTAGTAGCTCAAAGGCATGTGACCACATCATTTTTTTTTTTTTGTCTTTCCATAATTGTTTCAAATGAGGAAGAGAATATTCTGTGGCCACCTAGAGAAAACAAGTTGCATTCAGCATCTTCTTCGTGGCCAAGTGGGAAAGGTATATCCATCAATGACCCCAGTGCAATTAAATACCTGGGTCTCTCCACCCACTAAGGTAGTGAAAGCAACACGTTCCAACTTAAATTTAAAAAAAAAAAAAAAAAAACATTGTGCCATCTGGAACCATGTAAGAATCTCATAGCATTGCCGGGGTTTCAAAAATAAAACAGTCATGAACTGTCTTCTGATCTTAGACCACTCTAAGGTTTGGGAAACAGGAGTATTGATTGAAATGACTACTTTTTGAAGGTGAGGTGACCTCTATTGTCATAGTAGCAAGAACTTCATCATAGGAAGTGACCATCATGTTTAAAAAGAAAGCTTCATCAGCTGTCAACAGGAAACAAACAGCGGCCTCCTGTGTTGAAACCCGTTGAGCCATCCATCCACTCTGACCTCCTCTTTTGTGTGGACATTTGCTGAAACTGCGAATGCTGTTGTTCCTGGGAGGAAAGTCTCAAACAGGTCCAGCTGAGAATGGCATTAACATGCGACTCAAGTGGTCAGTCACATGTAGATGGCTCTAAGTACTGGCGCGAACGCGCCCGAGATGCATTGAAGGCGCATTTGAGATCAGCTCACTCAGACCACATTCGTCCACAATGAACCAAAAATATGTGTGAAGGACAGCCCAACCAAGCCCTGTAGTACTTTAGCTTTGTAGAAGTTGGATTTCTGTCTGCACAACAGAGAGGGATTGCTGACTAAAGCATCCAGCAGAGGATGTATGTGTTTGATTTTCCATGCAGGGAGCACCTCCAGGTCACACAGCATTTATTTTTCAGCTCCACCTCGAGAGTTTTTTTTGGTTTTTTTTTATTATTCTCACCCCATCTCCTGAAGCCCTCACAACTTGTTTTATCTATAAGTCTGTTTGAATATTTGTGCCTGCATGAGTGCGTGTGCGAGGGAGAGAGAGAGAGAGAGAGCAGAGGAGAGATTTACTGTTTCTTCCACATACTGTCATACATTCCACACTCAGTCGGGGCGAGCTGCATTTTGAAAGATGATAGCGCTCTGTGTGTGCGCGTCTGTGTCAAATGGTCATGGTATCATATAGACTCTACAGTTAATCTTTGCAGACAAAACACTAACCAACTGGCACATACCTTTACCCTACATACTGTTTTTTCTCTGCAGTCTGCTGTCTCCCTCTCTCCTCGCTTGTCTCTCTCATTTGTTTATGTCCTGCTCAGTGGTTGTGCATTTAATGTTCAATGCCTGAGGTGCAGACGGACTCCTTAACAGCTCCTTAGCATATGTGATGCTGAGTGGTAAATGGTTCGATGCTATAATTTAATCTGATGCTACCCTGGGTAATAGTTTGACATTTGTTTTCCTTTTTTTGCTTCATTGCTGTCAGTTACCTCACTTGAAGAAGCACCGCACCTTATATGGTTCAAATTGAACAAATGACTGTCTTCAGGATGACAGTGACACGGCAGAAAGGGTTGTGGGTAACCATGGCTAGAACGGATGTTAAAGGCACATTGTCAACAGTGTCTTAACGCGGTGGAAATTTATCTGATTGACTTGAAACTCGGTAGGTGTGCTGGGATCAGCACGCCATACAGTCAGCCCTGGCTCATTTTGAACAGGCACTGCACTAAATGTCCCACAATAGTTTCATAAAGAACAAATGAGAGAAAAGATAAACTTTTTATATACGAGTGAGTATTATTATCTTATTATCCCTTATAGTCTTAGTCTATGACAATATAAATATGCAGTGACAAAAGGACAGTTCATTTCTTGCTTCAGGTTTGTTGCCATCACCCAGTCACAATATCCCCCACTGTGCTCCACATCTCACAAACCCACTGAACAACCCACATCTACAGAGAGAATCTTGGAGACGTTTCCCGTTAGATGAGAGAAAAATGCAGATATTGTGAAAATAAAATGTATTCAAAATGAGACAATAACTAAGAAAGATGTGTTTGACACATTTTTATGTGTCTTTTTCTCTGGAAATTGATGGTTTGAGAACTTGTACAGCCTAGACTTTTGTGATGCTAATTATATACTTTCAAAATTGATAGAAAACAGCCTGTCAGAAGACAATATGAAATAAATGGATTTTTTTTTTTTTTATTCTAACAGTTTTAGTTCCACTTTGTGTTACTTTGTGCGTAGCTACAACTGGTATTATCAGAGACACAAATTAAGACCGTAGGCAGAAACACACACAGAGATAAGAGGTATATTAAGACCAATTCAAGGTTCCTACAACTGCAGTCAGTGTCTTTCTGAGGGCAAGGAGGAACCAGAAACAGCCCTATGGGAATTTATTGGGTTTCTTGGAGAGAATGGGGTGAGATGTGACAGGAGAGTGTGAATTTCCTCATTTAGAGGTGGTAATCTCTACATTGGCAATCACACACTCTCTAGATGTTGTACGCACACACACACACACACACACACACACACACACACACACACACCTGTTACGTTACAGGACACCACAACACAATTGGACACTGAATTGAGCAGGTGGTGATGTCAATCATACACACACACACACACGAAAATTCACAATGTAAAAAAAAATTGTATATGACATCTATATACTCCTCATTAAAGAGACACGCAGCACACAACTGTTTCCTTTTCTCAGTTCATATGCAAATGTTATCGTAAAAACTGTTACGTTCGCTTTCGCAGCCAAGCGTAACATTGTTGTAAATTAGACAGAAGCTTGTTACAATACACACAACAAGAAAAATAAATAAGACCTGAACCTCTATGAGAGACTTCTGCCAGTGAGGAAAGGGGTCAGGTGAGGCTGAGTCCAGAATATTTGGCGATTGGGACAATGCAGTGCTGCACCAACCTCTTCCAATCACAGACTAGCTCACAGCTCACAGCTCCCACTGCGATGTACCTCTGCCTCTGAGAAATGATGTTTCTGTACAACATCACTGAACAACGTACTTTATTTCTGTTTAACCATCTTCTTCAACTGGCTGCATCATCACAACGCTTTTATGTTGTGTTTAGTGACCACTTGGTTACGGTTTGTGAGAAAACTACAGAAAGAGTGACTTTAGAGACACGCTCATTTAAGAAAACGACAATATTTCACTGAATGTAATCAAAGGTGGCTGCAAACCCCAGACGGTGGTCTGACACTTCCCTGCTGTTGATTCATTTAACACTTCATTCATTCAAAAAATACAATTATGATATCATTTTGTTTCAGATGTTTCTGCTAACACCTCTAAGACTCTAAAAAATGAACAATTGAAGCTACAACCAGTGGAGGAAAAAAATGTTGATTGATATCACTGTGAACAGGCTTTATGTTCAAAGGGGATTTATTTAAAGGTTTTTTTGGTATTTAGGGAGATGCTGCAGATGCTAGCTGCAAAAAAAAAAAAAAAAAAAAAAAAAAAAAACTAATACTAACAATAACACAACCAAATAATTTGAAGGAGTGAGTGTAGAAGTGAAAAATTAAAGCAATTTATTTTCAACCTAACTATCCTATCTAAAGCATAGAGATGGCAGCATCCAATAGCTAAGTATGTGTGAATTATAAAGGGTTTACTGCCCTACATCCCACCACAGCTCAAAATACACGGTTGACTCAATTAACTTTTTTTTTTTTAGGTTTATATGGGTATTTATGTGTTTTTGGGCAAGTAGAGAAAAGTAAGTAAATGGTGAAATCTAAATTAAAATGATTATTTCATACTGTCGTGCACAGAGGCCGTGTGTGGATTATTTGTAGTATGTATGTAAGGATATATAGAGACGACTGTTGTTGGCTATTGTCATATTGTTAGACACGCCAGCTGCACTATATTCAGTATCTACTATCTCCACATTAGTCACAGTCATTCTCTTCCTGAAGATCACCAAGCTGTCTATGACTTCCCTTTTGTTACTTCATGTTACACAGACACACAGCAGCAGCCTTATCCCCCCTGTCACGTATTTTGTCTAAAACGCTCAAAAGGCCTAGTGTAAGTAGCATTAATGTAATGTAAATGCAGGTTGTTGAATAGTGCATTTCAAGGGCTGTTATTATTAGAGGACAACCAGATTAGTTTTGGTTGACAACGTGCTGCTCTCAGCTAAGAAGACTGTGGCAGTCATTTTACATGTGATTATCCACACTGTGTATCTGCGGCTGTGTGGCCTTTGGAGAGACCCAGTCGTCGTATATGTTCAGGGTCAACGGCATTATGAAAACTGCATGTCTCTAATCTCACCAGAAAAATGTTTCCAGATCACAGTCAACTGCCATGGTTGGATTGATATGATTATAATTTGCAGGGGAGTGATGATGGAAATGCCAGAACTAATATACTTTGATTACAGCTACTGATTGTTGATGACTGAAGCCTTAAAAGGTTTCTAGTTTTATGCAAAATAAACACACAGACTGAGCACTTGATCCTAAAAACACGTCTTTAACCTGTTTTGAGAGAAGTATGTTGCAATTTTATATTTGATGCAAAGCTCACGTGACTCGTAATCATATAAGGTTACTGAGAGTCTTCTTAGTGACAGATCAGATTTTGGGAACTGCCCTCTATCTCTACCTAAGGAAGATAAAGTTGTTTGTATTTCATTGGTGCACTACACTGTAAAACCCGATAAGTTAATTCAACTTTGTGGCCCTGAGAGCTGAGAACGCACTGCAAATAGTCACAACACAACCAACCAGACTAATAAATGCAACCAAACCAATTACACAAATGTGCTGCAGCGTAAACCACAAAAACAAAATACAAATTCAGAAAACATTTTGACAACACGTGTTGTAAATATAGACAGTGGGAGAGAGATAGGAAAGTCACAGGGAGAGAGAGGGAGGAGATGACATCATCATGCGTCAACTGATATTGAACATGATATTAAAGTGTTAAAAATAAGAAAAGTCAAATGGAAGCAAGAGGAAAATCATTTTGGTGCATCAATGGAGACAACAATTGAAGCCAGATTGTATTAATATTACTATGTTTTTAATAAGGTATTGTCACCGAGTCTTGTTAGATTCAACTTTCTTTTCTTTTTCAACATAAACTTGAAAATACAGAGCTGTTAATAGTTCTTTCATTTGCTGTTAATCTGCTGTTAAACATTCTTTAAATGAAAATATTAAATGTGACTGTTTGACTCAGCAGCTAATGGAGATTGTCATATAAGGTGGTCGTATAAGTTAAATACAATCAATCAATTAATCATTCAATTAGATGTGTATGGTACACATGAAAAACTAGGTACCAGAGTATTTATAAATGTGGCAACTACAAGATAGCATGGATAAATTCCTGTCATACTACCCATCGTGGGAAGGTAACAGAATGTAATTTAAAAATATGCAGATATATTTGATTTGTTAGTTGTTTTCAGTTGCTTTGTCTATCCTAGCTAACAGGAAACAGAAACTAATAAAGAGTGGGTACAGACAGCAGTCCTCCAAGTTTGTGGCTCAATAAGAAATATTGTTTAAGGCCACTTTAATCATTATGTTGATGGTTCTGGATGAAAACTGTCCCCAGATAATAAACACAATTATTCTGTTAGGTAAAGTATTTCTATTTATTGCACAATCATGCACTTTTCAAAGTTAAAGTGCACTTAAAAGAAAAAAATTTAAAAAACAGTAACAGGCATAAAAAAAGAGAAGAGACATTGGACAAGATTACATAGTAGAATTAAAAGAAAAAAAAACTAATAAATAATATAAATAACAACCTATTTCAAACATTTCTGAATGCGTTCACAACAGTTGAACAGTGATTTAGTTGGGATTTAAAAGAACACAGGAAAGGAGTTCCACTGGGTGGGGGCCTTAATAGCAAAAATCTGGTCACCCTTTGCCACACACTGTTAAGTGGGAGTAATCAGCAGAGCTCCATTAGAAGACCTCTGTGGTCAAAGGAGGGCACATACCAGGTGTCACAGCTGAAGGATGTTAAACCCAAGAAACCAATTTAAAAACTAGCTAGGAACAAATAACCAAAAAAAAAAAAAACACAGGGAACACAGGTAGAACACTGGAGAATGCCAAAGATGTTAAAAATTGGCTTAAAAAATCCAAACAGTTAACAGGAGATAAACAGACAGACAGACAAAGACAGGGAGCACAGAGACTAAATACATACGAGGGAGGCAAGGGCAATTAAACACAGCCGAAAGACATCAAGGCAGGACAAACGTGGTATTACAAACATGGGAAACAGGAAAAAGAAGGAAGTAACTAACCAGTAGATACACAGAGAAATGCATTACAAAATAAAACAGGAAATATCCCAAGAGTAACTCAAGAGTCCAAAAGTGTCCAAATTAATTAAAATATATATATATATATATATATATATGCCTTAAAGGTAGCAATACAGGGAGCCAATATACTGAGGCTAAGTGCAGGGATGATATTGTCATGCAGCATTCAGAACCAGCTGGACATAGTGGAGGGAGCCCTTACTTTTCATTACATGAAAAATAACATAGATGCAATATTAACATAACATTTTCTACATTCACTCTTTCGTTATGTCACCTCGTTGTACCACCTATTTTGTAGCACGAGACATCCAACTTCATCCAGCATTCAAACAACAGTAAGTGCAGCATGAGTGTAGCCACACTGGCGTACATGCCTCTACTCCACGAAAAAGCCCAAGACATGAAAATAAAATTATCTTAAAAGCCATATAAGGCAGGAACTCCACAAAATATGCATCTGGTTTAGAAGAGAATTATGGTGGTGGTAAACATGTTGCTCCCTCTCCATCATATTTTAATCTCCATGAGCTGTAATAAATAGAAAAACAATCTCCTTTAAATGTTCTTTTGCTAAAAGCTGTTAACTGCTTAAACCACAAATCACTCACAGTAGTTTGGTTATCATATTATTTCTCTATTCATTCAGTCTGTTCCCCTTTCACTCCCGCTCTCTCCTCTTTCTGTCGTCTTCCCTCTCTTCACTCTTTTCACATTTAGCCTAGAGGCAGGTATTAATTGAAGACCCCTTGTTATAATAGTGTCTAATTGTTAATCACACAGCCTTGTTAGAGAGCTATTTAATTGTAATTACAGACACTTGTTAGCTGGGGTTCTGTCTTTAATTACACACTCTGACCTTGGTAATTACTGCAGGCACACATGGAAGTGCCAGTGATTTTCCCCACTTTGGAAATTTGTGTTAGTGTTCTCAGACAGAAAAAGAACTTGTATGACTTAACTAAGAACTTATATAAATATAGTATTTATGTCCATCAGTTGGGTTGCTCCAGCAGCATGATAACACCTGAAGTACTTGGAGAGATCTTACCATGAACCTTTTCCAGTAATTTACTGGATTTATTATTTCACCAAATATTAAATTAGATACATTATATTGCAGGAGGTGGTTAATATATATATATTTTAAAACTTTCCTGTCATTTCCCTGCCAATTTTACTTGTAATGAGAATGAATTATTGCTTAGAATTCACAGACTTGAGTTTAATTAACTAAAAATGAATAAGTCAAGTGCCCTCAAGTCAGCAGTGTTTGTACAAAAAGCTGTGGACTAAGGTTCAGAAATCAAGGTCTGAATCCACTGAACTGTGCATTTGAAGTTGTTGTTAGGCTAGAAAACAAAATGTACAGTTAGCTGCTGCTAGCACAGGGGGCCACAGTATGTGAGAGTTGTGTACTGCAGTTTATTTTCTGTGCATGTGAACAAAAAGCAATGTCCCATTTAATGCTACACAATGTATCTCTCTCTTTGTTTTCTCTCTTCCTCCAGGCATTTCCTTTTTAAGACAGGTACAGGCACCACCCCC
Organism: Rachycentron canadum; assembly: GCA_038496675.1. Taxonomy (NCBI): domain Eukaryota; kingdom Metazoa; phylum Chordata; class Actinopteri; order Carangiformes; family Rachycentridae; genus Rachycentron; species Rachycentron canadum. The sequence goes on along the minus strand of CM076650.1, from coordinate 25,728,281 downwards.
CTCTTCTCCACGGCAACTCCTGGCTACACTATGGCAACAGGCTCAGTGTACTCCCCACCTACTAGGCCATTGCCAAGGAATACCCTGTCCCGCTCTGCCTTCAAATTCAAGAAAACCTCAAAGTATTGCTCATGGAGGTAAGATGGGATGAGCAGGAAGGAACCAAGGTCCTGTTGCACAGTGCTTAAAGTACACGGCTGTAAAGCAAGTTATCCTCCGATCTGAACTCGAAAGCAAATGACTCGGCTCCACTCGCTCACCCCACCCGCTCCCTTCTCCAACATGAAGCAATCTAAGCTGCTGCACACACAGTATAACACACACACACACACACATGCACACACACACACCCGTAAGTGCCCCTTCACACACACTCAGTGTGGACTGAACAATGGCCGCCAATAACAGAAAAAATGTTGTGAGCATCCAGCTCACATGAGCTGTCGCTGTTAGCCTTAGCAAGCTAACGTTAGCCTTTGTTGGCAGTTGCGAAGCTCAGCAAGTGAAGCCCACTCAAGTCTGAATTCTGAGCACAGATGTCTCTGTGAGCTGCTTAGATAAGTCTGAGGTGTTTCTTCCTTTCTTTTGAAATCTTGTGCGACACTGTTTGCATTTTGGCTGTTAGTCATCTGTAACTTGATGCCTCTGATGAGCCATGTCGAGAGCAAACTATCTCCATACGCCAGGCTTGCTGAGTTTTTATTCCACAAGTCAAAGGGACCTTTTGTTCCATTTCATCTTGTTTAGTGTTTCCGCTTCTCTCTTCCCTTTGAGTTTGATGTTTGATACGATACCTGCAGTACTATTGGGAAAAAAAATGAAAAATGTAACGCTACATTGACATAACCTCTGTTGTAAACTGGGCACCATATAAATAAAAACGACTTTACAGCGTTTTCTGAATCTTGGCATCGGCTGGGTACCAAAGAATTGGCTCTCATGACAACATTGTGTGACATTTTATTGTTGAATATTGAAGGTTTGATTCATTTAACGGTTCACTCAGTCTTGGCAGCTGAAGTTAGTTAGATATTAAAGTCGTTAAATGTGAAGCTGAAACAATGAATGTATAGTTTCTTTGGAATGTGAAGATTTATTTGGTGCAAAACTGTTAACAAGGAAAGTGACAGCAACAACAATTGTTTGTTTGTTTTTCTTCCAGGTGTACAGCCCTCAGTGCAGTAGGACTATCTGTACTGCTATCTGTACTCCTTTGTTACTGCATAGGTAGGACCACACACTTTTTGTTTGTCTCTCTTTCTCTCTCTCTCTCTCTCTCTCTCTTTCACGCACGCACTCACACACACACACAAATCACTGCTGTGCAGGTTTAGTTTGGCCTAGGCCAGGGTAACAAACGAGACTTGTATTTGTTCTTCTCCTCATTTGTCCACTGTTAATCCCTCATCATCTCTTCCAATCTTGTCCAGTTTCCCCCCCTGTCTGGCCTTCTCCGCGTCAGCCGTCCTTCTGCTCTTTTTTTGCTGTATGCTCTGGTTTTCATTCTGTGGTGTGAGCCCATCAGATAACCAGACTGCCAGGGTTTTCATTTCTTCAGGCTTTAGGTTTTTCTTCCTCTCTCTCTTCTTCACTGCTGTTTTACTGGGTGTTAAGTGTAGGGTGATATGTCAGGCAGATTTTGTGGTGACTTGTAGCTAGAATCCACATCGGAACATGGTTACATGGTTTCGGTGATACACTGTTGGCGAGTTGCACCATCACAGTCTTAGAATCAATAATTAGGGGCCCCGTGGCCACTGCAGTGTGAAAATGTAGGAACTTAACCATTAGAAAGTCCAGCTCAAAATGATGACGGACACTTCACCAAATAGTAGGAATACTTTGTGCACAACAGGAATCTTCTCAGAGTAACAATTCCCAGCAGAGTTAAGATAGATTTCAATGTCAAGTTGATTTAGGGTTAGACAAAGCTCACAAAGCTAGAGGTGAAATCTGTTATGTACTCTGAGATATATAAAAGAACATAGATTCTGTGACATATTTTGCACTTCTTTTCTTTTCCAGGCATTGGTCATATAGTATTTGCAAAACAGACACTTAAAAATACCTAAAACATCTTGCGAATACAACATTTATCACTTTAGTTACCCGTTTAATGTTTAAATGATACATTTGTAATGCATATTGAATGTCCAACATTTCCTTTTAACCAACATTTTATAAATTAGACTGATTCAATTTTGACACGCTCAAATCATCAGAATGGAATTTAATTATTTTAAGATCGAAATTATTATGGGTTAATAGAAGTCTACATCATTAACAATGTTATATTTACATGCAATATTTTGCATGTGTAATTACAAATGTTGGCAGCTCCAATAAATGTGCCTTTAAGCCCTGTATAGGAATAGTCTAGTTTGTGCAATTACATCAAATGAGAAATATGTGACATTGCATCGAGTTTCAAATTTCATTTCATACATTTTTGATTCAATCTTTGTGTTGAAAATATCACAATTTTGCACTTATCTGAACCCTTATTTCAAGAGGCGTCTCTGATATGATTAACCTCTTTAAACTTTAGAATAAGTCCAACATATTTGTAAGTACAGGCTTCGGTTCAAAAAGGAAAGGAAGGAAATTATATTAACCTTTAAATGCTCACTGGAGAACAGTCCATCTATCTGTCTCTTGTCTGCAGTCCCATCAATTTGTTCACAATTCCACATGATCTGCCAGTGATGAAGGGTTAGCCGATTCTTTCTCCTACCCCTGTTAGCGGGTGACAGATTTACTCTCTCTCTCTCTCTCTCTCTCTCTCTTACTCCCATGGCCGCCTTCCCCTTTTCACCTCTTCTGTTTCCCATGTCCTGCATGTTGCTGAATGGCTGGAATATTGTTGTGTGTCTTAGTCAAAGCTACTTCACAGAGCCAGAGCTGAGTAGGAACACTGTGTTTTTTCAGTGCGTACACACAGATTGGATAGTTAGTGGACAATGTGCGGATATTTACTGGGTTCACTGCTTACTCCACCTTTCAGTGCTTTCTCTTCCCCCTTACATCACTTTGAAACTATCAGGGTAGTTTTCCTTGTTAGGGGTCTGTGCAAGGGACATGAAGCCCAGATAGAAAGATAGAAAGAGAGAGAGAGAAAGGGAAGAAAAGTCAAAGGTGAAGAAGAGCAGTATATTTTTTTTGAAAGGTCATCAATTCCCACAATGAATAGAAGCAATTAAGATTGGAGCTCAGATGGTCCTTGAACTTCGAGATCTCTTGCCGCAGGCTTGTGTGTGTGTGTGTGTGTGTGTGAGACCATGGATTAAAATAGGCACAGAGCTGCACATGACACACAGGAATATATAAAGGCAACACACATGTGCCTGCACACATGCACTGCATATACATACAGTATACACAAGGGTGCAAATGTTTTGATTGGCACATGCATATACCCCAGACACACACTTCTATACACATACGCAGTACTTTTGGCCTTGACAAACTTACATAACAACATACCAGACAGCATATGATGCCTGCCTGTTCATGTGTGTTTTTCTAAGAAATGTGTACGTGTCAGTTATATTTGGCGTGTGTCTCTATTTCTACTTGGATTGACCTCATATTGGAAGATATATATACTTTGTTCAGAGAAATGTCTGTGTTTTGTAAATTGTTATTAAAATATACCACAGTCAGTCTTTATTACTATATATTAGAAGATTAACTGGTGCACTACATGTTGACAAAGTGAAACAAAAAGTGACAAAACAATTGCAAACAATATCTATAATAAGAGACACATAGGTAACCTTCCTAATTGAGCCAGGCCATAGATCAGTAAACCCTTATGATGCAAGTATCTTTGCAACTCCAGTTGAGTTTTTAATGATTCAGTTCTTTTTGGTTCAGTACTTTTCAAAAATACCCAAACGTCTGTAGAATCTAATAATTCCCTTCAGTGTCCGTTTCAGTAATAAATAGTGAATAAGCTAAACATTGAGGTTACACTGTTTAGAGACACCTTGTGCGCACAAGATAAAGCCAAAGATTTTTGAACATTGGACTTTATTTTGCACTTAAATTCTTCATGGTTGAGCGTGAGAGCACTTTCTTTAGGTTTCTGGAACAGTGCTCCGAGGCTGCCATTCTCAGCCCAAAGACGATGATTCCATCACTGCAAGTTTTTGACAAAGAACATTTTGAAATACCTTGGCAGCGGATTATGAGTCAAAACGCGCTTGTTTGTTGGACCTCAGTCCGAGGTGAATGGTCATGTATCTACTGTCTAGCTGAAACTCTAGCTGGTGGTGTTCAGACCTAAGACCCAGACTGGAAGAAAGCGTAGCTGCATTTAGCTGATGAATAACGGCATCCATTAGAGGAGGGGTGTGGTGTCCGACCTCTATGGCTGTGTTAGTGTGGCACTTGTCCACAAAGATTTTTAATTTGTCAGGTTCTTTAAGATGAGTGACAACGGGTGAAACCCATAGTGTCATCAGCTTCAAGTTTCAAGAGCATCCCAACTACTGGCAAACGTGGAATTGCATGCCGCGTTTGACGTCAGGGTTGATGTGCAGCTTTACCTAAAAAGAAACTGAGGTGGCTATTTTAATCAGTCCCAGTGTATTGGATGTTTTGTAACATTAAATCCAACATTTTTAATGTCTGTGTCAGCGATGTCTTTTTCTACTCTTTCTCCACATCCCATTGTAAAAACCTCTAACAGGCAACAAGATGTTAGAGCGAAAGAGGTAGAGTTGAGAACATGGCATGTCATGTTATTGTTTCAGTCTGCTGAGGCTCCTAAATCAAAGCTAGCACATAAATGCCATTTGGTTTATTGTGAATCTGTGGCAGCCCTGAAAATTGAATCGGTAGGTTGGTTAGTTTGTTGTTACTTCTCAGTGACTCATTGTCAGTGTCTTTGTGCAGTGTTAGGAAGCCCCTTGCACTGCATAAGCAAAGCTCTACTGTCCCTCAGCTACGAGCTGCAGCAGTCTAACTTAAAATTTGTGCTGCACCCGAAGGAGAGATCACTGAGACTGAGCTGCTGAAGAAAGAATAATGAGATACAAGCTGAAGTTGGTGTCATGCAGACTATGACTCCCCGTAAGGCCAACTGAGACACAGCTGAAATCAACGTTGAACATTGAAATGACCGATTGCTGACATTCAAGCCCAAGTCGCACACGTGAAAACAGCGGCTCAGAATTGCCACCTGGGTCATCCAGTAGAGATGAAAACAAGAGGTAAGAAGCAGCAGCTTGCCAAGGTCCAAGCTCAGGTGACTACACCTCAGGTTAAGAGCCATCAGTCAGTGATGTCTGCGTACTGTCAGATGTCAGAGATGGCTCCATGAAAGTTCAGCACCAGCCTGGTATCAAGAAGGCCAGACCAGTTCAGGACAACCAACAACCAACAGGCCCAGTCCTTGGCACTGTTTCTGCTGTGAAGAACCTTGCAGTTAACTGTGGGAGTGAACCAAACAACTGGTTGAAGAGAAGAGACAGTTGTCCCTGTTGCAGGGTAAACAGGGACTAGAAAACAAAGTAAGTGCCATAGAAAAACTAACAGAGCGGTTGCTCAGGTCACTATTGCACAGACGTCACCTGTCTTCTACATACTCTCGACAAGAGTCACTTATCATTGCTTGAAGTCCCTGGATGACCTTATAAATTGAAATCATCTCCAGAAAAATCATCTGCTCAAATATCTTGGTCACATTGTGTCCCAGCATGGGGTTGAGGCAAATCTCAAGAGGATCGGAGGATCTGCTCTTTCTTGGGTTTTTTCTGGGTACTGCGACGGTTTCTGAAGGATTAATTGAGGATCACCAAGCCTCTCGGTGATCTCACGACAAGGTCCCCACCTCTTCTCTCTCCCTCTCTACAGTAGAGGGAGAGAGAAAATGACTCAGTATTTCCATCCAAAGGAATCATTTGGAGAAAGATGGACTCCAGAGCATTTTGATGAGCTCATTCACAAGCTCTCTACAGCCCTTTGCTAACCCCCAAATTGAACAAATACATCATCCACACCGATGCCAGCATGACAGAGCTTGGTGCGGCATGAACAAGCTGGAGAGGCATCAGGTTTGTGGCTTCAAGGAAGGAAGTGATTGGAGCTAAGGGAGGGAGTGTTATACAGAACACAACAAGAAGATGGACAGGTCACATCCTAGTTACTGCTGCCAGTAGAACTAAGAGCCAGATTCTCTAAGGGACCTGGGATGTCCACAGATGTAGATATGGTGGTATTTAAAGGGGAGGAGTCCAGTGGAAAGAGGACCCTCCTCCTGATGTTGCGCACCCTGGAAAACAAACACAAGTCTCATTGGCGAGAGTTTGTCAGATCTCTAGTGCATGTCTATGTGAAATGATGTCAATAAGAAATCTTTCTTCTGACATCAACAATAAAAAAAAAAAAAAATAATAATAATAATAATAATTGACTGGGAAAGTGTGGTGGAGATGGTGGACATGATAATACAATAAAGTCATTCACTTTGTGAAGGTCTTAGGGCTGCGTTATATGTAATTTTATTTATATATCATATCAAATTGTGCAGGCAGATATTGCTATTACGATGTGTGATTGCAATTTCAGTTGGAATGGTTGTTTTTCATCCTCACTGAAAAGTAATTGTACCATTTATGTGTTGAGAAGATGATTTGTAAGCCAGGGTGTCTCTGTAGTGCCATAATGCACAACAATTATGGTGCTAACAATGCACAACCATTTTTGACACATTTTACTTTACTTTACTTAAAAAAAAAAATTATGAATCAATTACTTACCCAGAAGCCACCTGTCATGCACATACTCGCGGTCTCTTCCTTACCATGCTGTATGTTAGGATAAATGAGTCATGGATTCATTAAGGTCACCTTGCCACAGTATTAGTCAGTTGCATTTGTGCATCATATATTTGTACATTGATGGAATGAAAGTATGTTCTACATAGACAACTTGGTCCTCTGATTGTGCCTTTGTAGCAGTACATGTGTACAGTTGGTCACTCTGAATACATCAGGGGAAACTGGCTGAGCTGCAGTCGCACAAATTGGCAGTATTATCATCCTGGTTATCAGAATTTCTCTTATTCTGCCATCCTCTATGTCCTCTAACAAGGCCAAAGATGCTGTTGCTATTTGGGCATGTATTTTCACACAGCATGTGTGGAAGTGGATGTTATTGTTGTGTTTGTGCTGTAAATCAGTTTCAGGAATAGTTTCTACAGAAACGTCTTAAGTCTCAGCAGTTGAGTAACACCATTAGAAACATGCATTCAGCAGATCGGAAGCTAGTGTGGAAGTGAGCAAATTCTCACATTCATTCCACTCTTGATACATCCAACCGTGTGAAAGGTGGCAAACAGAACGTTTTGTGCGTACGTAATGTTTGCACATTAGATCCCTGGTGTTTCCATTATTTTGTCCCATTTATAGAAGGTAGTCTGAATTACACCCACATCTGCAATGATTATTGAGTTTAATCAACAAATCTATCCGACAATTTATAGCATTAAAATTGCATAACTGTTGGATAGAAACTGGCATAATATATGGGCTATGCAATGAAATACTAATGGGCGTTAAGGATGTACTTTCATTTCATAGTTTTATCCTGTTGTTGTGGTCTCCATTTTTAAAACTATAAAGAAGTAAAGAAGTAAAGAACTTTGTTCTTGTATCTGAGCACAAGTAATTCACTTGTGCTTGAGTACAACTTTAAAGTACTCTTCCAGTTGACCTGATAAGTGCAACGGCAACACAAGGAAGCCTCCTGCAGCTCATCTGATACAACACTCACCTCTACCACCTGTTTTCTCTCTCTCTACATGTCTGTGTGTGCATGTGTTTGCCACAAGGTGGCATAGTTTGACATAAAGCACATAATGTTCTTGTGAATAGCACACGTGCACAGAAATGACAGATTTCTGTAATTCTGTAATTCAGTAACACCTATTGTTAAAACTGTTAACAATAGGTGATTCAACCTATTAGGTTGTCTAGGTAGTCACAGTTTTCAACCTAACTCTTGACTACACTTTCACTTTCATGAAATCATCAACCAAGTTTAACTGAAATTTGCTGTTATATGGGCGGCACGTTGGGCCAGTGGTTAGATTCCTGGGCCTGGGGCTTTTCTGTGTGGAGTTTTGTATGTTCTCCCAGTGCCTGTGTGGGCTCCATCCAGGTTTTCCGGCATCCTCCCACAGTCCAAAGACGTTTAGGTTAATTGGTGACTCAAAATTGCACATGTGAGTATGAGCGTGAATGGTCCTATGCCTCTTTGTGTCTCTACATGTCGGCCCTGTGATAGACTGGTGACCTGTCCAGGGTGTACCCCACCCTCACCCAATGTCAACTGGGATTGGCTCCGGTCGCCCCACGACCCTGATAGATAAGCGGTATAGATCATGGATGGATGCTGTTACTAAAGAGATTTCCCAAAAATGTGCTGATAGGGAGAACCACTCTTGTATGAATGTTACCACGCCCATTAATCCTCCTTATTTATCACACAGAAACACACAAAGACACACACATAGACCCGCATACTCACACACAGGCCCCTGTCGGCACTCCCCATGACCCTTTGCTCTTGTTCTCACCAGGAAGCATAGTGGGTAACGGGCTAGCACAGCATGGCTCTAATTTAATGAGGCAGAGCAGTGTGTATGTATGTGATGAGGGTGGCTCACCAATAGGCCCTTCACTCAACTCTCCCTATAATATCTGCTTTCACATTCCCACACAAACCCTCCAACACAACAAGTTACTACTTTTGATTGTTATGGCATCAGCATGTTATGTACACTCGTGGGATGTTATGGTTCCACCCTGAGACCATACCGAGGACCCATTATAGCCAGGCGCAAGTTTCAGTAAATGAGATCTTACGGGTTCCAGGTGATGTCCCACTTTGTTACAACAGGACTGTATGTGAACGTGTCGGATACATGGATTCAAGAGCAATAGCGGTAAAAATGTGATTTTGCTCCTGTTGGCCGTGGATGCTCCTTGTTTGGTGATGCATTGTGGTCCAGCCAGTGTTGGTATTCTAACTTGGGCTGAGTAAGTTCAGGTTAACAGAGTGGGTCTGACTTTCGCCATGTCCCTTAATGGTTTCGTTTAAACATACATAGTATATGAGCGGCAGGTTTAGATGCATCTTCTACATTTTCAGAACTACTTTAGACCTGTTATCCCCAGGCCAATAGTATTCCATAGAAATCAGATTTTTTTTTTTCCCAAATAAACAGCACTTTTCATACTGGAGACATTCTTTTCCCTGAATCCAACAGAATGAGACTGGGAACGGTGCAATATGGTGCTCACCACCAACACTTAAGTGTAAACAAATACGACGGTACTAAACTACTGTGTGCAATTCTCTTTTAGACAAGGCAAAGCACAAAATCCCTCCACTGCTGCTTCATTTTGTAAAATGCCACGTCAGCTGTGTGGTCCTTCACCAGACAATCAGCACGATTCAGCAGATGCTGTGTAGAATACATCATAGGTCTGGATTAAAGATTGAGGAAGGTGTGATGGTGAATAGAAATTGGTGTCATGGGTGTGGATGTTATTTGATGCAAATCTAACTGTTTTACGGCCTCTGAAAAATCTCGATGATTTACAAGCTCAAGGGCACATATGCACACAAAGACACACATAGAGAGAAAGAGAAGGTGAGTGTCGTGTTGCATTATGTCAGATTAGCTGCAGGGGGCTTCCTTTGATGCTATGTGTCCCTGGCTACTAGTGTATGTGTGTGTGTGTGTCTTTGCGTATGCGTGTACAGTTGCACACTTAATCTACCGCGCTTGAGAACATCATAGATATTATTCATGTTTCCAGAAACATGCTGCTAGTGCTCAATATGCTTCACCCAGCTGCAAGAGGTATATGCAACCATGCCTTATGCTCACACTTAATGTGTCTTGTTTTGACACAGACAGACACGTTTATCATTTGTTTCTTCTCTGTTGTCCTCTTTTATCATATAATCACCCCCCTTAATTACTCCGTCATTTCCTATCTGATTGTTCTCCCTTTCCTATTTTTCTCCTCTTTACATATATCCTCCTCCTGTTACTTTTGTTGTTCACGATTTTCTTCGTTTTATCTGTCCTTTGTCTTCATCTGTCCCCAATTTCCCATTATTTTATTCATCTTCTCTTGCTTCTTATCTTCTTGTAAATTGTATTAACCTCACTGTTTTTCTCTTGCTCTTGCTGTTTCCCTCCCCCTTTTTCCCCCCTCCTTTTTCTAGCTATGCACCTGTTTGGTCTAAACTGGCAGCTTCAGGAGAGTGAGGGATATGGAGCATTCGAAAATGGAGGAGGAGGAAGAGATACGACCCCCAACACCTTTATGGTGTCCACCGACAATGGTGAGTCCCGACATAAACATTTATTCAATTTAAAGTTTCTGTGCTCCCTCTACCCCGCCACAACCCAATGTCTCTCTATATCATTTCTTTATCATTCTTTCTTTTTTCTTTCTTTCTTTCTTTCTTCTTTCCTAGTCATTAATAGTTTTTAATTCACCACAATGATTTTTTTTTTACTATATATACTTCTCTTACCCATCTACACAAACTTCATCTCAGGCAGCAGTGAGGGAACGGATGGTCAGTTGGTAGATTGGGTGGGCACTTAAACCTCAGAATGACCCGATGAAAAAACAGCCCAACAGCACCTCCACCTGCCCGTGGAGTCAGCTCCTGCTGTCGGGCCATCGCTACAAGGCAACACTTGTGAAGCAGAATCTCTTCTGCCATTAATGTATTGAATGTTTTACACTAGTAACACATATTTACATCTAAGTTTATCTTTTAATAGTACTAACGATGGCATTCATAACTTATTTTTACTGTGATGGATTTCATTGTTTGCTCTCTATACCTGTTATTGTTAGATCACATTTCTGTTGGAGACAATAATACAATCTTGAAAAAGGGTTTCGAATCTGATCCTTTATTATTGTGTGTACCTGCTTTTCTACCTCTTTTTCCATCCATCAGTCATCAGTGTCCGAAAGGAAAATATATTATCCTTTATATCTTTTCCATTCACAAGCACTTTGAATGCTTCCATGAATCTTCAGCTGTTCCAGAACTGTACTGTCATTAATGATCTTAAAACAGGAATCATACTACAAATGAGGCTGTCAATGCAATCTGGCCATGTGAACTAGGGTTGGGTATATCAAGAGTTATATCACAAGCCTGTAAAATTCAGAGAAAGAGCTTAAGTCATATGTTGCAACTCATGTAAGTATAACAAATGAGCGTAATTATAGTGCCATAAATATTGCACACACATACATAGCATAGTCTGTTACAGCAAGGGGCTTCTTTTCCTTGATTTTGAGAGCTTATCCCACTCTTCTGGGAAGATCCTGTGTCAGACTGAATAAGAATGCCACCGTGCTCCAGGGAACTCCAAGCTCGGAAATGGTTTTACAGCCTTGTTAATCTATTCCTCACCACAACTTTATTGTAGAGGTCAGCAGAGTGTTCCTTGGACATATTGGGCTGGTATTTGTCCCGATGTGCAGTGTGTATTGTGGCACCCTAGATTTGTGCAACTCTACAATACGTCAAATCACATTGATAATTAAAGCAAACGTGTGTAAAAACGATAGCTTTTGTTTTCTTTCAGAAGGTCTTTGTAAGGATACGCTTTGGTTTCAATTTAGATTCAATCTAGATGTTTCTCTACGTGATAGAGTACATGAACAACTAGGTGATCAGCTCCTTGATGACAGTATAAATCTTTTAAAACAAAACATGAGGCGAAGAAACTAAGTGATTTGCATTTCCTTAACTCCATATTCATGTATTTGTCTGTCTGCAGGTAAAATGTTTCTTCTAGAGAACAACACCATAGACACAGGGGAAGTGGATGTGGGGAGGCGAGCCATACAAGATGTCCCACCAGGTCAGCGACATGCACACACATAATAAGCCTGTCACGCCATACTATTTTGTTGATCACAACCTGTATTATTATCAAAATCAGTGCCTCAGGTAACTTTTGTCATCCATGCATAATTCTGTAGGTCCACTGCATCATACAGAGAAAAACACCAACCAATGCATTCAGCGCTGAATTAGTCCATTGCCCATTATTAACATTAACAACAGTCTGTTAGCTGGTCCTATGTCTGATCCAAAAAACACCCAGTATTGGTCAACTTCATGCCAGCACTACTTTCCTACCACCCCATTTTTGGGCCATACCATTAAGTGTTTTTAAAGATGAAATATTTGGTGTTTGCAATAGAATACATTCTAAGGTTTGAATCATCAGACATACAGTATTTCTGAGTAAACTAGGAAATGGGGATATTGATAATTAATGGTTAACATGTAGCAGTGAAAACAAAAAAAAAAAACTATACAGTTTGAAATTTGTGCTGTGTTAATGTCGGGGTACATAAGATCCATGACCTTTTTGATTTACGGTTTATATAGATTGATTTATATGTGACGTGTAAAGGGGGGAATTCTGAGAGTCAAGGATTGTTTTAAATAACTGTGGTTCCTTCTTCTAGGAGTGTTTTGGAGGTCCCAACTTTATATTGACCAACCGCAATTCTTGAAATTTAACATCTCCGTCCAGAAGGATGCTCTAGTTGGGGTGTACGGACGCAAAGGCCTGCCTCCTTCACATACACAGGTAGGTCACACAAACACATGCACGGCTCTGTCTGTGGAATGACTTGTTCATTTATTTGTACAGCTCAAACAAGTCATGCCAACGGACACCAAATCCAGTTCATCTAACCTAAAGACCCTTTCAGACTGATGGCAGTTTAACATGACATTGTGTCAGAGTAATAGCCCGTGTCAAGTCGTGACAGCAATCTTAGTAACATTTTTATATCGATACAGCACAAGTCTGACCAACTGCTGTTAGATGAATGTGAAGGCAACAGCAGCACAAGGTTAAACATCCCATCAACTCTTATGCACAATATTACCAGAGTAATAATGTGATGAGCACTCTGCCTACATTCTCACTTTTCATTAGTTTAGTGAATGAATACAAAATCTTGAGCGAGATACCTTAATGATTATCTCCTTTCATATTCTTATCAGTTGAATTTTGGGAATGAGTCCAAATTGATTGTACAGTGCTGTCACCCTGTTATTCTTTACAGCATGCCAGCTAGAAGTCCCTCTCCGACTTGACTTTCTATGCTAAATGTTCTGAAAATGAAAATATCGTCAACAGTATTTGCAATTTTGCACGTTTTTGTCTTTCAGTATGACTTTGTGGAGCTTCTGGATGGAAGTCGTCTCATTTCCAAAGACAAACGAGCGCTGAGTGATACAGACACAGGATATTCACACTCCGCTGTTGAACACGAGGAGGAGCCTGGAGCCCGGTACGCACGCTCAGTGAACGTGCACGAGGCTGGCTTCATCCAGTATCTTGACACAGGGATTTGGCATCTGGCATTTTACAACGACGGACGCAACACAGAACAAGTCTCTTACAACACCATCATCATAGGTGAGATACAGCCTTGTATTTGTAATTTCCAGTAATGCGTGTCTTGGAATTACTGGAGGGAAGTGCACTTCTACAGTACACAGAACCCATATGACATACTATATACAACCTACTTAATGTGCCCCCACCAGTTAAACTTGCATTATATGAGAGTTTCATTCTAGAAATTCAAAGAAAAATTACATATTTCCTCACACGAGACAGTGAAAAGCATTGTCCATATTGGAGTCTATAATTATCAGCAACATCATAGAGGCTATATTTAACTTTGCACCAAATGACTTGACAGAAATCCTTGTTTTAGACCAAGCTGTAAAATGTTAAGCTTAATGATTATTTCATCGCTAATTTTGAACCTTTGGAGCAGGTAAGTAAAAATGTGGATTACTCTTTAGCTTTTTTACTTAATGAAAAGCCCAAATAAACTGTGTGCTAAATTGTGTGACAAGACTTGTAATCTGCAAATATATCTGATAAACGTTCCACTAGTGTGTTTAGATACACAGTGTAGAAATAAGTTATTGTCAATAATGGGAAATAACTGGTAATAAGGACCTGGTGACAGAAGGACATAGATAATGAAACGCAGCAGCACTGAGCTTTTTTTCAGGCTCTGCTGCTGTTTTTCAGTCTCATCCTTCAGATAGATTTCTTTCCTGACGTCCGGATCCCAGGGCTTTTTTCCCCAAAACATAAGAGCGGAGATAGTTTAGACCCTGACAATTACCAAAGCATCTGCAATTTTTACCAAATGACCACATTACTGACTATGTTTACACTTTACAAACTAACTTAATAAAAGATGCCTATCTAGAACATTAGATGAGCAAAACCAAAACTCTAATTAAACTTAAATGCTAACTTGCCCATGATACCCGAAAATAAAGTGGTAGAGTATCACAAAAATACAAAGCAGAGACAGATGCAGATGGCAGCGGTCTCTTTCAGCAGGATAGGTGGGATGTGCTGGACAAGCAAGTCTTTTCCATAGAGGCCCCACCTCGCGACTTACAGGAGTTAAAGGATCTGTTGCTAACATCTTGGTGCCAGATGAACACAGAGGACAGAACCAGTGTCCAGAATGTATAGAGGGAATGAGTCCAGTAGATAGTAGCCAGAGTAGCAGGGGGAGCTACATTACTTTTACATGTGTAATCAGAAACAGACTTGGTCTCTCTTCATGTATGACATCAGCCAATGTATTTTGGAGCTCACATGCTGCAATAAATTCAGCTCAATCAGTTTTCTGCCCACAGAGAGTAAAGTTTCTTAGGACTGTTGAGATTGATAAACTCAGGATACATAGTATATTGTTTTTTTGGGTTTTTTTTTTTTTTTCAAAGAAAAGCTCTCTCAGCTCCATAGATTTCACAGAGTAAGATTCAGTTTCACCTTCTTATTTATGACAAAGTGAGCCAAAGATGGAGAGGAAGATGGAGGAAGTGTTGAATTATTATGGTGAAATCCAAGCTGTTCACATTTACAGAGCCACTTATGACCTTGATAGTTTTCAGTTTTTCATCTTTAGACATTTACGGTTTAGACATGTGATGTAATTTTCGTTCTCATATAAATATATTAAGTATGTACTGATGTAATGTATTACGTTTTCTTTATTATAGCAAATAAATGCTGGCTTAAAAAATGAAAAAAAAAAAAAACTCTCCTTTCTCTCTCATAATCAGAGTCAATAATGGAGTGTCCTCAAAACTGTCATGGAAACGGAGATTGTCTCTCAGGAATTTGCCACTGTTTCCCAGGATTTCTGGGGCCTGACTGCTCTCGAGGTAAAAACACACGCACACATTTCCACCCACAGAGAGACCGTAATTGTTGGGAGCTTGTTATCCCAGCAGTGAGTGTGACCTGCACATTCTTACGGTGTCACTGTTCTGGTCTGTGGTCCCCCTCCTTCCCTGCCTCCTTTATATCGAAGGAATACACTGACCTGTGTTCAAACTGTACAATGATTGTTGACAAATTCTAGACTCCAACATAACATTAACTATTTAAAGACCTTTCATTTCAAGAGAAATAGATGTCTTGAAATATAGTGGCCAATAGAGAGCAGTTCTCTTCCACTGGCTTCAACGATCAGAAATGTAATTTTTTTTTTTTTTGGTGGACCCATGGACTGTAGTATTGCCGTATTGACAAGTAGTAGTTAATCATTTTGGATCTTGGCTGGATGTTATGTATTCACACAACAGGCACAACACAATGGCTGGACAAGATCTTGAATTTACAATATCATTAAAATACAATATTATCCCCTTGTAAAAATTTAACCTGAATTCAGACTGTGACTGTGATGAGTGATGTCACTTTTAGTATATTATTGCCATTTCTCAGCAAACAGTTTTGAAACCAGGTGCTGGTTTTTAATACAGCAGTTCAGTACGACTATAAATACATATGATTTCCAATGTGGTCAGACAGCACGTTTTTAAGAACTAGTTCTGCAAGACCATAAATCGGCCCTATGGGCCCCCAAAGGGGCCTCCATGGTAGGAATTCTGGAAATGGCCACAGGATCATTGAAAGTTTTATATTACTGTGACAAATGACTACATCTAGGGCATAATGGAATAATTTGTCATTCATATACATGTCATTTGTTACATTTAGCATGTGCCCCAAGTAAAACTATTCAGCCACAGCAGTGACCAAAAGAATTATGTTTTTGGGGTCCCTGTCCATCTGTCCCATTCTCATGAATGTGATATGTCAGTAACACCTTCTGGAAATCTCTTTTGGCACAAGCACTCACTTGTTTTCTTGGACTTGCATTAGTCAAAGGGCAAATGTCAAGGGCACTGTGAACTCACATATGTCCCATTCATGTGAACACAATATATGAGGAATGCCTAGAGGTATCTAGAATTTGGTGGTTAATCATCGCATTTTTGTCATAACATAAGAATTTGTGATTTGGTTATGTCAAAACACTCTTAATAACTTTTATTAAATTCCTTCAAATTCCTCACTAAATGGACATGGGTGTAAACTGCAGATTGGTTGGTAGAGATGAGGTAGAAATTCTAGTTTATGGTTTATTTTTTGTTTGCATGGTGAAGACATTGTAGACTTTGATAAAGGGAACTTATGGGGAGCTTTGGGTTTCAAGTGTCTGACTGCCAACCTGTATAGCCCATATGTCTAATTCATCCATCTTCCTGCATGTGTGTGGTCCAGCTGCCTGTCCAGTGCTGTGCAGTGGCAACGGCCAGTACTCGCGCGGACGCTGTCAGTGCTACAGTGGATGGAAAGGCACCGAGTGCGACGTGCCAGCCAACCAGTGTATTGACATCCACTGTGGAGGACATGGCATCTGCATTATTGGTGCCTGTATCTGCAATACTGGTTATAAAGGCGAGAACTGTGAGGAAGGTAAGACCGACTTCCTCCAGGAAAAGACAAAAAAGCAGATTTAGTAAACATGCTTTTAACACTGCTTTGCATTTGGTGAAGATGTCAGCACATAGTTAAATGTCAACATAAATAACTGATTTAGTGCACATTTATGACTACCCGTGACATTTATTTTTGAATTTAGCTACTTTTGTGGTAGCTTATCTCATCCCTAAAGTGAGGTTTCTGACAGGTAGTTTGTTAAGATGACTCCCATCTTCATCACTGAATGGTAAATAAATTTGCTCCAATCTCTCTGTCACACAGAGGAAAAAAAACACATTATTGTTCTCTAAATGCTGACAGACTGATGGCTAACATGGCCTACGAGCTATGCACTACTCTAATTCAATCTGAATGGATTAATGCTAATCTGCTATTTGCTGGTTGAAAACACATACACACACACTTAATCTGACACACTACAACATTTTAAGGTTGACCATCATCTCCATAAGGCTGCACACATTATGTGCAAATTACATATTTTTAAGATGAATGTGACATGCACCTCCTGTCAATACGCGCACACTCATTCAGATATGCCAGCACTTACAACAGTGGACATGTGTGCATGTGTGTTCATTCCCTTTAGTGATGACTCAGAGTTGACTAAGTCAAAGATGTAGCCATGTAAAATTTCCACTGAAAATATGATTCCTAAGGAACAAATAGTCAAAGCCATAAATGTGTGAGTATTATTGAGAGACTAAAGTTGAAAAAACAACAATATGTTGACGATTGCATTGGTTTTTTGGTATAACAACTGGATTGCTGGGTGTTGGACTTTTTCCTGTACTTCATCTCTGCAGTTTCAAATGCACTGAATTACATCAAATAATTCGGGTAGACTGCCAACATAGCTTAACGCAAATGAAAGAGAAAAAGAATGATGAGAACTGCATAGATTCATAGATTTAGCGTTGACACATTCCCCTCTCTGCATCTTAGAGATATGCCTACATATTTTTGTGAAAGTGATATTTACCTTTTGGGAAACTCAGTGGCTGCTGCTGCTTAAAAAAATGTTCTAACTGTTGGTTCCAGAGAACCCTTTCCACTGTGTGTCATTTTCAAAGACTGCTTTCAAACATGCAAAGACATTTTACCATTTGTCTTTAAGCAATGTATATATTAGCTCTACTTTTTTTTTTTTTTTTTTTGAACAAACTGGCTATAAACCTAGTACACAACTAGAACATGTAAGATGTGTACCGTATGTTTTATGTGGCATATGTTTAATTCTTTATCTCTCTGTCTCCAGTGGACTGCATAGACCCCAGTTGTTCGGCCCATGGGGTTTGTATTCATGGTGAGTGTCACTGTCAGCCAGGCTGGGGTGGAGCCAGCTGTGAGATTGCCAAGGCCATGTGTCCAGACCAGTGTTCAGGTCATGGAACCTACATCGCAGAGACTAGCACTTGCACCTGTGACCAGAATTGGACTGGGCCCGACTGCTCTTTAGGTGTGTGTCGTGATTGATATCACCCTATTTTTATGGAATGTGTAAGAACAACATTGCACTGTGCTTTACAGTCCTTTAGTGCCTTATCGCTTGATCACTGAAAGAGTTCAGAATCAAAAAGGAGCTTTCTATTTGTCCTTCAACATCTCTTAAGGTAACATCACCTATCTAACCCTTTGATTGAAGGAAAAATCTGTTTTTCATTTGTTTACCCCATGATTGATGATAATATTTGGGAAACTCATTTAGTTAGGGTCAGTCTTTCCTCAACCTTGCCTAATAAAAATGTGTTTTGGTTGCCTACATCTGATATGTGTTTGCAACCCCACTGGTTGTTGCTGCTGATGCTGTTAAAGTTCAGTTTTTGAATGTTACACCATTTAAATTAGTTTAAAAAAAGCATGGACAGAGAGCATAAAGGGAGCAATTATATTTCCTCCAAAATATATTTAGCAAAGTATAGCATCAATTTTAAGCCTCAAAACTAAAATAGTTAGTCATCGCCTTTCCACATAATCTTCATCAGTGTTTTTCTCTCTAATGCAACATTGTTTGACTTTTTTATTTTTTTGAATGTTGCAACATATATATGTTTTCTGATTCCTTAAACTGCTCCTTTAAGGTCAGGGAATCACTGAAGTAATGAACCCAAACCAAAATTGACTGATAGTAGGAAATGGGAAGCAAACAGTGGCCCTTAGTTATTACAGTCATGACCTATTCATCCACCTTGACCTCCTCTCAAGAGGGTTGTGCTGTGCTATAAAAACTACTTTATGTTGCTGAAAAGAGGGCGGGAGATGAAGAGAAGGAGAGAGAGACCTAAAACAACAGTAGTGATACAGATCAGTAACAGGGGGCTTGACAAAGACAAGAGGAAAGGAGTGCGTGCATGTGTGTCTGTGTGTCTGTGTGTGTGTGAAAAGTGTTATAATTGATCAATCGATGGATTTTTAATTGATGGATTTTTTCATCAAGTTGCTCAGGTAGGACATTTGGATTTGGAGAAGAATCAGTAGTTTCTGATCACACGATGGTAACACCATCGTGTGATGGGTGAACCTTCTTACACAAGGTGAAGAAGTGGGCTGTTGAATTCAAATGTAGCAGTGAATGTCTGGAAGAGATGATGAAAGTTTCAGCAACCTTTCAGTATAATCACTCATAGAGTTGAACTGCAGCCACATGTACCAAGAGCTTTATATCTCATCTCCCTCTACCATAGGCCAAAAACCACCCAGATCAATCACCTAGTGGACATAGCACTAATTTCTGTTTTCTCTTTTCTAACCACCAGAAGAGCTATCTGTGTTGGAAACAGAGCTCTTTCTCAAACCCTCCTCCTACTTACAGACGAGATGAGATGATTAACAAAGTTGCTGGCTACAGCAGTCCTCCTGTCATAATCATAAATATGTGTATTCTCCCCCAGTTCTTCACCCTCTTCCTAGCATGAAACCAGTTGTTGTTTTTTTTTTAGTTTGAAAAGGAAGCATATTTTGACATGCTCATCTTGTTAGCCCATTAGTGACAGTGGCTAAGTTAATATGTGTAGTAGTGCACTTTGTGATGTGATGGTGCAGACTATGTCATGATTCACATTTCAAATTATGCATATTTACAGTATTGTTTGTGTATTGTTGTTATCGTGGTCTTCTCTCAACAGAGGTGTGTGAAGTGGACTGTGGGAGTCACGGAGTTTGTTTTGGCGGCGTGTGTCGATGTGAGGAGGGCTGGACAGGGACCGTGTGTGACCAGAAGGCCTGCCACCCAATGTGCAGCAAGAACGGAGTGTGTAAGGAGGGGAAGTGTGAGTGTGACCAGGGATGGACAGGGGAGCACTGCAATATTGGTGAGTGGGTGTTACGCACGCACGCACGCACACGCACACACACATACACACAGCATGTCTAACTTACTTCAAGCCATCAAGAAACCTGGAAAAAGCTGGGTTGTCATGAGTTGGTGAACCCTTCTTCACTGGGAGTTGAAAGAACCCTTAACAGGCACACTATTCTTGATTATTCTTTATTTACTATTCTTTTTTTATTTTTTTCTCTTTATTTATTTATTTTATTCTTCTTCACAGCTGCTGCCAGGACAAGATTAGAGGAAAATGTTGAAGTCCATGATTGTAATAGTTGTTGTTGTCATCCCATAAAGCTGGAGCTACAATAGTACTAGTACTAGTAGTACTGCTAGTGAAAATGAGATCCAGGTTGTAAAAAGCAGAATTGCCCTTTAGAATCAGTCAAGGTTAAGGTTCTCACCTGACGTTAGCCAAATAGGCTGTATCAGGCTAAAACCCCCTCTTATTGGGCTATTTCTGTCAATAATCATTCTTAGAAAACTTATTTCCTTAAAGCAAGTGAAAACACTGCTACAGCATTAAGAATGTTCTCACCATTTCCAAATGTAAATGTAACAATGATGACATGTGTAAGAGCAATAAGACAGAAAGAAAGTCAAGTTGTGTTGGTAAAATAGAAACAACGAGCTAAAAACCTCCACAGAGCTCAGAGCAACTGCAGAGTCTGACTTTTCAGTTTTTGACAGTAATTACATTACATTTCCACATACAAAAATGATTATATACACAAACCACTAAAGAGCTCTTGCTGTGTTTTTGATGGATTAAACACTACTTCTTGGTACATACAGTGCTGACAATCAGTTTGTAGTGTTAAATTAGTATCTGTAGTGAGTTGAAAAACCGTGTCCTGTTGTGTTGTGCTAGTTGAACAGTGAAACAGACCCCTCCCTTAAAAAAAACTACATATTGTCAACGGACAATACGACTTTCTCAGTTACAGGATAACTGAGAAAGAGCTGCAAATTAACTTCAGATGTTAGACTTAGACACATACACACACACACAAGCTCCTTTTATACATGTGTTTCAAGGCAGGAAAGTTGTGTCTTTATTCAGCCTCATCACTTTGTAGAAAAGGTACTAACACAAAGTGGGAGGGGGAGCATTGTTGGTCGGACAATAAGCTGGATCGACCTCTGTGTAGAAGGGAGAGACGACATGGCAGGTCAGACACTGTGCTGTGTGCTGCTGTGTTGCATGTCACGCTTCTGACTCTGGAACACCGAGGCGTTATGCCAGCTTTGTTTGCCTCAGTGTGAACGAGCAATGGCAACATAATGAGGGGTGTTCTTAATGCCATTATGCTGGGATTTCTGTATGAAAACGACAACTGACACACACGGAGAAGGATGCAGAGAGCATAACAACAGTGAGATGAGGAGAAATCCATTAAGAGTGCTTAGCCAACAAAAAGCTAGTTTGTTTAGATGGATGCTGTGGCTGGGGGATGATTCTCGCAGGCTTGCTCTTCTCCTGTCCCCCGTCTCAAACCATTGCATTTACATCTTGTGTTTAAGTTTGTTCTGTAGAATTGTGAAAATTGTATTTTCACTGAGTGGAAATCACCCAGCATTCATAATGTCCTGTAGGGAGGAAAAGTATTGATGGTAGTCAGCCTGATCTTGGAACCTAAAAATTCACTAGGTATGGCAGTGTTCAAGGTGTGTGTCTTTCCCTTTCTCTGTTTCATCTTCTAAATTTAACCTCGCTGCGTTCTTTACTCATTTGCCTGGTGAATCACTCCTGTGATCGGTTGATCATTGATGGTGATGCTGGATGGTTTTGCTTGTTCTCCTGGACTAAAATCTCTATTATCTTTTTCATTCTTTTTCCTTCCTTCTTAAAGCTCACAATCCGGACATTAGAGTAAAAGGTACTGTACTCTTTTCTCTTCTCCTCATCACTGGCTTTTTCTCTTCCTCCCTTCATCCTTTGCTTTTCTCGTCATGTACTGTTGAGCTGTGGCTGCATAAGTGATAGGTTATTTTATGTATATTATGTGGAGTATATTATGTTTTTTCTTCTCATCCCCTCTATCTGTTTCAAGGCATGATGACATTCACTTGTACTGTGGATTTTGGTATTGTTCCTAGCCAAATGTACAATTACTTTATTTATACTATAAGAGCGTGTGTGTGTGTCTATATATATATAGATAGATAGATAGATAGATAGATAGATAGATAGATAGATAGATAGATAGATAGATAGATATTGTGCAAAAGTCTTAGGCCACCATTAGATGTGTTGCTTTAATGACCATATGTAATTATTTCTCAGTCTCTTTATTGGACTACAACCAGAAAATACAGGAAATGTGAAACAGTATAAAAAAAACTGAAAAAAAAATCAGAGAAAACAGGCTTAAGTATCAAGTATTCAGTGTGACCTCCTCTTACACTTGAGCAACAGCAGGAACCTGGCTCTTAAAGCTAAATGGAATGGAGCCTGAATTAATGTCTTTGCTAACATCTGTATTTGTATTTGACTATTTTATGTCAACATGATGCTGTGAAAAAGGTCCATTACACCAGGTTTGATCAGGACATGATGGAACTTTACAGACACATGTTGTATGAGGTTAACTCAGTGGAAGCTGATGATATGTAAAAGACCAACTTTCAATAACATCATTCAAAATGACAAAGATCACAGAATCTGACAGACAGAAAATCATCATTTAGCATCATCAAGGCCACTGTGAAAGGGAAA
>CM076650.1:25625484-25700392 GCA_038496675.1 Rachycentron canadum | reverse complement strand
TATATATATATATATATATATATATATATATATATATATATATATATATATATATATACAGGTTCTGTTTGCTTGACAGACCTCTGTCTGTAGTGGGCATGCTATGTGTCATATTAAAAACAGCAGCAGTTCAGTAAATCCATCTAACGTATAATATGTGTCAGTCCATAGCAACACACACATGAACAGTAACAAAGCAAAGTCCCAGTTGAATTTCCATCAATCAATTTGCTAAAACAGCCTAAGCTGAAAGACCATAGGATTCAATGTACAGATGCAAAACCCCTGGAATGGTAGTATCTAGTCTTAAACATGTCAAATATGACCTAGAGCAATATACCATATAACTGTCTTTGACGAAAAGAAAAAAAAAAAACAACTAGAAGTGATGCTGCTACCTGCTGGACCTTTACATTGATGCGTACCATATTTGCAGTGGTGTTACTTACACTATCTTGTA
Organism: Rachycentron canadum; assembly: GCA_038496675.1. Taxonomy (NCBI): domain Eukaryota; kingdom Metazoa; phylum Chordata; class Actinopteri; order Carangiformes; family Rachycentridae; genus Rachycentron; species Rachycentron canadum. Next base: position 25,699,932 of record CM076650.1, on the reverse strand, counting down.
TGTACAAACTGCTGCTCCTTTGCTGTGAAAAGAATGTAGAACATGTAGTGTTAGAGTAAGTGTGGCAGTGGAGTCTAAAGGCTGTGGAGCACCAATGTTAATTAGGGCTTTCAGTACAGTCTGAGAAATTAAAAGCTCTGAAATAGCAGAGTTTCGAAATAAGAGACATTAAGTTGTAAACTTCTAAGGGAGGAAGTGAAACCTCGAAATTTAAAAAAATATGCATGGACAAAGATTTTGCATGGACAAATATCTGCTATCAATAGTTTCAGTCAACAAGTAATGCTCTAAGCCACAATGTATATAAAGAGAATGGGAATAAAATTTTTGTTAAACTAGAAACAGCTGTTTTATCACTATGTTCAGAGCCACCAGACTCCATTGACAAGCACAGTAATTGTTTGTGTTACTGTGTGACTTTCAGTGGTGGGTGAAGTATCCAGATGTCTTACTTGTGTAAAAGTAAAACACAAACAGCTTTTTCTGCTTAAACAAAAATGTCTGTTTTTCTCAGATTTATTTTCCATAACATCAGACACTAACAATCTGATCATGTCAGTAGCAAAAAGTCTGTGTGTATGCATGCATTCAATATCAGTCCCTGGTGCGTGTTCCCCAGATCTACAAATGGGTTTTATAAAATAACAGAGACAAATGGTAGTCTCTTTCAATCCTTCCATTTCTACAGCTGCCTCTCCATCCCTCTCATCTCCTCTCTTGCTCTGTGTGCCTCACTTATCCCTCCCTCTGTAATCTCCTCGTTTCACCATTCTTTGCCTTCCCCTCATTGCAGCCCTCAGTACTTTTTTTTCTCCCTCTCCAACTCCGTCTTTATTCTTCTTGGCCAAAATTACATTTACATACAACTAATTTACAAGAGTACATATGTTTTGAAGCAAACACAATTGCAACCAGTTTTCTCCTAACATGAGGATTTGTTGTTAATATTGAGTCAGTCACAAATATGTTTATACTGAATATATCAGTATAATGTTTGTACATCCCATATTATGAGAGAATAATCATTTGTACTAACAACAGCATTGTTGAACTTCTTTATGGCTACTTGTTTAATGTGTGATTTCCAACACAATGTGTTTATTCACACTTAGCCAATCTTTTCCAAACCTTCAGCAGAGCTTTTGGAGCCCAACCATAGACGGTGTCGCGTGATGATCCGTTTTCTATCATCCATTTGATGTTCAGGTTTGCGAATACTCTAACTTTGTATGTGTATTTCAGATGGCTTGGCTGACTGTATGGATCCAGACTGCTGTTTGCAGCCCTCCTGTCAGAACCAGTTATACTGCAAAGGGTCACCTGACCCAGGGGAGGTGCTCAGCCAGTCTCTGTCCTCGTTGGTTCCTCAGCAGGTAAGGAGCTCCAGTTACAAATTAAACTGAAATCAGAATGTAAGCGTTATTTCCTGGTACAACCTAACATAACTTTCCAGATGTGAAGGAGGGGAGACAGGAAGCAGCATCTATGTGCTCACTTTATTTTATTTCCTGTAGGCTGCAAGATCTTTCTACCAGCGCATCCATTTCCTAGTTGGTCCTGAATCCACTCATGTTATCACTGGAGACAGTCCATTCAACAGAAGGTAATGGTGTTTTATCTTCTTTTGTTTTATTTTTGCTGAATTCTGGGCAATTCTCAGCTTAGCAGCTTGATTGACTGTATAATCAGGCATTTGGAGAAGAATGGAGATGAAAGTACAGTAATGCAGTTGAAAAGAAAAAAAATGATGTACTTTGACTTGACTTTGGTGGAAAATGTGATGTGATGAAAGATGTGAAGGAGAATTCATAAGGGATTTTGGTACTTCAGTGAGTGAAATGTTAACACAACCACCAGGAATGACGGTCGAAACCTACAGAAAGAAAATATATACTTTTATACTTACTTAAACTTGTAAGTTTAGTAGGGCTATTTTGTATAAAGTTTAAAACAAATTTGTGCAGTTTCTCACATCTGTTAAGCGCTGAAGGCATAAAATAGAGGCATAAAAACCTTAGTTTATTTATATAGCACTTTTCATAGACAAGTGTCACAAAGTGCTTTACAAGCAAAAACAATAAAGACATTGAACCAATGTAGAAAGACAGACATACAGTGTTCTGTAACACTGTTCATTGATTAATAGTAGGATCGTTCAGTAATTGTCTTTGTAAGTGTCTTTTTTTCTCATGTTATCTTTCTAAAGTGATAATTGTTTGATTCCTAATACTTCTGCCTGCAGGTCATAACTCACCCTTCTTTGATTAACTGTAATATGAGTAGAGGAGGTTGGGTTTACTTTCTGTCTGGATATAATAGAATGAGTGGGATCACAAAACAGGAACTTAAGGTTTGCTATTTTTCCTTGCCAAAAGCCATTTTTGCCCACATCTGCCTTAGACCTTACACTGATTAAATATGATAAGCAAGAAAGCGAGGGTGGCAGTCCGCAAAATATAGGGCATGGCCACTGACAGGGAAGAAACATGATGGCAATTCTGTTCAGCCATTTTTTTTGCTTTTGTCACATTTTATATGCTAGCCTGAATGTTTCATAAGAGCAGAGGGCCACAGCCCTGTAATAAAAATGTCCTGTATTTCCATAATGGAATGGACCTGCAACCTTATAATAAAAATGCTTTATTAGATGACCTTAAAACTGTATTGAGTTTGTGTGTGTCTGTGTGTGTGTGGATGGTTGGAGGGTTTTAGAGATGGCTGTTTTACACCTATAGAGCAAAAAAATAATATCCCCTTCAGCCAACAGTGATAAAGCTGTAGGCCAACATATAATAACCGCAGGAGGAGCGAAAGCTACACAGCTGAAAATACCGTATGTACACATGCTGAAGTACAAAGGAGTAAACATATAGATTTATAGAATATATTGACCTGGTCTCCAAGCAACATCATCATCATGTGATATACAGGCACTGTGGAGAGCAACAGGACTTTCCATACATGCCTGCAAGATTTCATTCCATATATACTGTAATATGCAGAATGAGCATGTTATTCGTTCACATACAGTGCATAACACACATTTGCACATTTTTTTCTTTGAGTTTTGCATAAGGCACTTTTAATGAAGTAAACCTTTTTCTACCAACTTTCTCTCACTTCAGCTTGGTGTCGATAATCCGAGGTCAGGTTCTGACAGCCGACGGAACACCTCTGATTGGAGTCAATGTGACATTTGTTCACTATCCTGAGCATGGATACAGTGTAACACGCAAGGATGGCATGTGTGTATTCATTCATTATTCATACTTATATTTATTAATAATAAAAGACATTATTACTTCTCAGAACTGATGTAGAATAGGAAGAGAAATAATTTATTCAAGACTGCCAGCACTCTGTCATTGTTTACATTGTATTAGACAAGCTATACTGCACCTCATAGGGCTCTGATTGCACATCTGCAGCAGCCACTAACTGAAACATAAAACCGGGTCTGCTGTAAGTCTTGGCTCACTGTTTATATATATCTAAATATCAACTCAGTCAGTGTCTGGTTTCAGTTCTATCGGTGAAACAACGCTGCTCCCTTTTACATGACTAAATGAACATTGAACATATTTTAAATCACATATTGCAACACTCTTTCTCATAGTGGCATGGTCAAACCAGAATGCACAGACATTATACACTAGAGGAATCCCCATGGTGGAAAAAATAATCCACAAATCTGCTTAAAAGTAGGGGACTAGCGGGGGACTTTTTCCTACGTTCAGACAGCACATTCCCATATCCCTGCAACACTCTGTGTGTACATGAAGCAGATCAGTAATCGGATTTCTCTCCTACCCTAGACTTATGTCGGAAGCTTGGCTCATTGATTTTAACTTTATAGCATGAGCAGATGCTGCTTCCTGACTTTAAAATAACATATCTTTTTATTTTTTCTTCCAGTGTCTTTGTCAAATCAGACCAAAAGGGCAGTGTGAAAGAGACAGGCAGGTGGAGAGAGCAGAACAACTTTTCAGAGTTTAAACTGTCTAAATTGATCAAATGCAGTGGTCAGTAATGCAAAGTGGTTTATTTTGGCTTCTGCAAGCCATTTTGTGTTAGTTTCTTCATACCTTGAATGGACTTATTTTAGATAATAGGACTCGTCACTCCCTGTCTTTGGTCATTTGTTATGTACATGCTCACACTGAATGTCTATGTGCAACCCTAAAATCAAGTCTTTATCCTGAAACAGCCATTTGAATGTGTGATGCCCAGCATTTTGGTCCGCACAAAACTAACTCTAGGTTCTCAGACCCCACAAATACACTAAAACAAGCCCACATATACAAACACAGGAACACACTGAGAACAAAAGACATACAACCGCACAATGTACCTCTTTCACACAACAAGATATAAATATGTAATGACATGAACTTGCAGTTTACGCACTCGTAGAGAGACGCCTGTAAATTCACAGAGGCACAAACGCACTCAGAGAATTTAAATGAAGAAAACAGTGAAGAGGCAGCAGAATAATAGATCGATAGAGTTTGATTACATTCACACTATCCCTCGTCTGACAGCAAGGTCGTCTAGCACTACGTGGTTACATGTTTACCTACTGTACATAAAATACTTAAATGTTTGTTTGTTCGTTATTGATGTACACAGGTTTGATATCCTGGCCAATGGTGGAGCATCTCTGACGTTGGGTTTTGAACGTGCTCCGTTCATCACTCAGTACAGAACTGTGTGGGTACCATGGAACGTTTTCTACGTGATGGACACCCTGGTGATGAAGAAGGTAAGTGGTGTCAGTGCTGTCTGTATACAATCTTGTGTGTCACAATTAACTGTTGACTGGCAAAAAAATGTCTGTCTGACAGAAATTACAGTTTTTAAATGTCGGTTGCTTTAAAGACTAGAAGATTTTTTTCATAAATTGGACCAACACTGACTCACTAGATGAATAATGTGACTATGGTGTGACAGATTAGTCTTTTACAGCCAATGAACTGATGAATGCCTGTGTCTGCCTGTTTCAGGAGGAGAATGACATTCCCAGCTGTGACCTGAGTGGTTTCATCAGACCCAGTCCTGTCATTGTTGCTTCTCCTCTGTCTACATTTTATCGAAGTTCACCTGAGGATGGCCCCATTGTACCTGAAACCCAGGTGAGAAATATCAATATCAATATTTTTATCAGTGTAAAAGTCATTCAGTGATGGTATCAGTAATGTAAGAACCATGTTGATGGGAAACTGACCGTCAATATTTCAAAAATACATTGGTTACATAAAGTAACTGAACACTGTGGAATTATTTACATAAAACCTGATTTGAAATGTGATCAGATCTTCATCAAAGTTACAATTGTGAGCAATCTATTTTAATCTTTTTATCTACTACCTACTTTATCTACTACTCAACTACCTCAGAGAATGGTGATGGAATAGAACGACTCATTCTCCTCCATGGTGTGACCACAACCACAGTCTTGACAAAGCAATGTTTTTCTTCCCTGACTTGTACGACGGTTTGCCAGGTCTCGTGGCCAACTACAAGTCATTCTCCTCCCCAAAGCCTTCTCAATTCCTTTTTAAAGGTTTATTATACCCTAGAGATACTTCAGGAGACTATTGGTCCAACCAAGCCCAAAAGGTCTTAGGCTTAAGGGTGGTCTGGTACTAAGTACATTCATTAAACACCCTATGCTCAAACATGGTGTTCATTACTTCCAATCAGTGATGAACTGAAGACCTTTAAAGCCCTTCAAAGTGGTAAAGTACATAAATAAAATAAAAGCACCATTTTCTCCATTTTCTTTGATATTAAAGGTAAATACCAACTTATTCAAATAATAAAGGTCAAAGTCAAATAGTAATTAGTCCTCCTCACAATGTAAGATTTTCATTGGATTATCTGAAATTCGCAGTTGTCTTAATGAGTAAATGAGTGATGGCATTGCTATCAAATTATAAAAAAAATAAGGAGATTAACTTAGTTTTTCTAATAAACATTTTGAATGGCCAAAAAAGACAAATAACTACTGATTTGTTTACTCTCACATTAGCACACCAGGACCACGGATATATACAATACATACTAACTCATTTAAAAGCGTCGATCCTGGACAGACAGACAGCTCTACTACAGCCCCGGGGGATTGTGTTTCAAGGAAATTATCTTTAGTTTATGTGTGCACACAGAGACCTCCACCCTACTGGGCAACTGAGGCTCATCATGTAGGAATATTGTAATTATATACACATTACACAATGTTATCTTTGTGTGGTGTGTGTTTTGTGTAAGATAAAACTATATTGGTTGTGTGTCTCAGCGTGCAAGAGAGATTGAGGAATACAAAAGGAAGTAGTGCTGTGTGTGTGGTTCTTCATCACACTCACCCTATTGTGTTTACTAGTCCACAGAGGAAACAAAACAGATGACAGAACTCAATGTGTGTTTTTATATTGTTTATAAGCCTGAATCAGTGCTCCATAGTTGTGTTTTATTTGACAAGCCTGCACATGTGCCTTTTGACTGGTAATGGGGAAAGATTGTGTGCACAAAAGAAAGTGCACGTGATGTGTGTGAGGCTAGTGTGTGCATGCATGTGTCTGAGTGCAGATCAAAAGCAATTGAATGGAAAGCTGCTACTTAGCTTTTGGTGGAGCTGAGCCCATTAGAGACAAGGGCAGTGAAAAGGGCAGTCTTAAAGGGAATGTAATGGATCTGTAATGAACACTAAATGCCCAGCTAATGAAAAGGCAATAGTGCAGTTGAAAAACATAACACCAGAACTGTTCGAGTGGATCATTCTCTGAGGATTTATTTTTATATATATATATATATGTGTGTGTGTGTGTGTGTATATATGTGTATATATGTGTGCATATATATATATATATATATATATATATATATATATATATATATATATGTACATATTCTTTTTGAAAGCTAATGGTGAAAAAAGAGGATGGTAAAGACAATTGCAGCGGCGTGGTGCTCCAGGAAATCATAACTGTTTGTTTTATTTTAACAGAAATGACCCCTGACACGTGGCAAGGCATTCATGCTGTTAGATTACAGAATGAACTACAGCCTAACTGTGAGCAGAAACCCCCTCACTGGCTGAGGACCGTTACATGTTCTTTCTTTGGTCGACAGAAATAACAAGAATAGGGAAATGGGTAGACTTTTGCCAGTTCACTACAGATTGACATTAGACAGTAATGAGGTCAGAAGGGTACTGTGATGTTTCAGTGCAAGGAAAGCAGCTGATAATGATGGCGACTCAGGGCGTGTGCTTCAGTGATGCACCAATCAGTTAGCAGAGGTCTTCACCAACATTTTTAATCGTTGTCCGGTCATGCCTCAGATCAACAACCATCATCCCTGAGCAAAAAACTGTTGCCTGAATGCACTCGCCCTTGTGATAGCCAAATGCTTTCGCAGGCTGATTGTGGCCCACATCAAATCTGTCATATCTGCCACTGCCACTTTTTTGACCAGCAAACACAGCAGTAATCCACATTGCCCTCAATACCAGTCTCAGCAGAGACAAGAATTTATTGATCAATAAATTCAATTAATTAGTCTAATATCAGACTCTATGACTTGAGTCAATGCATCTCCAGTCTCAACTTCTTCTTGAGTTACCTGTCCACTGTTCCAAAATAAGGGCCCTGAGCAATAGCCAAACTCAGCACTGGTGTTCCTGACTAAACACTGAAAAACAGGTCAATTTGATACCTTCATGTCACCTAACCTTCCATGAGCTTTCTAACAAGTTTCTGATTCAATTCATTCATGACAAGCACATCCCGCTTATTGGAAAAGGAGAACCAGAGAGTATCGGTTAGTCCGTAACATTAACCCAATGTCCCGCAACTTGCAAGAAAATGAGAAAGCCCTTGTTCATAGCTTGAACTAGCATGTTCTCTGTCCTGTGCACTACTATGAATGCAGTGAGATCTCTGCTGAGGGAGTACACACCAGCAGCATTGCAGAATAGAGAGACATAGAGCAGTGAATCTGCATCTGCATTGCTCTGCTAACCTGTTTGATCCTTCTGGATAGACATGCTGGTGGCAGGATGATATACCAACTGTACCAACATGGTACAGTCCTAATGATTTAGTTGGAGATACATGATGAGCATTATCAGTAACAAAGTGACTTTACAATTATGTTCAATTATGTTCAGCACATTCTGTCTAAGGAGTGCTTAAAAGGCAGTAGTTTTGTCCAGACCTGTTCAAATCTGTAGTTGCTTGAATGATTTTATATTACCTTTTCATTCTCATTGCAAATTGTACTAGTGGCACAAAGAAGCTATGGGCCATTTAGCAGTGCATCCCCTATGAGTATGATGCTTCAGAAACCAATCGAAGAGATGCTGATGTGTTTTTTGTGTCATTCTGCCCCTCGGCAGGTTTTACAAGAAGAAACATCAATACCAGGCAGTGATCTAAACCTGATCTATTTGAGCTCCAGAGCTGCGGGATATAAACCAGTCCTCAAAGTCACCATGACACAGTCATCAATACCTTTCAATCTGATGAAGGTAAGACATTTAATTTATATTATACTGTATTTTAGATTTCCTTAAAACCACTTTGATATGCCACTTTAGATCAGTACAGAATTCTGATCATTACCAGCCTCAATCAGCTGGTTAGCATCAGTACCCCATATCAATACAACCCTAAGCTGAGAGCTACATTTAGTAACCTTTCTTGTTGTTTCTCCAGGTTCACCTAATGGTGGCGGTGGTAGGTCGCCTCTTCCAGAAGTGGTTCCCTGCCCAACCAAACCTATCCTACACCTTTATCTGGGATAAGACAGATGCTTATGGCCAGCGTGTCTATGGACTCTCAGAGGCAGTGGGTGAGTTTGCTGCCAATAAAAGCTAAACAGAAAATAGATTTTTTTTCAATAACAGAGTTTTTCAAAAATGTGCACTCTAGGAACAACAAACAAACCTTAATTTTGAATTCGACCTTGAAACAGGCACTACTCATCCAAGTAGTGTGGAAAGCCTCACTGCAGAGTTCTGTGGATATGAATACAAGGTTTCATTTTGCAGAAATGCAAAACAAACTTTGGCTCCCCCCCTTTGCTTTTCCAAATAACTTGTATTGTGCTGTTTTTTAAAATGATAGCATGAAGGCAGAAGACTGGTTTTTGAGCATGTGACAGCTCACTGTTTTGATTCCTGTTTTGCATCAGTAATGATTCACCAGTGATCTTGTCTGCAGTGGATATATATTTTTTTTTGGTTGTCTCTAGTCCAGTTGTTCTCAAAATGGAGTACAGGAACCCCCAAAGGTCCTTTAAAATATACAGTATGTATATACAGTATATGTCAGTATGTGTGGCTGATTTGATTACCTTTTCTGATAGCTGGTATCTGGGACAAAATCTTATCAAATGAAGGTCATTGTGTCACAGTGTCACCCACAACCTGCAACTCTTGGCAGGTTGAGTTCCTCGACTCTGGCCCCTCTGCCTGTGCTGGCCACACTTTGGTAGTTGACAGAGGTCCTCCACTTCATTGCAATGAAGTGTGCAACTCTTCAATCCCACTGTATTAGCCACCTTTTTTTTTTTTCTCTTGATGTTTACGCCAGAGGACAGAGAACCAAACAAAACAGTCTTTTCGAACTCTGACAGCAGGACCTCCACCCACACTCACTGAAATTCCTCTTTTTCTCTGACTTTCTGCTTACTTTTTCTTTTTGATAAAAAAAAAAGGGTAGGCCAGACGTGATCTATTTATACTCATTAGCATATTAAGAGGGCAGAGTGTGGTGCTCCTACATTCAATTTCATGTTAGAAATTCAGAAAATCAGATTTTTTAAGTAGCTATCAAGCTTTATGCGCATGCTATGTTTCAGTATGAATTCTAGGTCAGGTTTTGTATATGAGGCCCCAGACTATTAAAGTTTAAAGCTGCTCTACACAGTGGCTACAGAGAAGGAGGGTTTCTCTAGTGGTCACTTAGAGCTAGAGACAGCCATGGATAACTTCAAATAGGTTCTGGAGAAAAGTTTCCACAGGGAAATGGCTGGGATATAATTGGCATGCTGACCCCTCTTGACACCTTTATGGGGGACAAGTCCAGCAGACATGCTTTTCAGTGAGTTATTACTTATGGCACCCCAGCTTAATGGGTTGAACATAAAGACAATTGATTGCTATGTTTTATAACACTTTTTAAATTGATGCTCATGAGTTATAATAAGATAGGGTTAACAGAATATGTAACAGAATATTTGTCTAGCAAAGCCAGTGTAGAGGTTAAATTCATCATCAGGCAACTGCCTCTCTGCAGCTATTAGTGTTCTTGTTTTCCCATTGACGGTTCATGCTGAAGATCTTAAAATGTGGCTTAAAATAGAATAAAGGTCCTTTTTTTTTCACCGTATTTGTTGGAAGACATTCAACCACAATGCATGGGCATGATGTCAATGACAGGCACCCAAATGAAATGGACCGCTACCATGAATTTGCATTTGTATTGATATCTTTGAGAATTGCCAGACACATTTGCAAAAATGTATGAACACAACTCCAAAAAATATATGGCACACATTTTTAGACATTTTAATGTGGGTTACATATTATAACTTTTAAGTAAACATTTTTATTATTAAACGCAGATAATTATCATCTAAATATGTAGTTCCCCTTGACTTTATGGAGCTTCATAGTAAGTTTTAACTGTCTGAGTCAGAGTTTAGCTGTCTGACCCACAAGTTTAGCAGAAAATGCTACTTAGACACAGTTGTAGGTGAACATAGTGGAGAATTCAGCAACAAAAGAACCAAATCTGATATGTCAGCTTCGTTCACGGCCTCAAACTGGCCAAAAATTGGTGTAAAAACCTATTGCAGCCCCTGTTTTTTTTTTTGTTTTGTTTTGTTTTTTGTTTTTTATGATAAAGCTTCATAATAGTTTTGTTGAATTTTAGCACTAAGTGATTAAATGAATACAATGTGTCAGCTAGAGTCATGTAGTGAGGATGTGAGCTATTCTTACCATGTGCAGATGAAGGTTGTGGCTTAACTGAGGAAAATCCATTGTGCAAATGTTAGCCTTATTTCATCCTTTTTATACTCTAGTGTTATTTCTTAATCAGTTTTTCTAACCAAGCTTTACTCAGCCTTGCCTGGTAATCTTTCATTACTTGCTACATACAGGGTTATGTTTGTGTCCCACCTCTGATGTTCGTGTTGTACTTCATACACAGTAAAAAATTGAAGCAGGTATGAGTGCCTGAACTGCCCAGGAGCATGAGACAGTGCATCTTAGAAAAGGTGACAGATCAGGTTAACTCCGTAGTTTACTTTGTTTTCAGACCTGTTGTTTATCCTGTTTGGTTTGGTTTGAATTAAGTATGGTCAAGCAACAGAATTGAATAATTATGCCCTACATGTTTTACAGTATCAGTGGGGTTTGAATATGAGTCCTGCCTGGACCTCATCCTATGGGAGAAGAGAACAGCCATTTTGCAAGGTTACGAACTGGATGCTTCCAACATGGGAGGTTGGACCCTGGATAAACATCACATCCTGGATGTACAAAATGGTAGGTGACAAAAGCTTTTATTGTCAAACTGCAGCGAAATGTTCACACACTCTCACGTAGCATCTACAAGATGATAAAACATTTTTAACGACAACTGATATTTGCAACACTTATATGAGACAATTGAGCTTTAGACTATAACTTTGCACTAAAATCATGATCAAAATATCATACATATTCTCCCCCGCGCTCTCTCTCTCTCTCCCTCTCACTTTCTCCACATTGTCAACTGGTTAATTATGTGGCCAAGAGTAAGAGGATATCTATGGGCAGTTTAAAAGTATGTTCATCTCAGCAGCTGTCAGACTGATCATTGTCATGCAGGCTTTGGTTGACAGAGCACAAGAAAAGAGAGGGGGAGAGAGTGTATGTGTGTGTGTGTGCGTGTGTGTGTGTGTGTGTGTGTGTGTGTGTGTGTGTGTGTGTGTATGTGTGTGTGTGTGCGTGTGTGCGTGTGTGTGTGTGTGTGTGTGTGTGTGTGTGTGTGTGTGTGTGTGTGTGTGTGTGTTCGTGTGCTGGATTTGCTCCAGCTCACCAGTGGTGTCTCTGTCTTCATAACTCTCTGGCCCTCTCTCACACACATGTACAGATTTGGTTTCTCATATCAGATACCGTCCTTTATTTCCTGCCCTGACATTGAGCCTTGCATTGTTTTAAGGACTTTGGCAGGTGTACTACTCACAGTTAGGGAATCACAACCTGCAAGATAAAGCCACAAACATGGGTGAGGTGTAACACACAAAGACGGAGCACTCATATTTTTTTGAGTTTGAAAAGTGGAAACACCTCATTAATGAAGAATTAAAAACAAAATTGAATATAATATAATTACAAGAATAAAGGAAATCTGGTGGAATAGCTTTTTTTTTTTGCAGTAATCACAGCTGATTTGAATTTTGTATTGAGGTTGTATTGGCTATATATATATATGGCTTGTGTTGTCAATGTAATCTATGTCACCTTTTTTTACTTATGCATGAGATAAAAAAAAACAAACCCTGCACTTAAATAGTTTGTAAAATTATACATTAATACTTTATATTGGTCACATACATCCAATGTAAATTCATTTCCACTCAGATATCTAACATTTCAAGGAAGTGGGTTATATAACAACCCCCCCCCCCCCTCCTCTTCCTTCCTCCCTTCCTTGCTGTTCTCTATCTGTCACCCCATCCATCACATTGCTATTCGTCCCTCTATCCCTGCAGTCCTCTTGGGCATTCAACACCTTGTCACTTGATTCAGTCCGCGTGTTAAAAATGCACATGTGATATGTGATTTTCTGTCTATATACATACTGGTCTCTGGGGGTGTGATTTTGTGTCTTGAAGGGACAGCATTGCGACATACAATTTGTGCCTGTTCCACTAAGAGGAAACGCAGTATGTGAACATTAGAATAATCTAGTGTGAGAGTGTGTGTGTTTGAGAGTGACAGTGAAGGACACACTCTGGCGTTTCATGTAGTTTCACCATTAGGGTGTTCTAAGGCAGTAAAACAATAAATGCATTAAAAAATATATATTTAACGTCCCAGTAGTGATGGTTAGGAAATGGTTGCACCTTTAAAATGTCAGGCATGAATAGGTAATAATAGCTTTTAACTAGCTTAATATCTGTTATAATAATGATTAGTTTTTTTCTAATGGTCACTATTAACTCAAATGAGATCAAAGTACAATTCATTCAGATAGACAGGAATCACAAGCCAACAAAACACTAGTGACTCCCTACCTATGAAGCAATTGTGAAGTCTGTCTATCTCAATTATTTATATTATAATATTGTATGTATAATGGTGTCATACGAAAATCAGACAGTCAGCTTCTTCACTTCTTCCAACATGACAACAATTTATTCTTATTCTTTATTAAGTTCCGCCCAGTTATGAACTCCTATCCATAACCAGTGAGTGGGCCAGCTTACCTTTTCTCTGTCTAGAGACAAAAAAAAATCTGACCGATTGTCTCTCTCTTGATACCAGACATCTGCCTCTCTGTCTGGTTTTAAATCACAGTTAAAAACAGGGACATTTCTGCAGACCGCTCCAGTCGGATACAGGCAAACAAAAACTAGCACTGTGCCCAGAAAACAGGAACAGCAGTCACCTTGCTCTGTGCTGGATACTGTTCCAAACCTGGCTCCATTTGAGCGAAAGTAGTGCATTTTAATTCATATAATATAATATAATTTTTGGCCAAGCTGATAATGTGTCAATCTCTACTTTCTATGAGCAAAACAAAAAGGTTTTGAAACATTCACTCTGGTTTATTTATTTATTAGTATATATATATTAAGTATATATTATGCTATTTGCATTGCATAATTATTAAGATTTCCTTATATTTATTATAGTATATATTTAATTCTTGAATGGTGCTTACTATATCAAAAATGGATCTCATGTTTGAACCCCAGAATCATGGAGAGGATCTGTGCTGTAATATAGATAAAATAACATCATCATATTATCTAAACTCTAATATATTTATGTAATGTTCAGAACTGTATATATGTGTATATACATACAACTCATCGGACGCTGCCTATATGAATCTGACCAACTTTCAATCACATCATTTCATTCAAAATGACAAAGATCACAGAATATGACAGAGATAAAATCATCATTTAGCATCAGCTAGGCCACTGTCAAAGGGACTCAAAGGGTCAAAAATCATCAGCCTATTGAGGGCTGGATTCACAATCACACTGAAGATGAAGGTAAAACATTGTAATCACAGGCTGATCCAAATTGCATGGATTTCATCATGGAAGCTTATAATGTGACTCAGTAGTGTGTGTGGGCCCCCAGATGCCTTTATGCACTCCTGACAATATCTGGGCGTGCTCCTAATGAGTCTGCACATGGTGTCCTGGAGCAGGGCATCAGTGAGCTCCTGATGTTGCCTGCATTTTTTTGAGCAGGATAATATCCACACAATTGGAGAAAATACAGCCTGCATCTCCACTCTTTGCATACATGAAATTACTCCCCCCACTCTGCTAAAATAACTGACAGGTATGTGAGACTCTGCCATGTATTATTAAAAATAATCACCCATCAGCTCAGCTATGTCAGAGCCTTTATTCTTCTCCACTCTTAATTAATTCAGAATGTTATAATGTGAGAAAATAAGATGTCTGTTTTACTTCTGTATGAATGTAACAGGTAGCAGAGCACATATATGATATTATATGATATTATATGATATTATATTATATTATAGTATAGTATAGTATAGTATAGTATAGTATAGTATATTCTTGTGACACTTTGCCATCAGGTATATGACTTGATGTTTGTGAAAGTTTACAAACTGCTTCACAGACATAAAAATCGAATATAAGACAGAATGAAAAATATATATATACAAATATATATATATACAAAAATAAAACTCATATTTAGAGACCACTGAGGATAAAGAGAATACTCTTATCTGATTCCCCAAGAAAGATTATTCCACAGCTAATGAGCCCTCAAAACAAATAGCATAATATATAAAAACAATATTGGCAATATTCCTGATTTGAGCGAGAGGGCATTTGGTGACTTTGCTGAAATATGTAGTCTATAATTTTTGAAAATGAAGTAAAAACATTTCCCTATTTTTTTCTCATCTTAACAGTTTCAACTTATTTTCAGTATAATAAAACAATCTCAACAACTGAACATCTTTCATAGCTCCTTTTTCTTTTCCTCTTATAACCCACTCCCTCACTCTCCCCACTCTGCCACTTCTATCTCCTTTATTGTTTCTTCCCTGTGTGTAAATCCTGCACATTGGTCTATGAGCAGCAGAAGCACTCAGTGACAGTGACTGTGATGAACAAATCACTCGATTGTGTGTGTGTGTGTGTGTGTGTGTGTGTGTGTGTGTGTGTGTGTGTGTGTGTGTGTGTGTGTGTGTGTTTTCCATCGTCTTCTCTTCCACTGTCACAAGCAGAGGACCATGTGCTGAAAGCACACATTCTCAATTATTTTTCCAAGCATGATAGTTGACCTGATTGACGTGGAAATAGTAGGTTTGTTTCATCCTTCAGCAATGTTTTAGATTCATGTGTTCAAGTCAAACTTTCACAAAAAGATGCAAAAACAAAATGAAAAAAAAATAAAAAATTATATCAACAGACACAGCACTGTGAGAAAGTCTTACTGCCCTTTTAACACAGCAGGAGCATTCAAATTTATGTACTCTTTCGGTTTTGCCTCACTTTCCCTCTTTCTCCCTCTCTCACATATCACAAACACACACACAGACATGCCCACACACACACACACACACACACACACACACACACACACACACACACTAATTCTCAGTCAGACAACTAGCCTGGGTACACTGTATGGGTGGATCCTGCTGGTTTGGCCTCTGTTGATCAATCAACATCCTCTAATGTAAGAAAAGATGAAAGAGTGATAAAGAGCAGCAGATAGCAGAAAGTAGAGGGAGAGCTATATACAGACAGGACAGTATATGGGATTTAAACACTAATAAAAATTGATTGTGTTCTGGCTGAAAGTTTTGAAAATGGAAAAGAACTAGTCCTGTCTAAAAATCATCAAAAATGTCTTCTACCCTTTATATTGATTGGTTCTAAAGGTATGATGTGATGGACCATGTTTAAAGGAAAGTTTTTTTAAAGGAAGTGTTTTTACCTGCTTTGAATTTCCGCAGTTGAGGATGAGGCTAAAGGCCTGTTGTTTAGAGTTTAGGGTCATTGTCCTGATCAGTGCAGATTAGGAAATAAATTTTCCTCTCAGTGATGTCCATGCTCAGGGGCAATAAAGTCCTCCACCCTACTTAGCTTTTATAATGTTTTCATATTGGTATACAGAGCACCACACAGCATGAAAAAAGTAGAATACAGGGTGGCTGATGGTATAGAAGTGAGAAGAACACAGTATTTAAATAAAAAATACACATACAAATATAAATTATGATGAGCTCAATTGGCTAACATTTGGATTCCACAAGATCATCTTAAAAGATGCGGTGGGACAGAATGAATGGATGGATGGATGGACATGGATGACAGATAGACAAATAGACAAATAGACAGACAGACAGACAGATAGATAGATAGATAGATAGATAGATAGATAGATAGATAGATAGATAGATAGATAGATGCAGGCTTGTTTCAGAGATGGTGGCAGAGTTTTAATAATTCAGCTCACCACAGGAGGTTTCTCTTTGATGTCTCACTTTGAAGAATAAGTGCATCCATCTCACATTACATTAACACATTAACCTCCTCTCAAGTCGGCTAAGCCATCCTTCTTCATGTTTTGTCTGTCCTCATTCATTCTGTGTTGTTCACTATATCTCCATATTTCTGTCTCTGCTGTCTGTCTTTTCCATTTTAATTTCAAATGATTTTTATAACTGTAACTGAATGGACATTGGTGTGTAAAATAATCTTGACTCTCAGACACAAAACTGATGTTAAATCACAGTGGAATGACTCTGGCTACATTCTCTCTCTACTTTATCTCTGTGCTATTCATGTGTGAATGTCTTTCTCATCTTTAATTCTTCTCACCACCAGGTATTTTGTACAAGGGCAATGGTGAGAACATTTTCATTTCCCAACAGCCCCCTGTCATCAGCAGCATCATGGGTAAGTAAAGACCTATACATTTGTAATCAGTGCTGATAACGTCACTGCAGACTTATTAGTAATTTAGTTTGACTCGCTCTGATTAAAATGTGGGAGCCACATGAAACTAATGGAAACCATAAAAGGACATTTTCTGGGCCTTTGTGCAGGTTGTTCTCTGGCACCTAGAGAACTCTATAAATGTTGGGAAGCATTTGTGAACTACTGCGACAATAGTCTTTCAGTTTGTGAAAGTATGTCTTAACTGCTAAATTGGAAGAGACAAATAATGCTTTTTTATCATTACTTCTCCAAGAACTTGCCACATTTTAATGAAAACACATTTCTGACCTTGAAGTTTGTGCTTGTTTGGTTCAGCATCTGTTCCTGACAGCGTAGTCAGTAAAAATGGATTTCAATACCTCGTCCTAGGAAATGGGCGTCGCCGCAGCATCTCCTGCCCCAGCTGTAACGGGCAAGCTGAGGGAAACAAGTTGCTGGCCCCTCTGGCACTGGCCTGTGGAGCAGATGGCAGTATCTTTGTTGGAGACTTCAACTACATCAGGAGGATATTTCCCTCTGGGAATGTTTCCAGTGTCATGGAGCTGAGGTAAGAGAAAAGCGAGGGAGTATGGCTCCCTTTGCTGCTGCTGTTGGATTGACAGCAGTGGAAAGTACGTATACTCCAGTAGAAGACAAAATGTTCTTAAGTTCAACCTTTTGGAATTTTTCTTGAGTATTTCCATTCATGTTATTTCATACTCTTCTGCATTTCCAAGTTAAATTTTGTACTTTTTACTCCATTTATTCCACAACTTTAGTTACTATTTACTTTTCAGGTAAGAATTTTAACATTAAAAGAATGTGAATTGATTGTGAAATATAACATACAATTACATTAAGGATTAAAGATTAAATTAGTTGTTTTTCAATTTTTACGATTGATAAGTAACAGAAACGTGGTGTTTTGTTTGGGGCCCATTGTGACAGATCTGTGACTTGTTAGCTGTGATTTCCCTTCTGGAATATTCTCATTGTTTCATTTGAATAACTCATCCAAATCATAACAAAATGAAAGATAAAGTCTAAAAACTGGAAACAAATGTATGTTTCCAGAATAAAAATTCTCTTTGCTCTCCCATTAATCACCTCAGGATGCCTCGGACTTATGTGGTGACTGTTGACTGTTAACCTTACCTGAACCATAGGAAGGACTTACATTTATAATATACTATTTTGAAACTAATCTAGAAAACACATCTCCTAAAATAAAGATCTCACTCAAAGAACTAATAACCCATATGTTAATATTATTGTATGAGCGCTGGGTTTGAGTAAAACAAAATGAGGCATCAAATACTTGGCATACTGAACTGATTGGTGAATTTTAATTGAAATGTAGCATTCCAGTTCCAGCATCAATCTGTCTACTAACTCCAGTTTCTTCTCTGTTTTCTTTCCTTGCTTGTTCTGTACTAAAGAAACAAAGATTTCAGACATAGGTAAGAGTGCCTCATGTTTTTCAACCTTAACCTTCATTTTACTATCAGTTTATTCTGCTTATGCAACAGACTTACACCTTTCTCTCATTATTTTTACAAAAAAGGATCACTCTTGCCCATTCCTGGCAGCTCTTTAGTCAGTAGAGTCTACTGACATCCTCATCCCAAGGTCACAGTCAAACCAAATTGTTTGAAAGCTGTTGAGTGTATAATTTCTTACTTTAAAGCTACAAAGTTTGTATTATTGGTGGGAAGCCGAAAATGATGCAATGATGTGAAGATGATGTGCAACAAGACAGACGACCCTCACACTAAAAAAGGGTTAATTAAGACAATAGAGACAACAGAAATACTACAAGTAACAACAACTACGAGTAGCATTCATTATATAGTTATAGAATTCACTATAACTATATAATAACTTATTTCAATCATGAACCTGTTGTGAATAATGAGAACCACAAAGACTCCTGGACCTCTGCTACCTCACTACCTAAACATTGTCCTAAGTGCTGAGTTGAAGGCATCTGGACTTCTTTGGACTTCGTGTCTATAAAAGAAGACTTAAGACTACCATGACCTCAATGACTGACTTCACAGTCATACCCAGAAGTTGTAACATGAAACATGATTGAAATTCATTGTCTTATCTCCTCTTTATACTACTTAAATGATTACGGCGATCTTGAAATGATAGAAGCGATGTGAAGAATTGGGGGAAAAGTAGCCCTAATGTTTGCTACATCTCACTCACGCCCTTCCTCAAATTCTCGCTCTCTAATCGCGACAAGTGTTCACAGGAAAATAGAGCTGATTCTCCTGTTGTCAGCTCAGATAAATGCCACAGTCATCACTGTAGCAGCCCCTAGCAAGGAGACATAGCAAGGGCAGATGTGTGTGTGGGTGTTGTAGAGAGGGGGTGAGAGTGTTGCAGTGTTGGGCTTGGTTACTTTTCTTCATTATTTCAGTCCGTTTCATTCTATTTCTGTGTTTTCGCTCTCAGTGACCGACTCTTAAGATATTGAATGTTGCATTATGTCCAATGTTTGTCTGTCAACTGATTGCTGCTGAGCAAGTTTTGTATGTATGAGAGATTGGTTGAACAGTTCAGTGATAATCTTCTGTGACTTTGTCTGTGAATGCAGTCGCTTTCACGTGATATGCATTTCTACTTTTTCTTAAGCAAAGCAGCTGAATACTGTTTCCAGAGCAGGGCTCAGAAACCTTTCCTATAATTAAAGATGATGATGAAGAGGGTCAGCTTGCAAAGACGAAGATGACAGGTCTGCCAGTGGTGCACTTTATACACTAAACGTCAGTTGCACTCTTATTGGAAATTTCCCCTTGTTTGTATTATTATTATTATTATTATTATTATTATTATTATTAATGGGAAGAAGAAGAAGAAGAATCCCCATTCTCTGTCTCTCATTCACAGTTTACATTAAATGGTTATGGAAGACAGACAGTATAGATGTAATGTTGCAGAAATCATACCTGATCCAGGTAAAATGAAACGATAAAAAAAAAAAAAAATGCTATACAAATGACTTAATTCAATTGCTAAATAATTATTCATTAAGGGTAGTTTCACTCATTCTCTCACAGGAACAGCCTGATCACATTCACACAGTTGCACACCTGGAAACTGCATAGTGCAGCCACAGTCTAACCTGCTTGCCACTTAGCAGCTCCAGGTTATGGGCCATGCTCAAGGGAACCGTAGCTGTCTCGATGAAGGTTAGAAAAGCACTGCTCTTTCCCTTTTCCCACCCAGTTTAATCTTGCCAGTCCAGGGATCAACCCGGTGTTTTTGGACTTGTGCGAGTTTAATGAGTCTGGGTTTGTTTGTCTCCTGCATCCGCCACCTGTTCCAACTCTCTTCCCATATCTCTGCTCACTCTCTCTGTGATTTAAGCTGATACATTCAGGTTATGTTGTCCTCTCTCACTGGCTCCACTCCTCTGTCCTTCCATCCGAAAATGAAAAGCAATTCAGTTTTCTTCTCCTCACATTCATGCTGCGCCACACTATTCCTGGAGCCTCTTGGCCACTGGGAAAACACAATGATTTGATTCATTTTTTTTATTAGTATTCAGTTAAATCTCATATTTAATTAAAATACATCTTCCTCTTTCAGGTTTTTGCCAGATACAGTCACTTATTCAGTTATTTATTCTTCTGTTAGCTTTTTGTCGATAAATAAATTTTTAATTTTGAATCTCGTTTTACAGCCATATTTTCTTTTTGTCGTTGCATCCTGTATTTTCTTATTATTTCTGCCAAAGAGGTTTGTTTGATTGTCAGCAGGATCACAAAAAAGTACTCAATTTGCACCAAACGTGGTGGAAGGAAGAGAAACCCGTACGACTTTGCTGCCAATTCAGGCATTTTTATCACTCTCTTACACTTTTTGGCAATCTCCCAGGAAATAATGTTTGGACATATTTATGAGTTTTTAGAATTTGGTACAGATCACAAATCTGGATCAGGTGGCAGAAAATGGTGAGTCTGTATTTTAGAGTTGTGCTATCATATATGAATGATTAAGTGCCATCCACACGTCGAGTCCATCCTCAGGCTGTGTTCAGCTTAACACACACACACACACACACACACACACACCCACACACTGAGCCATGTCTTTCATAACCCGTGTCCCCCAAAACATCCTCACAAGTTGTTTTGTTGGCACATAGCCACAGCTATAAAACTGAAAAACCGAGCTTCGTTAAATGTTGAAAATGATAAAGAGGCGTCAGAAGTGCTCAGATATCATTGTGTTTAATTGAATGGAACACACAGACTGCTTTCGTTTTTTTATTTTAACAAATCAGCAGGTCGGATTTGCTGACTTCATCTATGCTCCGTGTTCCTGTATTTGTTTTCACTGTTCCACTGTGTCTGTCTGACACCCTGGATGCCAGTGGTGTTGGGTCTTGCGAATGTTTAAACCTTAAAGGGATTTTTCTGCTCAAAATGCGGTTTAATGAAAACAAAAGGTCATGTCTTGTTCCTGCAAGTATAGAAAAACACTGCCTCTGTCTCGCACACAGTCTGTCTATTTTTAGCTGTCTTAATTAACAGCATGTGACCATCTGCTGATTATCACAAGCTACTGACACTTATGGCCAGAAGCGAGTGCATACATATATATATATATATATATATATATATATATATATATATGTACACCCATCATTAAGAGGGTGTCACAGACAAGTGATAGCCCAGTGATCAACAGACAGACCCACTGACTGACCAACTTTCTCACTTACATACATCACACAGCCACTTCACAAATCTAATGAAAAGAAAAGAAAAGATGACACAGAAATACGAACGTACACACTCACACTATGACACTGTGCCTCTCAATCCCTCTCACACACAGACACACACCTACCACCTGGTACACTATTGGCAGTAAATTAACCAGTTTCTTGGCTCTCACTCCATTGACCTTTCTTATATTCAGTACTTTCCATCATCATCGGCTCCAGAAGGTCTTCTTCATTTCCACATTATACTTTTTTTATGTCGCTGATAATGTTGCACTGGTATCTTATCCATTGGAAAAATTGTTGATTCCATGAGCTGCATTTAATGTTTTCTATCAAACTTTGAGTTATGTAGCGATGTGTCATCATGATGAACTGGAGGAACTGAACAACATATAGAGGATATTAGTGCCTGTGTTCAAACTGTGTGCATTTCTTTAAATGTTGATGATGTCAGTGATGCTGACATAATTAAAGGCACAATGTGAATAAACCATTTCTCTCTTTTTTCTCTCTCCCCATCTTTGTTTCCAACCTCCCATTTGGTCCACCACTACCCTCCATAGCAACAACCCTGCTCATCGTTACTATCTAGCCACCGACCCGGTAACAGGGCAGCTGTACGTGTCGGACACTAACTCGCGACGAATCTACCGACCCAAGGTCCTCAGCGGTGCTCGTGACCTCATCAGTAAGGACTTAATTTCCCCGGTTAAACGCTACGTTGGCAGATATGAAAGTATTCAGTTGTTAAATTAGCTCACATATATCTGCTTCAGTTCAAATTCTAACAATATGGCAGTGAAAAAGACACAAACCCCGGGATTGTTGAATTAATCTATGATGTGTGTGTATGTTCAGGTAATGGGGAGGTTGTGGCTGGTACAGGTGAACAATGTCCTCCATTTGACGAAGCACGGTGTGGAGATGGAAGAAAAGCTACGGAGGCGCAACTACTGGGACCTAAAGGTGCGCGCACACACACACACACACACACAGAATCCGCCCAGCCTGAAGTTGGAGCGAGCTGAGAGATTTTTTAATAAAATGAAACTTAAAATAATTGCACAAGTGACCAACAAACACCTGCTCTGAAGTCAGCGGCGCGGTGTTTCACTGTTATTCTAAGGGTGAATCATCAAGTGATACGCACCAATAAAGGGAACAGCTGTGGCACAGGAGGTAAAGCGAGTTGTCCACTTATCTGTATTAGGTGTAATTCCCATAATGAACATTTTCAGCTGTTGATTTTTGCGGAGGCACAAAATCTTGGCAAGCCCACATACAGCACCCTAAGCTTTGGGTAAAATGACACATTTGATTACTGTCTTGCTCCCGTCCTGTAGGAAAGAGTAGGAAATAGAAACTGACGGTGAAACACAGGGACACATTAGCGTTCACGACTTAGTCCCAGATGTCAGAGGCGACACTTTTTCACTCTACAGTCCTGTATCCTGCCAGAATTATAAATATTTCACCTACTTGTGCGGGATAGAAAATCAAGTCAACCGATGTATCGTTTACAAAATTGGTTCTGAGGCTCTGTTTACAGGCAAGACACACTGAAAATGAATGTATAACTTGTTGGTCTCCCATTGCATCAAGAGAGTATGTAAAAATGAGCATATTAGAATATTTATGCACCATGGTTTACTATGTCCACGTCAATAGTCAACATATGCTGTATGCTTTAACATTTTTTTTAAGTTGATAATGCTACATTTTGATTTGCAAAGCTGCTGTTTCGTTCCTCTGTATCTTACATTTGACACTTCTGTCACTGTCATTCTAAAGTTAATCTCGTCTAACTTTTCTTAAAACTATGCATGTTCTTATTTATGGTTAATCTTTGCTTTCTTATACTGATTTTCATTGTGTGCTGCAGCTCTTTTCTGACTTCCCCAAAGGAGAATTACCGCACTTTCATTTCTCCTTTACATCCTGAAGTTGATGTACTGATAATCAATCAATCGGACAAATATATTTAATATGTCAGTCTGCTCTTTGTTTCTATTTCCTACAGGCATCGCAGTTGATAAAAATGGCTTCATCTACTTTGTGGATGGAACCATGATCAGGAAAGTGGATCGTAATGGAATTATTTCCACAGTCTTGGGCAGCAACGACCTGACCTCTGCACGACCTTTGACCTGCGATACCAGTATGCATATAAGACAGGTAACATGCCAAGACTACACAGATATGCTATAGCCAACTATCCATTCTGTAACTTTTCAAGACAGTATAAGAGTAGCAAGGTTTCTATTATAGTTCTGCGCAAATTAGGAGCTATTTAAAATTTTAACAAACACAAACACAACTGTAAATTATTTATTTCCATTGAGCAATTTTTCTGCAAATAAAGCTGGGATTTCTCCTCATGCGATATCATTCCAATTAAATGTGACAATTAGCTTCCAGCATCCTGGAAATCCATTGCATTGCTTTGTCAAATAGCATGAAAAAGCACCTCATGTACACATTTTTTCAAAGTTCATGCATTTTTAAGTTGCACATTAAGCAGTTTAATGGAAATGTAACTAATGTTGCAGTTGCATTGGAGGTGAATGTTTCTAGTAAACGCAAATTACTTTTGCTAATTAGTTGCAATTGTATGTGATTCATAAGAGACAGGTTTACAGTTAAAACAAGGCACTATTGCTGAGATTCAACTGAAATGTGGCTCAAACCTTTACATCTTAACAAAACAGATTTTATCAGATATAGCTATTTCACAGCTATTTCCATGGTTATATGGCATTCTATTTTATTTTAACTATACAATCCATCCAAAAGTTTTAGGCACTTTATGTTTTACATGCAGCTGTAATTGTATTATTCCTACAGACAGCTTTTCTGTCATTCAAAACAGAAATACAATATTTTATGTATTTCGAAACTGACTAATTATATAACTTAACAAAAGAGTCCATATTATGAGAAAATTCTCTTGTAAATATTTATAGAATTATATCAATTTATTTTTAGGGCTTCGATTTTTTGTTTTAATTCATCATTTATTTTTACAAGTACTCTAAAATGTTACATGGGCAGGTTGGACTGACTAGCAGCAACTTTTTCTGAGGTGGTTGCCCTTCCTGCTTACTCTTTACTGAGGCAATAGACCTATATCCTCACTTGACTCACAGTATGCTGTGCTGCTAAACTCCAACTCCTTCATTTATTATTTAACAGTACCATTAGGCTGTGGGCACTGATTCATTCAATTTAGAGTTTACTCAGACAAACAATTCTGCCAGGATTCATCCAGGAAACACACTGCATGTCACTAATAAAATCAATAGTACTAGAGGCAAATCACACGATAATTTGATGAAATTATTGAGAGTGGGAGTAGATTGTAAAATAAAATTCTCTCTTTGCTTCCCATCTATCATCTATTCATCCAGGTTCGTTTAGAATGGCCCACAGATTTAGCCATCAATCCCATGGATAACTCCATCTATGTCCTGGACAACAACGTCGTGCTGCAGATCACTGAGAATAGACAGGTACTGTCTATACCCGCACTAACCGCAGTGCATGTTTTACAGTTGTTCTGCTACATTTGGAACATTTTTGATATCAAATAAATTCCGTTCTGATAATTGTGCTTTTTTTTTTTTTTTTTTTTTTTTTTATGAACATCAATTAATGAGACCCTCATCCCTCTTAACCAAAACAAAAAATGCTCTGTTATTTAACTAGCGTCCATATATGTGTGCGTTCAGGTTCGTATAGTGGCTGGTCGTCCCATGCACTGCCAGGTGCCTGGTATAGAATACACTATGGGGAAGAGAGCTGTCCAGACCATGCTCGAAGGCGCTACGGCCATTGCTTTGTCCTACAGCGGTGTTCTCTACATCGCAGAGACAGATGAGAAGAAAATCCACCGCATTCGACAGGTAACCTTCAGAGCACATACACATACACACTGTTAAGAATGGTGATTAAACAGCTCTGCCCCTTTAATCCGATCCTCACCTAAATGTTATGGGTTCTTCCCGGGCCAAGTGGTGCAAGTAAGAAACAAACAACAAAAATTATCAGTGCGCAGAGAGACACGTCTCTTGATAGTAAACATTTGTCCCAGTAGGTTATAGTGTTTTTTTGGGCTAATGGCTAAAATATAATACAGTAATTCCTCATTCTGAAATGGAGATATCGCCACCAAGGGGACTTTTGGGGATAACAACAAAACTCTCAATCTCCATCCCATGTAAATAGTGTCATCTCACAGGTTTCCCACTTATCATTATAAATAGGTTGTCCCAAATCAGTATCCATGGGGACTGTTTTATAGATTCTTTAGTATAACTATGTACCATCTTCATCTACATGTGATAAAGGGGAATATTTTAACTGATTGGATGAGGCAGATATCTGCTCAATGCTGATCCAGGGTGGTTTATGCCACCTGACCTTTCCTGACCTTTTAAAACGTCTACTTCACCCCAACAGGTATCAACTGATGGAGAAATTACCCATCTAGCTGGAGCGCTATCTGACTGCGACTGCAAGGTACTACAAATAATCTTAAACATCACATGACACTGAATTGTGTCATTTCATATGTCTGTGTTGTCCATCAGTTCACCAAAGCCACTTAAGTTGGAAATGAATGTAGAGTAGCTATCAAAGAATGATCTGGATTCGATTTTCAGTGGCACCAGCCTCTCTTCTATACCCTATATAACACACATCAAGTTGAAATTTTCATGCAATATAAGTCTGTGTCTCTCACTTCTTTTCTTTCTTTGTTTGTTACTCCCTTCCCTGTCTCTCCCTCTGTTCTGAAGAATGATGCCAACTGTGACTGCTATCAAACAGGCGACGGCTATGCTAAAGATGCCAGATTTAACTGCCCTTCATCTTTAGTGGTGTCTCCAGATGGGACCCTGTATGTGGCTGATCTAGGAAACATACGGATTCGAGCCATACGGCGCAACCAACCACCCACTGGTATGTAAACACATTAGAAATGCATACACGTTTGGCGCACAAATGCATTTGGCAGAATTGATCTAAATTCAGTTTTAACAAACTGAACTTTTATTATTTGGGATTTGAGAGAAATGCCTGACTGACTGAGTGTTGCATGTGTTTGCATGTTTCAGGTTCTCTGGCTTCAGGTCCCAGCTCCTATGAAGTGGCTTCTCCAGCCTCTCAAGAGCTCTATGTGTTTGATATGAATGGGACTCATCAGTTCACAATGTCTCTGGTCACTGGAGACTACAAATACAACTTTAGCTACAGGTTGGTGTGTGTGTGGAAATATATTTAATATTTGCTTTGATGAAGATTTTTTTTTTGTAATAATTTTCTAAAAAAGATCATGCTCATCCCTTAGTAAACATTTACTTGAGAAATGTTTTATGCTTGTCACTCATTGCACCTTAAAAAATATTTTACTTGACACTGCAGTCTCTTTTTCTCTTTTTCAAATTTAACCCAGTTTTCACTTTGTCATTTCCCTTCCTCTGTTTGTTGTCTCTCAGCAATGAGGAGGATGTAACTGCGGTGACAGATAGCAGCGGGAACACCCTCCGTATCCGTAGAGATACAAACAGGATGCCTGTACGTGTGGTTGCCCCTGACAATCAGGTAAGATAAGCAAGTCTTCGCACAATAAATCTAAACATGTAGTTAAATACATATATACCTATAACCATGTTTGCCTGTGACTGTGTGTGTTTCTGTGTGTGTAGGTTATCTGGCTAACCATCGGGACTAATGGAGGTCTGAAAACTCTCACAGCTCAGGGTCAGGAACTAGTCCTGTTTAGTTACCATGGTAACAGTGGTTTGCTGGCAACCAAGAGCATCCAGATAGGCTGGACTACCTTCTATGAGTGAGTAGCAATGTTGTGACTGTATGTCTGTTCAACTATGTGCTGATTTATAGTTTTTACATGGATGCAGGATTTTTATCAAATTACTTACTACCCCCTTCTGCTACTGTTGAATGGTTTTATAACAGGTAAAAATAACATTTCTGACAGAATAGCATCACTTTATATGATGTGCTGCTGCTCAAACCAGCATAAAAAGGGGAACATCTATCAGGTGTCAGGCACAAAATCATAACATTACATATACATACAAGTTTCTATCCCTTCCGGCATCTTCTGTGTCCTCGAAGCTACGACAGCGAGGGTCGTCTGACTAATGTGACCTTCCCCACCGGCGTGGTGACCAATCTCCACGGAGACATGTCGTCGGGGGCTGTTGCTGTGGACATTGAGACATCAGGGAGGGACGAGGACGTTTCTATAACAACCAACCTGTCATCAGTGGACTCCTTCTACACTCTAGTGCAGGGTAAGATGCTTTCACAAGCCTTCTTGAGTCTTCATTCACAATCCAATCCAACCCATTAAAATGCATGAAAGTCAATGTGGACCACCCTCTGACTGCTATCACTAACAATCACATGTTCAGCCAATCTATACTTCACTTATACGCTTTTGGAGTTTCTCACAAATGCAAATAAAAAAAATAAGATAAAAGTTTGTTGAAAATTAATTGGAATAAAGTTAGTGAAGTTATTGAGTTTAATTGTTAAATAACCGTGGCACCAAATACAAAGATTTTTTTTTTTTTTTGTAATTGTTCCTCTGAAAAAAATAGGTGACAAATCCATAAATATAAATGCTGGACACCAATTAACATAAGCTGCTGCCAGTAAATGTCACCTTAAACACCCTGTGACAGTTTCATAGCAAAAGCCTTTTACTTAATGTCAGAGTAAATCGTGCCCGCACCTTTTGTTGCGTTGATAACAAAAGAAGAGAACAGCTGAAGACAAAAAAATGCAAGGTTCACCATCCTCGTCAAATATATACTTGTCAAATATTTGGACAGGGGAAACTATAATTTAGCTCTTATGTACTTGTTAAATCTGAACTAATGAGTCAGTTGAAACAAGGCTTCAAGTGCGTGGCAGTGATTTGTTTCGGAACTACGTGTGCCCAGAGTGTGAGGGAAAACAAAGCGGATTTTCCCTCAGAACAAAGCAGTATTGATTGACATGAAATACATTATTCAAAAAGATTCCTTTCCATCAATCCAAGTACATTATTTATTGTTTTGCAGTTGGTCCACATCACGTCTGGTACATTGCAGAAGTTGATATAGCTGCTGCACGTAGTCACTTATAATTTGCTGATTTCATTGTGAAAACATGTTGGTAATGAAGGTCTTAACAGGGATGATACAAATGCTAATGTCATCGCCGGCTGTATTAAGCTGTGTGTGCAAAGCCTCCTTCTGAGCTGGAAAGGCGATGAGGTTGGGTGTGAAGTAAAGGACCCACTCCACCCAGCAGATCCCACCCTACATTGCACAACTACCCAATATAGCGTACACAACAACCACCAAAAAATGACACTGTAGTTGCTGTTTCGCAGGGATTACATTGAGAAGACTTAAAATATCCGAAAGATTAAAATATTTTTGTAAGGAATTATTGCACCCCAGATCATTCACGTTAAGGATTCAATCAATATTTAAAAAAAAAGAAGAGAGAACAAGTTTTGGCAGTTTTAAGTTTACACTACAATTCTTTTTTTTTTTTTTTTTTTTTTTTTTTACAATAACTGTGGCAACAAATGTGTATGTGTTTTTTATGTGCCCTTGAAAAATATTGATGACAGTATCGACATTTTTACCTGATAGTATGTCAGAGGGAAGGAGGAAAAGTGTCGATAGCCTAGGAAGCCTTCCTCTAACTCACACACACACATTTGCATACACACACACACACACTTTTTCATCTAAGTCAAGAATATTGTCAAACCCAGTGTGCTATAACTTCAACTAAACGCTTCCAGTAGCTGTGGACCTGAATGTTTTTTTTTGACCATATACTGTATATATCTATACAGAACTGATTCAGTTCAACCATATTCTGCCTGGTGGGGACAGCTTTTCCTCAGCATCAGGATTGAGGTCCGGGCTCTGACTGAGCCACTCTTTTTAAGCCAATGTGCAGTGGATTTTGTTTGTTGGAAGATGTTTAGGGTAGAGACGCCCTGTGTCCTGTAGGATTCCATGATAAACTTGATAAACTCACCATTCCCTTGATGATGGCAAGCTGTCCAGGCCCTGAGGCGGCAAAGCAGGTGCCCTTTTATACCATATGTAGTGCTGCAATTCAACTTCAGTTTCATCAGTCCACATACCATTTTCTCAGCAGCATTGTGGAGTGGGGAGAGTCTCATTGGCAAACTTCCGGCGCACAGCCATGTTTTTTGACAAGCAGCAGCTTCTTCCATGGTGTCTCGTGAACAGAGATATTATTTTTTGCTGTTCTTCTTGACCTGAAACAGATTGTGTTTGTTGATTATTGCAGCTTCGATGAAAGTCAGACCTCAATTTAAGATACATTTATACATAAATACAGATAATTCTCGAATTTCAGAGGGTTAATTAACTTTTTTTGCCACTGTATGTGTTGTGCTCCATTGACAGGTTCCAACAATGTCTTTATAATTGCACTGTTTTTCTCGCCCCCACTTGTTCTGTCATGTTTTTGTCCTGTTACCCTCAGGTCACCTCAGATAATTTTTGTCTTTTCTATTAAATTCCTTGAACTATGCAAACAAACTAAATGAGAAATATTTGTCTGATTTATTCATGATGTGTCTTTCTCCCATCTAGACCAACTTCGTAACAGCTACCAGGTGGGGAATGACCATTCACTAAGAGTCATCTATGCCAACGGGATGGACACACACTACCAGACAGAGCCCCATATATTAGCAGGTATGCAGGTTTGACCACATTACTCTCAAGTATATAATGTGGACTAGTTAGAGGTTTTATGTCAAAGTGGTTATGTTTTAGATTTCCTGAACATTTATAGGATCCAGTGGTGTTAAATGAATCTTAATTGTAGAAAAATGTGTGCAGTATGTGTAAAGCATTGGCTGTAGGCTCTACATGGTGAGTACTTATGGTCGTGTTGAATGCTGTATCAGAGGAACTCACTGCTCGGATGGTAAACACCACTTTATGAGTGTATGAGTGGTTCTTCTCTGACACTTGGGACAAGCCAATACTTGTCCAGCTGTAATGACACATTGTTTTCAGCTCACTGTGGTATGACACATTGGGCGCACATTGATTTGTGCTTGAAGTATCAGAAAATATCCCAATAATATTAAAGACAGTATAGCTGTATAGCTATACATAATGGCTTTACAGTATAGCTTTGCATTATATGCATGGAAATTTTATATATGTATGAAATATATGATGTGGTGAAGGACTACCATATTAATAAATCATGGTATTAATTCTCCTGACTGCTTTGGATAGATCAGCCAAAATGGTTGGATCAGTGACTGAGCCAAATGAAATTTGAAGAGCAAAAAATATTAGCAGCAGGAAAATGAAAAAAAACAGTTTTAATGAATATGTGATTTCACTACTGAAGAAATGCTACCTTCAGAGGTTTTTTTTTTTTTTTTTTTTTTTTTTTTTGGAAAGACCTTGGTAGGCCAATGACAAATGTTGTGCTCATGTGAAGAATGACAGCTGACACTCAGCAGTCCATCAAAGCTCTCATTAGGCTGCAAATATCAGTCGTTGCTGGCCGATGCTGTTGTTAATCCAGGTATAGGTGTACCACAGCTACCAGATGGTTGTGTAGGTTGGTACCTAGGGCAACCGCATGACATGATTGATGATCTTGACTGGACTGACGTAAAAGAGGAGAGAGAAACTATGGGACTGGGCTGGGGTTAGTAGATGAGAGAAAGATTGTGTCTGTCTGTCACTCGTTAGTTCTTCATATGCTGACATATGCCGTTGTGTTCATTTTTCTGATAAATTTGGTTTTAGTTACTTATTTGATGCCATGACACATGCACAGGAGTGTAACACATCATGATTAATAGTTCTGACAGACTCCCTACTGGGCATGACCTCAGTTCTGCGTTTCCACTTTTCATCACTGACAAGACTTTGGCTCCAAATGACATTGCAACTGCATCTGTATATGTTGCTTTAATTTTTGTAGCGCATGTACAGTTGCGTGTCCTCCATCTTAATAGACAGTCATTGTTATATCTTGATAAAGAAAAGAGCTCAGTATGTTACACAACTAGCATGATGAGGATGAGCTACCATCCACTGTCAAAAGTGTGGTTTGCCAGGCAGTGTGCAAAGCATCCATGATATTGCAGCGAAGTTAGAAACAATCTGAGAAATACAAAAATGAAATTTAGGGATTATACAAACTAACTCAAAAGCACCGAACAGCCAGTTTTACTAAGCAACTATATGCAAGTTCACACTTCACAGGAGTTATCTCACAGTTCAGTTCGCACACATTATAAGGAAGTTCACATTCAGAGTTCAAGTTTGATTTTTAAATTTAAAAGAAAAAAAAAAATTTGATTAGATTAGGCCAGGATAAAAACACACACTTTCAAAAAGCAGGACAACCCAAAACAGATTGGTTTGCAGATGTAATACAGTTGCATGTACATTTTGTATTATGCTGAAAATTAAAAAATTAGGTGTCCTGGGTAAAGTATATAGTTCTTCTTCTGATGTTTTTTGGAGGTTGTCATATGAAGTCTTTATGTCATATGAAATGACATGAAGACATTTAGT
Organism: Rachycentron canadum; assembly: GCA_038496675.1. Lineage (NCBI taxonomy): Eukaryota > Metazoa > Chordata > Actinopteri > Carangiformes > Rachycentridae > Rachycentron > Rachycentron canadum. The sequence goes on along the minus strand of CM076650.1, from coordinate 25,667,358 downwards.
GTGTTCAGGCACAACACTAAAACTAAGTTCTCGGCAGATTTCACTCTTACATCTTCACACACACAGCAGATGTCATGGTTATAAACAGCACTTTTAGCTTATGCGTATGCTGGTTTAAAATTTGTTGTGATAATAAAGGACTTGTATTCATGTCTTCGTGTCATATTCGACTCTAGGTGCTGCTAACCCAACTATAGCCCGACGCAACATGACATTGCCAGGAGAGAATGGCCAGAACCTGGTTGAGTGGAGGTTCAGGAAAGAACAGACTCGGGGAAAAGTCATCGTCTTTGGGAGAAAACTCCGGGTGAGTGTGCTCCAGCTGAGGATTTCCTTAAACAGAGATTTTGGTCTTTATTTGAAAATGTGATTTGGCTCAGTCCACGTGGTCGAGTGCAATGAATGCAATATGTATACTGTATATGTCAGCTACGCGTTTGTGATTCATGTGTATGAGGATTCGTCCTCACTAACGCAGACATTAATGATGATGGGTCTATTGTGTGGCTGGATGAGCAGCCGTGGACTTTAATCCAGTCCTGCTACTGAATGCTAAATTGCATTAGAACCCCAATGTTTTCTGTTTAATTATTAATATTGCCATTACGTGACTAAGCATCACTAGTGCTGGGACCATTATTAGTTAGTAATAGTAGTAGTGACGATGTAGCTAATAGCAGTTATACAATACTGGAGGCATTATGTCCCATTCTTATGAAAGCCGTATCTTAGTAAAACCTTTATAGAATTCCTTCAAATTTGGCAAACAGTCACTTTTAAGTATGAACAGATTAGACTTTGGTGATGTGGCTAAGATGACCATGTCATCGAAAAACATTTTTAAGGAAGCCGGAGAAGATGAGAAGAAACCAATTCAAAAACAAGGATAACATGCTAACTCTGCACACAAACAGCTTGGCCGATCCAGGATTTGAACCCTCTTGGTGTTAGGCGACATTTCTAACATTTAAAAAAAAAAAAAAAAGTTTTGTTTTTAAACAATTTTTTTTTTTTGCATTACATATAATTTGCATGCCTTTGTCAGGTCACATTAGATGATTTTCTACACTTTCACCACTAGAGGGCACTCTGGCACTCCAAAGTAATGATTGCTACAGATAGGTCAGACTCCAGAAGACACATTACAGGGATGTTGACAATGAGGAACGGCAAGTGTTGCAACAAAAACTTTTTAGATAGACTTATAGACTATAGTCTATACGTGTAAAAGGAGCTTGTGCGTAGCATGGCAACAATGTTATAATTTGAAATCCTTGTTAAATGGGGCAGCAGTCTCAGAAAAGACAAGAATTTATCAATCAATAAATCAGACTGATCGAAAGCTGTGACTTCTCAGTTCAACTTGTCTTCTCCTCTGGTTTTAACTAGAAGAGTGAGTAGCTTTCCTTAAAAGTTTTGAATTATTTGCTCTATAGTTTATATATATTTTAAAAAAAAATAAAACTTTTCGACACCTATCTTGTCAAAGGCAACTGGACTTCTTTTTAGTCTGAAGCTCATTGTTGTAAGGAAACACAATTGGGCCTCAACATTGTGTATAGCACATTGTGGCTTCTGAATGAACCTTCATGGGCTAACAAACCTGTCAATCCTGTCCCATCAAAACTGTCAAACTGACACGGAACAGAGACAAACCTCTTCTTACACGAACAGTCTAACGTATACCACCAGACCATGGGTCACATTATCATCTCCAGAGGTTCAAGATTCAAAATGTGTTGTTTTGTTTCATCAATTAACCACTTATATTATGGATACTTTGAGGTTTGGAAGGATGTAGACCCAGTATTAAAATTAATGCTGTAATGTCTGTGTAGGTCATGTTAGTCTCAAGTGCTGAGTTGAAGGCAACTGGACTTCTTTTAAGGTTCTCTCATGCGAAAGGCTTCTTCAGTTCCACAAAACTGAGGGGGAGTCCCAGGTATTTAACCTGTAGAGGGGTGGTCACCTTGAAGGTGGTCCTTACACCCATTAGTGAGTCGTTTACCTGCCCTGCCATTATGGGAGTCGTTAGGGTCACATGAATCAATCATGAGGTGTTAAGATCTTTTCACTTTTCAGGACACAAATGTTCACATTTTGGTCACCTCAGCTCATGTGAGCTCAACGACTCACATGATTGCAGGGTGGGTCAACGACCCTCAGGACCACCTTCAAGGTGAACACCCCACTAGAGGTTAAACTCCCCATCAGTTTTTTTTTTAGAACTGAAGCCTTTGGGATGAGAGGTGAAACATCTCCCAGAACCTTAAAAGAAGTCCAGTTGCCGTCGACTCAGCACTTGACTGCCATGACCTGGATGACTGAGAACGTACACAGACATTATAACATTAATTTCTTATTAGGCCTACATCCTTCCAAACCTCAAAGTATTCATAATGCAAGTGGTTAATTGCTAAAACTAAATAATACATTTTCATCTTGAACCTCTGGAGATGACAATTTGACCCACGGTCGGGTGGTACACGTCTCGCTGACCTGCTGAAAGCTGGTCTGTTTGTGGAAGAAGAGCTCGTCTGTCTCTGTTTCTTATCAATTTGACAGTTTGATAGTGAGTCATGAGCGTCAGACTTTTGACAGTTGTGTGGACTGAAAGGCAACGCTCAAGGCAGGTGCCATTGAAAAGCTGTTTTGTTGGTTAAGAACAAGGCAGGTCATTAGCATGCCAGACAAGCAATCACTAGAGGCAATCAATGTGAAATACAGGCAGGTACATACCAGGAAGTATTCAGCAGTCACCAACAGAAAACCAGGCATGAACAACAGCTGAAACCCTGAGGAAGCAAAGCACATTAGTGGATTTTGATGATGGGGAAAGGTGACCAACTGTCTCACCTGACCATCTGCTTAAAACTCAAAATTTCTAATCCTATGAATGTGTAAATGACTGGATAAAAACCTAAGATGTCTCTCCATAGACATGCACGTATAAATAACATTAGCATTTTGTGGAACAATATTGCAAATGAAAGAAAAAACTGAATGAACACTGAAAATGTGATCAAAAGAAAGTCCCCCGCCTCCGTTTGTCTTATTTTCAAAGTATTCATTTGATTTATTCATTCATATTTGACCGTAAATGTCCACAAGTTCAAAACTAAGTCTGTCTGAAGGTCACTTTGACATCAGTTGGAAACATTTGCATTTCCATGGCTGGGGCAGTCGCAGGCACTCGCCCCCCTCCATGTCTTTCTAAGTGCAGACTTTTAGATGCCGGTTGCTGGGTCTGTATGTGTAGGTAGCCATGACATTTGCAGAATGATTCATTTAGCTTAACCTTTGTTCCTTTAGTAAACTGAGCTGACCTGAGCTAAGCAAAGCATATTCATAGTCATCATTCAGAGCATATTCAGAGGATATAGCATAGCACTTATATCCATGCTTCCAGGAAGATAAACCTTTTGGTCCAATCTCATAATCTTTCCCCTAAAGCCATCCTCAGGACAAATTTAACAGTTCTGCTTCTGCTGCTTCCCTGGCTCTAACAACAGAACCATTGCTTGATTTATCTAATGCTTTCATTTTAAGAGGCACAATCAGCATTGCAGGATGTAGTGGTCTTTGGAGGAGGTTTTTCGTTCATTTTGTCCGTTTCGACATTGAAGGGAGCATAGCAGGAATTAATCACACCAGAATATACCAGCTTTCAGCTACTAAGCTATTAATATTTCACCTGATAGAAGATTTATGAGACCAAAGGAGTTTATTTAATCATTGTTTATTTGTGCTTCTCCAGGTTAATGGGAGGAATTTGCTGTCTGTGGATTATGATCGTACGCTGCGAACAGAGAAAATTTATGATGACCACAGGAAGTTCTTGCTGAAGATCATCTATGACACCCAAGGCCATCCCACACTCTGGGTCCCCAGCAGCAAGCTACTGTCAGTTAACTTAACATACTCCAGGTAAGCTCTTCTGTACGAGTGTGTTTATTAGTTTAGGATTTTACCCAACATATTTCCAACACTTAGGTTTAAGACAAGGAGCCACAGTTGATTGGGGGTACTGAAGAAAAGACCAACAGGCTCTTACAATCATATCACACGGAGATTTATCTCTTCATTTAACTGCAAATGCCAGCCATAATCAGTGAGGTGGTGTTAGGGCCTTCAACTGAAGAATTACTTTCTGCTAAGCTACGTAGTAGAGGTAAATGTGAGTCATCTTGTCTAGGTCTGCTCTTGTTCAGTGTCAGTGCTTACAGTAAAACGAATGCCGTTCATTATGACAACAGATTCTGCCTTTACAAAGTTTATATTGTCCAGTTTTTTGTAGACAATGTCACAAATGTGACACAAATGTGTAAATTTTACTTTTATTACTGAGGTGATTGCAACAACATGATATTATAATATTATATAACTGGTGTGTCTCAGATCACATCTTTCTTAATAGCAGCAAAAACCTGAAAGTGGTGGTTAAATCCTATGATCAGTGATGTGAGCATAGTTAAATATTTCCCTATTTACACAGAAATCTTGGCGTTTGGGAAACCGGAGATTCACTTTTATGTACAGCTGTAAAATCGAATACAATCCTAGGCAACATGAATAAAATATTTAGAGCTTATACATATCCTGTTTTTGTTGATACTTTAATGAACGTGTGATTTCACTACAGCCTCTGAGACAAACTACAGGGCTTCTGCAATAATACACTGACAGTGATGGTGCGTGCGTGTGTGTGTGTGTGTGTGCACGTGTGTGTGTATCCAGTACGGGGCAAGTTACAGGCCTCCAGAGGGGTCCGACAACAGAGAGGTGGGAGTACGACAGCCAGGGAAGGATTATTTCCCGAGTCTTTGCTGATGGAAAGACATGGAGCTACACTTACCTGGATAAGGTAAAGTGCACAGAGTAACAGCGTACAACGTCTTTATGGGTATAACAGTGTTTCTACAGAAATTGATGTAATCAGTAAAACAGCCAACCTGTCTGTCAGTGTCCATGCTGTTCCCTTCTGTTTCCAGCAGCACATTCAGGTCTGTGCATTCAAAACAGACCCTGAGAGCCTCACTGGCCTCTGGGGTCCATTTCCTGACTGTAATGGTAGTTGCAGGCTGCCTCAGTACACAGGTCTGCAGAAAAAACTGGTTGTGATCAACCTGGTAAAAATAGGAGGCAAAATAAAAACTAAATGCACTAATTCTAAAAAACAAACAAACAAAAAAAAACTAAATCAATAATAAATGTAATGTTTGAGCCATCTACTGCTACAGCCAACACTGGCTATCAATGTGTAGTGTCAGGACAGAACTGATGAAGTTGGGCAGAGATGAAAGAGATGAAAGATGTCAGATATGGGTGTCATTTGGAGAGAAAGGTACAGAATGTAGCAGATACTGTTTGTACATTAAGAAGACAACCTCAGTTAGCGGAGATAAAGAAGAAGAAGGATCTGTTACAGCAAATACAGCACCTGGCACCAAGGCACCGATCCAGCAAATGCTCCTAAGAGTAGTTTTTTTCGATTGCTTAATGTCTTTATAATGGAACAATGGGGTAAAAAAGAAACTTGTTTGGAGCCAAACCATTCTTCACCTTGGGATCATTATATATATGTGTGATATGATATCATGTCAGTTCAGAGCTTCTTGTTTGGAACTTTTAGATCATTGATATGTGGATGAAACAAACCAACTTTACATTTAAATACATCTTCACCACCATCAACATTATGTTTCTCCACTTCTGACATTTGTGTTTATCAGAACATTGCAGAGACCCTTCAGTCCACAGTTCTCCTAAAATTATGTAGGAAAAGTAGATTACTATGACTTGATTTATTTAAAATATATATTTTTTCATTTTCTATATATGAATCTATTTTACATTTCAAAAGTAACTGAAGCAAGGCCCTGAACAAAACAAGAGAAATTGGCAAGAACAGACAGGACTGAGGTGAAGAGAAAGATGAAAAAGGAAAGAAGGGCAGGCACAAAACAAGAAACAGAATAAGGAATATGAAGAAGCAAATAGAAAAAAGAGTTTACCACTTCTAACCACCATTTAAAATATTCTAGTGAATTTTTTTGGACTACTGGAGGAAGCTGGTGTCAGATTATTGTACAAAGATGAATTGTGTTTCTTGTGCTGTTGCAAATCTACAGTATATGTACTGAGCCCCACATCACAATGCTAGTGCAGCATGGGAAACACCTATGGGACAATTGAAGTAGCAAGGCATTCACATTTAGGACAAATGTGCATGTGTTGTAGTCCAGTCATGTCACGTTTTAGTACTGCCTTGTCTGCTTATGTTGGAACATTGCTAAAATTGTAAAGGCCATGAGGTATTGTGCATGATTGCCCAACAACATCCTCATCTGTGGTCCACTGCTCACTGCACACTGCAAAAAAAATCCCAATTTTCAGGGCATGACCCTGGGAGAGAAACACATTGGTGCTATGAATTTTGAACAAATATGAAGCTACTAGTATATCCAGTCATATTTTATTTCCTTTTTTATAAAAACATCTTTGACATCTGAACAGTAGGCAGCTTCAGTTAAGTCAAAATGCTTGCTTTAAGGATTCAGCCATTTATTATTACTAAATTTATGAATAATAATAAATTATTAAACAGTGGCATTTGGTGGGAAAAGACAAAAACAAACGAAGCGGCAACCCCCAAAATCAACCAGCTTAATCACTATACAGTAATGTCAATGACGGGTGATGGAGTGATGTGCCTGGATTTAGTATATATACATATATATATGTCTCAGCTAAATAACTAGTGTTAGCTGGGCTAACAAAGGACTGCCAATAAAACACCATGAGTCGGATTTTGCATAATGACCAGATCTAATGTCTTATTCATCTATTAAAAGTTCATGAATGATGTACTGCCAGATGTGCTTGAGTTCACTTACTCATGATATGGATTGATGTGGATTCAGCATGTCTCACAGTGTTTACATGCATCACATGCAGTATCAGTTACACAAACCATCTTCTTTCTTTGTTAAAGCAGGTACGACAGCAACTTCTGTGAGGCAGATGAATATATTTGCATTATAGTACTTCCCTTAATATGATGGAGGTCGCTCCCTGCCCCCTTTATCAATATGTAATGTGTTTCTGTTGGCATCTTATGTATTTTCTTCTTCTTTTGTCTCTCTAATAGTCTATGGTCTTGCTGCTACACAGCCAGCACCAATACATCTTTGACTATGACTCAGGGGACCATCTGTCAGCAGTCACTATGCCTAGCGTGGCTCGGCACACCATGCAGACCATCAGATCCATAGGATACTACAGGAATATCTACACCCCCCCAGAGAGCAACGCCTCTGTCACTGTGGACTACTCTGAAGATGGGCAGGTCTGTGTCTGTGGGTGTGACTGTGTATGTAACAAGACACTTTGGGTCATTTAATAGGAAAAGAGGATATTTCTCTTGAAGTTTGAGCGTTACCCAAAATGCATTTGTATTGCTTTGCGACTGCAAGGAAGTCTTACATTGCCCAGCAGCTCAAGTCTGACTATGGTCCCTTGCACCACTGTGTATTATGAATATTTTTAGCTCTGACTATGACAGTGCTAACCACTACACTACCTTGCTGTCCCGAAGTCAGATCATCCATCCATCCATTTTCTTCCGCTTATCCGGGGCCAGGCCACGGTGGCAGCAGACTAAGCAAGGAGTTCCCGACATCCCTCTCCCCACTTGAACTCCTCCACTTGGGGCAGGAGCTCACTCCCCACTGAGCTGCCGACGGTTTGCCAGAATTTACTTGAGGCCAAGCGAAAGTCCTCCATAGCCTCACTGAACTCCCACACTCAAGTTTTTGCTTCTGCAACTGCCAAAGCTGCTGCTGTTTTCTCTTCTGAAATGGAGGCTTTGAACATGGTCCACTCAGCCAACCTTTCCCGGAATGCACAACAAACTCTTCCAGAGGTGAGAGTGAAAGACCTTCTGGACTGTTTGGTGCATATGTGCAAACAGCAGCAACACACAGTGGCATAGAGGCAACCCCCTCATCCAACTCCAGAAAAGGAGAGAGTCCAGCCCCTCTCCAGGAGTTTGGTTCCAGAGCCCCTGCTATGCATGGAGGTGAGCCCAACTATGGCTAGCTGGTACCGCTCCACCTCCCTCATTAGCTCAGGCTTTCCCCACCAGAAAGGTGACATTCCATGTTCCTAGGACCAGTCTGCGATACCAGGGGTCAAATTGCCAAGGCCCCAGTCTTTGTCTGCCACCCAGTCTGCCCTGCACCAGACCCTAACACCCATGCCCATGGGTGGTGGTCCACCGGGTGGTGGCTCCATGTAGTTCTTTCGGGCTGAGCCCAACAGAGCCCCATGGGTCAAGGCACGGCCACCAGATTCTCACCGGCGCGCTCCTCTCCCGGGTCTGGCTCCAGTAGAGGGCCCTTTCTACGGGCAAAGCGCTTCGTCTGCCATCATGACGCCGTATATGGGCTCTTGGGGATTGCTCTTGGTCTGGTCCCTCCCCTGGGACCAATTTGGCTTGGGGGACCGTACAAGGGGCTATTTGCCCCTGACAACACAGCTCCCAGGGTCACCAGGACACACAAACAGCTCCACCACGTTAAGGTGGCAATTCTCGGAGGGGGAAGTCAGATCAGTGAGCCATGAATTGGATGATGATTATAATAATACTAGACTGCTCATCTCTGTCTGTCTGTCTCTCTCTTTCTCTGTAGCTCCTCAGAGTTGCTCATCTTGGCACTGGCCGCCACATATTGTACAAATATCGCAGACAGGTATTTGATTTATGTTTTTACACAATTAATATAAATGAATCAAGAGAGTTATCTGTATGCAAATTATTTTATTTATATACATGTGTGTGTATGTGTGTACGTATGTTTTGTATCAGCAGCTCCATCCTATGTCCTATTTGAAGTAAAATAAACAGTTAGATCAAATCAGTTCACTCAACCCAAATATGACGTTAGACATAACAATAAATAAAATGATTTATTTTTCCCCATCAACAGGACTCTAAACAGGACAATTAGATATATGGAGATGGAACAGATGCAGTAAGACTGTGTTTTTGATAAGCAGGGAGTGATCAATACAGCATGCAGATGGGGAACCCTGAAGACACATGGGTGGTTGTGAGGCATGATATGCATAAGTAGCAGGTGCAGGGGCAGGGACTTTGACATTGATGGTGTAGCTGATGCTGAATGAGCAGGATCTGGTTTTCTACAAGGTCCACTATTGTAAACACAGACTGCACTGTTTCGTTTGTCACATCAGAACAAGCTGGCAGAGATCCTGTATGACTCAACACGAGTCAGTTTCACATATGATGAGACCGCTGGTGTGCTTAAAACCGTCAACCTTCAGAGCGAAGGCTTCATCTGCTCCATCCGGTACCGCCAGATTGGCCCACTGGTTGACCGGCAAATATTCCGCTTCAGTGAGGACGGGATGGTGAATGCACGCTTTGACTACACCTACGACAACAGCTTCAGGGTTACCAGCATGCAGGCTGTAATCAATGAGACGCCGCTGCCAATCGACCTCTATCAGTTTGATGATATATCTGGGAAGGTGGAGCAGTTTGGGAAGTTTGGAGTCATCTATTATGATATCAATCAGGTAAGACAGGATGGGCTTCATTATTTCATTTGTTCTTCAAAGGTGGACAAGTGAGAAGAAGTCTAGTTTGTAGTTAGAGGTATACATATCAGATATCAGGAACTGACATTGATACCTAACCTAAGCCTAAACGTTTGATGAACCTGTTGTTTGGCGTGTTACCTTGACATCACCCTCATTCCTCCAGCTCCTGATTGTGTACAGCTGAAACACCAATCAGTCATCCCATTAGAAACTGTAGTTGCCTGAATTCACTGTTTAGCACAGCAGGGAATATTTCACAGCTGCAGCTGACAATGAGAGTTACTCACTGGGTTAGGAGATATGGCTATAGAATCATCACATCACATTTTCTAGGTTACTGAATACTGATGGTTTGAGTGAATGAGTCATTTGATATAATATGTTGATATGATAGCATTTTGTTATGCAAATTGCAAATAAAATACATCCTTCAAGAATAATGGAATGTGTTATTTGATTCAGATGAAGACGTCTTCTCCTCACTGAGTGCGAGTGAAAAAAAGTTTTTAGTCAAGGTTTAACTTTGATTTGAAATTGGTTCTTCAAGTGGTAAGAAGATGCCAGATCATGTCAATTTATATAAAGCAAATCACAACAAATGTCACTGCATGGAAACGTAGACCTGAGCGATTACAGAGTCCTCACATACAACTGGTTATTATTGTTTTTTAAGCGTTAATGCCCTCTTTTATCTGGTCAGCCACGTCAGTCAGTAGTGTTGATTTTCTAAACCTCCTTCTGTCTCAGATAATCTCCACGGCAGTGATGACCTACACGAAACACTTTGACCAGCACGGCCGCATCAAGGAAATCCAGTATGAGATCTTCAGGTCTCTGATGTACTGGATCACCATTCAGTATGACAACATGGGCCGCGTCACCAAGCGTGAGATCAAGATTGGACCCTTTGCCAATACAACTAAATATGGTTACGAGTATGATGTTGATGGGCAACTGCAGACGGTCTCCCTCAATGAGAAGATAGTGTGGAGGTAGGATTGCAACATTAAACTGATAAAAGCACTGTCATTGTATGATGCTAAACGCCAATGGTATCATTCATTTCTGGCCTTTCAGGTATAACTATGATCTGAATGGGAACCTGCATTTGCTGAACCCGGGGAACAGTGGTCGGTTAACCCCTCTACGCTACGATCTGAGGGACCGAATCACTCGTCTTGGAGATGTTCAGTATAGGCTGGATGAAGATGGTTTCCTGAGACAGAGAGGAGCTGAAATATTTGAATACAACTCTAAAGGTGGAAATTAGTATTTTGCATTCAGCATTGTGTTAAGCAGACATTGCAGGGTAAAGATCCAGTCAGGGCAGCAAAGTGGCACGGCAGAGTGCGTCACTTTGAAGGCTTAGAAGCCATGATCGCAGAGCAGCTCTCCAAGATAGCCAACTTGCTCACCATCAGTTGTAAAGCCAGTTGTAAAGTCACTAATAAGACAGGGATAATATTTGATTCTGATTTTTGACTTTTCTGGAGCTGTTTAGATTCCAAGGGACGAATTAAAGAATGATAAGTTTTTAAGACTCTCTCGCACCACCTTAACCCTAGTTTTACTTCATTTGATTCTGACATTTACTGTGACAGCGTATAGACTTTTTATGCGATTATACCAATACAAATGTTTTTACAGAAAAATTTAACAATCCCAATGAAAGTTCTGACATTTTTTTTTGCATTCTTTTCCTCTTTTTTTTATCATATGTAATTCAGGACTTCTAGTTCGTGTCTACAGTAAAGCAGCCAGCTGGACCATCCAATATCGCTACGATGGCCTGGGTCGGCGTGTGGCATCTAGAAACAGTCTGGGCCAACACTTGCAGTTTTTCTACGCTGACCTGAACTACCCTACCAGGATCACCCATGTCTATAACCACTCCAGCTCAGAGATCACGTCCTTTTACTATGACCTGCAGGTAGCTACACTGAAAACGTGGTTCAAAATATGGTGGCAAAAACGGCTAACGTCCTGACACAACTTACACTCACTGCACTTATAAACACGAGTCGCTTTTGGATTTCGCTCTCATCTTTTGATTTACTGTATGGGGAAGTGTCCTCTCCACTGATGATAGGATGAGCCTGGCGAATGTGCAACATCCCAGTTAGAGAGAGAGAGGAGGGGTCCTAGTCGTCCCACATCACGTGAAAATAGCTAATTATTTTTGTTACTTTAAAAGCTTCACAGTTTAGAGATTATGTATATTACTCTTAGTGGCAGCTGTTTTGTTGTGCTGAGTATGGTTAGTGAATCATCTTCTGCAGGACTCACAATAATTAATAGTAATTGTGACATTAATATTTACTGCCCTGTTATCATACGACAGCAGTTCATTTCCAGTTATTCATTATTATACTCATGTTTATTGTTGGACAGGGCCACGTGTTTGCTATGGAGATCAGCAGTGGAGAGGAGTTTTATATTGCATGTGATAACACTGGGACACCACTGGCAGTCTTCAGCAACAATGGACTATTGCTTAAACAGGTATGTACGTGAGCAAAGGAAGAAAGCACTTGTGTAGCATTTTATTCATCTGTTCTGATTCCATTTGACGAAACAATTTTGCGTGTCCGTATCAGATCATGAATTTCCGCTTGTGTTTTTGTAGGTGCAGTACACAGCGTATGGCGAGGTCTATTTTGATTCCAACCCAGACTTTGTGCTGGTAATCGGTTTCCATGGAGGCCTCTATGATCCTCTGACACGACTGCTGCATTTTGGAGACAGAGACTATGATATCCCTGCTGGGAGGTAGGCAATCGGTCACTTACTCACTTTCTTCCAGTCCGAGCATGATGTCTACGTAACAGGTGGCTGTTCCTGCATCATTGGTGTCACATCTGACCAGACAGTGTTTGTTATGAAGGTGGACCACTCCTGACATCAGCACATGGACACGCGTTGGTAAAGATCCCCAGCCCTTCAACCTCTACATGTTCCGAGGCAACAACCCAATCAGCAAGATCCATCAGGTCAAAGAATACGTTACAGGTAACAAGAACGTTTCATCTATACCATGTACTGAACCTCCTATAGGAATAACTGAAGCAGAAGATTTTAATGTATCCAATGTTTCCAAGTCCCTCTGGGGGGACACAAAAGTAAACTTGGTTATAGCCTAAACTAAAAATCTGTTTAAACTGAAATAACTGTTAATAATGTATTTAGCTGTAGATTAATACTGTAGATATTTTAGGTGATTCATTTATGGATTCAGATAACTGAAAAAAATCCTGACAAATGCTAGTGCTCCTGTTTTGTATTATTGGTGTATTGCTCTTATTTAATGGAACATGAAACTAAATGTTTTAAAGTCGTATGTCATCCGTGAATAATAATGTGGAAGGTTAAAAATCTAGGTTTGGTATTCAAATAGAAATAAATATATGTCAGCCTGGTTCTGTCAAGCATAGTTTATTGAAAACATTGAAAGCTGAATTTAGTCTTTCTGCCTGGTGGAACATAAACTTCTAGTGAAAGTAATAAGCTACAACAATGAGCATTCATAAAGAACAATCGTGATTTGTTTGGGATTATTTTAAGAAAAAGCCAAAATGATGTTACTGTAACAAAGTATGTTACCGTATGTTCTGTTGTCTCTGTTAAATATGCTTTAAATGACTTATAAATGTCTTTTATTTTTCTCTATCTCTTGTCCACACCCACTTCTCTCTGCCCATGTAGATGTTAATATCTGGTTGGTCACGTTTGGCTTCCATCTTCACAACGCAATCCCAGGATTTCCTATTCCTAAATTTGACCTGACGCAGCCATCGCTGGAGATGAAGAAGAGCCAACTGTGGGATGACCTGCCTGTATGTATTCTAAGCACTCTTCAATCCAAAGGTTGAATAAATATAAATAAGGGGCGACCTGACAGCCGAATGGTTAGGGCACATATCAGGTTGGGGCAAGTGCTCTGCACAAGTGGGTTTTTGGTTTGACTGCCGGCCAGCTGGACCTTTGGCTGCATGTTATTCCCTTTCTCTCTTATCCTGTCACTCTCCACTCTCATATGAATAAAGGAAAATATACCCCCTCACCCTAAACCAAAGGATAAATATGAATAATGACTGTAAGCAACAACCCACCTGTCTGGGATACATAACTAAACATAACTAAAAAGTCCATCGCAGAAAACGCTTCTGCTTCTGGCCACAGAAGAAAGAAACTGAGCTGAAAATGAGAAGAAAATAAGTATTTTATGTGAGGAAGCAGCTGTGAGAAGGCGAGGGAATCAAGAGACAAGAGTCAAGAGTCATTTTATTAAAAAAAAAAAAAAAAAAAAAGGAAAGGAAAGGAAAATCAGGAAATGGAGCGGTAAGAAAGAAATAGTGGTGGAAATGGAGTGTGAATAACGAGAAAGAAAATGAGGAAAGAAAACAATATAGTTGTCGAGCCAAACCAATCATTCATGCCTTTCTCAGTGTAAAGCTGCCTTTCCTGCCCCTTCCTTTTTTCCTCCTTTCATTCCCTTATTGTGGCTATTTATACACTTATTTGGTGGAAGAATTATCAGTAAGTCACACTTTCAAACAAAGCATGTGCTGAACCTCTGAGAAAGACTCCTGTATGAACACTGGCTAATGAAGACAAGAATAGATGTGGCAGCTTCAGACATGAGACAAAATCAGTAAAAATTGGGAAGAAAACAAGAGAGGCTTGGATTGAGTGGCTGAGAGTTATTTCAGGCATGAATGTACTGGACTTACTTGTGCAGTTGAGTGCGGTAACAGGGAAACTTGCGAGCTACAGGGGTGTTGATTGGCTGAACTCAGACATGTACACACACACACACACACACAGTGTCTGTGCGTTGTGTAAACACAGTGTAAATACCGTACCGGCATGTTAGTGCTTTAGTGCTGCATTGTTCCAAGTTGTTTCCTTCTGGTTTTTATTTGAAAAGAAAAGTACAAATGTAATTTAGTGTATTACATCCCCATTCCAGTGAGTAGGAAAATGGTCTCAGAGTTTTTAACCACAGATAATAAAGATACAAAGAAAAATCAGATCTTTCAGAAAATTACAGGAAAATATATAAACTAAAAGAAACAAAAACAAGACACCACGAATCCGAATCAGAACAATCCCTAGATTTCATGAGTTACACTTAGTTCATAGTTACATTCTATAAGAATATTAACCACATTGGCATGTTCATCTTCAGTGTATCTACTAGTAACTACTCATCTACTTGTTACTGTTTTGTCAGGGAAGTATTTTCAAGTGTTCATCAGGCTGTTTGTTTGTATTGAATATGTTGTAGCAGTCAAACAGCTGCGAAGTCCTACAGCACAGTATACTGGACACTATATCTACAATAACCTCCTTAACAACAAGTCATTCACTTATGATGAAATAGTATGAACATTATTTGATTCAGTTTCTCAAAGCAAACAAGGCCGCATCACATTTTCTGCCTTAATGCCAACAAATCCACATCTGAATTCAGTTTAGAGGACCTCAAATAACGAAATCCTACATTATTCTATACCGACTGCATTATCCACGCATCGTGTGTTCTTTTAATACATCGT
Source organism: Rachycentron canadum (assembly GCA_038496675.1). Lineage (NCBI taxonomy): Eukaryota > Metazoa > Chordata > Actinopteri > Carangiformes > Rachycentridae > Rachycentron > Rachycentron canadum. The sequence goes on along the minus strand of CM076650.1, from coordinate 25,652,173 downwards.
AGCATCACATTAAGTCAAACGTTGCTTCTTCACGCTTTCGTCAACAGTCAATCTCAGGTGTCCAGCAGGAGGTGATTCGTCAGTCCCGGGCTTTCCTGTCCTTTGAACGTATGCCAGAGATTCAACTCAGCCGGCGACATTCAGACCACGCCAAACCCTGGCTGTGGTTTGCCACTGTCAGGTCTCTCATTGGCAAGGGAGTGATGCTCGCTGTGATCCAAGGCCGTGTGGTGACCAACGCTCTCAACATTGCCAACGAGGACTGCATCAAAGTGGCTGCAGTCTTAAACAACGCCTTCTATCTTGAGGACTTACATTTCACAGTGGAGGGCCAGGACACACATTACTTCATCAAGACCAGCCTCCCTGAGAATGACCTGAGTGCACTGCGGCTTACCTCAGGAAGGAAATCCCTGGAGAACGGTGTGAATGTCACAGTCTCCCAGTCCACAACGGTGATGAACGGGAGAACGAGACGCTTTGCTGACGTGGAACTGCAGTACGGCGCGCTGACGCTCCACGTGCGTTACGGGACAACATTGGACGAAGAGAAAACCCGAATCCTGGAGCACGCGAGGCAGAGGGCGCTGTCGAGTGCCTGGGCCCGCGAACAGCAGCGCGTGAGAGATGGGGAGGAAGGAGTTCGGCTGTGGACGGAAGGAGAGAAAAGGCAGCTTCTGAGTAGCGGGAAGGTTTTGGGTTACGACGGCTACTACGTCTTGTCCATAGAGCAGTACCCCGAGCTAGCTGACAGCGCTAACAACATCCAGTTCCTACGCCAGAGTGAGATAGGTAGGAGGTAACACAGCATCAACAAAGTTCAGATTGTTACCCCTGTGACTTTCAAAGACTAACAGAAAGTTCAGTTTTAACAGAAAATGGATGTCACGGAACTGAACTGCCTTGAGACTCAAAATTAGCCACTGAAGAAACCCCACGCAAATTTGCTCCGTACTGAGGACGATAACGTAGAATTTACAGACTGATGATGTAACAATCGCTTCGACGCAACTGACACAAAATATTACGAAACTACAATTGTGAGGCTTTAAAACTGTTCCCATGGCCTGCCAAACATTCTTGTCTCCTCCGTCCTTTTGCCCCGCCATCTGCCTTCAAAGCGACCGCACGCATGCCCCTCCCCCCCCCTATCTGTTAGGCAGGGCTAACCTGAGTGCTGTAGTCATGTGCTATCTAGCTGTGAAACAGTGGGATGTAGACTCTTTTAAACGGCATTTCTGCGGCCATCGTGATGAGCATCAGATGAGCCGCCAAGCATTTAGACAGCTGTAAACTGTCGGCACTGTCAACGTAACAAATGTCTGTGGATACCTCCCAGATGTTAACGGTATCATATCTATGTGAGTCCAGATGTGTTGCTCTGGGTTTGTAGACCCCTATGAGCCTTGTCTGTAGGAGCTGTTGTTTCTATGGCAGCCACTGAAAGGAACTCTTGTAGAACTGTTGTGGACTTTCTCTAAGAGAGACAAAAAAAGGACTACAATTTCTATGAAGGTAAAAAAAAAAAAAAAAGACTGATTTTTTTTTTTTTGTTTTAATTTTTGTTTTGTTTGTTTTATATATAAACTTGCATTTGCTTCAGACAAAAAGGGGATATAAAAATTAACAAAAAAGTGTTTACATACTATTACCTATACCACTATTACTACTATCACTACACCACCACCATCTGAATGGACCATGATCTGAACAAAACCAGAAACTTTGAGTTGTGCTTTTTTTGTTTCTTTCTTCCTGATATGTACAATCTGTTTGTTTACACACCCACTCCTCCTCATTCCCTGTGCTTTTACGAGGTCTATAAAACCGTACAGTTTCAGGCAGTCAAACAGCAGTGTGTGAAGAGGCAGGGCAACACAGCTGTTTCTCATTCGATGTGGACGTACACTTCATGGACCAAGTGGGCTCACTGGTCCTGTAAAACACTGCTCACTGTCAGACCAGGAATCTTTCACCTCTGTAAAATGTGATTCAGACCATAATGCATAGACCTTGTGCTTTTATCAATCAAAGGTAGTAGTGTTGCTTGCAATAGAAACATGTTGTCATGGCTTTGGGGGTGCGGGGATACTGTGAGTAGTAACTAATTGTTGCTTCTCTCCTCGTTTTTTGCTTGTTTCTCCTTAATGGGACAATGCATCGCCATCAGTGACATTAATGAGTAACAGTAATAGATCAAAAATCAAAGTGGATGTTTTCTCATTGATTGTGGGTCTCTGTACTCTTGTAGAGGAGTTTTCTTTGTGTCTATGTGTGTCTACAAAGGTGGGAAGGAAACTTCAACCATTTTGAACAGGAACTTTTAACAGAGAGTTAACATCAACAAATCTTTTTTTTTTTTTCCAGATAGAATTAAGACAAGTTGACGACGTTTTATGCGTTTATCTTTTTTTATTTTGAAGGTTGAGAAACTCCACTTATCCGTACATCAATATTAGTCTCAGAGAAAGTAATTTATGTACAGTGTTTCTACGGTAAAGAATAAAAATATTTGAAACTATTGTTGTTTCTTTGTTTTTTTTTTCCCTGTTATACAGCTACCCACAGTTTGTTCTCCTCTGTAAATATCAAATTGAAGAAGGTAGGTGTCATAATGTGATGAACTACATTAATTAGGCTTTTTCACTTTCAACACCATCAGCTGTCTGTGCTGTCATTCTAGTGCCTGACTGATACAACCCACCTCCAGCAGAGTTTCATTGTGGGACATTTCGGGTCTTTCCAGTGAATTCATCTGGAATCCTGCTTCAAATCGCACGCATCCAGATCTACAGCTTAATGTTTTTCGGTTTTTCTCCACCACCAGCGTCTAGACTCCATCTTCCTGAATTGGTTATATTTGCAGCGGGTTTTCGTATCAGCAAAGCCTGCTGAACTCTGATTGTGCCCACGTGTCCCATTTCAAACACCTTCAGAACGCTTAACGTGTTTTTTGTGAAATGTGAATTTTTTTCTGAAATCTGATGTCAAAAGGCTGCACAGGTGAAAGAAGGATTTAGATCATTTATTCAAGTGAAGGGACTAATGATATGAAATACCCCATTACAAGTCAAATTTTTGCACTTAATAATTTAAGGGCTCAATTTTTAGACTTAAGGGAGACTCATAACTCATAACATGCTGCCTTAGTGTCCTCAGTTACTTTCCAATAGAGTGAGTCATGTTCCAAAGCTGTAGCTATAACCTGAATATGTCATCTGTGCAGCACAAGATATGAATGACACCCAAATATTAATGTCACAGATACAAATGAAGCCCCAGTTTATCATTTATTTGAATGAATCATGAAATTAAATAATATTAAAATTTAGAAGCAGAGTCTTTATTGATTTAGAATTTCGGGAATCATTGTTCATGTCTCGGGCAATAAAAAAAAAAAGTTAAATCATTTTAAAGCACACCAGGTTGTGCAAGACCACAATCGTGCATTGGAGTTTACGCAGTTGTTCATGAATGGATTTGCTGCTAAGTAACTGGAGGAATGTCCAAAGTGTGAAATAATATTTATTATATATATTAAAAATATAGATATTTCTAGACTTCAGTGCTGGCTGTGTGATAATGTAGTATACCACTGATCATTGAGTCTTTCTAAATTAACTATCCTGTCGTGGGCTGACGCAGATTTGACAGCTCACGTCTAAAGGCCATGGGAGGACCCACAGATCACCCAGAGGACAGAAGTAAGAAGAACCTATTTGAATTTAAAATCCCATATTTTAAACTCTCAATGAATGGATAACTCTGGTACAGGCAACTGTGTTCCTGTGTTTTTTGCTTGCTATTCTTAAAGCAAAATTATTTCAACTGACAGTCAGAGAGCTAAACGTCTTCAAAACTCTATTGAGTCTATTTCACACAAATTACAATTCAGCATTCGAAACCTTTTGCAACTTATTGCACATAAGTTCTGTGTAAAACACAAGAATCAGATATAAAGTCTCTTGTTTGTCATGTCAAAACACTACTATTCAAAATGCTACACCCATGGGCCAAGTATACACATCACCTGACCAACACATAACTGCTTCATTGCTGACTCAGGGGAGAGCTCGAGCTGTAAATATACTGTACATTTTTACAATCACAATGGAAGCAGCAATCAAGAGGAAGAAGTTGGAGGGGGAGGACGAGGACAAAAAAGGGCACAGCTTTTAGACAAAATCCAGGACACTAACTCTGCACAATTCAGGATTCCACTAATCATACTGTGTCCATCACTTCTTGGTCACAGAGCCAACATTGCCATCCTTGGTTGATACTACGCAGACAACAATCTCACATTTTTGGACAGATCGCACAACACCAGTGCACCATATGGGTTATGTCAGCTTCCCTTGTACAGCCCTAGTCCCAAACTGGTTTGTTGACCACCCAATCCCCTCCAGTTGAGCTCTTTTTGGTGGAAGATGGTGTGTGACCAACAGCCTATGGGCACGTGGCTCCTCTGCAGGCAATGGAAGACAGATTTGATGATACCGATGTGGGTGATGTCCAGGGCTGGATATAAAACCCCTGGTAAGCACCAGGACCCGACCACTGTCAGGTCAAGCACGGTTTGCAATGATTGCAGTGATTTGTAATAACTGCAACTGCAACCACAATACCACAAGGTCACAGTGGGACAGTTAAAAGATAAAGTTGATTTCCTAAATTTGAGCATTTCTATAAATGAGCATGGGAACAGTACAACTTACCACAGACCATTAAGTAGAAACCCTCTTGAAAATGATCAAAAACTAGGTCAAAACCTAGTATATGGCTGGACTGCCTATGGTAAAAATCCAGATTTTGGTCTAACAAAATCATCAAAAACAAAAATCAATAAAAATAAAGACAAACTGCCCTGTGATTTCAGTTCTTCAGTTCAGTTCCCCAATAGAACTGAAGTCGCAGGGCAGTGATGGTTCAGAGAGAACGTTCTTCTATAAGTGTATTTACCTCAAATCCCAAACGCACATTTATTATAGACAGGTCTTTATACTGTATGTATAACTTGTAGCAGTATTTTAGCCTTGTTGTGAGTCACATATAAATTATCTACCAATGCAGCAACACTTCCTGCAACCATTTCAAATTAGAAGCCCTCTTGCATTTCCGTGGACAGAAATCCTTTATTTGTTCACATGGCTTTTATAGCGCATCATCTCATTTCCTCTTGCAGGTGTTTCTGTTGTTCACATGCTCTTCAGATCTGCTGGTTTTCTTGGCAGTTACTGATGATGTCTCCCTTCCTCCCGCTCTCTCTCCTAACTTCTATGTTAGATGTTTAATCAATCCTCTGCCACCTACAGTAATGTTGGACATTGGTAGTTCAATTATCAGAAATTTACAAAACGCGAATATTAAAAACATTAATAAATAAATTAACGAATATTAAAGTAATCTTCCGGGCACCAGTATGGGCCAGGAAAATGGACAGGCAACATTGTACGGTAGTCTGATTAACAATTAACACATAATTGCATTTGATCAAACCGGGGCTGTTTCGGTGGAGTGCAGTCTTTCTGGGAGAATCTACAGGTGAAGACAACAGGGGAGCGGGGCAGATGCGGGACTCTTGGACTCAAGGATGAAGTAACTGGATTGGAAGGGTTAAACGTCGACTTTGTAGCGACACTATAATGTTCTCCAAATACATTTCTCCTGGGAGGCATACGGCCACGAGCCAGTGAATTTCCTGCTACGATTACCAATTCCTGTTTGTCCTGCCCATTAAAGCTTCTCTACCTCACATGCTTCCACTGAAAGAAACGGAGGATAAAATCCAAATGCTTGAGTTTTTTCATCACCTCAGTTGCCGTCATTGTTTTATTATTATTGTTGTTGTTCATGATTGTATTATTTAACTCGTCCTCATGAATGACGGCTGGTCAACAGTGATCTTTATTGTCCGAAAGGTTTACTTAATTAGCTAAATTAGTTATTAGGCAGAAAAAATTAAACTGCCAAACTACATGCTCAGCCTTGCTGGGGCGTCAACAGAATCTAACCCGCTCTAGTCTAAGAGACACTTCAAGCACAGGAAAACATGATCCATCACCGTTTGGAAAAATATTTGCGCGTGCTTTTCAATGCGTGCTCAGAATTTACACATGCTGACTACTTTATGGAAGTGAGAGCAAGGCCTTGATCCAGTACAGTCGTTTATTTAGTCTATGAAGATGGATTTTCCTCTGGTGCCTCCTCCGTCTTCTCCACCACACTCGTTTTTGTCTCCTCTTAGCTGGGCCTTGGACAATATACCATGTTATACCCTTGCACACACTTCCTGTCTGTACATTAGCTGCTGTTTATTTTTAGTGACCAAAATTACTGCAGTGTAGTCCATCAGTGCCAAAAGGTCAGGGTACTCGAGTATAGCCAGTTTTACCATCAAGAACCCCCCCCCCCCCAAAAAAAAAAAAATAAACAAAAAAATAAACAACATAATAAGAAACATTTGACAAAAACCTAATAGTTGACTTGACTTTTGGTGTCTGATAAGACATTTCTCTTTAAACTCTACTGTACAGGTTTTATTGGAAGCATCTTTAACAGCCATCTTCTGTCCCTCTACAGATACTGTGGGGTTTTAGTCAGGCCTGGACAGGGTCTGGACAGGGTCTGGACGGGACCTGGACGGGGCCTGGACAGGGTCTGGACAGGACCTGGACGGGTTCTGGACAGGGCCTGGACAGGGTCTGGACAGTGAGACTCTCTCTAAAGCCACTGCAGCTTTGTTTTGGCTATATGCTCAAGTCTTTATCTCAGCTCTTGTGCACTTGCGAGAGACGAGAGGTATCTTGAGCAGGTTTTCTTCATGGGCCTCTGTATTTGGCTAACCGGTCACCGCAGTGCTTCACCGGTGAAATTTTATCAGCCAGGTGATGAGCAATGCCTGATTGTCCCCAGATACAATACCAAGAAAACTTCCTCATGGTATCTGAGTCCCTTAAATACTGTTTGGTCAACCCAAAGGGAGGAGAATGGGATAAACTGCCCAAATGAAGCCAAAGGAAGTTCTACCAATAAAGAGTGTGCATACTATTATAAATGAGACAATCCAGTTTTTGATTTTTATTTAAATGTATTTATATTGTACAGTGTATTTACACACATTTTATTATTTATATAGTGCCAAATCATCGAGAGAGAGAGAGAGAGAGAGAGAGAGAGAGAGAGAGAGAGAGAGAGAGAACATTATCATCATTTTGTGTTGAGTGTATATTGCTACACTCAAAACAAAATGATGAGCAAGATTGTCATGTTTTTTCCTCATCAACATGACAATCTTGCTCCTTTAACACTAAACCTGTAAAGTGAGGGGAAGCCACTGTACATAGTTATTAAAATGTGAACAAATGATTAGGTTTCATATAATTGTTGTATTAGACAGTACAACAGCAAAAAGAAACATGGAAGATACAATAGATGATCATGTTTTTAAAAGCCTTTTGGCAACATAAAAAATAAAAAACGTGATATTTCTCAATGTATTATGATTGTATTCAAAATGAATTGTTTTCTGCCAGAGCATCCTGAGCCTGACAGCCAACCAGCCCCAAGCTGAGGATGTAAACCTATATCTAATGGTAAATGAAGCACAGGCGACAAGGATCCCATCCTAGAACAACCACGGCCATTGGGCAAACTGGGACAATTCTCCCCTCCCCAAGATTGGACCTTGTAAACTCCAGCCCTCCCAAACCCTGCATGTGTGGATTGCAGGGTTCAAATGAATTGAAAGAAATATTACAGTACATTCCAATCAAAGAAACCAGCAGTTTGTCTTACCAACTGAAGGCGACACTTAAGGAGCACATTGTATTCTACAATTGTTTAAATAAGCCACCTGACTAAATAACCAATCAGCATTATAGTAATTGTAAAATTACATCAAGCATGAGGACGGAAGTCACCTTTTCTTTGTCTTTTTTTTTTTTTTCTTAACTGTACACACAATCTGTGTTCCTGAAACTCCAACTGCTAAGCCAGGTGCTAAGAGGCTGAACACAGTAACACAGCAGCTCTCAGGTTCCAACAGAAGAAGACCTATTTACTGGGCAACATCCACAGTGAATGTGGAAGGTCAAATTAACTGAACATCAAGACGCCTCTGGATTAATGTGGAACCTTGTTTGAAGGAGGAAAAACAGATTTCAAGTTTTCCCCTGTGCGGATAGCCATGAGTAGATGTGATTGACAACACAAGAGTTGAAAATCAAACGCTAATGACAGCTCTTGTGTATTCCTAAACCCAAAGGAACTTTTAAAAGAAAGAAAGAAAAAAAAAAAAACTAAAAGCATAGAGAAACCTCCTGCCACAGTCAGCCAAAACAGGGTGAAGCCTCAGATTTAAACTATCTTGAATATCCAGTCAAATCAAAATATCAAAAGGTGCCAAAGTCAAGGTATCCTTGAGTTTTCCTTTGGACAAAGCAGGGGGCAAGAAGACATATACATACAGAAAAGAGACATCAAAGTCCCTTTCAGTCTTGTCAGTCTTCCTCTGCCTCCCCGCATTGTTCAGTAGCTCCCCAAGGTGAGCCATTTGCAATTTCACTTGGTTGTGCTGTTCGGCATTCCAGGGGGGTTAATAGAATTAAAATCAATGACAATCTCACTCCTCTTGGGCTTGAACTGCCTGCCAAAACACAGAGGAAAAAACAACACACACATAAGTAATGAATTCACAGGTATAAGGGCACACACACACACACACACACAAAAAAAAAAAAACATGAGGCATGAGGATGAAAGTCACCTTTTCATTGTCCTTTCAAATGATACTTTCATCTGTTCCCTGATAAATTTTCACAAGGTTTCACAAATTTTAAAGTTGAAAATATGAGAAAGGCAACAAGACAACTGTAATTCTGACTTTTTCACTAGATTCTCAGAACTGTTCCATAAAACTATTTAAGGGTCTCAAAGTGGCTGCAAACTGTCCCAAAATTAAAATGTTCATTAATACTAACTGTGATGTGTTGCATTATTTACTAACTGCACCCTCCATGTGTGAAATTGATGGGAGGAATAGTTCGCACACATACTCATGCTTTACAGTCTTGCACTGCATTAGATGTCAGGATTTCTAAGCATTCCCCGTTGTTAGTTGTGAGTCTCCCGATGATAAAATGAGGGGGCAGCAGTGGACCACAGCGCTGCGCACATTTTAGAGAAATGTAATTAATATTTCTGATGATCATTGTGATGACCAAGACCCATCCACTATCGATCAGTGTCCATTTTTGGGACCCACACCCCGATCAATGGAATAACCGTGGTGCCCATGGGTATAACTGCAATTACTGCTGTTCACTGTTGTTTTGGTTCGCCCTCAGCAGCTTAATTTGCAGCCTCAGCTGATACTTTTCAAGAGGCAAAAAAAAAAAAAAAGAACCAAGAGCTACTGATGGACTACCACTTATCAGATGGATAGACACACAACTTTAAATAAATCTGTTGTTGCTCTGTGTCTGCTGAATGTGGCTATAACAATAATTTGGCTGCTCTAAGTGACACAGCAGGTAGTGCATATTGCAAACTGTTTGTAATCAGTTTTAACAAATATGGGAGAAATAAACTTCCACTGGACAGAGAATAATAGATGTGTACAGAAGGAAGAAGAAGGAAACCTCTTATCTGCCTGCCCCAGATAAGAAGTTTTGTCGAAAAACATACGATTAATCCTCGTACGTGCAGACTCGCAGACTTGATGGAACTTGCTAGACATGCAGAACAACATTTTAAAAATGAGAAAAAGACAAAGAAAGGGTAAATCCTAGTGATGAGTAAAGACTCTGCCACGACTGTTTTGCTGCTAGATAATAGTCTGCAGGGAAAAGGCAGAGGCCGAGGAAGAGACCGACGTGAAGTAGGAATGGATGAGTGTTACAATTGTGGGAAATCAGGCCATTGGGCCGAAGAATGTAGATTGCAGGGACGGGGTTATGCGTGACTATCCGACCCGGTCGGACACACATGAAAAGGGAGTACAGTTTTCTCCCCGGTTGCAGGCGTGGGCTCAGAGTCTGAACTGGATGGCTACGGTCACTCCTGGTGTGCACTTATCCACAAACCAATCTAGTGTGCCCTGACAAGTTCTGCACCTGAGTGAAAAAGAAGAAGGAGCGCTCCAAGATATTCCGTCAGAGGTGTGGTCTCGTGGCACAGCTGATGTGGGTCAAATCAAAAATGCAGAATCATCATTTAGACCACACCAGAGACAATATCCCTTAAAACCTGAAGCATAATTGAGTGTCCTGATTCGTCGTGTAATACACCATTGTTTCCAGCAGAAAAAAGGCTGCCCCATCCGCTGGATGGAGGATGGTGCAGGATTTGCAGGCCGTGAATAAAGCAGTGGTACCAAGAGCCCCCACAGAGCCCGATCCACACACCTTATTGAATGATTTACAACCAGAAAGTAAATACTTTACTGTGTGTGATATCAGCAGTGCATTCTTCTCAGTACCTGTGCACCCAGATAGCCAGTTTTGGTTTGCTTTTACATGCAGACACAAACGTTAGACATATACCAGACTTCCTCAGGGATATTGTGAGAGTCCTACCGTATTCTCACAAGCGATGTCGGCTAACTTAGCTCAGTTCACCCCACCTCAGAACAGTCAAATACTGTTGTATGTGGAGGATATTTTGCTTGCATCTCCAACTGAAGAAGCATGTGTAACCGACTCTTGGCTTTGCTGAACAAGGTCACAAAGTCAGCAAAAATGGGCAGTGGGCAGTGCCGTGTCTCAACAGGAGGGATGGTACAGACAGCAGAAAAAGTATTTACAACCTATGGATTCAAAACTACTACTATTAATTATTCAAAAAAATTTTGCCCGACATGTGGAATATGCATAAGACATAATCCACAGGGGAACCTAAGAGCTAAGACTTAATTTTTTTTAATGTGACTGACTGTCTCTGGCACGAAGACGAAGAGCTGGGTAACACCCGTGACAGTGGGTGGATCCAAATGTATATAAGTCTTTGTATTAGTGCATTTCATTGAACATTTACTGACTTTAAGCCTGTAAACTGTTCCCTCGCTGCCAGTAAATGATTTATCTTGACAAGTCTGCGTCCTGAAGGTTATTGAAAAGAGGATTCCTCTAACACACTTACAGAGAAAGGAACGGTAATTTCACACTAATTGATGGAAATTACCATGAGCCAGTTTGTCTTTTCTGTCCTTTGTACTTTCTCTTTCCTGTTGTACAGATTGAAAGAGTTCAAGACCAGTGGCCACAGTTCTATCATTTTATACCTCTCTGAGATCAAACCAAGTATTTGTTTGAGTAAGTAATCCCTCCTTTTGTATTTCAGCCATCATTTTTTTTTTTTTTTTTCATTTTTAGGGTCACTGCCAATCTCCTAATAATGAAAAGTAATCTGTTCTCTTTGTCTCTGAATTCTGATATACAGTCATAGTTTACAGCACTTGATAACAGTATGATCATTCTGTTATTAGTTCTGGTGTCCTGATTTATATGAGGATGAATATACATGTTTAAAGCTCGTTTGTTTAAATCAGCATGCTCAGTATTACTAACTCATTATCACAGTGTGTCTACCAGGCTAATATTGTGTCTGTTATGGATCAACTATTATATCAATAAACTCACCCATCCCAGCCTTAAAAATAGATCTCTAGTACCAAGTACACTTATGAGCTTCCTTGTGCTTGAAGATGGCATTTGTCACACTGTGACTAGTACAGAGGTCAAATAACAAAGCACAACTTGGGTTCAGAATGGAAACTAAAACTAATGTGGAGTTAGTTAATCAGCTCATTTGTAGACAATCAAGATATACATAATATTGGTACAATAACAACATCAACCTTTAATTCTGCTAAATTGGAAATACTCCTGACCAGCATCATTACCCATTAGCTCTGGCATGCAAAGTAGCAAGTTGATCTGCTGTTGATAGGTTAAAATAGTTTTTTGGTTTGTTTAAAATGTACTTAAGATTCACTCATTTTCTTTGCCTTTAGTCCGCTTCTACCACACTTCTGACTAGTACAAGTTGTGTCAATCAATGAAATGTTATCGTCTTGCCTTGTTGTTATGTCACAAGGGAGGTAGAGGCAGATCTTCTGTTATCTGAAACATCACTTATAATTAACTGTTTTAACCCTAAGTCAAGTGAGTGTCAGCTTCCCATTTCAACAGAACAAAGATGTTTGCAGTGTGACGCTGATCAGTTGATCTGAAACTGAGCTCAACATAAAACGTACTAATTAAATTTCTCAGCTCAGAAGTAAATGCCTAGAGGATGACAGATGGAAGAATTTGATGCAACAAAGCAGGTTCATTACAACACCATCAAATAAGTAACAGTGGCTGGAAAAAAATAAATAAAAATAAAAATCAAGGTGAGATTTTCCTTTGAGTCAAGAAAGCACAATGCCTTTTGTGCCAGAGAAAACTCACCTGTGCTGTATGCCTGCCATGCTTAAGAGCCTTCTGGAGGCAGTCATCTCCACTGTGTCATGGTACTTGTCAGAGAGGTAGACCACTTCCTTGATACCTGAAAAGAGGGAGGAATAATCTTACAAGAGAACAGCTTCTTGCCTGGGGAAGTGCACGATCAGCTGAATGAGAGAGAGCACGATGAAATAGAAGGAGTTGGTTTAACTGCTTAATTTACCCCATGTTCCTATATTCTGTACAGCTATATCTGTTTGCCTTTCCATTCCCACATCTGACTAATATTTCAGGTAATGCCAACTAGAACCAATAAGTATAAATTAGCAGCACAGCAGCCCACTGCTCTGGGTGTGAGGTCAACTTTCCTGCGTGTATAAATCATACTTTGATTAAGGCATCCTTGTTCTTTATAAATTATTCAACTACAATGAGACACATTGATATTCCAGCAGCTGAGGCAATCATAAACATCATCCATCGGCTCATTCTAAGACTGGTGCATATTATAAACATACAGTGCATTTAATAGTCTTCAGACCGCTCCAGGTTTTTCACATTTGGCAGCCAAGTATTCAGACTGTTGAAATTTGGCTCAAGTGCTTTTGCTTTCTCATGAGTCCAGCTGTGATAAATTCAGTTAACTGAACATGATTTGGAAAGGTACACAACAGTCTATTTGAGCGCCACAGCTGACAAAGCATATCAGAGCAAAAATCAAGCCATGAGGCGGAATGAAGTGCCCGCAGAACTCAGCCAGGATAGTGTTGAGGCACGGATCTGGGGAAGGCCACAAAATATTTCGGCTGCATTCAAAGTTCCCAAGAGCACAGTAGCGTCCATAATCCTTAAATGGAGTAACTGACAGTGCTTGCTATCCTAGGGTTAGTTGGATTTTGAGATTTGTGTTGATATCCCAATAGAGTGAAGGTAAATGATTTTGATTTTGCTTCTTGTTCTTATAAGCAGGGACAAAAATTCTTAAGCAACTTGCCTTTCCAGAAGCTCTGTCCTGGTAACTGATGATAACAATTAGGTCTGATTTCTTTATTAATCATCAAAACATTCTCTGAAATACTAAGGTCTGAAAACAAAACAACAGTACAGCGTTGTTCCATTTGCTGAGTATGACCTGCTTTTAAGGACTTTCAAAGCTATCTTTCAAAGGCATACATATTTAGTAATCCAACAAAGTACCACACAGGAGTGGGAAATCTCATTACACCTCATGAAATCAATCTCTTTAAATATGTGGGTAAAATTATTCATATACATGTTTGAGTTTGATGTGAGAAGGCGTTAAGACAGATCCTCCCTGCCTAAGGTGGATTCTACAGGCTGCTGCATAGAGATCACTGTCAAGAGTATAAGTGTAAATATATTTACTGATTTAAATGCCACTTATTTACTTCAAAATGTAGCTTGGTTTTAGATGAATACCTAAAACCAAGTGCAAGCGCAATGCAATTTATACATTCATTACATACATACATTCTGAGAAGACAAGTCAATTTGAAATGTATAAATCTGCTTTGCATATGATCTTGCTTTGTAAACATGGCAACATTTCCCAGATCCTTACCCAGGAACCACTAATAGATCATCATGGCTCAGCCAGACCTGTTATCATCAGAGGTACTATGCATTGTAAATATTTTGAATCTAAGTTTCACTAAACTATTTTAGACACAATATTAAAGTATATACATTATCGACCTGCAGTTTACCAATAAATACAACTTATGGGAGTGTAAGATTGTGTGTTGTTAACACCCACCTGCCTGGATGATGAGCTTAGCACATTCATTGCAGGGGAACAAAGCCACATACATGGTGCAGCCTTTCACATCAGCGCTATTCTTGTTCATAATGGCATTCAGCTCTGCATGGCACACTGTGAAACAGAGCATTGAAATGGTCCCCGGTCAATACGATTTCTTGTTTTAAGTGTAACAGCCAAGGCCAAACAATCCTACACATGTCTGTGAGATCAGACTATTATCTGCATCATTATCTGGATATAGTGCAGCTGTAGATTATTATTGGGTTTGCCACCAAGTATGACTTTGTATTTTAACACCATAGATATAACTGAATTTTTACATCGATATCCGCTGATCATCTTCTGACCAACTGACAAAAGTATCAAAGTTTGGTCCTGTCTTGCAATGTGAAGGAAAGTGATAAAATATTTTTGGATTTTCCTCTTTAACCCAACCTGCACCAAAATTTAAAGGGTTCTTCCCTGGCCCATGTCCCATCTCTCGATTAAGTTTGGTGCAAATCATATTAGTACTTGTTGTACTGCTGTGTAATCCTGCTGATAAACAAACATACTTCCAAAATTTGCGTTCAATGTATTGGGGTAGAGGTAGAAGCCTCAGTCGAAGTACCACGTGTCAATTTAGTCAGTCCATCCTATATTTGTTTTGAGCCAGATTTCCATGGATTTTCCTGATAATAATAGACTTGAAGTTTCCTAAAAAAATATTAATGAGAGGATGAACTCTCTCCATTTTACCACTTTCCTCTTGTATCACCATCAGGCCATAATTTCTACTTGTATACATAAATTGCAATTATATCCACATTCATCACAGGCTAACACATTCACGATCTCCACAGGATGAATCCTGTTAATTAAGGGACCAATTTACTGTTGCACTCCTACAGCAATGTCCGTCCTGCAACATGAAGGATAAACGCTTATAAAGCCGAACCAGAGTTCTCATCTTTTTCTTATTCTCTGCATTCTTTTTTTCTTGTCAAAACCTACTGGCTACAAGTTTGGTTAGACATTTTGCATTAAACTTTGGAGATTTGCATGTGCTATGCAGGTATCTAGTTATGTAGCCCCGTGGCACTAGCCTCAAATAGAAATGGAGACTGATTTCGAGAGGTCTGGTGAGCTAACACCTATCTAACTCTTATAACTAACTTTTTCTATGCTCAAAATTATAGTCCTCAGTCATTACCTCGTTTTAGATCACTTTAATATTGGAGGTCGTAAAAACACAGCACCAACAAGGCCCTGTAATTATTTAATAATGAACTTAACCTTTTGAAATGATTTGATATTTCAGAATTCATATCTTGCTTATTTTTGACAGACAATGATTCATTATATACAAATGCACAGCATCAACTATGTTATGCAATGTGCAAATATTTTGTGAATATGCTGATTTTCATTTATTGTCAATAAGAAAGTAAAAAAACAAAACAAAAGGAGACTGAGATTATTTCTCTCTAAATTCAGAGAAAGACAAATTAGGCTGTAAAAGCATCTAATCAATGGAGAAAGATTTCTTCATCACTTATCCTGTGCCACCCTCTACAGGCAAAAGACATAAAAACTTGAGACATAAAGGGAGCTCAGCAGCATATTATGGATTATGAATTAATTCATCTTTGCTGCACACACAAATGCCTTGAATTATGTTAATCCCAGAAAACTTCAAAATTTTACATGAAAACTGAGATGAACCTAAGAGTTGCTTTGTTATTTTGTTGTAGATTGTTTTGTTTTTTTTAACTGTTTGAAAAAAAAAAAAAATCTGAACTATTACAGATTGTCCAAAAATGAAAAGAGTGTGTTTGCATATGCATTCTCACCATAAGGGTATTTAGTGTCAAGTTGGTGATCAGCCAACCGCGACCATGGTAGCAAGTCATCACTACATCCATTGGGCATCCCATTGTAACCAATGCCAACTATCTTGTTCTCCTGGTTCACTATACATGCCCCAACCTGCAGAGAGGAGCAGAGAATCCAGCGTGTAAAAAAACAACAGTTCACTACCTTCAGAAGTATCTCACACACAATGGACATTCTGCCGGCTGTCTCTACATAGACATACTTAGCTTTTAAGCCATGAATTAAAAGTAAAGCTTCTTTTTTTTGTTTCCTTGCAATAATGACTTGTTTTGAATGTTTTTAGAGGTTATGGGTATGGGGGCTAAGGTTAAGGCTGGGGCTCTCCTCTGTGTTGCACAACTAACCTACTGAATGTAAAATTGTTTCAATTATGTCATTGTGGAAGTATAAATTATGGTATTTGAATGTGAACACAGTGAAAAAAATATAAGTGTAACACTTTTGTAACACGAGTTTACCAAAGACACACACTTACATTTAAAATTCTTGTTAATTGGGAGCACAACTTCTCAATTTCAAATTTGAATGAACATAGTTTTATTGAGGTTGATCAGTCTAACATATATATTAAGACGCTTAGAAACTGTACTACTAACTACAAGGTAAATGCAATGTCTGATAAACAAGATGGAGCAGAAAAAATGAGCAGAAGAATGGCTGATAAAGTGAACTGTTTAAAGAACTGGGCAACTGTGAGAGAGAGTATGCTGACTGTCTATAATAGGGCAACAGGCCTACCACGATGATACTACTAATGAGATTTGGTCATTAAATATTATTATATCATGAGCAGAATATTAAGATATCACCAACTGTGTGTTATGGTGTAGCTGTGGAGACCCTTTGCTGGAACCTAAATCAGGTAATTGGTAATTGTTGAAGGTGATGCTGTTTAACTTTAGAGGAGATTAGTATGAGCCAGATAACCTAAACTGTAAAAAAAATATATATATCATGACACTAATTAAGATGTTATAAAAACATTCTGCAGGACATGATCACCATCTCTCGAACACCTATGCTCATTGCACTCAGCAGAGTCCGTAGTGGAAGTCATGAAATCCATAGTTCAGTGCCTGATAAATGTCTTTTTTCAAAATATAATTTTATCGTGACCAGCCCATGTGCACCAGTCCAATATTCATGCTCTGTAATCGGCATCTGGATATGCCACACCTGTCAGGTGAACAATTAATGCAAATTGAATTTTAATTTTAGGTATCCTATTCATCCTATACGGGATGCTCCATTCAAAATCAATTAAATACTTCACATTGGTTCTCAAACTTTTTCAAATCAAGGACCCCTAAACTGGCACAAATTAGACCAGGGACCCCCATGAAATAAGATTTGTCCAGGATCCTCATCCCAAGATTTTTGCTTTTAAATGTCTTATTACAGAAAGTGCTTGAAACCTATGATCAAAATAGTCTATATATATACATTCTGTCAATGTTATTTATGGATGGACTTGTAGGGAAAATAAATTATTCTCCCTTTTGCTTGGGACCCACTTTGAGAACCATTGCTTTATATCACTGTGATGTAAAGCCTGTAAAAAAAAACCCCCTAAGACTCACTAACATCTGGCTTTTGTCTACAATGGAAGAGTGCCATCAACATTAAGATCAGGGTTAAATAACTCTGCAGCAGACAGGTGTTTTTTCCACTCCAGCTCTAAATCAGCATTGATCCAAACACAAGACCCAGGCGAACATGTCAATCTTTGTTCCATCTCCTGCTGTCACGTGTGTTTCAGAGCATAAACAAAGCGGACACAGACCTTGTCTGCCTGTCCAGCAGGGTGCTGTGAAACCACAAACACCACGGCTCCGCTCCTTATGGGATAAAAAGCGTCAACTAGCCTCAATATAAGTTTTGAAAGCCTCACAACCACCGATTAATGCGTCTCACGCGGAGGCTTCAGCCCTTTTACAGGGGCAACAACCCTGGGATGAGATGTGACGGATCTGTTTTTAGCAGTTTTCACAGTGGCTAGCAGCTCACTCTTTCTCCACTGCGTCACTGAGTGCCACGTATGTGTACGTGATGGCATCGTTTCTTGCAGCTATGTGTGTCCTGCAAAGAAAGGCAAACCTGACTTGACTTTTAAAGGGTGGACAAATGCTACAGCCCTGGCACACAATGCAAACACACACCTGTGAGCTCGGGTCTTTGCTCCTTTGCGCTGACAGAAAGGCTACAGCCATAAAGTATTCTGGCCATTCCAGGTAATCATCTCTCTTCCTGGTTATGTTGCTAGAGATAAACACACAAAGAGACAAAGAGACAAAGCAAAGTTTTGTGATCAAAAAGTAATAATAATAGAAAAATAAAAAAAAAAATAGCAAAGCAAAAGATTATAGCTCATTTCTGGGCTGTTTACACACTGATCCAAAACATTTGGTCTTAATCTCGTCTTTGCTTAGTTTTGGCACCATGCCCAGTGGCTCTTTGATTTCTAATTTTGTCTAAAAAAATAAAATAAAAACTCAACACTGAGTCATCTAAAAGAAGATCGTGGTCCAACGTCGTCGTTCAACGTTTTTGGCCAGTGGTACTACCTATGGTAGGCAAAACTATATGGAAAACGAGCCCTAACCCAGGGAAACAACTGCAGACCTTCGGTATAATCTCCCGATTTGTACTCCACCCAAATATGTGAACGGCACCGTCTTTAAGACTTCTCTGTCTTCATCACAATGAGTGCATATATGCTACTACTTCTACCCTCTACAGCGAAGCTGCTGTTGTGGTTCCACCTCGGCTGCCAACAGCAGCGAAGACCACTTTTTAAGAACCACACCCACAGTTTGACATACAGCCGTAAGTTTTTCAGCACAGTGAGTAACTTCTGATGTTCTAACGCGTTACATCCATTTCACTAATGCGGGTCTGTAGCCAAAGACAACGGGTACGGGCCGAACTAACGGTCGAACGACGACGAAACACAGAGAGAGACGCACTAAAGCAGCAGGGGCGGCAGGGGCAGCGGCAGCAGGGGCAGCAGGGGCAGAGGACACCCCGGCAGCTCCGCTCTCTGCCCCGCGTCCTGTCCTGACTTCCTCTACGCGGGGAGCGCCAGTCGTGTCGACTGTGAACAACAAGCTCGGGACCGTTTACCTGTTCGGACCGGACTTCGGCGGCGGGATTTCCTCCATACTTTCTGAATACTGGAGCTTTTTTTCCCCTCTGCTTTTCTCCGGGCCCTGGCGTTTGCGTGAAGAGGGTGACAACTACGCGCTCGTTCCGGGAAACAATGTCATCACGAAGCAGGAAGACATTTCCCGCGCTAACTGTAGCCTGGCCCCCCCTCCCAGAGACTGTCCGGCCCACACAAACCTATCGATGGGTTACCTCCAAATGGCCTCGGTCGGGCTTCCGTAGCGCGGGGCTAATGCGAGTGCACGACGAGACCAAACGAGGCGTATGTCGTCGTGTACCCGAGGAAAGTCTGTTTTCATTTGACTTCCTGCGTTTTGAGAATTATTTGAGGAGCTACGGAAAGAGGACACGATAAAACTAAGGTTTGCAAACTAAACACTGTTTGACCACGAAGTGCTTCAAAGAGGCGAGGAAGGGGGGTTTTCATTTGCTCAAGCCACCATTTTCCTTTTCACAAACTTAGATTGCCATCGATGCTGCAGGTGCTATGTTTTTTTTTTTTTTTTGTTTTTTTTTTAACCAGTGTCCGTGTACAGCATTTCACTTTTAGGTATATATTCGTTTATCAGGATTCTGGTGAATATGAATATCCTCTTTCCAGCTGGTGGTGGTGAAGTTGGGTCAGCTGCTCCTGATCCGCTCCCTTTGCTGAAGAGGCTCTCCACACAGACCTGCAGTCCATCACAAAGGACTACATCATTATATGAAACCTTAACTTTGAGCTCTAACACGGTGAGCAAGCTGGTGTCCCACGTGGGGCAACTTAAGGCTCAGAATCTGTTGAGGGTTATATGAGGGCCTCGTATTTTGGAGCCCAAAGAGTGAACGCACGTTAATCCCCAGCCCAAAGGGTGGGCAACACATACTTGGAGTATTTAATAGATTAAGGGAGAAACTGTGGGGGGCCACATCCAAAAACCCGTTACCTTTTTGATACGTCCTATGTATATTTGAATGAGAATGAGGATCAGTCAACATTCAGACAGGCCTGAGTGAGCATCTACAGAGACTGAAGTTCTCCATATACAGTAAATACCGGGTCGTTTGCTCATCACATATCTTGCTTGTTTGGGTTAGGTCAGATCTGGGCACCGTACGGCCCCCCGGGCCAGATCTGGGCACCGTACGGCCCACCCGGGCCAGATCTGGGCACCGTACGGCCCACCCGGGCCAGATCCAGCCCGCAGGAGTCCAACGGGAAATTAGAAACCGACATAAATGTCCAGCATCTGCGCAATACAGCTGCACTGCTTTAATTTTCAAGGCGACTGCTGTTTTTCTTTTTAAATGTACATGTTTGCGTGGGCACGTGTCACTGCAGTGTGTAG
Organism: Rachycentron canadum; assembly: GCA_038496675.1. Taxonomy (NCBI): domain Eukaryota; kingdom Metazoa; phylum Chordata; class Actinopteri; order Carangiformes; family Rachycentridae; genus Rachycentron; species Rachycentron canadum. Next base: position 25,631,576 of record CM076650.1, on the reverse strand, counting down.
GTGAACAGAGCTTACTGGAGATGGGAGTTATCCATTAGCTCTCAAACATGTCACCTCAAGATTTAAAAGAAGAAAGAAAAAGGAAAGACTGATAGAGGATGTAGAGTTTTTAACAAGTCATGGACTTCCGTGTATTTGTTTGCTGCAGTCAAAAATAAAGCCATGTGCTTGGTCTGCGGAGAACAGATCGCTGTGTTCAAAGATTGCAACTCGAATCCCCTTTTCAGACTAAACGCGCAGAGAAATGCAAGAACTTGACTGCGTTTTCACTAATCCTGCTTCACATTTTCATTTCCTTATTGCAGCATCCACTCTTTCCAGTAGCTGCTTATCAAAACCACGCAGAATCGGGCTCAACCTATTGGTCCAGCCCTCCACAACAGTCCCAGTTTTTCATGTGACCCCTTGGCAGAATTAACTGCCCGCCCCTGGCTTAGGTTCGGGTATTTTTCAATGTATTTCCAAACCAGTTGCGCGTGTCTGAGTTCGTCATTTTATTGAGATTGAGTTTAAGCAGGTGGCACGGCAAAAGTAAGCAAACCTAATGTGACTCATTTGGCAGTTCATCAGTAAGAGAGCTTCACGTGTTTACAGTTTAATAAAACAAATGCCAATATCTCTTCTACAACTACGCACATCCTCTGGCTTTGGGACCAGTGCACCACCTCCACTTTTTCCTTTTCAATTTCAATTTACAAAAAAAAAAAAAAATCAATATTTCACTTTGACATTGGATATTAAGTGTAAATTGATGAGGGAAAATACATTTTTAAAAAAAAATATTTTAGCATAAGGCTGTATTGAGAAATATTTATCAACTCAACTCTAATTGTTCTGTAAATTTGGCTAGAAGCAGATTAAAAGACTTGTGAATGCTTCATGCCGATGTAGGGGTTTGTCCTCGTAGCAGACTGAGCAAGAAGATGTGTCTCAATTAACCATAATAAATGAATCACACAGTAATTGTCAGCTACAGTGTTATTGAGAATTGAAGGCAGACTGAAATAAACAGTTCATTAGTGACTATCCTAATAACTACTATATAGTTATGTGTACAATTGTTTGGCCCAGGGGTGTGTGTCAAGTCCAGGTATTTAATATCATATTTTGAAAAATATCAAATCTGGACCCCTCTGTGAATCAACAGCTCAATGTGGTAGAGGCCTTAGTGTGTCCCAGTGACCCTGAAAGCTGTGTTGTGGGGGGCAAATAGCCCCTGGTAGAGTCTGCCAAGGACCAGACTAAGAGGAATCTGAAAGACCCCGAATGCAGCGACACGAGGATAGGCTAAGAACCTTGCCCGGAGAAGAAAAAACTGGGGCCATCTCCCGGAGCCAGACCTGGGAGAGACCTTGGTAAGAGACCTCGGGGTAGACCCAGAACGCACTGAAGGGAATACATATCCCGTCTAGCCTAGGAATGTCCCAGAATCCCTCAGGAGGATTTGGAGAGTGTTGCTGGGGAGAGGGATGGCTGCAACTACTTAGTCTGCTGCCACCACGACCCGGCCCTGGATAAGCAGATAATAACAATGAAATCTGGAATCAGGCATGGGGTGCATGGAGCGGTGGTATCCGGCTACTGCATTTAGAACAGGCAGGTGAGTTTTAACACAAGCTCCTGACACAGCTTTAATCGGTTCAGATTAAAATATATCTAACATCAACATCTAAGGCCTTCATCCCAGAACATTCTTTTCCATGGTAATAGCACAGTATTTGTCTCAATAATTTCACTTTGGACTTGAGTTCAAAGGAACTACAGGAGGCGACTTATCTAAAAGTACAGGTAACTTGTTAGAAAAGCTACAAAGCAGGCAGACAAGTAGATAATGTGATAATTGTTTTATTGGGTTTAACAACACTAAGAACACAGAACCAAGATTGTGGGTCAAACATTTATCATCATTTACTTGCAAAGCGAAGTTGAGTCAGTGTTCTTCAATAGACTCGAGGTGTCCTTCAGCCTGCAAATTTCAGACACACACACACTTGATTGAACTGTGAAATGTGCTCACTGATAAAACAAAGCAATATTCCAATTAATATATAATATTAAATGTAATAGTTACACCAATTCAAGGTTGGAGAAGCAATCGTCACTGCTATTATCAAGTCAGATATAGTGGCAAAATCACTGAATAAAATCCCTTGTGGAAGGGAATTAATAAAACTGTAGTTTTGTAGTTTGTTGTCTGACACTAAGTTGGAACAGATATAAAGGTAAGTCAGATATGACACTTGAGTTGCATGCACCTTGTATCTGTCAAAACAGAAGTAGAGAAAGATATATATAACAAATTGGGGGCATCACCTGATCACACGATATCCACGATGTGGTAAAATAAATTAAAATTATATCAATTATTAAAGAATATAATAAAAAAAACAAACTTACATGTTAATGATACTCTCTAGCCTGCCATCCTGGACAAAGAAACAGGACAGACAAGAACATTTTTTTTTCCTTTTTCCCGGGGAAATATTAGGCAGTTTGGATTGAATTTACTGAAAGCATCCGACATGCTCGTAGATGACCAGCTAGTTTCTTTTGTATTGTTTATAGTTCAGTCATCAGACATTTTAAATTTTGTTAATACTACAACAGACCCACTGTTTTCTGTTTGCAAATTAGTTTTTCAATGTCATCAGTACTAGAACTCTTCTTTTGTCTCATACACAGAAATACATAAATCATACGAGATTTTAATATAAAGTCTGGTGTTTGTGGAGCATTAACTTACAAAAATGGTATAAGCCAAAATAGCACTAAGCAACACTTAACAGATAATGGGACAAACTTGTGCCCACCACTTTAAATATTAGGACGTTCTATTAAAATGCACAGTCCCCTGAAAAGTTTGCAACACAGCACAATAGAATAGAATAATAAATAAAAATACAGCCAACGTGGTGATGATGATGGTGGAAAAGCCAGGGATTACTTATACACAGTGACAGGGAGGTGAGTTCTCTGCCCAAGTCTCACCTTTGAAGCACCAGATGTGGAGCTGGAGGAACAGGAAATGGTGGATAATGATGGCGGAGCATTTAACTAAGAAGGAGAGTTGAAACAGAAAAGGGGGGTGCTTAATATATGGTCATTTTTAAATGTGAAAATATTATTTTAAAATGATTAATAGAAAAAAAAAAAACGAATAAGAACGTCTGTCCCTTAATACCAATCAACAGTCCATTTAAGTATTCCTGTTGACCATGTTCATCCCTTCTTGGCCATCTTTGGATGATTGCTTCCAGCAGGATAATGCTTCATGTCACCAATTCATTTCAGACTAGTGACATGAAAATGTCAGTCAGTTCAGTTGCATCCCCAATCAACAGATCTAAATCCAGAGGTTTATCCATTTAGGTTGTGGTAGAAGTTAGCAGCATGAATGTGCAGCTGACATAGCTGCATAAATGCAGATTATGTTATGCAATCATGTCAACATTGTGTCAAACTTTGTGGATATCCACAATCTGCATGAATCATCACAGATTTGGATAGATGACAAAATTTATGCCCCATGGGCCCCGAGTCAGGCAAGTGACATGTGCTACCTGTACATTGCTCAGTTCCAGTTTAGTTTCCAGTAACAGGACTCTGCTCATCAGATTGTCCCAGCTCTTTTTGCTTATGGTGATCACTTCTCCTTCATTCTGGAATAGAATGTAGTAAATACAAAAGGAGGCACTCATAAAAAGGGCAGTTTCGTGTCCTATTGATTTTACTTTGCTGTCTGTCCAATAAAAAAAAAAAAAAAAAAACAACAACCAAAAACTAAATACTAGACACAAGAGATCAAGGTACACATAGAGACTGTCTTATCAACCTTGTCTGTCTTTCTCCATCTTTCAATTTCCTCCAAGTGTTTCTCCAGAATCCTGAGCCTGTCTAGCCCAGACAGAAGACTCTCTACCTTAGCCTCCAGTACTGAGAGCCTTCCCTCCACTCCTGAGGTCTGAAACACAAAAAATACAGTTACAGTACATTTCATACTGGCATGTATTCAATTTTGTCTAGAAAGATTGTGTGTGGATACAGTGGTCCTCAGACTTTCAGACTTCAGTACAGAACTCAAACTACATTGCTAAAGCTCATCGGCGATACTTCTTGTGAGTAAGAGTGCGAAATACTGACTCTATTAATTAACATATACTTGAGGAATGTTATCCTTGTGCTCCTTCCTTTATGACAGCTCTATGATACATTCTTCAGAAGAAATGGGCGCATATGCTTTATTGTGAGAGGACAATGCCTCTGCAGGGGAGGGGATTTTCTATAGCTGCTTTACACTGGACAAAAACCAGCCAACACCTGACCTGACCAGTCAAATGACTGTAGTCAATGCAGTCACATATATTTACATGCCTCAGATCCAACCTGCAGTGAAATAAACATGGCACCTGAGTGAACAGACTAACTTTCTGTGCTGTCAAACCAGAAGCCCCATGGCTGCAGCTTCTGCCAAAGGTGTGCTGTGGCCATGAAATATGAAGTTATGAAAAAACTAAATCACAGACCAAAGTGTCTCGTAAAGTGTCCTGTAAAGTGTCAGAGCCTCCATGACACTTCACAGGAGCATGTACAGACAGGTAAATTTGATCCATTGGGGGCTCATCCCTGGTCTGTACAGCAGCTAGCAGCTCATGCCTTCAATCTATGAAGATACTATGTGATGATGTTGCTAACACCTCTTGACATCCTTGATGTTCCAGTATAGTTCAAGAAGACAGCCTGTGGCTGTTGAATGCACTGTAACTGTCAAAAGTATGGATTTTTCAATTGCAGGCTACAGAATAAACCCAACTGACAGATTTTATAGCTACAGTTCTAAACTTGGGTCTGTTTCTGAAATCAAAAGGGTCAAAAAAGGGAAAATATATTTCTGTTGTACTGTTTAGCATTGTGCATATTCATTCATCTGCAATGAGGGTAGTGTAGGCAATGGTCCAATTTAGGGCTCACACAGTAAAAAAACGTTAAGAACAGCAACACACCACTTACTGTGTTATCTGAATCACTTGCAGCAGCCAGCTTTGGATGGGCTTCTTCTTTGCCATCACTGTGTAAGGCCGGGCATTTGACTCTGGGCTATAACACACACATGCATGGCAAGTTCACAGAATTATTGTTTGTCTTCTGTTTTGTTACTTCAGGTTTCCCAAATTTTATTGTAGTCAATAAATAGTCATGGCACAGGTAGTAATGCTCACATGATTTGTTTTTAGGTCTAGAAGATTTTTTGCCCCAAGAAAGGGGTACAGGCCTTACCTCAAACTCCAGCTCAACCTGTCCCTTGCAGAGTCGTCCAGTCGACTGTGTGGCAGGGCCAGTTCCACTCAGATCATTTTCTTCTGTTAATGACCTTGTGCTGTACTTGTGTTGGGCAGCCTTGGGAGTGAGAAAAAAAAGGGGAGTCACTTTTATGCCCTGTTCAGTTTCCCATTAGGCAGGGCATAACAGAAGGTCTGAAATGAGGGGCTGCGGGAATGATGAAATTTGTTTGGCAAACTGGACGTTCGCATCTCAAGCAAAAGTTTATGATATCGCTGTCCTGCGAGGTAAAACAAAGTCAGTGTCAGGCTGTAAACAAACTACACAGTTGCATAACTTCAACACCACCACCACTAATCTCTGTAGCTTGATTTAACTCTTACCACCTCTACATAAGCCTTAGCTTTACAAAGTTAGCAAAAGCTTGCAGGAGTGTAACTGCTGGATTGGTGAGTAAATCAGTTTTCATGTTTTGTTGAATTTCAATTTAATGCCCCCTTAATGCCCCTCATTTAACCACTTGTTTGCAGGACAGTTTAAAAAAAATATCATTACCGAGGTATTTACAGCATACGCGCTTCATAGTGTGCAATCTGGATTTAAAGCACACAGGGACACTAACGTAAAGAAAAATGAACCATTCAAAGACTCCATACCTTCTTCAATTGGTTGTGTTTCTGCAGGACCAGGTTAATAATGTCACAGATGACAGAGATTTTCCTCTGAGAGAAACCCCACTGGAGAAACTGCTGCTTGGAAAGTATGGGTTTATAGTGGAAGATATCTCGCAGTACCTAGACAGAGGGGGGGGTGGG